>OX411772.1:47143829-48393829 GCA_948252455.1 Acleris cristana
GTTACAGCTAACTAGATTAAAGTTGCCCAAATACGAATGTTTATGCGACACTCCTTTTGTTTTTTCTACTCGCGCACTATTAACCGCTAATACAGATATCATTAAAGGTATCTGAATACCACCAATAGCGTAACTGAAGCGTGAAAACAGTTCTATAATGAGCGTTGCCATGGTAATAACAGTGGTCGTGGTTTATGGTCTCTAATTATGTATCAGTTACATATAAGCGACTAATCCTTTCTCGGTCGGCTTTAATACGTATTGATAAGCTAATTGAGAAAGCAACATATAATAACTGTAACTTAAGTCGCATCTCTTCTTTGAGGTGAGCTGCCATGCCTTTAAATCTAGAGTATGTGTGTACGAATTCATTTTGTCTCGACTGTAATGGCAAAGATGGCTATAATTAGACGAAGTAAACTGACTTTTGTTAGTTGGGTTTGTCCGTTTTTAAGCAAAAATAAATAAGTTAGTACTGTGACAAAAGTATTCTCATAAATCAACCACCAGAGGATATCAATAATATCATATACAAGATATGCAATAAATAATTAATTATAGATTGGCAAATTCGTTCGTTACACTCCCATGGTCCGCGGGCGACGGGGGACGGGCGACTTGAGCGTCAGCGGCCGCCGTCGCTGTCGGCGGTAACTTGTGTACATAAGCGCGGCAGCACATAACAAAACGCATACGAGTTGCATAGCAGCAAAGAAGAGTACGCCGATAGGCAAAGTTATTGGACGTCAAGCCAAATAAATTGTATAACATATAAAGCTATTTAAAAAAATGAAGATTTTACTTCTAAGGAAAATCAGAATGATGTTAAATTTATTAACAGATTAAAAAATATAACAAACAGTAACAAAAAACATACCCTTGGTTATCAAACCATCACTAATTTAAGACTACGCCGAGCGCACAGTGGCGCCCTCATCACTATTATTGTGTTTTCTAATTAAATAAAGTATTTTCTTGAAATCGGACGATGCTTTTTTGTAGAGCAAGTAAAAACACAATTTATTGGATACGTAACAAACTTTGATAACAATTACCGTATGAGTAGTCAGCTTAACGGGAAAAGGTGGCCACTTTTTTCCGTTAAGTTGATAACTCAAAGGTCAATTGTTATTAAACTATGTGATATGTCCTATAAGTTGTGTTTTCATTTGTAGTACAAAAATGCACCGTCTGATTTCAAGAAAATACTTTATTTTATTAGAAAACACAATAATAGTGATGAGGGCGCCACTGTGCGCTCGGCGTAGTCTTAACATCTTAAATTTTTACTACAACAGACTAAACGTATTAGTAGCCAGAATGCAACTAATTTTATACTATCGATTATCTTTTATCGTAAATATTTTGACTCATTCATATCAAAACAATATACCTGTTACTGTGATAAACAACTAATACTCTAATTACCCTCATTAACCATTTTTAGAATTGTTAATGTTGTTATCGTCCAGCTAGCTTGTTCTAGGCAACTCACTGTGCGTCTACACAATATTCGGCTATTGGCAGTCATTTCCGTAACGTAACTAACGTTTGTGGAGGTGAGCAACCCGCCATCGATTAGTATCGCCCCCGCCCCCCGCGCGGGCCATGGGAGTGTCGCGAACTAATTGGCCAAGCTTAACACTTCAGCATTACTAGCCCCTATTTTATTTATAAATGTTCACAATTGCAATTTACATGTGACCAGTTACAAGTGATGATAAGTGGCATAATTGTAGCTTTTTTACAAATATGTAAATTGTAATCCTTGTATGTTGGACATCATCAGGAAAGAAATGAAAGTTTTGGAACCTCATTTTGCGGATACTTATCTCCTAATACCCTGCGGCCTTCCCAAAGATCAAAATGTCGATCATCATTAAAACCTAGGTAATCCTTGGACTCGCACTGACACAATGCTGTTGCAATTTTCTAGAAGTATAACCGACAAGGTTTGACTGACAAATTGGTTGACTATACGTAAACCTTGTAGGCACCTTCACGTGTCTGAGTGCCGTAAGAATTAAACTCAACAACTCGAAACAAAAGATTCTGGGACAACTAGCTTACCTAGAACGTATCGCACTTGTAAGGCACGACATGAGAGTGACGTTTAAAAACAAAGATGAACAAACAAAGTAATGGCGAATATTATGCGACAAATTGAAATTTCAAAATGCCCAATCCGTATTGTTACTGGGGAGGGCATTTTTTCACATAACTTTTTTTGTTCATAATTGTTTTGTCTTCATAAAATTGTTATTCATTATTTTTATTATAGCTGGAAGTGCTGGAACCGTAAACCGTGAAGGTGTAGATAAGGCTGGGCTAGTTAGGTTTGATTTATATAAAAATCCCGAAAAAGTCACAGTTACTGAAAAAAATACGTTATGAATTCCGATGATTATGTTATGACTGATTTTATGAGTAAAAATAATTGTGAGAGTCAATATGGACCCTGTTACGGGACACGATCTCTTTATAGCCTGATCAGAAATATAAAAAACCTCGCCATATTGCGGAAATTATTTGAACTGACATTTCTATTGCAATTCACGAAACACGGATAAAAAAAGTATTTCTGGCGTCCCCATTATAGGTTTTTTTATAAAACGTTCCGTTTGTTTGTGACATCTGCTTCTTTGGGTTTTTATCAAGCAATAATTTTGTGATAAATTAAAATTAGCACAAAAAAATATGGTGACGCATTATTATTGAATAATCTTTTAACGTAAAAACAAACATTTTGCTAATTTCTATTTTTATACAAAATGCTCCGACATTTGTTTTTAATAATTTTCCAATTATTCCGTCATACTACCTACCGTAAAATAAAAAAACCTTACATTTACTTTTTGAAAGGTCTTTCTAATGCTAAAAAAACAAGGTATAGTACGTGTCCAATCACGCGACCGCTACTTTTCGGAAGATAATAGCAAGCGAAGTATGTTATTGTGCCATGTGTGGGCGGGACGTGTGCACCGTGCCGCCGGGCCCACCCGACACCCATGTCGCAAGGCTAACGTGTGGGGTGTTGTGCAGTTCCGCGTGGACAAGGTGGGCGGCGACTGGTCGGGCAGCGTGTCGCTGGGCGCGGCGGGCGCGCTGCCGGCCGGCGCGCTGCCGCCCTGCGCCATGCACCTCGCGCCGCCCATCTGGGCGCTCACCAGCGACCTGCACAACGACAACGGCACATTTGTAACTATACCTACATTCATTACATAACACTACATAGTTCACTATTTATACAGGGTTATTATTGGTAAGCCGACCCGTGCCGTTTAGGGGTTATGGGGGGTCATTTGCAATAATTTTGATCCCATAAGGCCCTATGCAAAAGTGAACCATTTCTGCGATAATTTATTTAAATTCAAGTTTTTTGCAACAAAAGTCAGGAAAGCATCTTCAAAAACTTATTTAAAAAAATAGCAAATCAAATCAAATTCTTTTATTTGCTTTTTTACAAGCCAAAATTACTGTCCGTGGTATCGTAGCGTACGAACGAGACGGAAGGAAACGGACGCGGCTGCTTTTAAAAAAAAATCTAGTTTAATCGGAATGGTTCTTCGCTAGGTTTCTTAAAAATCTTTCGGGCTGTTTAAGAGATCTGAAGGCAGGAGTCGTCAGTACATCGGGAGATTTTACTATTTCATAGTGGTTCCTATTAAAACTAGGCAATAATCTATTGGTTTCTAAAACTGGATTTTTATGCTTAGGAACATGAGAGATAGGTCTGAAGCTCACAACTTGGATGCCGACGTCATGCTTATGAATTTTAGATAATTTTGTTACGCGGTCAATCTGAAAAATAAAATATACATTTGCAAATCCTGTTCTGTAAGTACAACTTAAATCTTAAATTCTATAATCAATTAATTAATAAACCAATTCATTTCTACTAAAATGGAACCTAGTGGTTGAATGGCAACTAATTACCGGAAGACGTAGCTCAGGGAGGCGTCGCCACGAGGTGAACTGTCGTCCTGGTAATGCTTACGAGAAGGTCGCTGGATGTGGGTGGCACGAGTCCGATTATAGCAGTGTTCCAAGACGCCTGATGCACGCTGGCCACGGAACCGAAACGGAATAGGACCGGAACCAGATACTTTAATAAACAAATGAACATTATCGCATGCAATGTTCCGGTTTCGCTCCGGTTTCGTGGCAGTGTGCTACAAACGTCAAGAAGGCCTTTGCAGGACGTTCCTCGGCTAATATGATGAAATGAAAGAGCCATAAGTACAATTCTTAAATACAAAACTTACTGACGTTGCTGCGTCTAAATATAGGATATTGTTAACCGTGTAAACAGATCGGTATGAATGGGGGTAGTAAAGCTAGAATGTTATGTGTTATTTAGAAAAAGACACAAATGGCCTCGGCGTTCGAGTCGCTGCGCGAGCAGTCTGTGCTGGCACTGCACTTCCGGTTCAACGGCGAGCTGGTGGTCGAAGTGGACGGCGCCGTGCTGGGCGTGGTGGGCGTCGTGCCGCGCAACTTCAGCCACGTGTTCCCGCTCATCGATCTGTACGGCCGCGTTCACCAGGTACCAACGCATTAAAACTTTATCCTGGGAATGTAGCCAAGTTTTGAATATAGGAAATAAACCTTAGCTGATTTTGATTTACACCTACTGAGTTTGAAATGATGTACGAGTGGATTATATATTTTAAAACTAAACTCTTAACTCCCTAGGGAGTTATAAAAACCCATAACTCATAACTCCCTAGGGAGTTATAAAAATTTACCTACATTATGCCAAAATTTCAATAAATTTGACTGAAAACCTTTTTTTTCCTATACCCACTGCAGGGTCCTTTCTTTTGTATGAAAGTCGGCAGTAATGTTTAACTCCAAGCAAAACCTACAAATAAACATTAATTGATGCTCTTTTACAGGTTTCCGTCCTTCTTCACCCGACCGTAGTTGCGAGCGGAGCTTCCCTCGACCTGCCCATCATAGCCGAGAACCTCCGCGAGGAGTCGCTGGCCGAGCTCGAGTTGCTCGACGACGATGACGACGACGACGACGACGACGACAGGATGCCAAAGCTGACTCCCGAAACTCCTGAAATCCACCCCAGGCGGAAAATGAGAGCGTACAGCCACGATAACCTCTCGGAGGATCCGCTCGACTCACTTGATCCGCTCGATCCGCTGGACCCGCTCGACCCGCACAACCCGCTCGGTCCGCTCGACCCGCTCGACCCGCTATATTCGCAACCCGGACCCAGCACGCACCCCGACTCGTCAAACAGTCGTCCGATCAATAACGACGCCAAGAACAAAGAGATTAAGTGTAGAAAGATTTGTTCTAACCGCACGGTGATTCACCAGAGTTTAATCTTAACTGACGAATCGGTGCCGATAGACAACAACGAGTCGGCAAACCGCTGCATACAGAAGAGCCATTCAACACATAGTTTTTGTCAGCTGCAGGATGAGTATGCCCTTAGCGTGGAGCCGAAAGAGTCGCTGAGGCACACGTTGAGCGCGGGGGGTCGAGTCGGCGGCGACGGGGAGGAGGCGGGGCACGCGGCGGCGCCCGAGCCCGAGAGCTTGTACGACACGAACATCCGGCACAACGACCAGTACCCGGAGGCGAGCGACGCTGACAGCCTGGACACCGAGGCGCTGGACGCGTTAGCGCTGGAGCCTTCCGGCCTGCCCGACCTGAGCGATGAACACGCATTTGCTGAAGATTCCCTCCGCCGCGACGACCTCTGGGTCGACAACTTATCACTACGCAACTTTAATTACCTAAACAGATTACTTGGCTTAGAACGACAGCGCGAGGGCCAGAGTCTCGAAGACTGGGAGTCGTGGGGGGAGAGTTGCGAACATCTTCACTTGGTGTTGAAGTATTGGCATTTCCTTGTCACGCCGTGTCCGGAGCTGCGAGCCGTTTCTTGGGGGCCGGTGCGTTGCTATTGTCTCTCTTGCCAGCCGGACCAGCACTCGCCCCTATCAGGTTAGTCTGACCATGAACCGAATCAAAACGAAGTGACTGTTTATGGGTGATTACTGGTTATACAGACGTTTCAACCGCCGTCAGTCCGCTGTCATAAATATTGAAAGAATGAGCTACACCAAGCAGCAAACATTCTCACAGAGCTATACTGTTATCGTAATACTTGCCATAATTGATCGAATTTTATATATTATCGCCTAGTTCTTAAATATTTAGGACAGCGGACTGACGACGGTTGAAACGCCTGTATAATTACCCATATGGGTTTTTATACATGCAAACGAACGATTTAGCATACATGTGTTATTGGTTATTATAATTGTCCGCAGGCTGGGTGCGCATCGAGTGCTCGGAGGGCCCGGGCGGCGGCGCGCGCCGCGCCTACTGGCACGCGGCGCCGGCGACGCTGGGCGCGGCGCGCGCGCCCCAGCCCGCGCCCGCGCGCCGCCCGCGCGGCCTCGACTCGCGCCTGCGCCCCGCGCACCCGAATTCCTACGTGTAAGAGTTTTCGTTAACGGATTCCCTGTCGGAGATCACACAGATCCCCAGATATCAATTTCGGAAGCAATCCGTCAAATAACTAAAAAGTTCAAGATGGCGACAACTTTTTCTCAATCTGTCAACGGATTCGGTGTCACAGACCACACCAGTATCGATTTTCTTTTTCTTTCGAACTAGCTGAGATACAATAAACAAAAACATTTTTTGATTTTACAAAATTTTAGTGGACAACCCTTACGCTCAATTGGAGAGTAGGTATTTATCTTTAAAAGTAGGCCTAGCTTCTTTACTGCTCTTTATCTCTACTATGACATTGGCCACATGAGGGCTCCTTTACACGTCATTAATATTTAATCGGGTAATTCCGTAATTCGACTTTGTGATAGGTAACAGTATACGTATAGGCTTACGCGAGCGCATCGACTCGTGGCGGTAACACAAGCTGACATAATAATACTCACTGTATTATGGGTACTAAAACAAAATTAAACCATTTGATTCAAGGCCAGCACTAGTTTAGAATACCGACTTTTACCTTTATATGAAACGTCGTAGTCGAGTCTAGTGACAATACTTTCTACTATTTTATTAGAACTGTTGCATACTTTTTGGCGTCATATCATTATTAATTCTTTTCTTTTTATATGACATTTTTGTTATGTTTGATTTCGGTTTTGATGTTGTCAAGTTGTGGTAAATTGGATGAATCAGCTAATGTTCATTTCAATAACTAAATCGTCATACAGATAATTTAAAGATAATCGAAAAAAATTGAAACGTCCTATTTTTAACGCTTATGAAACTAAAAATTCATAATTTTTGAGATATTTGTATAGCTTATTCAGTAGGGATTGAATTGACTTTTTCATAATACCTATTTAGTCTACTCAAATCCATTTTAGTAAGGGTTTTATATCCTTTCACTAATAGGAAAAGTTAATTATGCTGCCTTTTGATATGATTATTTCAATGGTAAAATAAGATAGCAATTAATTAATTAATTATATTTTAACTTACAGTCTCGCGTTTAAAAAATGAGAGAAAGAAAATGTTCTATATAAATATAAGTACCTTGGAATAAACTTTGTTTATTTTATTTTCATGACTAGAGAATAATAAGAATAATTTTACAAGCTTTTATTTAACTTAATTATAACACTTATTTATCTATAAATACTTTCTACCATATGTACATTGTCTGTACCTACATTGTAGTCTTTGGCATTGTTTTTATTTCAGATGGTTCGATGAAGAAGGCAAGCCTCACAACACCGTGTTTGCAATAGAAATAGAAGTAGAAGAGTAAGTAAATATCGTTATTAACGTGGTAAATTACTAATTTAAGTCAACAGTCATAGATCAAATTGCTCATTCCCGAATACCAGAATATCAATGCGAATGTAATTAAAGCTTTTTCTCTTCAGAGAGGAAGACGCAACGAAAGATCGATTGTTGGCTCTCCTCCTGTACCTGAGGTCTCACTCAGCCCTGGGTCACGCCGAAGGCAGCTCCTGGAGCTTCGATGAGTAATCGTCCAACCGCAATCTCTACTATCAACTCATTACCTAACGTTACATGCGATATTATTAATTTAAGGGGCACAAAATGGTTGTCAAATAAGTATTAAATGATTATTAAAACGTAACGGAAAACATCGGCCGTATATTGGCATTCATCTTAAGGTATATGGTAATTTCCTCCTTCCTAATTTGAACTTTACAGTGTACACGTGCTTTACTAGTCTTATGTTTAAACACTGTTGTGATCTCAAAAAACTCGATAAGTTATCTTTTATTATTTATTTGTTTCGGTGGCTGTATTTTAATGATATTTTATTGTTAGTTATAATGGTCAGTTAGTTCAAGTGCTATTGTAGCAATTAGAGTGAAGTGTACAAGAGTTGCGTTCATAAGCGGACGGGCGAGTGCAATGTAGGTAGTGTTATGGCGGGAGAGGCGTGCTTGCCGGCGCCTGGCGAGGGTCTAGGGCGCCCGCTGTAAACCTCTCAACGATCTGAGAATGAAATCGGGAAGCTTACAACAGCTCTGTCACTATAAATATTTATACTTTTACTGTGTCTACATTTTTGCATACTGAAATGTAAATTATATTACAATTCATGTTATGGCTCTGGATTAGGTTACCTTAAATTTACCCACTTATGAAGCTTCACTTACAGTATCGCTGCCTGACAAATGTTCTAAAACTTGAAAGTATACTTAGTCGGTCCTTAAGTTCTGTCACAAAGGTTTAGTCAAATAAAACTAACTTCTGTTTATTTTTTAATTTCAAAATGTATAAAAAATAAAAGCTTAATTAATGTACATTTTTAGGGAGTAATAATCATTCCACATAGTCGCCGCAATTTCACATACTATCTTCTAACAGTCACGGCCGGCGACGATTAAAACACGCACGAGTTTTCTAAAAATTTCACTTTTTGAAAACGCTTTAATGGTTAGTTTTTGTTAACCAAGAAACTTTTTTGTTTAATATTATGAAGTCTCTCATATCTGGGTATGTTGAGAGACCAGCATTATTTTCTTAACGACACTCAAAAACCCAGCTTATGAAGCTCGAAGTTTGGTCTGTTTTCGTATTGCTGCAAATTGATGTAAAATCGAAAGGTCGATTCAATGAGACATGAAGATTTACCAGTGTATAAGCGGATCTTTAGTTGCTTGGAATACATTTGTATCAGAATTTAAAGATAAAAGTCTGGTCAATATGTTACGCAAATTTCGATTCAATAAGAGGACTCTTACAAAAGTTGTAGCCGTTATCAGTATCGTGGTCGTGCGTGATTTGAACCATGCTTTCCTGCCCCGAATGGAATGCTCAAAGCTCGTTCATCAAATTATTGCAATAGTAAAGAATACAAATTACGCTTCTTTTTATTCTAGATAAAATGAGGTTTTTATTGATGTGCTACAGGTTTATGAAACTCTTTTATTTATTTTTTAAATTGTAGTAAATCTCAGTGACAGAACTTATGAACCGACCTAGTATGTTATTGTTATACGATAAATAATATTATGTAGTTAGGTATTGTAAGTTACGTCACATTTTCAATGACGGTATGTTGTATATTTGCTTTTTAATGTGTAGCATTTCCGGAATTAAGTCACGGATGTATATGTAATCATACAGTTTCTCGTAAAGCTTCTTGTAGGTGTGTTTACTTGCGGCCGATATTAATAACAACATCACAAAAATTGTTTTAACCTCATAAGGCCCACGTCAAATATCGTTAGTTTGAAAAAGAATCGTGTATCGGTCATCTAAAGTCGAAAGTCACTTTGACAAATGTCCTAAGGACGTTTGGCCTTACGAGGATAAGGCCGTCCTTTTATATACAGCATTTAGCTATGTGTTTCTAGTCTGTCTTTATCTAGCATTTCCAAACTATATTTTTTTTAGTTAGTTGTACCAAGCAGATTATCTCCTGTCTTGCTAGACTTCCCCGTTAACTTTCATGTAGAATTTCATATGAAAGCAATAAAATCTTTGACAAATAGAGTATAGTTACTCTATGGGTATAAAACGTTTTTCACTTGAGGCTTAGAAGCCTTATACCCTTTTTCCAAGGGTCGCAGTAAAGTTTATGTATAGCTGTGTAAAAAGCCGGGCAAGAGCATGTTGAACCATGCTCAGTACAGAGTTCCGTCGCGTTCACTTCAAACACAAAAATCTGTCTCCAAAAACTACATGTATGAGCAAATTTTGTATTGAAAATTATTTGATGTTGTCTGAGATGATTTTCAGTAGCTCTAGAACCAATGAGGTCTTAGTCGTGATATTTTCCAGGTTTTAGTATTTGTAGTTATGGCTGTGGGGGGTGGGGACGCGTTTCTCTAGAAAAAATGACACTTCCAGAGTGCCCAATCCCAATCTTAAAATTTATAATATCATACTAATAGTTTTTAAGATCTATCCAACAATACCTAAATGAAAATGTGAGTGTGACATGCAGACAGACAGACAGACAGTTTCACCTCTTTATGTGTGGAAGAATACATCGACGGAATATAATGCGTTTTAGTTGTTTGATTGGAGTTTGATGTTTAAATGAACCGTTCACGAGTTATCAGCTCTGTAGCCAGGTCGAGCGGGGTCGCGTGCACTCATTGAAAGCTTAACTCACTTTCGGTCGTCCAATCCGCTTGGAATCGGGTACGGTAAGATACACAGATTATGCCTACTTATTTTTAACTTAATAAAGTTGTAGTTATATGTGTTAATCCAGGGTGTAAGCTCCAATATCTCCATTCCATATTTCATCCAAATCCGTCCAGCCGTTGCGGCGTGAAGAAGTAACAAACTATCAAATACTGAATAATAGTAATGTCATAATAAATTGAGAAGGCACGCTATGTATGACCTGCGGGTCTAATATTATTAGTTTTATATTTGATATGGCATTGCCTACTTTCAGAGCTGATATCTCTTAAACTAAACTTAAACTTATTTAAGAATAATTCGCACACGAATCGGTCCATCCGTTCGGGAGCTGCGATGCCCGTACATGCACACAGATACACAGACACGCATACAGAGAGATGCACAGACAGGCAGGTACTTATGTTAAACTTGTAACACTAACGCCCCTCTTTATATGACGTGGGTTAAACATTGGGCCATGTTGTCATTTAATTCGTTCTTTAATCAAATCATTCGCTACGTGAACGGAGTCCACCAATATTGGTTTAATTGTGGCATCATTATTTTGCGGTTTTATTAGAGACAGTAATAATAAAAGACCGAAGCAAAGTAGGAAAAATACTTAAAAGAAAAGATTCCAGAAGTAGATTTTTTTATTATGTTATAACTTATGACTATATCCATTAAGATGTTTCTCGACATACAACTTTTATTTTACAAATTACTCCTACAAGTTTTATATAGCTTTATTCGCTTTTTAGGGGTCCGTACCCAAAGGGTGTCAACGGGAACCTTTTACTAAGCCTCCGCTGTCCACCGGTCTGTCTGTCTGTCTCTGTCAGCGGGCTGTATCTTTTGGACCGTAATAGGTAAACAGTTGAAATTTTCACAGAGTGTGTATTTCGGGCTATTCTCAGTTGTTCGCACCTCTTTATTTGTTCCGCAAACTTTTCCCAGCTGTAAAATAAAATAGTCCGCACCCTTGACATGAGGTGCGGACACGGGGAATAAAAATTGGTCGAGGATGCGAACAACTCAGGACTTATTATTCCCAGTACTTCGCAGTGCAAGCAAATGGGTGCGAACAACTGGGAATAGCCGTGTATTTCTAATACCGCTATAACAACAAATAATAAATGTTACATTAAAAAAAAGCCTTCGTGAGTCCGACTCGCACTTGGCCGGTTGTCGTTAATACCCAAGAATACAAGTTTAGTTACTCTGCCTCGTATCATGGTTACCAACTATAGTTTTAAACTCTTGAAATACCCACAATACATAATAATCAGAACGGGCTTACTTATTTACCCTACTTTACTAAGTTAGTGTGAAAATCTTAAAGATAGAGATAAGCCTTAGTTGTTATTTCTGTGTTTCGCGGGAGTAGGACTATTATAATTAACTATTGTATATGTCCTATTAAATCACAATACCAGAGGGCTTATTGTCTAACGCACTCGCAATCACGATCGTTTTCATTTTGAAAATCGAACGCTTGTCTGCATACAAAATAAAAACAATTGCTCCACTTTGAAGCCGGTTGCGATTGCGAGTGCGTTGGACAATAAGCCCTCTGGTCTAAGGGAACCTAAACCCTCCTGCACCTTCAAACGTTACTCTGTCTTAAAATTCACCTTTATCTATTAGACAAATATTTTTGCGACATTACCTTTACTCCTTCAGAAACGGATGTGTGCAAGGTTTTACCCATTATCAAAAATCTTGCTTAGTTTTTATACAAATATGTACCTATTTAGCTATGACATAATCGTACCTATGTGTCATAGATTAATGATTTGAAACCTATGAAATAATATTTAATCGTTTTACAAGTAGAAAATATCAATTATATATTAAGTTATTCACAGTGAAATGTAACTAATAAAAGTAATAATAATAACCCTGTATAGGTTAGATACGGTCTATGGTTGGCGCATAGCAGTTGGTATTTGTGATTGCACTACACAGCGTCGTTTAGACAAAACCTCATTGTATAAATAGCCGAGTTTGGCTATACTGCGCCGTCGCAAGTTTCCTCCCAATTTGTCTTTCAGTAAAATCGCGCACCGAGTGTTACGATCAATGTTAATCCATATAATATCAGATTCAGTTCTCGAGAGAAAGTTGGCTGAAACCCCCACCAGAGGCCCGTTTCACGAAGCTACAAGTTACAAATTACAAGCGGAAGTCTCTTTCTAATTCGTACTGCTAGAAAGAGGGCTCCGCTTGTAATTTGTAACTTGTAGCTTCGTGAAACGGGCCACAGGACGATGATTAAGGCCCGATAGAAACGCCCATGCAGCTCTTCGCCCTTCCATACATTCGTGCGGTCCACAGAGCTCAACAATGTTTGTTTTCGCTAGCGTAGATTTGTTAAGGACTGCGGTATGAGGCTCCCGTCTACTGTAACCATATCAGGTTAAATCCCGCGCTCAACATTAAGAAAATGATCCCTGAGACTGCTCTCCTCGCGGTTATGTAACTAAAACGAGAAATGGTTTTATATGGATAGATGAATTTAAATGAGAATAGAAATTAAATTAAATCTCCACTGATAATAACTCATGCACTCGTGATTCGTGATTAAAATAAAAAAAGTAAAAACCTTTATTAAAAATGCGTTACGATGCGTGGTCATGCGCGATCATAGTTACAACAAAAAAAAATAGTATGCGAATGTTAACTTTATGGCAGTTTTTATTGAGAAAATTGGATCTCAGTACGAATATCAATATTTTTTTCGTATACCTATTCAAATTTGAGTGTAAAAGTACCCATAATGAACTAAAACGCATAAATAAATCATTTTGGATGAATAAATTATATAGGTTGTAAAGTGGTCTACGAAAATGAAAACTAATACAAAGCGACTAGTCCTATTGAATATTTTTGTTCTTCGATGAATTTATACCGGGTGACTGCGGGGTCGTGATCCTAACTTAACTTTCCCAACTCAGTAAATTCTTAAGATTCTTTTAGTCTTGTGGTTTTTGAAACAATTAAAGGTTAGCAATTTATTACAATAATATTATGTTTCCCCAATTAATACTAAAATTATGGTCAGTAAAATTATGCTCACTTAATTATGGTCTTATGGTCATACTTACATACAGACGAGTAAGAAATTTAGAATGTAGGGTGACCATGATCCTGAATAAAAATATTTCATTTTATGTTTACTTAAATAAAAATAAAAGTATAATCTTAACGCTTTTAAATCTTATGTTATGTTCCTAATGGTGTAGTGAGTATAAGTTTACTTTGTTGCTACAGGACCCCTGTGTTATGACTCAGGGATTGGACAAATTGGCGCCATTACTCGCAATAGTGTGGACATATCTCTCTCTCTCTCAAAGATTTAATTAGGTTTATTAAATTAAATTCATTTATTTCTTAGCTGAAATTTAATTTTTATCCTTTGCAGGACAGTAATCAATAATTAATAAAGACTTTTTCTAATTTGTGTAGATTTATTAAAGTAAGTAAACAGATATTTAAAATAAATATCTGTGGTTTGTTTATTCCTTTCACACCTATAATACATTTATGAGCTAAAACATCCCTATCACAATTCACTGATGTTAATAGAGCAAACTTAAGGGTCTTAATGGAAATATTGTGGTATCAATACTGCCCTCCTTATGAAAAGTGCAGTATCTCGATCAAACCAGTTTTCGAGAAAAAGCGGTAAAATGATTGAGTTTTTATTTTACGTGTATCTCATAAACTATTTTAGTTACAGATATGAAACTTATATCAAAATAATCGTGTTTATGTACAGAATGAATATTTATTCATAAAATCTAAAAAGATATTAGTATGAAGTAAAATAACTTAAAAAAGCATTAATCGCTAGGTATACCTTTTATTTTGAATGTGTCAATCCCTAACCATAACTGCAGTAAGTACCCGAGTTGCTGCACTTATGATTAGGAAAAAGGTTTACTGCAGTTATTTCTACAGAATGATGAAAGGCGTGCCTAAACATAAACGCAGTATCTTCTATTTACACGCATTTCAAATGGTAAAAAAAGCTGGTTTGGAGAGGTTTTGTCCGTTCCTGGATTTGAATTGTATAAATTTAAAATAAACTTAGTCGCGATACTTCATGGGTAGGACAAGGGTGCGTTTTTTTTGTTTGAAACGAAAATTTGCTTTATTTTTATTCATTATAAGAACTTTCAATTAAAAAACATAAAAAAGAACTAATAAATTAATTTCACTCACAAAAAAACAATAGTTTTCTTAAACATTTGAATTTCAAACATAGTCTACACAGTTATATTTATATTTGACATAGTATTATGGTTAAACATTTTAAGTCACCACCAACTTAACTACTTGATAGTCCAAGTAAATCTGCTAAAGCTATAAATGAACCTAAAGTGACAGGTCATAGCTAGATTTTGCAGATTTAGGTACTTGGACTATCAAGTAGTCAAGTTGGTGGTGACTTAAAATGTAAAGTAGTAGGTAAAGTCTTTACAATTAAAAATCTACCTGTTAAATATCATACCTGGTTACTTTTACCTGAACACAAAAATCACAAATCATAAAAATCAAAGTGACCAAATTTCGTTGATATCTGTAGGAATTGGATGGTTTTGTTTCAAGGCAGATGCAATTTTTTGCCTGGAATCGGGAGCGGAAGCAGTGCGTTTGCTGAACCAGGGGTAGACGATTTTGTGACATCGTTTGCCAACACCGTAGCCATCATTTGACCTTTCCGGCACATTTTACATGAAATTTTGACGTATTATATAGAATTGCCTTAGATTAATTAATTTGAATTATTCATTAAAAAAAACATTTATTTTAATAAACAATAATTATCAATTAAAATAAAATAAATAAATATCAAGGGATAACCTCACACAAATTAACCTAGTCTCACACTAAGCTCTAGGCTTATATACTATGGGTACTAGACGACGATAAACATAGAAATATATACTTAAATACATAGAAAACATCCAAAACTCAGAAACGAATAATCGCGTTTATCACAAAAATCTGCCCTCACTGGGATTTGAACCCTGGACCGCTAGTTTCGTAGATAGGGTCCCTACCAACTAGGCTAAACGTGTCATCAAATCAATGCAATAGTTATTTGACGAGAGTAAGTTTACTATAGTAGTTAGTTTACTATTATTTATTAAATTTATTATAAAACCAAATTCAAGTAACCAATTCCATTATAAGATTCGGACAGCAGCGCCTTCATTGTATTTTCGATAATCGATAACAGCCTAGCCAGCTAGTCTTGCACCAAATCGATAGATGACACTTTCACGTGCTTTACCGACCGAGCAAGACTCTGTGGATAAACAAGTTGCGTTTTTTGTAAGAGACTAATAACGCGGTTGTACGAATTCAGGTGTTTTGTTTATAGCGGTGGTAATCGCCCCGCACGCCCGCTTGCACCCCCCCACTCACAAAATGTATGGTGGCCTTAATTTTGTCCTAAATATAAATGCAGTAACTCTGATATACTATACAAATTCTTAATAATGTTTACGAAATTGCGATTATATTTCCTTAACATAACCGCAGTAAAAGTCATTTACTGCATTAATAACTATAGAACAACAACATTTAGCAAGGTTCCTCCTAATCAAAAGCGCAGTAACTATACTACCTGCACTTATGACTAGGTGTGCTCCATAATATTAAAGGTGGCTTTTCCTAATGATAAGTGAAGTAACTATACATACTGCTCTTATTTTAAGCAACTACTAGAGTTGATATGAAACTATTTAAAAAACCTGTGCAGTATCTAAAGTTACTGCACTTATGTTAAGGAAACTATTCCTAGAATTCACAGTTACTGCACTCTTCGTTACTGAAAACTGATGATCCCGATTTTTCCAAGGAACATGTCAAAGAACTAATTGTAGAGCTCGTCTTGCTGATTACGAATATGTATTCAACTCAATTCTGAAAAAAATACGAGTTACTGCACTTTTCGTAAGGAGGGCAGAATAGGATTCAGAGTCCATTTTCTCTTATTAAGTCTTGCAAAGGATCAAAATTAAATTTCAGCTAAGAAATCAATTAATTTTACTTAATTAATTTAATATAATCTTCGGAGGCATGTCCAAATTATTGCAAATAATGATGCCAATTTGTCCGATCTCTGAATAGAATATAATCGAAAATATCAAGGAAATGTTGCAAATTATGGAAGATATTTCAATTTTAATTAATATCTGTATCGATCCCTGGTTTGACCACGTTTTTATTCGATTTTTAAAATATCCTATGTATCAGAAATTAATTAGCGGAGAAATTAACTTCAGGACAATATAACATAAGGTCAGGGCGGGTAAGTAAAACCTACTTTTAATTTTATAAAATAATCTTGGTTTTTATTTTAATTAGCGGTGAATTCGAGATATTCTTCCTTTAATAAGCTTTCTATATCATGAGTTTGAAGCACTCAAGTTCAACGATTAATTATGAAATCTTGGAATAAAAACTGACAGTGATTTTGCTTCACTTGCCCCGGTCATGAGGTAAGTGAAACTATCATCAGAATATGAATAAACACTAAGTCTACATAACTATTGTAACGACTTTTTAGACATTTCAACTTACTTCAACCTTATATGAACCTATGAACCTTATTTACCAATACAAATTTTCCCTTGTATTCGGGGTGAGTGAAACAGCCCCTGCAGGCAACGGTACAAAAGTAGTGCATAAAAAAAGATTTTTTTAAAATCGGACCGCGCTGAAAAATGTTTTGCGTGATACATTTAAAAAAAAATGCGTCGGCTTGAGAACCTCCTCCATTCTTTTTCGTCGGTTAAAAATGAATAGGTTCCTTATTTTTAATAATAAAACAATGTAACAGACTCATACAATGTAGTTATAATATTTAGAAGCAGTATAAGCAATCTTAAATTTATGACTACCTCTTGTAATTTAGCTAAAGTTGATGAATGTTGTCAGGTTGTCACGCATTAATAAACAAACAATCTTCAAGTTAAGCTAAAGGAGCACTAAAAAAATCCAGTTGTCCGCACCCTGGAGCCGCTACTTCGGCTAGATAAGCTGAATTAACAGATTTCAGATTTCTTTTTTAATTTTAGTTAACCTTATATAATAATCGTAGTGACATCTATGTAATAACATTGAAATCTCGGTCATTACCTTTTTGTGGACAAAACACCATATTCATATTTTCTACAGGTAGTTTATTGGGTGTTTTATTTCCCACTTAATTTCACCTGATCTTAACTACTATAGTTAAGTTTCTCTTGCTAAGTAGGTATGTGGGTTTCCATATAAGTAGGTACTTTAATCAAACTGTGGACTGTATAGTTATAGGTTATAATTCAGTTTTGTACAATCGGTTTTAATTCAATACGTGTGTGATATTTTAATCTTAAACTGGACGCCCCTCCAATGTGTTTACGCTTCATGAGGATGAATTTTTCATAGGTCGATTAGTGCAGGAGCGTTCTGTTTTAAATAAGATGACCCCAACGTGCGTACGCGGGGGTGTCGGCGGCGAGAACTGGGCGCGCGCAGTCCTCGTGAATAATTATGTGAACGTTCTGCGCAGCCGCGGCAGTGGAGCGCATAGACAATGTGTAGGTACAATTATTGTATTGTATCAAATCAGATCAGATATTAGATTGTATAAGATGACAACAAATCTTGGTTCAGTGCTTATAGATCTATCGCTTGTGCAATTGGGGTTTGCTTTAGAGTAGCCAAACCTTCGACCGAGTTTTACCTCATTTAATAACTAAAGCATGCATGAACATTTTAGGATTTAATTTCCTGACATTAGTAACCTGTTAAGTAGGTATGTGTAATTTACGAAAGAAATAAACGAATCTTGAAACGTGTTGATTGTTGTTATTTAGAGGTATTCCCAACTAGCTTTTGCACGCGGCATCGACTGCTTAGATTTTGTTTTGCGAAGTATCATACTCTCTGAAATATACCCAAGACAACTTTTTTAAAAAACATCATGGCCGCCATCTTGAATTTCTACGTATAAGTTGACATAATTTTAGAAATATACAGCTGTCCGGTGCCACGGAGTTGGAGTGAAAAAAGGGGGGACACAAATTTGAGCCGATGGGAGAGGACAGGTTAGGAGATCCGAATAGGAGACGACCTTCACCGAGCTGTTTATTCGATAAAAAGCATTTTATATCAAATTAAATAGCGGTGCGGTTAGTATTAAAAACGTTACGTAGCATAGTTGATGTAGTGAGCGCATGCCCATACAAATCCATATAAAGTCGCCGCCGTCAATAGAATTTGTGAACTATGTAAACAAAACCAAACGAACCAATTCACCATGATTACTCGAAATCACGTACTTTTAAAGACCAAGTGAGGTCTTTGCAACGATTTATACACTAAATCATTATTTTTATATAAAGTTTAAGATGAAATAACTATTCATTATACGTTATTTTTAATAAAAACACGCTTGGTGAATATTTGAGGTTATGTGTCAAATGTCAAGTACTATTTTTTTTACATAGTTCGCAAATTCTATTGACGGCGACTTTAAAGAATACTAACCGACTCGAGGCGAGGCAGTGCGGGTCGGGTGCCGGGTGTTTCTAACGAGTCTATCAGGAAACCTTGGTCTAAAGTTACATACGTCTTTGCATGTTTTAAATAGCCCTGGGTTCGTTTTGACTAACAAGTAAACTTCGTAAATAATATACATTGACTGTATAGTGGTCTGCATGAGGTCAAGACGTCTACATTACATAATATTCTAATACCAACACTTGTGCTATCTTCTATACTCTTTTCTCAAAGGCTGGCAGCGCACCTGTTACTCCTCTGGCGTTGCAGGTGTTTATGGGTCGTGATGATCACTTACCATCATGTCGCTTGCTCGTCTGCGTTCTTTTTCACTAATAAATCTAATATTTGGATGTTTGTTACGCAATCACGCTTCAACCACTGAACGGATCGGGATGAAACTTGCCACACATACCTATAGGTTAGGTCTTAGAATAGGACATAGGATAGTTTTTAATCTTATCCGTTATAGTTTTATATCCCGGAAAATTTATAGTCCCTAGTGAATAACGATAATAGCAATCTACGCGGACGAAGTCGCGGCGGAAGCTAGTGGAAAATGAAATATGTGTCCCAGGTACAACAACGAATGTCCATGTACCTACCTTGGACACGGGGTACGGGGCTGTTGTAACATGGAAACTCTTCCCGTTTTTTCTATCAGCCTGTTCCACCTAAAACTAAGTTCGGGTAAAGTCACATTCCAGAATGTAGTTTATTAGTATATCACAATTAACAAAATAGTCCGGGGTTCAACAGCTTCCCTTACCTACTCTTAAGTACGGATAATCCACGATTGCATACCAGCAAAAAGTATGGAACGATGAAGTAAAAATACGATTCGATAAAAATGTTCTTTTATTTGTGTTCAAAGACTCACAACAATACGTTTGTATCCAAAAGTTAACTAACTTAATCTAAAAAATTAAATTATCATTATTATCCCTTACCTACCGACACGATGAGTGAGATTCTATACAGACATAACGGCCGCTACAACCGCAACTCCACTTTTTTTACCTAAAATAATTGCGTTATTATAATTAAGATAATTTATTTAATGCAGCACTGTCACTGCGGCCTTAGTTAAAAATGAGAATCACAAATTTCAACAAACCGCTAACTAGATCTGAAATAAAACTAAGTCGACAGTTAAATTATAGCTTATCTTTTTTTAAATAAAATGAGTGCGCTGTTCGGTTTGATAATGGTAACATGATACAAATTTTACCCAGAAACTGTCGCCTCTTGAAAATATTGTTATTCCACCAGCCACCACGTCGAACTCTTTTTGCCAAGCTATTTTTATAAATACTACTTTAAATGTACAAGCCTAGAAAGAATCTACTTATACAAACAAAAACCGTCAAATGACGGTTTCGAGCTCAGTGTAACATCAATCCTAATTGATAAAAATACATTTGATTAAACGATATCAAACACCGAGTTATTTACAAATGTCATCTATGTTATTGAATTCTCAGATTACTCAGGTTTGCCATCTGTTTGGCGAACACTCCACACTACAGCCTTGCACTAGCAGCGACCCTGCCGCGGCCACACCCTATAGCATTTGTAATGCGCTCAGAACGCTCCGAACACGAAGACAAACGCGTGCAAACTCAGGAATTACCTAACCTAACAGGGTAAATTAATAAATCTTTTACAAAATGAAAAAAATAGAGTTAAAATACAAAAAGACATGAAAATCGTGCATGCCTATGCACACGAAAGGGTTATAGTCACTAAAAGAAACAAAATGGTTCAATTAAATTAAAACACTCAAACATCTAATCATAAGTGAGTATTAAAACAGACATTCGTAAACTAATGAAATGACAGTAGAAGTCAGCTCGCGGGCTGTTAGTAGATGTCTGATGAGTTAAAAGTTTGCACACGTCTCTCCAAAGTCGTCGTCGGCCCGACGGCGGGTCAGCCACCTGAGCGCCTGCGAGCACTACCAAACTTTGCACTTTTTGACGGGGTTCATAGGAGAGCCGACCGGGCAGCTGAAGTCCTGCGAGAACTCCTCCATGTTGGCGAGCGGGCCCACGACGCGGAAGCGGCCGGGCGCGTGGAAGCCGGTCGTGATGCGTACCTTGATCGCCTCGTTGCGGTACACCGCGCACCAGGTGTTAGCCGCGCTCAGCCAGAACAACTGCAACACACCAACAACCAACTTCAACCTTACTACCAGTAGATATTATCTATCTTATTGGAAGTATTGTTAAAAATACTAAATACTATACCTACTGTAAATATTGTTAATGACGATTATGGTTGGTGTTTAAAACCAGAGGCTCTACTTTGAAATCCGTAATTCGAACTTCGTCTATTGCTATCCCTTTTGCTCTCGGCGCGTCACTAATTCGCAAGAAAGTGACGGGGCGATCCGAAGTTCGAATTACTGATTTCAAAGTAGAGCCCCAGGGTCTGGCTGGGTTCTACAACTAGCTACTACGTTTCAAATCGCGAATCTTAATTATTTAGAAAGTTTTTACCCGACTGCGGCAAAGCCCAAACGGAGGGTTATGTGTTTGACCTGTATGTCTGTCAGACTCTATATTCCCTCGTGACTACTAAACGGCTAAACCGATTTTAATAAATATTTATTATTATATTATACGTGGTTAGATTCATCTTAACCACTAGAGTGTCATAGGCTATATTTAGATTATTAGAAATTGAAATGGCGGATTTAATTAAAGTATAAAAATAATATTACGTGACGATAATTTAAAAAATACAGTCGTTTTTTTAAAGCTGGAAGCTTTATTTTATTAGACTTGTTAATCTTATTCATCCTACTCCACCAATTGCAATTCGGTCCTGGTCGCTGTTGTTTTCGCAGTTTTCACCTCACCTAACCTACTTTACTGGTAGCAGTTCGTTACTAATAATATTACTCAAAGCTAATAATATGATATTGTACAAAATTATGCCATAGGTAATAAATTCGGCTTGTTTTAGTCCCTTGTTGAACAATCTACTATAATAAATCGTCACTTGTCCACTGTCAATAGATTTACATACAAGGATTAATAAAAGTTAATACTGTAATCATTTTATCTATGTACCTATAAGTAATTTTATATTGGTCTAAAGTACCTACCCGTAGTACGAGTACCTCCAAGCCTAGAGCTTAATTTTCAATTGGTGTGATTGTCCCTGATATTTATTTATCCTACTAATAATGCGAAAGTTTGTGTGTTTGTGTGAGACGGATTTTTATGAAATTTGAAATGGAGATAGCTTATACCCTGCCCTGGATTAACATATAGGCTACATTTCATGCCGAAAAAAATTAAAGTTTCCGAGGGAATAACGATAATCGAAATGTACGCGGACAAAGTCGTGGGCAGACGCTAGTTTATTTATATGTAACAAACAATTGCTTCGGGTCGCTTTTGTCGTTCAACAAATACTACTAAGCCAAATGAGCCGAACCGCTTTACATATTTAAGCGACTCGGTGCAACCCTAACATGCTAAGATGTAATTACATCCGCGTGAGGACCTAAGAGGACTGTAAGGCGACATTTTATCGTGTAACTATCTTAAAAAAAACCGGTCAAGTGCGAGTCGGACTCGCGCACCGAGGGTTCCGTATTGAAGATAATATGCTTGGTAACCGCAAAAGAAAATACTCATTTTGTTATAAGCTTTATTTTCCAGGCAATAAGGTCGATTTTGACTAGCCTAAATTGTAATACAGATTTTCTTAGTTTTTTTGTTATTTCTCAAAAACTGTAAATAATGAAAAAAATTTTCAAAAAAATTGTTTTGAAATATGCAGATTAAGACCTTTCATTTGACACCCCATTTGCTATAATCGAACCTCTTTCATTTTTGAACCCCCCATTCTAGACCCCTTTTCAATTATTAATAAAATTAATTTCATTTTTTTTTTACTACAAATAGATGCGGGCAAGGAAGTTGTACAACTATGCCAAATTTCAAGTTGATAGCATTTGTAGTCTCTGAGAAAACCTGCTGTGACATACAGACAGACAGACAGACAACGAAGTCTCACCATAAGGGTTCCTTTTGTACCATTTTGGTACGGAACCCTAAAAACGTACAATTTTAGCTCCGGGCGGTAAAGTTCTCACCTCTTAAATCAAGTCCGATTTCAACGATTTTTGAATATGTTATAGTTATTATGAAAAAGTAGACGTTTCCGTTTGTTTATTTTTTTCTAAAATATTTTTTTGGTATGAAAAACGTACGTAGTAGGTTTTGTTTTAGGTATAATATCTACAACATAATAAAATATCGTATCTTATCTTATCTTGTTGGTGGGGTCCTTACGGATACACTTCGACCCTATGGGAACTTTTGTGTAATTACCCCTCTAAAATATCGTAAAATTCGTTTTAAGGTTTAAGAGGAGAGAGAGAAACGTTACTGCACTTCGTATGGACACTTTCAGCCTCACAATCCTCTTAAGTACAATTCCTAGGCACTGTTAGCAAAGACATCAATATCGAATTTAAAGTTAATACCCTAGTAAAATCGGTCTTGGAGAGCACATACAAAATAACTTTAGGTATTCATAGGGTTCCTTTGCATCTTGTACCTGTCGAGGAGTATATTTCTCGAGGCCAGGCAGGCGCTGCTCCTCGCCGTGGCGGTGGATCCAAGCCTGGTACGCATAGTACGCTTCTTTAATACCTCCGTTGTCAGCAATGTTCTCTCCTTGAGTGTTCACGCCGTTAAGCTAAAACATTTGTAATGTATACAATTTGACATTCATAACTGCCAGCAATATAAAACCAATTGCTATCTTTTATCACAAGTAGGGTAGAAGTACCCTTTGTGGTCACTGTTCCTTTTTTGGCCACTTTAGGTTGAAATGAGTATCAAACAGAAAAATTAAAATTAATATTCATAAATAGTTAAGACTTAAGATTAGTATAAAGATGAAATCTTTTTTTAATTTCATAATGCTTTACATATTGGTTAAAATTTATCGTGGCCAAAAACGGTGTAAAGATCGCCAAAACCGGTACTTATACCCTACCTATAGTCGTATCAGGAGCGCTGTTCTTCTCGCTAAAACCATATTTCTTTTGACATGTTATTGTATTGTTTTTAATTCGGCCCCCATCACCTCAAGTAGGCAGGTGAATAAGAGTTGAATGGAGCCTCAGTAAGTAAATATATTATTATTGTTACCTTCATGCCGACCTCCTTGACCGTGTAATTGGAATACTGGTCTATGATGCATTTGGCTTTCTCGAGATATTCCTGCTTGGTCATCTCCTGCCACCAATCGATCAGGTTGCCATTCTTGTCAAATTGACGACCCTATAAAATTATTAAAAATTAAACCTCTTCGTATTAATGTATTTGTTATGGGAAAACCTGGACAAAGGTTTTTTTACCTGGTCATCGAATCCGTGGGTAATTTCGTGCCCGATAACGAACCCAATAGCACCATAGTTCATGTACGCAGGTCTCTTGGCAGAGAAGAACGCACCTTGTAGAATGCCGGCCGGAAACTCTGGAAGATCACATTATTTGGGTCTATCAACTTAAGGTTATTACGTGCTTCTTGTGTTAGAGAGTACCTACCATTCTAGTTGTGTCTTCCATTGGATACACGCATGCCGTATTTTACGCAAGAGGTGTGCGAACGATAAAATAATAGTATAGGGGTTTACTAAACGGCATAAACATGACAATATTAAATAGAAACCTAGAAGTGTCACACAGTGATCTAAACTATTGTGTTACGGACGTGACTAGCAACAAAGAAGTTATCGTTCACAATTTATTGTCGAATAAATAACTAAGTGCCTGGGTTTTACGACAGTTCCGTGGCATTATGGATTCAAACAAACCATCAATCTGACTTAAATTAGCGTGCTAATTCTGAGTACGAATCAAGAATATTTTTTCTTTGTATTCCTTTTTAGCCCTCATAACGCTTCAAAATATTTGAACGCATTTGTACCTTAATGAGTCAGCTCAAAACTTTTAGGCTCTGGCTTCCCCATGCATCACGCCGGCTTCCATGAAATTGTGTGTAGGTAAATAATGACATCAATCTAAGTCATCGGCAATAAAGGGCTTAAAAACACAATAGTATAGGACTATACCTATACTATTGTGTTTTTGTGTATTGTTTATAGATACGGACGCAGTGTAAGGTAACTTACGGATGCTGTTTTCGATGGAGGAGTAGAAGGCGTTGACAATGGCGGGGCGGCCGTGCGTTACCCAGTCAGTCTTGTTGACGGGCTCCCGCAGCTTGCTGAACAGGTACTCGGTGCCGAACAGCGTCAGGTTCAGCACTGACTCCATCAGCTTGTCCGATGACATTTCCAACTGGAAATAACGCCGCCATTAATGAATAGCCTATCGACATATGATAGTGATTGGAGCGGGACTCTTTCGTATCACCGCTCACTGGCTCGCTCGCGTGGCTAAACATCTCGTGTCATTATGGCTTGTTTTAGTCTCTTGTTGAACAATCTACTATTATCTTTCCGTTAAGAAACTAAAGGTAAAAACCTCAAAATGTTTCTTAAATGTATTTATCTTTATTTTAATAGCTTGTGGTAGTATCCCACTGTTGTGCAAAGACCTTAATTTATATAGTTACGCAAAAATAAAAGAGTTACTTACTCTAGCACTTATAGTTTTTTTTAAAACAAATAATAACACACAGGGCAACTTTGTACAGCCGTTGGTACAATAGTCTGTCACCAAAAAAAAACAAAAGTACAGAAGTGGAGGTTACGACTTTTGATTACTTTCAACTTTCAGGAGTGGTACAAAGACAGTCAGCAGCAGCAGGACTTCGTTGGGTTTCTAATATTTTATACAAATTAGACGTAGGTACAGAATACTCGGGGTTGCTTGTAATAAAGAACTTCAGACCCATAACGAGGTGAAACATAATAGATTAATAATAAGCGCGCTCGACAAAAAACACGGATTCTGGACAAATAAGTGGCTTGCGGTACAATATCGAAGTTTTTGTTTTGGGCTTATCCATTCATATTGATTTGCTATCGTAATTAAGTTGTACCTATCGTAAGCAAGTGTTAAGTTACCCCGCTGTAGAACTCGATGAGTTTCTTGTCGTCCAGCATCTCGCTGGGGTACGCGATGTGGGCGGCCATGGCGTCCGCCTTCTCCAGCGCCTCCTTGCGCGTCATTTCGTCCATCCACTCCACCTCCTCTAGGGTCTTGCGGAATTGTTGCCTGTTAACGTACACACAAGTTACTATCCGTTACTGGCTAAGTTGTTGGTGAGTTATAAACTCCACAGTTCTCTGTCCAAATAACAGTTGGGAAATGGGCGGGAGACCTCTTTCGATGTCACTAGTGACGTCATAAGTTTAGTTAATTTAAATGAGGGTAGTGGACCATCTGCGTGCATAGCTACTAGTCTATTTGAACTCAATTCGAATTTATAGTTTCATAAATTGAAACTTCGATTTCGATTGTCATTTTTATTTATTATTATTAATTTATATATGGTTCATTTTAAACACAGATTTTAAATAATGAGTGTAAATGTAATTAATACTCGTAGGTATAGTAATAGTTTATGCCAATTTATCAGTGATAATACATATACGTGATCGTGCAACTCGTAAATGTTCATTACTCAAATAAGTCGTTCAATGAGAAAACAGCATAAGCCAATCAGTAACGGCGATGGTTATCGTTAAATAGCGATAGCGACAACGGCAAAGAAAGTACTTTCACAATATACTTACCTACATATTTCACTCAAAAGTTACCTTTTTTTATTGCGTAAGGAAAATTTGCTATACAATGGTCAATTTTCGATACACAAAGGAAAATAAATCCTTTTTAAATTGAGTCCTTAAATACGTTTATTTTTAAATTTACCCCTCGTATCGTGCATTGAATAAGAAGCATAGTAAAGTTTATGATCACAAACGAATCGCGTGTGAGTACAGGTGAGGTACCTAATCGCTTAACCTATAAATCTATTCCTGAAAGTCTAACTAGAGAAAACAAAGAATACCACGATTACCTCACTAACTAAAATAAATACGAGTATGTACCTTATGTCATTCACCATTTCAAGGGCATTGGCTTTAGAGTTTTCGTTGAAATATTTTCGGATGTATAGAGCTCCCACCGCAATAGACATACTGAAATAAAAAATACAGTAACTTATTACAATTAAATGCGTTTAAAGTAAAAACTTATGAATACGTAATAAACTTAAAATAGGTATCCGAATTCGAATCGAATGTTTAAATGCCTGATGCCATTCGTGTGAAGGTACCTTAAGGTCAATCCCAACACCCGAATGCGACGAAGGCAAAATAAATACGTAAGTTTTTTTATTTTCCAATATGATTTCGTTTTTATATTGTTTATGTTTTGTTTTTGTTTGTCTGTGGGTAGTTTAAATGTTGGTTCTTGATATATATTTTAAAATTGTGGTATTTAGAAATTTAAAGTGAATTAGTAAGTGGTTAGTTGGTCAGGAAGTGGTACCTGACGCTGGCGGTGTCCGCGCACTCCTTCCAGCGGCTCTCGCGCTCGGTCTTGCCGGACAGCGCCGTGACGTAGCTGAGCTGGCGCCGGCGCAGCGTCTCGGTCAGATAGGACACCGACGCGCCCGCGACACGCCACATTACGTAGTTCGCTTGCACGCGCTTCGGGGTATTTTCCAGCAGCACCTTCAAAAAGAACCAAACGTAATGTTCAACGACGTGAATAATGGTGATTGTGGCCTAGCACCTGAATTTTGTACAAGTTGTTCGATTTGTCGGGTATCTTACCCACAGGGCACCCAGCTGGACCCTATTACTAACAGCTTACGCTGGCCGTTCGTCCTTCATTCCTATAATGAGCTGTATCTTTTGAACCGTATATCTATTACGGTCCAAAAGACACAGCTCTGCCACCGCATTTTTTATAGAGTAGGTAGGCATTAGGTATAATATAACGGCGGATTTTGTAAGCCCAATAAAATATCTAAAATATAAATAGCCAGTCAGCATACTGTTGCAGCATGTTAAGACCACGCTGCCCTTTCGTCCGCTTGTTCTACCTTTATCGAGCTGTATGTTTGAAATGAATTCCAAACCTTACGAACGTCCCCACTGAGAGCATTCGCGTGAATATTCGAGTGGTGTGGACGTTGAGCAGAGCGTTACAAAGCTTACACACCATTCGATGTTCGCGCCGAATGCTCATTACACGCAAAACATACTGCTCTTCGGCTATCGCCGGTTTTTTTTACGAATATGTTTTTCAACGAAGGAATTTCCAACAAATAAAATAAAAAAATAAAATATACGGCGTTTCCCATACAAGAAACGTATGTTATTCAGGTTTTTTGTTATTGTGTTATCGTATAAACGGTTGTTAATAGCAGATTTGGGTGGCACAGAACCCTTGTTGCGCAAGTCCGTCTCGCACTTAACTGGTGTTTATATTTATTATTATTTTAATTGTTTCGAATTATACAAACCTCGAGTTCCGAAATGTATTTCGGCACGTTGACGATGGCGACTTCCTCCAAGCCAATCGTAATATGTGGCGCCAGAAGGCGGTTGATGTATTCGAGCCATTGGATCCTAAGCAAATAAATATAGTTGTTGAATTCTTAAGTTTTTGCAATCAATCAGACGCTGCTGAACAATCTAATATAATAATAATAATAATAATAATCTAATCAAAATAAGTTATCAATATACCAAAAAGTTTAACAAACAACAAAAAAGTTTAACAAGTTAAGTAACATATTGAAGAAGAGTAAAGGTTAAAGTTTTCCTTATTTAAACCATTTAAAATAGTTATTGTAATTCCGCTAAATTGATTATACTAATAGACTAATGCTTGGCGTCGGCGGTCCAAATTATCTCTGTACCATAGTTTCAATTAATCTCTAGGTATATCAATTGTATACTACTACTATACTTACTTGGGAAACTTCTCTTGCAGCTGGGCAATAGTCATGGGATTGTACAGGCTGGTGGCATTTCGACGTTTTTCAAGCGGTAAGGATATCTGTAACAGGATCAAACGTTAGGTATACCTACGTACGTTCAGGGGGGGTGACCATGACGTACTAAAGCATTTCAATTTAGGTTGAGAGAAACGAACAGAGCTATATAACTGCTATAGCTCTGTCCCTTTCTCTCAACCTGAACTAAACTGCTTCAGTATGTCATGGTGGGGTTACCATGACATCTTGTTTTCAAATAAGAAAAAAAAACAGTCCTATTAAACAGCTTTAGTACCGATGTAATTGATGATTGATGATCATTTATTTATCAGGATGTGTTTCGATTGGCATAATAATTTACCTTGGATGCAGAGAATTTGGGTCACACATTAAGCGCAGACCTTGTGCTCGTTATGGCACAAGTTTTCTTTGACGGTCTTACATTCTTAGTGCGACATTAATGCTCGCGTTCCCGTAACCTTTAGGATGTGCGAGTCGTAAACTCCTCTTAAAGTGACCGGCGGAGACGGTGCTTGCTTACGTTGGCGAGTTTCATCTCGAACATGAGCGAGTCCTTGAGGTCGGTGACGGCGAGCGCGCGGTCGGCGCCGAGCAGCACGGCGATGTCCACCATGTACTCGTAGTAGGCCTGCACCAGCTTGTCGCTCAACCCGCGGTTCAGGTACTCGCGGCTCAGCCCCAGCGACGCCTGGTCCAACTGTTGATAAACACCCGCACCTTTTACTATTAGCTTGTTTTGACTTAACGACTGCGAACCGAATACATCGCCAATTCATTCGCAATAACATTAAATAACATGAGTGTCGCATAGCAATTACGAATTCGCGTTTGGCTAGTTGTGGTATAAATGGTTTAGAAACACAATAACGAAATACTTAAAACCAGGCATTCAGTTATGTCTTTATACACGTTCGGTCGACCGCATCGCGCGGCATGGTTTCTTCGACACTAAGTTAATTCTCGAGGTCTAGAATATTCTTACATCGATGATTCTCTTAGTGGAGTTCTTGACGTCGACCCCTATGGAGAAGTCGAGGAAGTAGTCGACGGAGTAACCGGCAGCGCGGAACTTGTAGACCGACTGCTCCCAGGAGAAGGAGGCTTCGCTCCAGGCAGGCCCGTCCAGCACGGGCCAGCCGCCCAGCCTGCGCAGCATGTCGAGCAGCGGCGCCGTGCCGCGCGCCTCGATGGCACCTGCAACCAGACTCCACCATCAACCTGCCTCCCACCATCATATTATGCAATTTTATCATATCTCTGGCTATTACCGTTCAACCAAACATAATAAAACTTCTAAAACTATTATTTACATTCAGTCAATAAAGCAAAGTAATGATACGAGTATGATGTTTTATTCGCAATAAATTACAATACAACAATCAATTATTTTTACTTTGTTTTTTCTTTCTATTTATTGATTACCTATGTACTTTGTTTTGCTTTACCGAGAATTTTCCTTTATTCATGAATCATGATCATTCATATTATTGACGAATAAAAGCTAGACGTTGTTACCTAACATCCATACTGTGACTTATCACCGTTCTGTTCCGTTCTGATAACTACACACAGCAAGGACTCGGAGTCATTTTATCACCATCAAGGAGGTAATAACAGGTAGGCACCCACAGTGACACAATGCGAATTCTAGGACGAGGGTGTATATAGGAAAAATATGAACATCGGCCAGATTTTTTTTCAGTGTAGCTCGAGTTAGTATACGTCAGATTCATACGAAAACTGACATTTTAACTCGAGTTAGTGTCTTAAAGCCAGTGATAAATTTTCTGTGCAAGTGGCCCTTAATTCAGTAAAATTGACAGTTCTCATATGAATCTGACTTTTGTGAATAATTTAACTTGGGGTTAACCAAGGCTTAAAGGAGATCATTCATATTGAGCCTTGTTAGAAAGTGCCGGCCAAAAAAAAATTTGGTGTAGGTCGCTAGAATTAATTATTTTGAGTAACTTTTATTATGGCATGAAAGCTGTCGGGTCATACTCTGACTTTTTATTAAAAAATGTTAGAAAGTAAAAAAAATTGCTAAATCTGCATTATTTTTACTTTCTAACATTTTTGAAAATAATCATTGGCTTACTGCGACAAGGGGTTCTATGACTAGGGGGTCCGTGACCGTGCTATGAGAATCGATCTTTCAAACCTCTATAAAAAATCAGGCAATGATCCGACAGTTTTCGTGCCAGAATAAAAGTTGTTCAACATAAATAATTCTAGCGATGTACGTACGCAACATATTTTTTTTTGCTGGCACTTTATAAGAAAGCCCAAAAATGTATGACGGATGAATGTTCTCCTTTACGAGCAAGCGGGCCTATCAAGGAACTAAGCATTTTAAAACATAAAAAAAGTAGGCGCGGTTGTCTTTTGTTTCAAAGTTAGGTAGATTACTCTCAGCCACCCCTCGTAGTTTGAGTATCATACCTTTGTGACGAGAGTTGGTTGACAAGCTCGTTGATTATTTATTATAGATCGATGATCCTTTTAAACCGATGTTTTCCGTCCTAGCGAATCGAAATAATTTCGATTATTCTAACAGTATCGTGTGTAAAAACGGGTCGTCCATTGTTTGTTTCTTTACCTAGTGTTGATTGTTCTCGGAAGTATTAGGTAACTTACGTCGACTTAGGTAATACAAGATGAGGTCACTGATCGTAGGATAATGCGGAATTAAAACTTGAAAATAACGCTATTTGAAAGTCTGATTGATATACACTATCATCCATTATAATTATCATTCATCATCATCATCATCATTTCAGCCATAGGTCGTCCAGTGCTGAACATAGGCCTCTCCCAAAGATTTCCACCTCACCCGGTTGGAAGCGGCCTGCATCCAGCGGGTCCCCGCAGACTTGACCAAAACGTCCGTCCATCTCGCGGGGGGCCGCCCCCATTATCATTACAGTTTTCTGATTATTATTAACAGAGATTTCTTTGAAATCAAAAGTTATAATTACTAACCAATTGTTATGATAAGTAATTTAGAAGTTATGAGGGAACCGATGAATACATACATACAAACATACTGGTCAAAATCATAACTCTCCTTTTTGCTTCGCCGTAGCTGGGTAATGATAATGAATAATTTAAACGGGACAGAACGGAACTTGGTTGCAAACGCAAAATTTTGGTCAGGTTTTACTTATTCGGCATTGGTACATACAATTTCTTAGGGCCGATTTCACCAATGAAATTAAACGCGATCAAATTTTTAAACTGGGTTTAAGACGCTAAAATGACAGTTTTTGTATGAATCTGACGTTTACTAACCAGAGTTAGGAATTGGTCGCGTTTAATTTCATTGGTGAAATCGGCTCTTAGTACTTACTTTATAATTATACAACATTCAGCCATTTCCCTAATCGTTTTTTTTGGGATTAATAGTAACACGTTTTTTAGCCAGCATATATGGAAAACGCAACCACTCTGCGCAGGCAAACCGACATATTTGGCATCAAGGAGTTGCCCTCTATCTTGTCAACCTAGGATAATCCACTTTGGAGATCGCTCCCAGATTTATTGTGTCCTCCTAGTCTATCAGTGGATGCGTGAGACACAGCGCAAAATGAGTTGTCTTTTAAAGAAGATGGGGATACTTAGAAGTGCTACAAGTGCTCGTTCAACTATCAATTACGTCAATCTGTCGAGCAAACTTGCGGAAGCAGCAATACCTATTTTATTTTACTTTCACTCACTCACAATATTATGGAGAAGACTGCGAAATGAATAAAAAAACATCTAGTTAAATAATTGGAACTAAGAACTGAGCAGGTGAAAGACTGCAATGTATTGTGGGTTGACACTCTCGTTTATACAGTCTAAACTTTCATAAGTTTGAAGCTGTATCATACGATATTTAGAATATAGGCGGTTTGAAGATAACATGTATGTAGGTCAAACTATCCACCGTAGTTTGAAACAGCATGGCGCGTGTCGGGGAGCTTAACTTGATTAATACATTGTTAAGTTTGCTTTACACAATTCGACACCACCGTACTTTCTAGCCTACTTGGACAAACAAAGTTGGTTATTTTATTGCTTCAACAATCGTTTTGACGTTTTATTCATTGTTTACTTTCATGAATAATCGCCCCACGAGCAAGTCGCACACAGCGTCAATCCAATCACCGCTGCGCCGCTAGATAATGTGAACACTTTATTGTGTTAATCCTGTACCCAAGTTGATTGGAATATTGATGAGGTAATGAAATTGTTCTGATTAGTTTGTGTGGATACATCGCACACGTGTATTTAAAGTGGATTGGTACTTCGTAATACTGCAAAGTGCTGGACAAAGCGTAGATGTATATTTTGTACAGAATACCCGCAGGACTTTTATCACTTCCTATACAGGAATATTCGGAGGAGGTAGATACTTATAAAGGTTGGCAGATAGAGCTCTTATTTGTGAGAAAATATATTTTATTATAATTTATTTACCTACTCAAATTAGTGCAGTATGAGTAAGAGAGGGACTTACTTCTGTTCATGCAGGCCTGGTAGAGCGTCTTGGCGAGCGCGAAGGGGCGCGGCTCGGCGGGCGCGACCGGCGCGTCCAGCAGCGCACGGATCTGCTCCTGCAGCTGGTCCGTGATGATGGAGAACGTGTTCACAGACGTCTTATCGTCCGGGATGCGCGTGTTGCGCAGGAAGGAGCCGCACGAGAACTCGTAGAAGTCGTCGCACGGGTCCACCTTCTCGTCCATGTTCTGCAGCAGCTTCGATGCTGCAACGCATTTATGCACAACTAATCATCCGCAGCATGCCAAAGCTCATTGGTGATGCATATTGCGTCTGGTTTCTGATTCAGGGCCTCTATTGCACTTTAGTGTCGCTCATCTTGCTTCGATATTGTAACGTACCTACATAATCACGCTGTCGACCCTTTGGCAGCTCTTACTGGCAAGTGAATTAGTGCCGTATAACGTCTACAATACGATTATAATAAAACAAGATAGGCCAATACCAATTTGCCATAAGGCCCTGATTAACGTAAGGGGTCTACTACATTACAACTGCTTATAAATTTAAGACTTAGAGAACAAAGAGGCACAAATGTTTGGTTGCTTGTTGGACATTTAGTTATCGTTGCGTATGAGTCAAGCACAGGTGCATATTTAATGTTATTAATTCGAAGTACGCAAACAACCCCGCATTAAGATGCTCACGACAGTGTAAGTTTCGAGTGTAGTTGCTCTTACGGGCTTGCTAACCGTGCTAACTTTTACATGAATTAGTAAAGGTGGGCAAAGGCAGGGGTGCTACAGTCCTGAGGATAAGTGGCGATATTTAAATAAGGCGACCCATTTGGTTCCTTGTGCTCACCTTTTAGTCATTTAAACTGACCATGGCGAATGTAATAAACGGTTATATTTATTAATGAATATATCTTGCATAGGTGAAATCTATTTATATCTATAATCAGACCTGGTCCTTAAATCTCATAAGATTCGTACCCGCGATCTCCGACTTGGCCTATGTTCTATGTTATGTATCTGCAAATAGTCAAATTCAGTATGTATGTAGATCTTACCTGTGTGGACGCACCCGGGCATGCTGCAGATCTCGCGGGACCCTTTGGAATGGACGTCAGGCGGCATGGTAGAAGAAAGTCTCAGTTCACTAGTCTGTGGCATGTCTAAAATGCAGATATACATTACAAATGAATGTGTGGTAGAGCATGCTGATTCAATATTCTCAAATAGAACAAGATAAACGTAGATAGCGATATAAACATACATTTACCCCCTTACTAATAAAATAAACGTTGAGTAACGGTGGTATAGCTATACAATGTTTTGTCCTTATCTGTCAAATCCGAATGTCACAATGACAGATAAGGACAAAACATTGTATAGCTATACCACCGTTACTCAACGTTTATTAGTAAGGGGGCTAGTGTAAATCATTTTGGCATTCGTAAGTATTTTATATTAACTATGTTATGATAAGAAGATGAAATTGTTTTGGTAAGGAAGGAAGGAAAGCAGGAAGTGAGCTTGCAAAAGAGGGGTGCACGTTTCATATGGAGTCACGTGTTGTTTGTAACGATTCACAAACAAAAATGGTTTACTTAAATGCTGCTACAACTTAAATCCTTTCCAAACGTGTAAGTATGATTTGGCACTTAATGGTTATTGATTTATTTTAACTCACAAAAACACAATGCTTATAACGAATGGTAAGAAGTCTCTAAATTTAATGCAGTAATATAATTGTGCATACTTAGTAGGTATTAGGCGGGCGCATGCAAAATTGTCGCTCTGAGTTGAGTAGAGAAGTTAACTGCCATTATCACAGTTTTAGTATACCTACCTGTACAAGATTTTCGTATTATTTGCGCAATGACCAAGGGAATTATTTTACAAAACAAAACACGATAGTATTAACAATCTCCATAAGATAGTTACTGGTACACGCAGTTACGTATACCATAGTTTCACTGCTAAAACAGATGAAAAGTCCTTATCGAAAAAAAACACGACCTTAAAGAGAATAAGCTGATATGTGCAAGTTATTTCTACCGACATACTTAGACCCTAATAAATTATTATTAGGTACCTATTGTTAATGAAAAAATATGTTTTTTGACCCTAGGCGTAAGGATAATAAAATGACAATTGATCTCAGACGACGATCATCTTTTACTAGTTCACTTATTAACTTTGAAGTACCTCCGCTTTGTCATACATATCTTATGTGAGTGTGTCTGTGTTTAAATGAATACTCAAAGGAAGTTAATAAACAATTGGCAATTTATTCCGAGTATTTGTTTTCACGTTTGGTAGTTACCTATTCGTAAATTGATACAAGAGCCAATGTGATTTTTGAAATAACAATAAGAACTATAAATTACATAAGTATACCTGCACCATTAGCAGTCTATGTTTTTATCGTTGGGCTAGGTGATAAGAAGTCGAGGTAAAGTGTGATATCACGACAAATAGATTTGTACTTGATGTTATGTGCTGGGTATTTATCTCTTATTTTAATACTTATATCTAATCGAAGCGCGAAGCAGAGCTGATCCCTGGATTTAGTTGAGTATATGTATTTATTTGAGTTACGTGACATGGCATAATAAGATATTTGTGCATACAATCATGCAACGTCTAAATTAAGTTTTAATTGAAGGAACTTTAACATTTGTAGACATGTAATTCATAGACAAAGCAAAGTTAACGGGCAAGGAATGTTGGTCCCGGGCAAGTCGGTATTGCGAAGGAAAATAAATATTCTTTGCCTTTGTCGAGCACGCACGATTTCTTCTGCGAGGTTTTGCCTTCGCCGCAAGTTTTGTGAGGTGAATTTTATTAGTTTGCTTGCCCCGAGGATGTGGCCGATAGTGACCGCGTTGAGAGCGAGTCAGTCCTATTGGCATCATCCAGTGATAATGAAGGGAAATTTGTTTTTCGTTGTATTATTGACTGCATTCGATTTCACTTTTATAAGACACGATTAGTTAAAAGTCCCCGTTTATAGTATGAGCACGTTTATTAACCTGATACTTTAATTGTTTAATTCTCGAAAATTATGATGCAGGTACGATATGACAGTGATCGGAAATAGGTGAGCTAATTTACCTAAACTTGACGCATATTCATTCATGCGTGAGTGAGATGGGAATACATTATTGAATGAACAAGCATCAAGTTTAGGTAAATTAGCTCACCTATTTCCGATCACGATATGTCATAGGTTTGTAAACAGATGAAGTTTTTAAGTTAATTACTTAAAAGGTCAAAATTGGGTTGGCTACAAATATAGTTTTTTTAAACCCCCGTCTACAAATATCTTGGCGTATAGGGTCACACGCTTAATAATTCCAACATGATCGAGCTCACGGTTCTAGTTATGATTTTTAGTCAAAATGAACCACTAATTTTATTAAGATAGAACTTTACGAGTAATAAAAATAACTCTTCTCCTGTAATTCGCTTGTACGACGCGCAACGATAATTTGAACTGTCTTGCTTGACGCCGAGTTAAGTGGCGAACGGGCGAAATATAAGAATAACACTCGTATTCATTCGACCGTAATAATATTATTGCAACATGCCATTGTAATTACATGATTATTACGGTGTTGCATTTGCGGCAGCGGGTGTCTCAACGGCCAGGAGCACCGAGCGTAAGAATAGGCGGCCATTACAGCACAGCCGGCGTGACGGCGCTTAGCGTGTGTTACAAGACTTACAAGCGAATGACGCGCTCTGCTGGTCAATGCAATTTGTGCTCTTAGATACAATTTGATTAAACTTGTCGAGTTCGACGCTGTTTCTTAACAGTTTTCAATACCTAAATGAGATTTCTTTTGTTATTTGCTTTTCATTGTTTGTGGTCGATTTGGCACGACATCGTGTTTCGTGATACCGCTGCTCGTGTCGTGAGACCTACTAGGTAATTTCAAGTACCTTCCTATTTGTTTTCAAAATACTCGAAAAGGCGGTATCATTAATTTTTTGTTAATTCTTAGACACGCTTGCACATTGTTTGTACTCGTAGGTAGGTATATAGGTTATTGATATGGTTAGATGTATTATAAAACGGAATTATTTAGCGACATCAAGGTAGTGTAATATTTCCCTTTGTTTTATCAGTGAGTGCGAATAAAAAACTCGTGATGTGAAGGTGAAGCCTCCGCGCGGCGAATCTTGCGCATCGATGTGCAAATTTCAATCACGTCGGGCCTCGCTCGCTTCCGCACTAGCTTCCGCTTCGCCGAGCGCCAGCAATCTTCAGCCTTCTTATTTTATCCGGATGATTCCATCAACTAATCACATCTTTAACCAGTTATAGATTATCGGACCCCGCGGAATTAAGGAAGGAAGGAAGGAATTAAGATAATTTAAGGTAAGTAAAAATTATCCTATGGAACTACTTAAGGAATTGCAACATTTCCTGTTTTCTGCACAGCTTAAAATGGATAATAGTTAAATGCTAGGTTACATTTGCAGTTTTGGCGAGTTTAAAATTATACAGGCTATTACCTAAGATAAGATTCATTCATTAAGCATATCGACTGAAAAAAAAATATACCACCACCATAGGTAATATTGTGTTTTTTTACTTTTAGACATTACCTCAATATCGAAAGAACAAAAGTTGGGTTCCCGAAAACCCGAAATCAGTAATTACACGCACTAGGTCCTTTCCAAATTATATTATTAATATTATTATATTTTTATTAGTATACCGATATAAAGTACCATCAGAATTAGCTCAAACATATTATAAACCCACTGCTATTCGCTACGTTCGACAAAGTGATAATTGTAAATGTCCACACAAAAGCGCAGGTTCTAACTCGGACCAGTCTTTGTTTTGACTAAATTCCCACAAGTGACGCACGATCTCGAGTCTACTCTGAAATCAGTAGGTACGTGTTAATTTAAACAACGATTTTAAATCGGCAAGCAGTCGAGGGTAATAAATATGTATAGAGGAGCGGACAGTTCAAATACCATATTCGGTCATAAGATCACGTCGCTTGGTCGATAAATACCTAATTACGCCGCTCACTTTTAATTGTCAATTTGTACACACATTACAATGTGTACAATAATTTGGGTTAAATTGACAGTAGATTGGCTAACAATGTATTACAATATGCCACATTATTTTGTCTTAAACAATGGCACTGCTTTCGTTGACATTTGACACTCCATTAAACAACATGGTAATTACGGTGTAGGTAGCACTGCACATGCTCCTGCAAAATACTAATAATTAATGAAATTCTTTACGTGCCTTACCTCACGTTATATCTTGTACTTGAGGAGGTAAAAGATAATACATATACAATTAGATGCATGAATAATAAGCACATGTATATAAATTATACCATTGCTAGCCACAGGCTTCCTGTCAGTTAAAAAACATGTTTTGGTTGAAGTTCCTATTTTGCCGAACTTGGTTACGTGATCAACTGAACAAAACCTCATATAAAAAAATAACTACTACTTACTTAGTTCGCTATTATCTAAGCTGTATCGCAACTTGCTGAATTACAGAAACCCCGCATAGTTATGATCATTATATATACCTTCTTACATATAACATTATAATTACCTCAGTAACAAAATATACGAAATAAAAATTGTGGATTGTACCTACCTATTTAAGAATTATACTTATTTTAGAATATCTTGAAAAGTTAGTATTATATATTCTAAGCATTAATTCAGTCAGCAGGGATGAAAAGGTTTTGCTTTACAAGAGATCGAATATACCTAAACGGTTCTATGGTTCCGTAACAATGGGTGTCAACGAGACCCAATACTAAGCCTCCGCTGTCCGCCTGTCCCTCAGCGGGCTGTATCTCTTGAACCGCATTAGGAAGACACTTGAAATTTTAGAAGAGTTTATTTTACTACAGCCACCATAACGACAAATAATAAAAAACAAATAATTCAAATTTTAATGGGACCCCTATACAAAAATGTCTGTACAACCGTAAAAGGTAAACAAATGGTTTTTTTTGAAGAGGAATAGGGGCGAGGGACAACGTGTCTCACCTCTCTCTCTCTTCCTGCGCTTACAAAAAATCCAGCTGGCTTACTATGTCAAGTTTAGTAAATCAAGATGGTCAATTCATCTGCCAAAGTATCAGTATAATACAAAACAAACTACGAGGTATGCAGTCTGGTTTTCATACAACTACGGCAAACTAATAAGGGTTATGATTTTAGCAGGTCCATATACGTTATTTATTAGTTTTGCCGTGCACTGGTACTTTCCATTCCCCTGTTCCCTTGCACATGATACGAGTAAGTATAAGATGTACGTCGTGGACGCTGCGCCGGCGCCGGCGGCTCACTGACGGCGAGAGTTGTGGCGTTGCTGGTCGGTGCCGGGGAATTGTTATTGGGCATTGTAACCTTTATTTATGACACTTATAATTATAAACGGATTACAATTATTCGATCCGTCTCGTGTCACGTCAAAGAGCTCATAAAGATTGTGAAGAGCATCGATCCGAAAAAAATCCGCCATCGTTGGGCACCTACAATCGGGTCTTAATCACTGGATTTAATTTCACATTCCTCGCGTATTTTTGTCGGCAGCACGCCGCTACATTCCAAAAATGGTTCAGGGCCCATTGAAATTTCCAAATTTATGTGAAAGATTGCAATCAGGGAGATGGATTTCGGGTGTCAAAAACGTGGAATCCATTGTTAGGAATAATAAAAAACTCTGCTCGTCCTTTATGTTATGAACTAATAAAGATACCGTAAACCGGAGGTTCTTTGATTTACGGGGTGACTTTGATAACAACTACCACTTTACAAAAAAATATGTTTTCGAGGTGTTGGAAAACATTTCAACAGGTAACATTTTTTTTCGTTAATATTGGCAACACTGATAGTTGCTACGTGTAAAGTTAAAGTGGCGCGTGTGTGTGTTAAGTGTGCTTCATGTTTTTATTTATGAGGTAAAAAAAAACACTAATGTTTAGCAAAAACGTAAATTATTTGTATAATGTCCTACCATAAATACTTAGACCTTATTGGTGATATCGAATAAGAATAACATCTAGTCAATATTCTTTTTTTGTTTAATTTGGTTGGATTTAAATATTAAGTGGTTTTAAAGTAACCACTCTTCTTCTCCTTAACAACCTCTCTTTCTTTTCTCTGGTTCTTTGTTTAATTTTGATGGTTTTTTTTTAATGGAAAAGTAAAGGTCGTAATTTTTTTCAATTTATCTTGTCGAAAGAACAAGAAACATCGATTATTTTTATACGACTGCCCAAAAAAAGGAGTGTAATGTTTTCAGGGTTCATGCATGTATCATGTATGTACGATACCTTATTCCACCATAACTACTAAACGCCTGAGCCGATTTAGAATTGTTAGAATCCTTTGACCATCCCGGGTGACATAGGATAACTAAACTGTTAAAATTAAAATAACAACAATATGGCAAAATGACAATTATTAACCATAGGTATATGGACGACTATATAAAAATACAGTCGGGTTTTTAAGGCTTGCTTTTTATTTAGTTATTATTATTATTATTATTATTATTTTGTATTATAGTTTTAAAAAAATCGTGTTAAGCTTTGAATTTGATCAAAGTAACCTCCGGTTTACGGTACTGCGAGCGCTTATTATCGAGGTGACATTCGAGTGAGTTCCGGTTATACAGTCGAGTTCATAAATATGTGTACACTTTAGTACCTTGTCTATTTAATGTCAAGTTTAAACTGCCATATATGAATTGTCACAGCGATTAATGTGACAAGGTACTAAAGTGTTCACATATTTATGAACTCGGCTGTACCTAGTGAGTGACAGTCACGACAGTGGTGAAGGTAAGTAAACAAATAAAAAGAGGGCAGACTGAGTTACCCCGCGATCAGACTCGTCAATAATTTAAACCACGAAGAACCCGTTTATTATTACTATTATTAGTGATTATACATTAGAGAAGAGAAAAGCTATCACCCAACATCCACATCATACATCTTGATACATCAAGTATCTACCTTGTGATATCTTATGTACTTTATTTACCTTCTTGACGACGAAGCTCCATTGATAAATAAACTAGGTGCACGCTATTTTACCCGACTGTCTGAAGGTGGGTTATTTTAAAACACTTTTTAGTCTATTATTTAGATGTGAAAGTCCACAGAAGGAACAGGGGAAAAATCTGCTGTCAGAAGTAGCTCGCATTTTCTATGACCTACCCTTAATAAATATATTATAAATGTGCACTCCAACGAATAACGTTCTATATAGCAGATAGTTTAGTTAGTAGACCAACGACGTTTGTATTTCATAGCTACGCCAATTTAGATTTTAATTACCTATTACATAATTAGGTATACCGTATTTTAGCGCTCAACTAGATTTCACAGGAAATTTCAAAAAAATCTATCGCCGTTGATTTCGTTTTTAAATAATATAGTTTCCTGTTTCCTGGAATAATCTTCATCAATGTGTAAGCCTTTTGACAATGATGCTTAGTTACAAGTGTATCATCTACTCGAAGTACCTAGAGGTATGATGAAATCCCAAAAAAGAAAACCCAGTTACTAGATCAGTCTGTTATGTGTTAACGGTTCCTATTGAATATTAGTTATTGCATAATTTGATGTTCGAAATACAAATTTTCTCCGATTAATAATTCTAACTGTGTACGAAAAGCCGTCCAAGCGTGACCAAAATACACGCAGTGAATTGGGACACCAGGGCCTCTGTTCTACTGGGTAAAACCAATTTATTAATTATATACTGGACTGAAATTTTTCAGCCAACCTATTCGCCACATATTATTTGGCGTATCAAATTTGATATAAAATACTTTTGATCGAATAAGCAGCCCGGTGCAAATCGTCTCCTATTCGGATCTTAGACCAATGTAAAAGATTGAGTCGAAACCAAATGCTGAATTTGAAATTGCTTGAATTTCTTTTTCATTCGGGGTATTACACACGAAATAGTAGCAGGTTTTATTCTTACTCTGCCAAGTGAGTGTCATTGCCTATATTTTTTCCGACATTGGACTTATATAGCTCATTAAGTACAATAAAAATTATACTTGGTCATTTTTTTAACTTTTTTGTGCCTTCGACGCTGTCACTTGTATTCAAACGACAAATATTTACCGATTTTTATAAACAAATAATATTTTATCCAAAATGGGTTACCCTGGTGGGTAAATTTTTAAAACGTTTTGAATAATAATGAATGTGCAAGTATGTTCCCACGGAATCCACAGTGCGCGAGTTCCAGTGGTGTATTTAATTGAGAAGAATTGGCATCAGCAAGTAGATTTTAAAGGGTTTTCTACAATTTGCCGTTAGAAAGCGAAAAAGACAATATAATGAACAAAAACAATTACTATGAATAGCGCATTAAGTGAGGGTATAATAGGCAGGAATTCAAGAAACGGCTTAGCCAGTTGGCAGTTGCCAGTAGTTAGGCTGTTTAGATCTTAGTTTCACTGTCGTTAAAGTGATCATAGGGATAGAGACCTGAAGTCTGATCCAACTTTTAATGCAACTTTAAATCGTATACTTGAATACTACATTATTTATAAATAAATGAACATAACAGGCATTAAGGCAAGAAGTGGAAGTGGAGTGATGGTGAGTGTATGTGGTTGTTCTTGTGCAAGGTGAGCGGGGGCCGGGGTGTCGCTCACCGTCGGCGCGGGGCGCGGGGCGCGACAGCAGCGTCGTCAGGAAGGCGACGAGAAAGGCGACGGCCAGCGCGCTCGCCACGCCCGCCACCAGCAGGAGCCGCTTCTCCAACCTACTTCGCTGACCCCAAAACGTTGGCCTGCCGACAAAAAAAACACTCATTGATCAACGGAACAAGCATCACTTCATCCCGGGGCAGACAGAACCGGCCTTACATTCGTATCTTATGACTTGTGACCCGACCACAGATCACAGATCTTATTAGATCGCAGATCTTTAGGTATTTATCGTCGAACACTTGGATAACTAACTGCCGCACTCAGAGACGTCAATTAAATTTAATGTTTTTTTAGGGACGTGTTGTCTTTTCTATCGCTGTAGCAAATAAAGTGACAGCAGCAACATTAATCAAGCATTAAATTAAATTGACGTCTCTGAGTGCGGCAGTAGGTAAGTGTTATTGCTTTTATATTTCAATCAATATTAATATAGAGGACTGTGAAGCTGAAAATTTCCATATAAAATAAACGTTTTAAAAACCAAACAGCCGCCTTCAAAAACGCAAGAAAATACTTTTTTTAAATGGTCCGTAATAAGTCAGTCCAACCGAAATCGGCGTCCCACAATATTTTTGTGTAAAAGCCAAAAACATTTATTTCATTTTATACTTTTTAGCACTATTTTAGTTATCATAATATGCTATTATACATATAATGTAGTCCCACTTCTCAATTAATAAGAAACTACGGGTCATTTTAAGGTCGCCGCAAGCAACGCCGCGAGAAAGTCATAGTCATATTTAAAACATTGCTTCGTCGTAATCGCTCAACTATCTTAATTGAGATATCTTATCACCCCCCTTAAAAGGGGAGTAATTACACAAAAGATCACATAGGGTCGAAGTGTATCCGTAAGGACCTCACCAAGATAAGAAGAGCCCCCTTAAAATAGGTAACATTGAGGAGTTTTCTCAGGTCATCTGTGGTCTTCATCATCAGTTCCACTTCACCAAAATTAAATGATACTTTCTGAGTGCAAATGCTAGACTGAAAATACCAAAATCGCTATATGTATGGTATGCCTATAATATTTGAGGAGTTCCCTCAACTCCTCACGGATGCCCTCATCAGATACATTTTTGGGGATGAATGGGACCACCTCGGAATTAGGTGAAATTACAGAGAAATAAGAAGAAAAAGTTGGAAGTCGGTTAAAAATGCGATAACTTTTCTCTCCCCTGTTTCATTTATATATTATGAAAAACTAGGTCCTTTCCAAGAAAAAACATCAAATAAAAATAAAAACGGAAACGTACAAACCTAGTTATTTATAATAACTATAAAACATATAAAAAAATCGTGAAAATCGGATTTCATTTAGGGGGTGAGAAACATACTTGGAGGTAAACTTGTATGGAAAAAATAGCCAGCTACGAAGTTTAAGCGTCAGTTCAAATAACTCTTAACATACCTTTGAATATTTCAAGTAGGTATCTTGGCTTAAATGGAAAATGAAATGGAATCTTGAAATGGAATTTGCACATTCGAGGCCTTATTCATAAACGTAATTATAAACCTAATTCAGCTAAAGTATTCTTTGTCACTTTCTGGCAAATTCAAATGTCACACTGAGAGTTATCTCCTGCATGGCCTTATGGCCAAAGCCTATTTTAAGCATAATTTACCCATTAAGGGTTAATATGTATGTATATAGTAAGTACCTATAGTAAACCAAGCCGCATAAGTCAGTAACCGATGATTTGCATAACATAAACTGGGTCTTAATGTGCTATTCTAAAAACGTTTCCATGATAGGGATAAAAACATACCTATAGTTACCAACAGACTTATTTATTACGTAGCTTCAAAACCTTGTAGAACCTAACGTAAGAGTTCTATAAATGAACAATATTCTTTGAAGGAGAAAATTGCCTCCAAATTTGCTTCGGTAACCCGATTTTCTTACACCTGTAATTTTCCTTAGTGTTAAACGAAAATAGTCGCTGGGGAGGCTCACCCATTCTGACGCGACCCTAAAAGAAAACCTCTTATTACAAAAGGTCGGGAATAAATTTGAAGATCGTAACGTGTTGCCATGCCTTCTTACGTCTCTGTTTGTAAACCAAACACGCCTAAACGAAGGGTGTCTTATGAGAAAAAAAGGACACTGACATACCTATACATACATGTATTTGTCACCGTGGTTGTTATTAATACATAGTGAAGTGAGCAATTAAGTCTTAGCAGTTAGAATAGTTGTATAAAGACCGCAGAGTTCGCCGCAATCACAATTGCTACCATTTGACACTTCTGCGAGTGAATATAATAGTAACAAGTAATTTAACGATATAAAAAGTTTATTTCTATGATATAATTATTTATACGATGGTCAATGCCAAAGACATAAATGTTCCCCTTGACATTGAATAAAAGTAATTCAGTATTCGTTAGGTAAATCAACAGACCTTTAAAAATATTTAATGAATTAGTTGTTTTGGTTGCTCGGGCTAACAATGAAACTCCATTGGCCTGGTTCCAAGTCTCCGTCGAGGCGGTAGCGTCGCCGATAAAACCAACTTTCCCCTCACATCCTCTGGCAAACTATCGAACGGCGCAATCAAACACCTTCGGAGTTTACTGGGCACTAGGTTCTGCACGCGACTTGTCTGCGTGCCTATATATTACGTCAACTTGGAAATTTGGTCTAGTTAGCTAGTAGTATTAAGATAAAAATGATTAACATAACATCACATGTGTGTGTCTGCGTATAACTTTCTCACAAACACCTCAATTTATGTGATAGATCTTTTAGTGCAAACCGGGTAAAGTATTAATTTAAGTACTAGCTCCAACAATGCGAGAAAATATAACATAATTGTTAATAATATATATATTACACAGTCCCAAAAATTCCTCGAAAAAAGAGAACATTGTCGCCATCATCGTCAACAATACTCACAATTTTATTTACATTCAAAACGGGTACAATTAAGTACGAAACTGAAATAAAGCATTAGGGTGACGGCACCAATGATGGCTGTAAAACAAATGTATAGCCCTTATCTTCTATAAAACAAGAATCAAGTGTCCATTATTGGTGCCTTGTCCATTACTGGTTCCGTCATCCTAATTAAAACCACAAATTTAAACGGAATAAATTTAATTTGAATAAAATATAGTTTAAATTATAAAAATTATTACGCGTTAGGCATTTCAGCAATTTATTTTGTTTATGAACGCGATTTCTTTAAAAAAAGTCTTACTATTTGAAACACTTTTAAATACGCTGTAAACGCTCGTTGTAAAGGTTTACCTTTTTATTAATCTATGACATTTAAACAGTAAAATAATCATAGAAGAATTTTGATTGTACTTACGAGTGTTTGGCTGTTTGGAGTTAGTTATCCTAGTCCAAACATGGTTTTAAAACATCGGGTACATAATGAAATTTCTTACTATTTCGCGGCCGCTGCCGTTGGTAAATAATAGTACATTACTGCAGAGACCGGGAAAATGGCTGTTGCGGGACGAGTAGAGTTTATACGAGTCCAGCAACGGCCCTTCCCGGCTGAGGCTTGTAAATATAATGGTTTTCTCCAACAATGCGAGAAAATTTAACACAATTTATTGTTAATAATATTAAACACAGTCCCAAAATTTCCTAGAAAAAAAGAGCAAAAACAGGTACGATTTAGTACTATGACTCTTTAATAAAGCATTAAGTAAAATCACAAATTTAAACATAATAATTTCAATTTGAATAAAATGTGGTTTAAATGATTTCTAATAACATTTATTACGCGTTTATGTTACGAGTATTTCGGCAATTTGTTTTGTTTATAAAGGCAATTTAAAAAAAAAGTCAATCTATTTGATAGGTACACTTTTATATATGCTGTAAACGCTGTTTAAAAAGGTTTAAATTTTCAATCAATGTCAATGACATTTAAAAACCGGCCAAGTGATAACATTTCCGAGCAAGTTGGAGAAAAAATATATTATTTGCATTATTAAGATATTTTACTTTTCATGCTCGTAAAGCTCTATTTTATATTGGATGCAGGTGATGTAGGCAAAAGAGCTTTTTATGCTCTAAACCAATGTGTTTTCTTCTCCTAATACTTTAATCCTAAAATTCTACAACCAGGGGCACGTTTTATAAAGCTACAAGTAACAATTTTACGAAGTTACAAGTTACAAATTGCAAGCGAAAGAAACTTGTAGCTTCGTGAAACGGGCCGCAACGCTTGTAACTTGTATGACAAGCGGAAATCTCTATACAACAATATGTATTAAAAAGAGACTTCTACTTATATTAAAAGTTGCAAGCTTTTGATAAACAGGCCCCTGTCAAGTTCCTTTTTTACCATTTTGGTACGGAACCCTAAAAAACACAAAACTCCTTCAGAATGGCTGGACCCTAGCCGTTATGTCTCATATAGAATTGATTAAAAGTTGCAAAAACAGGCGGGAAATGTTTTGTCTTAGTTGTCACCTCTTGGCAATAATTATTGTTTTGTTATTCAGATTTTGTTTAATTAGTGAAAGTTAAAAAATAATATGTCGTCAAACGTTAAGTTCTTACTGCAAATCTTTCTTCTGCTTCATTCATTCATTCATTCATAAAGATATCTGGCCTCAAAAGTATGTACCTACCTATGCTGGAAGATTAGAAAACAAATACGAGTAAGAGTATTTGTTTTCTAATCTTCCTCTTGAAAATTGACATATTATATATAATTATCTATATTTAATATTTCATTTCCTCGCAATCGAAAAGCAGAGTGTACCACTCGGTTATAGAACTCGTTTTATTCTCGACTTGATTATCCGCCCTCGTTTAGCCTCCTAAGGCCCACCAATCCCACCATACAACAAAGTTTGTTATTGGAATATGAACCTATTGTGAATAAAATAAAGTCAGTTTTCTAATTTGATCGTGCCTTATAAATAAATTCTTCCTTATACGAAATGGAGCTTCTTACTCTCTAAAGCGGATTTGGATTATATTAGGTAATAGACTAACTAGGTAGATTACATAAACACCCAAGATTATTGAAATTATACCTCGGCAGATATGAGGGGAAAGTGTGAGTAAGGCTGGTGCACTGGACCCCTTACACCTGGACCGACCCGACCGACCTTACACAGACTAGTCCCTTCAAAGATAGAAGAGTTTACATTTATACATATACATAAAAAATACAATTAAACGTTAAAACTAAACTTATTTAAATTAAAATAAAATTAAGCTACTCAAATATTAAAGATCTAAATAATAATCACCACTATAAAAAGAACACCCCCTCTAGCAGCTCCGCTCGCGGCATGGTCCCTATGAAACTGGCTGCATTACCTCTCTGGATAGCTAGCCCAATCCTTTGGGAGGTTACATACATACATACGAGCACAAAATTAATATGGAAATGATTTCTGACTCAAAATTCGATTCGTGCAATAAGTTTATGTATGACAAAGGGATCCCACTTAAACATCGTCGCTCCAGTTTAACATGGTTCTATTGCAAACAGAAATCCTCTGTAGCTAGAACCAGGTTGGAATGGGGCGCCATGAGGCGAGATGTCGTCGCGGCTCGGCGTTCAATTACGCAAACATAATTACTGACCAGACCGCACCGGGCAGCGCCGAGCTGCCGGCCGTGCCGAGTTTATACATGCAGCCGTGTTATTCTCTAATATAATAACCTGTGTTGTATCGTCGAGTAATAACTACTCGTACTCATAATGGGATCAACTGCCAGCATAAGTTGACCTGTCTCTTCGAATAATTAACATGTTCGGGCATGCCTTAATCTTCAACATGTCCGCCTTCAGTCAAGACAACAAGACCGAAGTCGTAGGGACTGTGAAGGTTCGCTACTTGTAGCGTGCTGGCTACATCTAAGTTATATACTGGCTGGCTGGCTGGCTATTACGTCAGTAATACTCGAATCAAAAGATTTTGAAGTGTGTAGAATTGGTTTTTGTTAGAACAGTGTCGGTCGCTTACGGAATACCGAGTTGAAGAAGCCCTGTATAATAGTGAAAGTCAAAATAAAGTTCACAACAGTCATATTGTGTTTTTATTGTTAGTGAATCAAGAAAGCATTTGTATATTGCGTATATATATATATAGATTCACTAACTCTAGCGTATAGTTCAACAGCATGGACGAGACGCGTTACAACGGCTTCACCGGTGTAGAACATTTCATTCTATTTACAATTTGATACCATTGCGTCTATAAAAAAGTTAAATGATGAACAAAAAAAATATGCTACTTATAGCTGCATATTTAGAAGGGCCGGCATTATTTTTTTAATAAGAATGTGAGAAGAGTTGAAGAAGTCCTTTGAAGAAAAGTATATTTTTGTAATTGTGAAAGTCAAAATAAAGTTCACAACAGTCATATTGTGTTATTATTGTTAGTAAATCAAGACAGGAAGGGAGCCGACACTGCGGGCCTCCTACAGTAGGTACCCTATGCGGCATATAACCTACAAGCTCGGAACCAAAATAACGATATTGTTGAAAAACAGCCGCAAGCCCTAACGTTACTGTACGGGCTTTTTTTATTTTGCTTTGTACAATATTATTTAGATGTTATACCTATTTCACAATGTAGGTATTTATCCGATGATGCATTTCGCTATAATTGTGTATGCCATCGACACGGTATCCATCACCATGATTGAAAATTGTCATTTTCATAAAAACAATTGCTCCAAGTAGGTACCGAAGCGAAGGATTATATCTGTACCTATAGGATACGGTGACATTGATAGAGAGGATCTTGGGGCGGCATACCTACACTGAAAGAAATTAGAATTTATATATTCAATATTCCATATTATTTGGTAGATGTTAAGTTAACACAAAAGACAATTTGTACGTTTCATTCAGGGAATTGTTTATACAGTTCCTTATTACTCATATGCAGGACTGAATGAAAACATCAAGGCCTCAAGAAGGGTCACCAGTGAATAGGTAGTGAACAGAAATAAACAACGCATAGGTAACGGTAACACCTCAGTTCAATAAAAGGAAAACACGTTATGCAGGAGTTACTAACAACGGACGGTTATACAAGTGTTGAATGGTTGAGGTAACTATTTACGTAAGAATAATAATCGACGAAGATATTATGAAAATAAATAATTCAATAACTACTAAAAATAACTTTAGACGTAAGACTAAAACTATGTTATATATTTGTTGCTTGTGGCCATTCTAAAGTCGCCACAGGTTCTATAGTCGCTACCGTACGACCGAGACGTACCGACCCTACGTAATAAAGCATAGAAATTGAATGTTGACATAAATAGATAGCCCAAATCAGTGGGTCATTTAGATTTAAAAAAAATCTACAATGGCATGGAGCAGGGATCAAGCCCAGAAAAGGAATGAGAAATATTGCACGTGCACTGAAAAACGGGGTCCCCCTTTTTCTTCCCGTTAAAGGTTATTCGAAAAATCCTTTCTTAGTGCACCATTAGGGTACCCAAGGAAAATTCGCTCCGAATGTCAAGTTCCTTCTCCCTACGGCAGCGGTGTAGGCTGTGTGTTGTCAAGCAGTCACACTGCCACGGGAGAGTTTTATACCCATTGATATGTATTTTATACCTATTTAATAATTATTCAGCGCCTTCTTGTATCATGAAACAAACCGAGTAGTTACTAAGAGTTAAGTAGGTACAGTCGAGTTCATAAATATGTACACTTTAGTAGGTACCTTGTCTACTTAATGTCATGTTTAAATTGCCATAAGTACATGAATTGTCTCAGCGTTTAAAGTGTTAGTAACTTACTACAGTGAACACATATTTATGAAATTATGAACTCGACTGTAATGTTAAAGGTAGGTTATGGTGTAAGTAATCTCATCGGCCGTCTAACAAACACCGAATTACTAAAATAAAATAAACAAAAAACACACATAATCTATACATATTATTATATGGGTACCTACCTACACAAAACATGTACAATGTCATCGTCGATTTGAATCTGCCCACGTATTTATAAGGCAGTGGGCAGGGGATGGGGAGCATTTAGAAAGGGGTCGATAACTATAACATGCCTAAGACAACACCACCGCCGACCCCACTGGATGTTAACTAATTATATGTATAAAGTCCTCGTAACTCCTTGCCATTCAACTAGATCACAGTAAATTTAATAGCTCTAGAGCGGTAAAACAATTCATTATAGGTATACAATCGTCCAGAACGAGGCAGTTACACAGCAAAAAAAACCGCAGAAAGAGGTCGTAAATTTGATATTTAGGTACTAGTTCCTGGACTGATTGTTTCCAAACTCGATGTAACGATGGACAAGACGGCCTAGCGCTACAATGATTGTCAACGAAGCCATCATGGGTTCCAGTGTCTACTCTTACATCCAGTAGTAGCACAAGTGGGAACTTATAATTGCTCTCTAGCTGGGTCATTTCTGTGATTTCAAAGACAGGACATACGGGTATTTCTAGTTGTTTTTTTATTAGTGGAGTTGTTCCGCAGATTGCACGAGCGTCCCCGTGCACCAGCGGCGAGCGTGCAGCAGCGGGACGTCTTCAGACGCCGGCGACGGATGGATCATGTCCCCGGACCGGTCCGACCCCGGGTCAACGTCCTCCACGGGTCACCGAACCTTTTTGACCGATCTATGGCGACAGACCCACCTAACAGAAAGGTGAAAACTTGACCTTTATATATGGTATCGTGTTATTTTCCAGGAACCTTGAAACCTGCCATCGCGTGTGGGATGCAATAACAATGTTAAAACGATCAAATCATGATACTGTTTTGTATTTATCAATGCGACATTACGTTTATTATATTTAAGAGTCCTTAAAAAGAGCATTAAGTAAAAATCCAATTAGTAATTTTATCATTATAATATTATCTTATCATTATTTTACAAATAATGTGGTAGCGCTCGAGGTAGGTCATAAATGGGAATTTTCAAACCATTAGAGATACAGAAATTTATTTCCGTCGTGGGTGGATCATGCGAATTAGGGTACATGCAATTTAGGGGCTTTGATCACAAATAACCTTATATTAAATTTAACAATATAAATGAAATAGGTTTAAAAGGAGATATCTCTTTGTACGCTGATGATACGAGTTTATTTTTCTTCGGAAATAATGTGGCGACCGTAGTAAAGGCAGCCCAAAACGACCTCAATCTAATTAATGAGTCGTTTCAAAGCAATTTCCTCACTATTAATATATATCCAACTAATAAAACGCTTTGACACAGAAAAATATGTCGGCATCACCTTAGATAAAAACCCTTAATCGAAGCCTTACATTTAAAGGATTAGGTCTAAAGCAATTTCGCTAACAGGAGCACTGTATAGGGTTGCCTAATGTTTTCCAAAACAAGTCCGTTACACGATATGTAACACTCTCATAAAAGACTCACTTCGAATATTGAATTGAGGTCAGGGATAGATACAGCCGCTAAAACCCACTTAAAATTAATACAAACCACCCAAAATAGGCTAATCAAAACGTTTTTTCACTATCATTTTCTAACACCTACAAAAAAAATCTATCAGGAAATATTGAGCAAACGTATGTTTATAACACATGTGATATTAGGTGGAAAGATAAATACTGAAATTAACTTTACTTAAAAAAAACTGTGCATAAATCTGTCTCCGAAAGGTAAGTGTTTGTTATTACGTATGTAAATCTACCTTATTTTTTAATTATTTTTCTTATATATTTCTCACGCTTATTGCATATTTTTATTTTAAGTTAATGTCAAGTTCTCATGTAAGCGAATTGTAAAATTCTTAACGAATTCGTTGGGCAGCTCTATTTTAATATTATATACATACTTTTTTTAAATAACATAAATGAGGAGGAGGAAGAAGGGTTGGGTACTCGTTCAAAACCTGTCAAAATTTATTGAAACAATCCAATATTTAACATATTAATGTAACCTTTTCTCTCGGTGTCTCAGTATTGGAGAAAACGTGGCTTTCCTTCCCTTATGCACACAATGCTTAATTGAATGGTACCTAATCATAGTAGAGTAGGTAGTTAAGGGTTTTTTTGAATTTTCAAATTATATTTTAATATAAAAAAATGGCGATTCCTTCTTAATTGTTTTGATTTTTTTTATATTTCCTATTTACCTATAATGACGTTAACCTTAATAATTAGACGAGAAAAATGTTAAGTAAATATTCAAGAGAGAATATCTAGAGGCATATTTAATTAGTGATCAAGACGGACACGCTTTCCGTTTAATTAACATAGCTCGCGCTGAGGTGGCTACAGTGAAAAGTATGTTTGGCTGACCGCGCGTCCGTCGCCGCCCTCGGCCTCTGTGTCGGCGAGTGTGCGACTAGACCACGCAGATGTCACAGCGTTCGTCCGCAGATAAGGCGTTGGGTCACACACAAAGCGCTCTGTGTGGGGCCCGCGCCGCGGTAACGGTAAGGCGCAGGACCGGCCGCGCAGGACTATTGTATAGGATCCACCGTTATCTGCGGCTGGCAGTTATGTGTAGGCTTATAAGGTCAACGAACTCACTTATCTTCGACTTAAACAATGCCATCGGAAATCATGGATGCTAATTTATTCAAACCTTAGCGGTATTTTGTTTCATAAATCAGGAATAAACAGGATTGTATCTCTTAGCATGCATGCAAATTCAATGCAAACTAGGTACGAAACTCGATTGAAGACACTGTATCAAATAAAAAACTTGCATACGAGTAGAGGTATGAAATATGTATAACTGTCCAACCTTGTGCTCTGATTAAGATTTTAAATGTAATCGAGCTGATGTGAACAAGTAGATGTTAACAGCAGATGGTGTCCCCTTGCTTTTAGTCTAACACCAATAGAGATGAACTTAACATTCAACAAGAAATGCCAACTGTTAAAGTTGAGAAAGCTATTACAATAAAAACCTCGCATTATTATGTCGCCTTTACTATTGATCGTTTTGGCAAGTAGTCATCTATGGGAAAACTTGTTTTCGACTGGAGGTAGACCGGACGGACGAACGAACACCGAAGGCACCGAAGGCGTTAGTAATAGGGTCCCGTTTGGCACTTTTAGTGTACGGCACCCTAAAAAAGGTTGTATAATTTATAGAGTGTGGCCCGACTCGTACTTGACCGATATTTTTTGGAACAATTATTGTCCAAAATAACACTTATAATGACACGCGACGCGACGCGACACGAGTTTAGTCGAATCAAATGTTATTAGGTATTTTCTATGACCACAGTATAAATGGAGTAAAAAGAAAAATAGTTCGGCTCGAACCTTCGGAAATTTCTGTTATCTAATGTTGCTCGGTGGTAAGGGTTGCGTCGATGCCCGTCTCTCAATACTTAATACGCACGCAACCAATCGTGGCGACGACGGCACGGCCGCCTCTAATCTAAACCGGCTTGGTGCGTTCAGTTGAGGTTTCTCGTGGTGGTTCGCGGCGCGTAAGATCGAGGCACTCACACATGCAAGCCACGCGATGTACCTACCTTTGTTTGAAGACGAACTACTGTTTATACTGTGGTGTTGGCAATGAACACGGTGCCCGTCGGGTGATGACATGTTGCGTCGCCTCGCGTTTCAATAGCGTTTTTCGGGCATAACACCATAATGTCGATTTGGTGCGTCATTACAAAAAGATCCTAGTGAACACGAATAATATCTACTGTTCGTACAAATATTTACTTAGACATGCGTACCTATATTGTTCAGTTCATACCTAAACGGATGACTTTAATTGTATCGCTCCTTAAAGGTAGTATGAAACTTTCCCTTTCTCCGATCCGGTTTTAAAAAGTTTAAAATGTACCAAATGATTGAGAATACTTATAAAACTGGGGTGAGAGACGCTCGGGTTGAATTGAAAATGAGTTTTCCCGAAAATGACAACTCGCTCGATTTTACGCCCCCGTAGGACTTAATAGAAAATCGCCGCAATCGGTTAGCAGCAAGGCGATATAGAAGAAATCATCTTAGCTCGCTGCTATTCTGCTAGAGAATAATACCACAGAAAAACTACCGCGTTCAAACATTTTAAACGCGTCGTCTGTGACGTTAGATTATTTGTTTATCTCATAAGGAGCATTAACGCCCAAAGCAGAAGCCTCAAGCGTCGCGTCGCGTCGCGATCACTAGCTCTCCTGAAGGTCGCGGCGCAGTCCACTCGCTGCGGCCGCCCCGGCGTGATCAACTCTGGGTGTAGTCAGTATTTAGCTCAGCCAACACACCACTAATAAGGCCAACAAAACAGCTTTACACATACTTATTTGTAAAACATTATTGAAGTTATCTAGTTATTAATATGTAGTAATAATGATCAAGAAATAGACTAATTAATTTGATCGATTTTGAAGAGAGGTACTTTTAATTTGAATCTTAAACGATACATGCAAGTATATAATGCTGTGAGATTCGGTAACACGTATTTTTTATTTTTAAATGTCTTTAGATGACAGAGCAAACTTTGGTATAGTATAAAAGCTTGTAAAAATTTAGTTTCGCCTTTGTTACAACGAAACTCATTTCATACATTGGTGGTATTTTCATTTTATACCTACATATTATCAATTGGTAGAATTTTCATTACATCGACAGGAATTTTCCACAGACGGAGTAAAATCTTTTGGTTGTCAAAAGTCTTGCCTTCTTACCTTAGCTAACCTACATCATCAACGTCCAAGAAATCCTTGGTTATCCATGAAATTCAGCGAAATCATACATTCTAAGAAAAACTTTTGCCGGTAATCGAAGCGATGCCTAAAAAATAATGTCTCTTCTCTGGATGACATCGGAATAATAAAGTAAAGAACTTTTTGCTTGTTATATTTGCCAAACAATAAATGTTTTCCTGTTCGTGTCGATCTCCGATTCGTCTTCTAGTTAAAAGTTTCTGCCGATTACACAGCCGCGATGTTCGCCGACGGAGGCGACGAGCCTTCGACTCGGGGACGACATAGTTACGATTCAGTAGGTAGGTAAATAATGCGAGAAGTTTCCTGATAAAGTTTTAATGGGGGAATCTGTCATAAATTGATCGTTAGAGCCCTACTTCCAGTCGGTAGGATTAGGTACCCCTACTCGTTACAAAAATAAATAAACTTCCTTAATTTGTTTTATTTTAATTTCTTATGTTGTCATGGTCATTAATAACCTATTAATGAGCTGTTGACATTACAACAGGACCTCGGTTCAACACGGTAAAACCATATTTGCATTTGTCCTATTATCGTATTGCCAACGTTACGATAGCTCTTATTTACATGACAGTAATGGAGGCACAGTTACAAAAAACAACACGTCAAAAGCAATGGGTATGTCAATGAGTGTAGGAGTTTCCGTTTTTTGTAGGCCATTTCCACAATCGAACATTTAATACATTTTATTTATGAATAACTATTGCTCATAAGTTGCGCTTAAGACATACGTCATAACATTTTTTAACAAACTCTTGTAGTACGAGTATTATCTCAAAAAAATACATTATTTTTTAGAGAATACTCATATTACAAGAGTTTGTTAAAAAACGTACCTAATCTTAGACTGTGAAATTTGATCAAAATTTAAAGCACTGTGTGAAGAAAGAATTAACTGTAACTTCAAGACACACTAGTTTTAAAGCTTTAATGCAGATTTAAAGAAAAGTTCTTCAAAGTTCGATCATGGTCTTTAACAACTCCCACATTGCGGCTTTAACGTTGATTTAAGAGAAAACTACAATAGTTTGTTGTTTGTTTGTTTGTTGAGCTTCCTGTGCGTTTCCACCACAATAACCATAAATAAAATGCATATCTGCGTATTTATGACTGTCCAACGCGGACATTTTGATAAATTTCAATGAAAAAGCTCCCAGCTCATAAATTTAAAATTGAATATTCGAACAATCGAATGCCATTATAAATTTTAGAAAAACAGTGGAGGCACTACAACATTTGGAATTACGAACTTTAAAGCCGACTTATCCGCTATTCACTAAAGAAGAAATGGAAGTACAATCTCGACCTGCCAGATAAAAGAAAAACCTCCTTGATGATAAAAGCGTGCTACACACTCTTACCGACTTAAATTCATTGTTGACTGAGAAACAGAGTAGAATAGACTGACTATGGTTATGGTTACCCGGTAGAATAGACTGTTTAGATAACTATTGCAAATTCTGTATTGTATGTAAATAGATTAGATACCTACCTATATAGCCACATCGTACCAAAACTGGCATTAAAATATAGCTTGATATTAAAACATCCAGCAAGTCATTATGGTAAACTTTTAACATCACACCATTTCGTGACGTATAAACTCCGATAGTTCCGAATTACCACATTACCACATTAAGTGGACATCGCTAAATATTATTTTCGTATAGAACCTGCAACATTTTACGTTGCCACTGGATAATAATCTGAATTAAGTCTGAGACTTTGGGACTGAATCGTGATAATGATAATAAAAATATTTAGTTAATACGTACATACATACATTAAATCACGCCTGTTTCCCAGAGGGGTAGGCAGAGACTACTTCTTTCCACCTGCTACGAACCTGACAAATCTCTTTCGCTTCTTCCACATTCATACATCGAGTCAAGCATGCACGTCGGTTTTGGGTACCTACTTAAGATTCGGCCCTTTTTCCAGTAGGTACTTCCACTCATTTTCGCTCTGTATATCTTTAAAAGCAAAATTAATTGTACTCACTTGACGTTGTTCCTCATGTTGTTGAAGTTCGTCGCGATGTATTCTCCGTCCGCACTGCAACAAAACGTCACTGTTAGTGCTGCACCAACATGTACACGTGCATGCAGTTTTATTGTGGGTGTTTTACGAAACTCTCAACTTCATGGTTTATTATAAAACAAAGTAAATCTATCACAATCCTGGAACTGTGGCTAGGGAAATCGCAGCCTAGATTGCGATACGTCAAGGCACGCGCTACGGTAGGAAGTACTATGTTGGTCATTGTGCTTTGCGAATGCGATGCAATATCCATTGATTATGGCAACATCAGTAAACAATGGCAGGCGGGGCGCCGGGGTCGCGCGCCGCGGCGCACCAGCGTCGCCGACGCTCGTTATAGCCGCGAGGGCCGCGCGGGCCGCGAGGGCCAGCCGGCCGGCCGGGTTACTAACGTAGAGTCGCAATCAAATATATGTATAAGAAAGGGCTTGCAAGGTGCTCAAAAATATCTTAACACGCCCTAAGTCGAGTTCAGTTATTTTTGGGCACTTGAAATGTTCTGATATTTTGATAGCGTACCTACCTACATACCTATTCACTCATCTAACGTTTATAAATACTAAACTAAAGTATTATAAGGTTTTTAATTCGAAATTCTAGATGTTTGAAATCATTACTTATTCAAACAATTTGGATTCCTTAAGTTAGATTTCTTTAATATCCAGAAAGACATTACCTTACATACATTTTAGCCAATTTACCGAGCCGCTGCTACAGCAAACATTGCGAGGTTATTTGAATAATCTCAATGTGATTTTAAATTATATTTCTTATGTTTAGGAGAAGCTGCACTGCTATAAACTCACTAACTCTTTATCTATGTACCTATACTGATTGTACCGGTATCATCTACTGTAGGCACTCGTAAGTGCATGTGCTTGGGGAATTTTCTAACAAGCGGTTTGCACCGAACCGGCATGACGAGAATCTGCAAGACGGTAAGCGCGTTGCGGGCACCGCGATCGAGACGCTAATATCAGTAATAAGTGTCAGCTTAAATAAGGCGTTTCCTACTTTACTCTGAAACACTAACTAGAACGTAAAATGTCGGATACAAGCGATTCGGCGCACAAAGGCCGTAACGTGATTTCGTCGGGGATAGAGCAATACCGCGGAACTAATAAGGTGCAGTACAGCGCAACATAACATAACCGAAAGTTCTCATTTTTGCACCGTAGGTATCGAACTTGTTAGTTACGCGAATTGGCGGTAGTTATCACCGACAACTGGTCCGTTTTATTTATTTGAGATATTTTTTGAACAGTGCCTGCTTTTGATGCGATGCAGCGATTTTTGTGATGTCACCAATCGCCGAAAGAAACTAAAATACTTACTTAGTTCATAAGCGTGATATCAACAGGTGGGTGACCCTTGAAAATTCGATACTCATACATTGCAAACCGAATTCCTAGATCACAGCTTATACAATTATACTATGCGCGATATGGTTTTTACACGGTTTATGTCAGCTGTCTCCTGGCGTTCCTTATTAATTAGTTTCAGAAATAGGGACTGTTTACTTCTGACAGTTCTAGTGATCTTTTAATTATAATAGATAAGACTTGTGAAATTTATTGGTGTTGCCCTAATAAAGATAACAATAAGTATTCATTAAAATATTAATTATCCCAAAATGCTTCATTAAAGTGAGTAATTTATACATATTTGCAACATTCGATTTACTAATGACGTTCCATAATAAACTCTACGAACTTTCATGCTAGATATAAAAACAATGAAAACCGTCCCGGGCGTGCCGTGCCAATGATACGTGCGTGGATATAAAAAGTTAAGAATAGCTAAACAAATAAAAGGAAATTGGCAGAGATCGAGAACAAATATTCCGATACTATTACACTTGTCATGTTTAAAAACCGGCCAAGTGAGAGTTGGACTCGCACACGAAGGGTTCCGTACCATTATTCTATGGGGCCCCCTTTTATACTTATTTATTGTTATAGCAGCTGTAGTTGAGTTGAGAGAGTGAGTAATAACTCACTTTTTAAAATTGTATGTCTTCCTGTTTCGGTTTAAGAGATACAGCGACTGTTAAGGTCGAGCAAATAACGCCGATCGAAGAAATCACGTTTCTTGTCCCTTTAACTTTATTATTATTTGTTATTATAACTGCGATAGAAATACTTACTCTGTGAAAATTTCAACGTTCTATCATTTACGGTCCATGAGGTACAGCCCGCTGACCGACGGACAGACGGGCTGCGGAGGCTTTAGTAATACCCTAAAAACCACTCTCGCCAAAATAGTGAAATAGCAACATAATTTTAAATATTTCATCGTTTCAATTATTTTTTTAAATAAAATTGTCATAAAAACTACACGGCATACAAACACCTATTTTAGCATGCGCAAATGAAGTCCATTCAATAGGTAGATACCACTTGAAACAGTTTGACCCAAGGAAATAAAAATATAATTTAACCTGCAAAAAGTTTGGGAATGCAATATTCTACGAGTACTTGTTTACTAAGCCACGCTAGCGGATACGCAGATTTTGAGCAGCAAAGCCAGCAAAGAAGGTTACCAGGCTGGTGAGATAAATACATAGTTGCTATTTATAATTTTACTTCGGCTCGTTTAAAGTGTGACATACCAGGGGGCTTATTGTCTAACGCACTCGCAATCACTATCGTTTTCATTTTGAAAATCGAAGGCTTATCTGCATACAAAATGAAAACAATTGCTCCACTTTGAAGCCGGTTGCGATTGCGAGTGTGTTAGACAATAAGCCCTCAGGTTCCTATAGTTCCGTTTTGTAAAATGACATTAACGCCTTTATTCTATTAATAAACTAGGTGTTGCCCGCGACCCTGCGTAGCCCGTCCGCGTAGAAGTCGGTTATCGCTGTTTGTTTGGGTACTGTCCAATATTTCGGGTTAAAAGAGGACCCTATGTCTTTTGTCCGCGTTCAAGCTGTATGTCTGTGCCTAGACCAATTTTTATTGAACTCAGTATATATTAAGTAGTGGTCTAGCCGGGAAAGCATAAGAAACCAACAAACAAAACCTTCGCATTTATAATATTACTGTGGAAGTATGGATGTTTTCTCGAATTTAGTCGATACTAGAGTGCCTCATAATGGTCTTATACGAATTCACGTTTAAAGTGATTTGTTAGACACTGGATAAGTAATAAATAATAATTACCGTTTCGCTTACTTCACACTTTCCGGAGTGGGCAACGACACAATGCATAATTATAGGTTTTAACGACACGGTAAAACCTATTGATTTCATTTTCTTGGAATCGAATGTAATCATTAAACATCTTCATTAATTTATTTAACAATGATTTATTTATGAACACTTGTTGCGCAACAAACCTAAAGAAAAGACAAATCGTAAACTTCAGTCCCGGTAATTAGCTAAGTACGTACGTCGGCCGGGAGCGATGGGGTCTCGTATTCTAACTTGTCGGAGCTCGATCCCTCACCGCGCCTAGCGGAAATGGTTTATGTATTTTGTATAAGTTCCTGGTTCTTGCAGGATTCATTGAAGTTTGAATAGTTCCTCCTCCCTTTTTTAAGCGATAGCTATTTAAGCCTATTTCATTACGATATTATATTATTAAAAGGTTTAGTCGATTTAATAGGATGACTTGTTTATGGACACTCAAACAAGTAGCAAAAGGCTTTGCCCCATTTGGCCATTTTACACGCAACGTGCCTCGCCCATTATAGGTACGCTAATGTGGCCAAAGAGCTCTGAAGTGGTTGGTGACAGGTAAGATGCAGCGAGGCCAGGCTCATAAGTAGCTTGACCTGCTGGAAAGGGCAAAGGTGCCCGCTGGGTACGGCCGGCACGGCACTGAGATGGGCAACTGCTTATCATTTTACCGATTTAGGAAATATCAATAATAAAGTATCCTAAGATGATATTTTTTTTGAATAATATTTTCATTTATCATCATTGTGGCGATACAAAACCTAGGAACTACTTCGAATAAAAGTTGCAGTATAAAACTAAATAGATAGTTGTTATTACACAAAAGTAAACATCCAGTATCATAACATATAACCACCGAGGGTAATAAGGGCCATATTAGTAACCTGATCTCGGCTGTAATGCTCGTCTCAAGATATGTCAAGAATGACAGTTGTCCATGGCTTGACGTTTACTTTGACGTATATTGAGACAGGTATCTTAGTCAAGATGAGTTTATTAATACGACCCTTATAGTGTACAATGTACATACTAAGTTATACGAAGAGGTTAGTTAATCGGCAAAATAATAGATCAATCATTTGACCCAGTTCCCGTACGTAGAGTAGCCCTGCTTTTCTATGAGTAAATAGGCGGTTGTTAATAGATAATCTTGTTAAGTAAAAGCGGAGAGAAATTGTGTGGGCGCGTCCAGATTTCCCTCGTTTCCGACAGGAGATAGCGCGCAGCGCGCGGCGCGGAGCCGGCGGCCGGCGGCCGAGTAGCACCGGGTGTTCATTCTCCTAAGTAAACAATTCGCGAAGAAGCTTATTTGATTACCTACTAGTATTAACTGGAATTCTTAAGTAATCCCGAGCGCAACCCGACCCCCATGATTGTAGGCTATTTTATTCTGTCTTTTATTCTTGGACATTTTGATGTGTGAAATATTTAACCAGTGTCTCTGAGCTTAATCTACTTCTCTCATTTTACTATGCGCCCGGTGCATACTACTACCAGGAGTAAGGCGTCCTTATTCCAAAAGCATTTCAATTAACATGTTTCTTGTCTTTAGTCACATCAGTCGCCGTAGACAAGATGAATTGCGAGAAGGTTATCGAACGTTAGGCGCATCGAGTGCTTATGTTAATTCCATCCATTTTTTCAGTTTTCGAAAATCGTTGACACAAATGACACATTTGCGTTAGAAACCTTATCCAGGGCCACAGTTCGGTTAGTTAATGGTTCCGTGTCAAGAGGTACGTCGTTTTGCAATCGCTAAGGCTAGACAAGTATATAATAATATAATTTGGCATGGAGTAAGCAAACGAGCCAACCACGAATTAAACTACAATCGTTTATGTATTTATAAATCACCATCGTAGGTATCAAGATGCCTTTATAGTCATAATGGAAACAAATCAACATTCAATAACCATAAATGTCATTCAATTGGTTTTTGATCGAACAGATGGTATTCAGCGCTAGTGCAGTGACGCAGATTTCGATATTCATTGTCGGAGCAAGGCCGTCCGTCAGAGCACCAGAAAGCAATAAGTCAGCACCAGAGAAGTAGGACACGTGACTGTAAATTCCCCTCGTTTTGCCTCGCTTGTGTAATAGAACCTTATTTTGTTTTCCTCGTTTGTCGCTGGCACCAAGGTCTCGGGCACGACTAATAGCCTTACGACTTTCCTCAAGACATTCTTGACCTGTCTACCTTCCATCTAATTCTTTAAAATTACTAGTAGGTACCTATTGCAATATATAACTTTTAACTCTTATAGCCAGGCAGTGCTCACATAGAAACCACTTGGTACTTGGCTCCTAAAGTATTGATCTTAGAGTAAAAATTAATATATAACATTTTGTAGAAAATTGTATGTAGAAACTTTTTCCAGAAGTAATCATATTGATATTTGTGAGATATTCGAGATATGAGCAAAAATCAGAAATAAAGTAGCTTCAACCCCCCCTTACACCCTCAGCACACCCCCCACCCTTGAGGACTTTTAGTATGTTTATCTGGATATCGCAAGGTATAACTGTACCAATTTACAAAACTACACGAGTTATTTCCCCTGTTTTTATTAATTTTCTTGGGTTTTTGTACCGTATAACTATTTAAATTACTACCCTGAACGGTCTATCGGCCGTACTGGGAGTTAGTTAATGCCGATTTAGTAAATTTTTTTTTAATGGCAAAGAGATGGTAAACGATCACACAGGCCACCTTATGGTCCCTAAGTGGAATCTGAGACCGATAGACATTCGCATTCTCAAGACTGCAATCTTAAGACATAAGATGGTATCCTCTATGCTAGTCATTTCACTGGTTGTCTTACCTCACACCGGAATATAAAACTGCTGCTTGGCGGTAGGTTATAGGATAAGCCGGTGGTAGGTAGCGACCGGACGGACCCTGCACAAGGACCTACCACCACTATCTTCCTTAGTGAAGATTTTTCAACAAGTTCGAAAAAGGAAAGACTTAATTGTCTGTGTGTGTGTCTTTAAAATGCGACACATATATCTTTAAGTGTTTTGACAATCGTGTAAACAAAGAAGAATAATCTAATATAATCTTTTTATCCTGGAAACTTTGAGTTCGCGAGGGGAACTCGATAAACGAGTTCTACATGGAGACGGAATCGCAGGCCAAGGCTGCATAAGCTGTGCGATGCTTAGATGGTTTACAGTTGTATTGATCTGTGCCTCTCCGCCAGAGTTTCAGTAACGTGCGGGCCATTTAATCATTTTCCGATGTCACTTACCACATGTGAATAAACATATCTACACGACTTCGAATTTAGTCGTAAAAACTCGTATTTATTATAATTTTCAGTATCCATTAATAAGATAAATGAGAAACCAAGATGAATACGAATTTAGTCGACAAAATACCAAGTCTTATGATGATTATTCAGTATACTACTTACTTACTGTATTACCTATAGTACATTGCTATTGTTTTTTTGCCACTGACATTGATATATTTCATGTAATAATTTTTATAATTTTTGGTTTAATTTATCTTTTAATTTGCCATAGTTTTATTTTTTGTTCGTAATTTTTAATTTGTATTGTATTATCACTGAATAAAAATGAATTAAGAAATATTTTTCATGTATAGATCGCGAAATATGGGGCAAGTCAAGTACCAAACTGGCTATTACGAGGAAACCAGTTAATATTTTACACGCTTATGGCCGAACCCCATATTCAAACCGCGGATAGATAGGTTTACTTCGGATTAAAATATGACACATTTTGTATGATGGGCAAATGTCAAATTTTAACCCGAAGTAAGCTTTATCTGTTCGCGGTTTGAATATAGGGTTCGGCCGTTAGTGGGATTTAAAGACTGTTATTTCGTCTTACCTTTTTAGGAATTAAATATAGCTACGACGCGTGTCGTCGCTGACCACTTAGATACTATATGCAACTTACATAACAATGAAAACTACGTTGCTTTTTGAGCAAAGTCATAAGTTCTATCTGTCAAGTTAATTTAAAATATTTTATAGACAACGATAAACTTACTTATTAAGTACGAGAGTGTGTACGCGTAGTGCGCCCTATGAGTCTCGTCGTCATTAATTGCGTTTTAATTCCGCCGCACGCGATCCGGTTTGGACGCCACGCAAACGGCGCGGGCGGCCAGGGCTCGTGGCATCGCTAATTAGATAATCCGCGCTCCTACAAATTACCCTCCTTCTCATAATTAACAAATCTCTTAGACTATTGCAAAATTTACCGAACACTATAGGTATTTATTACTTATAAAACGAAAACATTCCGAAACTATAACTTTGTTTTAAACCCCTGAAACATCAAAAGAGCGTTAGTCGAAGGCCGAACTGGGCTATTCCACGTTATAGTAACCCATCTTGATTTAATATAGTAATCATATTGTAGACAACTCTTATTTTCTTGGCAGTAAGAGCTGTCACGGTAGCCCAGGAAAGATAGTATTACGATTTTTTTTCTACGGAGACACAACAATCAGTAATTTTATTATGTCCAAAATTTGATTGGCAAGTTCGTACCTATTTTGACCATTTTTTTTTATATCTCTTTTTTTTTTAGGCCTTGCATCTTATGATTAAGTCGGCTGCTATATTCTTCATTAATCCACCTAGCTTTATGGCCGCGATTGTATTATTTTTATAAAAGAACTTGTTTAAGTCAAGTTCTTACATTACGAAAAAAATATATACCTATAAAGTACCTATATCAAATTAACACTCTATAACCGTTTATAAAAACATTTAGATACTAATATACAATTAATTCCAAAAATATCAAAAGTTGCCTGGGGTATGACGACTACGACAAAGGCGAATATATTCGCAACTAGGTTTGTTGTCTTTGACCTGTAATTGTATTGTCAACGTTTTGATAACTCTTACGCGGCGGCCACTAAAAAAACAATACCGTAACACGTCAATGACAATATGGTTTTTATCGAGTTGAATACGGTCCCTTTGCCAGCCCGCACGCCTCCCCCGCCCACCGCGCATCACCGCGCCCGCAATACATATATTTGCTTTGTTCCTCCTTGGGTATTTCCCTTAATCTTATTAACTTGATCTACATTACGGTAGAGTTACAGTTCCCAAGAGTAATCTTACATAGGCGATGAAATTATAACGTATACGGGTTGGCGAAACCGTCATATTTTTAACTTGTCTAGTAACCGAAAGATGGCACCAAAGGTCTTTTTTGTCTACTCATTCGTCAGCACAGTTCGCAAATTGACTGTTTTAAGTAAAGATACGACATATTTAACTGATACCAAATAAACTAGTGAATGAATTCTGAATTGTCTAGGTATACAGTATTCCATGAATACATTATAAACAAAAATAGTTATGCAAGCAAACACGGACAAAAAGTTAATTATTTATGATAGACCAAAAATATTGAATCAATATATTTTTAAAATCAGTACCCTTGGAGTACTATAAAATTGACAAATTAGTCTATTTATTTCTTAGAAGGTAGGGTAGGGAGGGGCATGTTGAGCAGGCGGGTAAGTTGGACCATCGAAATATATCCAAAACTAAACCCGCGTCGCTGGAACATCAAATGGCGGAAAGTGAGATCTGGATGAGGGGAACCCATTCCGCCATTACCAGTTCCCACGCGGCGTAGGAGTTCTGTTAGTAAGACGTGGTGTTTGTTTACTAAAAAAGTAAAAAACTTAACAGTGGTATTTACCTTCCAAAACTGTGAGTACAGATGTCTCAAGGTCAGGTATCGGGTAACTTTACGTGGCTATTGTGTTTTAATACCTATGTTAAACTAAGTATTACTAATTTTACTAAAACCTATATAATATATAATTTTCCTAAAAACGGGCATGGGGCTATTGGGGCTAGTTGGTCAGTTCTTTACTCATTGTATTCATGTGCTGTACATTGCGGAACTACAAAAGAAAATCCACAAGGGGTTCTGTGATAAGTGAGCGGTAAAAAAATATCGCAAATGCTATTTTGGAGCAGAAAAATGCGTCACCGTACATTATTAGGCACCTTTGACAGGCACCACTAATGAAACGTGATGCTGGAGTCATGAACTCCGTTAAAATGTGTGATTATAATAGCGGTTATAAGCGCCCAATGTTGGATAATATATTAATGCTGGTGACTGAACATACACGTACCTACTGTCAGAACAATAAAACCCTGGTCCACCATGGAACGGTGTCACAATGACATTATAACACATAAAAAATATTAATTTGTTTGACACTTCTTACGATTTGAATAATAACGTCACTGTGACGCAGTTCTATAGTGGTTTCCACTGGGCTGATAGTACTAATGGCGGAACTATTAGTCTCACTGTGAGCCGATCAGGTGCCGAGCGGTTATGTCTGCGCCAACCTTTAGTCTGTGATGCCCTTAAGAGAGTTGATAGTCACGGAAGATGTAAAATTAACACCTCGACTTGTCCCTAAAAAAGTAGGTGATTAGATCTCGCTCCTCATTTCCCTCATGGACAAAAACTCCGTTTCGACGACGGTTGCGTCACTGCGGAAACAAGACGAGACTCGAGGAGCGTAAACTATTGCACTCATCTCACAAAGTGCCCAGCTGGTTTCGAACACTCAACCCCGGCAGAGTAAACAGGTTCTACTACTACCTCAGAGCCTACGTTTCAATACTACATTGACACAGTAAACAGTAACAATAACAGTAGGGCGCTAAAAAATAGGGTATTGTAAGTTGAAAAAAAATACGGTTAACATGGTAACCAAGAACGTATTTTTAACGTGATCCCTGTTTTAATTTTTTTCATACGCAAACAAATAAGCTTTTATAAGTCTAAGGGCCTGTTTCACAATCGACAAGTAAATTTATGTGACAGTTAATGTTAGCTCTCTCCTTGTCTATGTTCAAGTGTAAGAAAAGGAAAGGGCTACTTTTCGTGGTCAAATGTTGGTTTTTTAAACACCCACACAGTCCCACATAACTACCTTTTTATTACCTAACAATTTTCATAATTATAATAATTTTGGCACACACACACACACACACGTGTATGTGTGTGTGTGTGTGTGTGTGTGTGTGTGTGTGTGTGTAGTGAATGTTAGTAGGAATAAGAAACGCTGTAGACTTGTAAAAGGGGCTTCGCGGCCTACTTACAAAAATAAACCTAATTACCTATTTATTATGTCTGCTGCTGCTAGCTACAAGGCTTTCTATATGAGAGCGGAGTCAACTTGCATCTTGCACCTACTTTCTAGACCTGCGCCGTGTTACCTTTTAGCGGTGAAATCCATTACGAAAATAAATGACAAAATAACTTAGATATTGTAGTAAAAATCCCAGGAAAGAGCATGTCCGACCATACTCAGTGTAGGGTTCCAAAGACGTTACTAAAAACACAAAAAACCGGTCAAGTGCGAGTCAGACTCGCGCACCAAGGGTTCCGTACCGCCGCACAATTGGTATAATTATACGTATTCCAATTTGAAATCGATTTCGAATCGAATACGCGCGAGCCCAACTTACACTTGGCCATTTTTTTGTATTGGTTGTTTTTCTTCATCAGGCCTAGTATGGATGCGTTTATCGCGTGACAAAATGTGGATAAAGCGTCCGTCACTCTCGTATCAGTCACACGTGTCAGAAAGTGATGGATTTTTTACCCACATGTTGTCACGCGATAAACGCAGCCATATTAGGCCCCCAGGGTTCGTATTATAGTCATACCTTCTTCCAAATCTTACGTCTTAGTCCGAGTTAAACTACCGACAGACGGACAGACTGTCATGGCCAAACTATAAGGGTTTACCTACCTACTACGGAACCCTAAATAGCAGACTGACCTATGTGAATCAACAATTATTTTACAGAGATTTTTTGTTATTCGGAACCAATGTAGTGTTCATGTGCGATATTCAATACTATGAGCGATATAATTATATTTATGTATATTTTGAAAGTTTGTAAAAGATGAACAACTACCAGTTGTTGCTTATAATAGGACACTGTGATTTTACTGCCGACGACGTCCACGCACGTTTTTACGATGATGGAATGGATTACGCTCAGAAAATATAGACATTTTTATGAGCTAGTAGAGGTGTGCGGGATGACGCAGGCGGCCCAGAAGCTTCGGAGCGCCGCCAGGCCAGCGGCCCCAGCCTCGCTTAAAAGCACGTTAAAAACTCAATAAGATTAAAAGGCTACAAGTGAAACGTTTCATTAAAAGAAACTTCATTTACTCCAAGATACAAACCCACTTGACATAATGTAACGCAATTATTCTAATAAATAAATATACATATAAGATACACCAGCCCGCATATCCCCAAAAATTACAAGACCCGAGTGGAAGCTTATATCGTTGTTAAACGCGAAATACCCAAGTTTTCCCCTTAATCATAGTAAGCTGACCCCGGAAAGATCCGTTCGCTGTGCTCGAAGGGTTAGGAATGCCCGTCAAGATATTTATGAGTAAAAAAAATGCTACCGGAATATCAATAAACGCACGTATCGCGTTTACTGTACGTGTTGTTTAACGGCAGGCCTATATTTGTTTTTTTCTCTTTTCTCGATCGTAACGCTAACGATTAACACGATTGTAAAATTTACAATAGAATAAAGACCTACCGGAAACTAAAGAAATCTGTCGATTTTACTCACGTTATTTTGATATTTGACGTCAAAAGCATTTTTAAAACTAAACAATACATGTTTTTCCTGTTGACAAGCTAAACTATGGATATTTTACGAAGAGAAAACAAAGCGGAGTGAATTGTAACCAGATCTTTTGTACCAGTGGTCTGCTTGTGTAAGGCATAGAAAGTAGGTGTGTCACGAATCAAACCGACATGTGACATTGTGTCATGTTTGCCAAATTGCAGGAAAATCGGTGGCGCCGTGAGGAACCGTCCAGCCAGAAAAAGCAAAACAAACCACGTTACCTTGTATATTGCAATATTATATTGAAACTTACTGTATAATCGTACTTGTAGGCAGTATACGTATTAAAACACATTTCAACGTTGGAAATGTATATCTTAAAACAAGCCGATTTCCACGATTTAATTATGAATTGATAGTTGTAGTTCTATTTATATCACGAACCCGCCCAACAGGACTCGTGGGTGCACAAAGGCACAAACTGAAGTGCAGTGAAATGGAATAGGTAAGTAATCGGAATACAACGTGAGTTTTACTCAGCGTGATAATAGCAGAAATACTTTTGTATAAAAGTCGGCACCAACCTCTATCGTTAACGACATTCATAAAAGATTTTCTTCTTCAATGAACAATTTGCTCTGGACTCTGGACCGCCCTTTTTAGGGTTCCGTACCAAAATGGTACAAAAGGAACCCTTATGGTGAGACTTCGTTGTCTGTCTGTCTGTCTGTATGTCACAGCAGGTTTTCTCAGCAACTACAAATGCTATCAACTTGAAATTTGGCATAGTTGTACAACTTGCTTGCCCGCATCTATTTGTAGTAAAAAAAAATGAAATTAATTTTATTAATAATTGAAAAGGGGTCTATAATAGGGGGTTCAAAAATGAAAGTGGTTCGATTATAGCAAATGGGGTGTCATATGAAAGGTCTTAATCTGCACATTTCAAAACTATTTTTTTGAAAATTTTCTGTTATGTACTTTTTGATTTATAGCCAAAAATGTACAAAAAATGACCGTTCCCCCCCCTTATCTCCGAAGTTTATTAATCAAAAATTCTGAAAAAAATCCTGACGTATAGATAATTACTTATATTTTCTGAGAAAAATAATATAAAGTATTCATTATTTACAGTTTTTGAGAAATAACAAAAAAACTAAGAAAATCTGTATTAAAATTTAGGCTAGTCAAAATCGACCTTATTGCCTGGAAAGTACCTAAAGCTTATAACAAAATGAGTATTTTCTTTTGCGGTTACCAAGTATATTATCTTCAATACGGAACCCTCGGTGCGCGAGTCCGACTCGCACTTGACCGGTTTTTAGAATAGGTAGGTAAATGTATGGATTTTAGATTCTTAAGGTAATTTTAAGTCTACTTCGTACATTTCTTGTTATGTTCCGCGTGCAATAAAACAGCAGTTACGTTATCAGACCCGTACCAATGAAACAATATAGAAGGTCTATAGATTAAATAAAACATTTTCCTAGTAAAATAATGAGGTTGCACGCTCATACCTACTCTTATGTTCGCCTGAACTCAAAAGTAGCTAACATTTGAGTAGGTACCGTCGCAGTAGAAAATAGGTACTTAAGTATTATTAATAGAGCTAAAAAAAGGTCTTAAATATATTTAATTTTTGCATTTTACGAGGAGTGAAACATATTGGGCGGTATCGCTTGAATCCCTCGTATACGCTCAACATTGCAAGAGGACTTTTTAAGACGCATATTATATTTTTATTCAAAGGGTTTAAGTATTTCCAGACACTTTCTCGCTTGTAGTTGATCTCGATCGAGACGTTGTTTTCTAAAGGTTAAATTCGCCACTAACGGTATAATAACTAATGGGTACCTCAAAACAAAATAATGAATTCTAATGATCACAAGTGAATGAAACCTATTTAATTCTATTCCTCCAAATTTGTTTCTAATTACCGTAATCACCTGTCCTTTTTTTCTTATACTATTTTAGTCATAAATAGTTCATGGTATGACTCCTGCGCAATTTAAATGTACCTAACAATACTTAATTATAACAAAAACATGTTGGTTATAAGTAATTAGTGCTCCGCATAGTTTCTATTCACCACACATTGTAAAAAATCCGACTTTTAATTGTGTTTAGTAAAATGACAACCACTAGTCAAATCGTAAAATAATTATACCCCATAACGGATAGGTATAGTGATGTGATGCACTCTATTCACAAAGTGAACAAGGAACCACCTGAGATGGTTCTGTTTTCCCCAAAAGTAGATTGGCTGTCAAGGGAAATTTTATAGAATATAATTAATTTTACATAAAATCTCATTCTTATATATCTTTTTCAGGGGTTCCCTCTATGTGGCATAACATTTATTGTCCGAAACTGTTTTAGCATAACAGACTTGGTATAATCGGTTTTCGCCGAGTGGGAATGTGGCAGAAACCTCATTTGGCATATTTGTAACATCTCGAAAATGAGTTAGTCCGAAATTAAGTTCGCATAAATAGTATTATTATTTATATTATTATTATGACCGATTATTTTTACGCATAATTCTGTTTGGCATAATTTTATTCGATTTTCGATTGTCCGGAACTAAGTTGGCATACTATCAAACTTGACTGATACCGGAAAAGTAGGTTAGGTTAGAACTGCGACCATAACAAAAACGACCTGATACCAGAAAAGTGGGGTAGGTTTATCGATTAACCGAAATTTACTTGACATAGGTACTTACTGCTACCCAGAAAAGAAGGTTAGGTTAGAACTGCGACCATAACAAACCCGAACGGCTGCCAGAAAAGTAGGTTAGGTTAGGTTAGAATTATGACCTTATTAAAAACTAACTGTTAACTGCTATTTCAGAAGTTTTTCAGTGGTATCTTACATTACTAGAATCATTACGAATCAGCGAAGTTTTTAAACTCTTGCTCGATTTTTTTTAAATCAACTTTTTAAGTAATGTTATAAATGTTTTTGTAATGTTTTTTCCATACAAAAAAAAACAAACTCTGGGTATGGAGAAAGAAAGTTTATGTCATTACTTGAAAAGTTGATTATAATAAAACGAGCAAAAGAGTTTAAAAACTTCGCTGGTTCGTAATGATTCTAATAATGTAAAACCACTGAAAAACTTCTGTAATAAAACATGACATTAAGGATTGTTCGTGACAAGGACATAAAGAAAAATTACAAAAATTCAGATTATAATGTGCACTCCGAAACTATTAAAAATCGCTGAACATACATAGGGGTTAAATCGATAGCTTTTTAGCTGCTCTATCAGTCCTACGCGGGTTGACGTCCATTTATGGGACACCCTGTATGTTTATGCTTGATCAACCTCATTTCTATTTCATTTTATGTAGGTAGTGATTTCGATCCCCAACGTCCCGCCTCGCTACATAATTAAGTTTTCACACAGTGGCCCAACCGTGAAAAGTCAATTTGAAAGGCGGGTCGCGCCAACTTAGATTGAAAACATTAAGCTTTCGAAACATCGGAAATGTATAATATATAATGGTTTTTCAGTATGGTATATAATGTATACAAGGTACCGAACTAACAGACTCTATGGACTTGTAACACACTATGTATACCACTGGACTTCCTCTACGTAACATTCTATGGTACGACAGACAATAATAACTTCGTTCGTAAAACTATTAAGTTAATTAGGTATTTATTATAATTCAAGAGCTTAAGTAGGTATGTGAAGAAATAATTATTTTTATTTGATTAAATTATTCCCTATTGGAACAATAATTCGTTCAATATCATCCGTTCAATAAGTCCCATCACTGTTTATTTCTCATTAGGTATTAGCTTACAACACCGAAGACGTCACTTTACTGAATACAATTTAAAGTCCAACTGTAAGGTACATCGACTGTGAACTTTATAGAATAAGTTCCTGTACCTGTTTCATACTGTTTTTGTTCCAATTTTTTAGGCAAGCCTTTTGAAAATAACAATTACTATAATCATGCTTTGGAAAATGTTAATAATAATAAATAGGTATCAGGGGACAATCTAGTCCTAAAGTAAGGTCTAGGATTGTAATAAAAGTACTAGGCAGCGAATTATTTAAATAATTACGAGTATATACTTAAGTGCATAGAACACATCCAAGACTATTAGACTATTCAGGAATAAATACTTGCGATCATCAGATAAAATATTTGCCTATACCAGGAATCGATTCCGGGACCCGTAGCTTTGTAGATATTAACAAGGCTAATCGCGTCGTCAAATTGTGACAAGTTGGCATGGACTGCTAATATGAGGAATTTGCATTAGTTTTTTGTTCAATTAGAATCAGTAGTACAGTCTACCTTATAAGCTGGGTCCACATTTGTATCATTTTAGCGATCACGATCATGATTCAGATTCAGATTTTATTACTCAATATAACACAGTATAAACTACATTACATGTCAAATTATATGCAGTTATGCACCTATCATTGTATCGAGCATGCGTATTCTAAGTATGGACGATCACTTTGGGCCTACCGTATCATTAACAATGTTGCGAGAAAAAATGCGTTCATACCTAAGTACTAGCCGTATCCCTTTTGATGATCGGGGAAAAACCGACTCGAGGTGGTTCGCATTGTATACCATCAAATTATAACTGCGTAGGTGTAATGATACAGTATCAAAACGCCGTCCATACTTACCTACCGATCTTGATACGCGTATCCGATCGCGAGCATGTGGGGTATTCAATAAACGCGTAGAGCAACATAGATCGCGAGCGATCACCTACGGCGCGTAGCATTTTTACGTCCACACCAACGATCATGATACGCCTCGGTGCTACGCGATGGAGATACGATACGGCGAAATGATACAAATTGGACCCAGCTATAAGTAGCTGCACACTTTTGTAGGTACCTTGTCTTTTTAACGCCTTACCTTAACTACTAGGTAAGATTCATATCGGTGCCAAAGGCAATTTTTTTTTTGTGTATCTTTGGCTTTTATAAATTTAATTAGGGCGTTTTAATTATGCGTCGTTTTCAAAACTCTAAAATATTCGTTGAAGCGCTTATTGGTGTAGCTCTTAAACCACTTAAAATAGCCACTAGGTACCTAATCGCATTTTAATTTGGAAATTATCGAATGCTTTTTTATATTTGACACATTTAAAATCAGTAGGTAGTAATTTAGTTTAACCTATGTTCAGTCATTGGCGTTTTAGTGATTGTTTTGACAACATAATCTTAGTTAATTTAGAAATACACCCGAGCGGCGCCGGGCAAAAACAGCTAGTTATTGATAAGAAATACCAAAGTAATAGGTATTGGGTTCCCCGCTTGACAGTTTCAGACGGGATAAACCCTCTTAAAATATAAATTAATTTTGCGGCGTCATTTCATAGGTACCTATTTTGTTTGTGCAGACTATTAAATTCTGCATTATTTAGGTATTCCAGCCCGATAGCTTTAAGCCGTTCAACCTTAAAAACGCAAACCAGTATAATTTTCAATCCAGTAAGATACGCTTAATATAATATCTCTACCTAACTTGACGTTTGCCTACATTCCTGTAAAATTAAGTATGTAGGTAGAAGTTAGGACGCGTTTTCGTGAACCATGCATAGTTACCTAGGTATATTAACCATTCGTACCTTTAGTCCCACGGAGTTCAGGAGACTAACAGTCGTCCTCCGACCCGGGCATGACTGACAAAAGGGTCATTTATCCAAAAGTGTGGCTTTATCTAATCACATAGTGTCATAAGGCTCAGAATACTTAATTCTCAAGAACGAGATGGACTGAGAGCTAACTTAAACGTCAGCTATGTTAGGGCGCTGCGCTGCGAGAACTATTCATTTCATTGGAGCGAAAATAGTTTTTTTACATAGGCCAAAAATGTGTATTATGTTAATAAAGCCTACAAAGTAAAATTGTTGTTTTGTCATCGAAACGATGATGTAGAGTGATATCACAATCCCATGAAGTTGTAAATTTATTTCGCACATTAGGTATTCATTTAACGTTTACGGCTGTATTAAAAACAATTGACAAGGTATCAATAGCAATTATCAAAACATTTACGAATTCAAACAAACAATTCAAATTTTCGAGTGTAAACTGAATTTGAAACAAACTTACATCGCAAAGCACAATGACAACTTACTTAAGAGTCCAAATAAAATCGCGCGTTATTTTATAAACTTACCTCATTGAAGTGGATAGGCGTCCAAGTGTTTGTTGTTGTCGTTAACACTTACGAGCAGACATGCGTCGCGACGAGTGACGAGTGACGAGTGACGAGCTGCGAGCGACGAGCGGCGGCCGGGCGTGTGCGGTGGGCGCCCTCCGCTGAGAGACTGAGGCGCTGAGCGATCAGGGAACTACCGCCGGCGAGTGGTCGGGTGGACGAGTGGACGCGCGCGAGCTCACCTGGCTACCGGAGGAAGCCGCTGCTGTGTCGGCCGGCCGACTGAGTCACTCCTCAGCCTCACCGGCTCTTTTATATCGAGCCCCTTCTCGGTGGACTCCTTCGACACAGGTTTGCTTTTCCCCAGAGCCTGTGGGAACAGGATGAACTAGGTAGGTACCTGTTTGGACCTCCGGCACTTTTCCCGTTGTTACATTTGTTAACTTAAGTAGGTATTTATTTACTTAGTAAGATCAAATAAATAAACTTGACTACCGCGACCGCTCGATTACTGGGTTCTAGTAGTTTTTGCAAGAAATGTTTACGTAGGAACACACGTAACAAGTTCACATAGCGATGCTTTCTTAAATGACAAAGAATGTAAAGTACCCACTTATGCGATGTGGATAATGGTATCAAAGTTTAGCGACGCTGACCCAATGAAGACACTGGTTACCCACCGAAAACCATATTATAAGCAAATTAACTCATAGGTACCTTCATAGCTAAAACCAATTAAAGTTACAAAACTGAAAATGGGTACACATGTAAGTAGATATTTATACCGCGCACAATGATAAATGATAATTGATAAAATAAGTAGGTACCTAGGTATAAAGTTTTTTTTAGGGTACTTACCTCCCTCCCTTTTACATGTAAATAAACCAAATTTTACAACATCGTGTGATACAATTGTTGGGTTGTAATTAAAAAACTATTATGTGTACTTCATTATCATTTTTTAGATTTGGGGGACAATCTAGAACGTTTATTTACCTACCTACGAGTAGCAAAAATCCGAAAAATATCTTAATTTAAAGCAAATATCACGAATTTAAAAGGAAAACTACACGAGTAAGTAAAACATTGAGGTATTCAAAGAAGAAATAAAATATTGTCTGTACTTAACTTATAATTTATAAAAAAAAACTGCCAATACAAATTAAAAGTAGGTATTTGGTTACGTGCAAGCAACTAATTAACATTCATAGTAATGGACGACTTATTAGAAACAATATGAGTGGAATTAATTTTACAATATTTATTTGGAATTGTTATAGTACACCTTTTGCTAATTATTAACAACACTTTGACAACAAAATGTCAATTAAATGACAGCTCTGCAACGACCGGCATTGTCATTTTACATGCGGATTGACGTCCATGCTTCAGCAAAGGCTTCGTATAGTTTGTTTTGACTTCGAGTCTCGTTTACGTGACACTTTTTTAGGGTTCCGTACCAAAATGGTATTTCTTAACGAGACGTACCACACGTTTTCCATAGGATGAGACGTACCACACGTTTTCCATAGGATGAGCAGTATGGGCACGTCCAAAACATGAATTTAAAAATTACTCTACCCTTATAGTTTCAATACAGACAGGTATAAATCAATTACGCTGGTAGACACGACCAAAACATGATTTTAAAAAGAAATTAGCCTTAAAGTTTAATATATTAAAAAAAACCTGCCAAGTGCGAGTCGGTGTCGCGCACGAAGGGTTCCGTACCATTATCTATACAACATTAGCAAAAAAATTAGGTTGGTTGTATGGGGGCCCCCCTTAAATATTAATTTTATTCTGTTTTTAGTATTTGTTGTTATAGCTGCAACAGAAATACATCTTCTGCGAAAATTTCAACTATCTAGCTATCACGGTTCATGAGATACAGCCTGGTGTCAGACAGACAGACGGACAGCGGAGTCTTAGTAATAGGGTCCCGTTTTTACCCTTTGGGTACGGAACCCTAATAACACGGTCGGCACGTCCAAAACATGAATTTAAAAAATTACTTTGCTCCTAAGGTTAAGGGTTAAGGTAAGGCTTGACAAGTACAAAAATGCATTTAAAAAAATCTTTATCTTTAAAGAGGATTGTAAAGGTAAAAAAAATCATACAAAATGCGATAACGTTTCTGTCGATTTTTACGATTTTTAGGGTTCCGTAGCCAAATGGCAAAAAACGGAACCCTTATGGATTCATCATGTCTGTCTGTCTGTCTGTCCGTCCGTATGTCACAGCCTGTTGAAACTTGGTAAGTAGATGTATTCTGGGAACCGCATTAAGATTTTCACACAAAAACAGAAAAAACAATAAATTTTGGGGGTTCCCCATACTTAGAACTGAAGCTCAATTTTTTTTTTAAATCTAAGACATACGTGTGGGTTATTTATGGAAAGGTCTTCAAAAATGAAATTGATGTTTCTAATATCTTTTTTTTTGTAAACTGAATAACTTATAAATTATGAGAATGATAAAACTAAAAAATATATATGATGTACATTACCATGCAAACTTCCAACGACAATTGGTTTGAACAAGATCTAGTAAGTAGTTTTTTTTAATACGTCATAAATTGTAAACCGCAATTTATCTTTCTCGGAACCCTTCATGGGCGAGTCCGACTCGCACTTGGTCGCTTTTGAATATGTTGTAGATATCATGAAAAACAATGTCTAAACGTTTTCCTATCCAAGAAAATATTTCGTAGAATGAAACCTATTTTATAAACAAAAAACAGAAACGTACAGACCTAGTTCATAACAACTACCTACAACATATTCAAAAATCGTGGAAATCGGACTTGATTTAGGGGGTAAAAAGAAAAGTGATAACCCCGAGGCTGAATTTGTATGGATTTTTTCTTAAAGCCACGCGATTTTAGCGGCGGCGCTTCACAATAATCATTATCCTCTTAAAGTTTACCACTACGTAACAAATTAACATGGACGGGCACGTCCAAAACGTCCATTTTAATATTTCTCTTTTAATCCGATAAATTCTCGGAAGGTGGTCAACATCTGATCTGATCTGATTTGACCGGATGATACATCTGAACACCGCAACGGCATAAACTTTTTTACATTTGTCTTCATAATTAATCGTAAAAAAATTAATCACACTAATTAGTGTATCTTGGGTTTGTCAATGTTTGCTACCCCGAGGCACGACGGCGATTTCGGGTAATTAATTAGTTAAGAATAATTATTAATAAATTATGTAGCCTACGTAGAGGGTAACTGGATCTACTTATAGAACAAAAAGCCCAATAAACACCAAATACTCGTATATTCTATACTATTTATACTATAATGTAAGCAGTCGGTTTTAATATCTTGTCCGTTTTTTGAATAAGCAAAATAACGATAAACATGCAACTGGCACGATCAGACCGATCGGTAGAGGTAATATCGCTTTTAAGGCCGACATATAAGTACGGAACGATCCTTCGTTACGATCGATCTGAAACGATATCGTGACGATTCATATTTCTATTGAAATTTTGATGCGATATTGCCACACACGTACAATCCATCGTTCGATTTCAGTCTGAACTGACGGATCGTAACGACAGATCGTACCGTGATAGGGCCACTTATACAACAGTCTCGTAAATATGTAAAATAAGCGTGTTTAAACAAATATCATAGTGGATAAGTAATTAATAAATCATAGGTGTAGGTACAAAGTTAATATAAATAACACTTTTTAACCTGTTAAGTATATTGTTTATTACTTGGTTGATTTCCAACGTCGCCGGCACAGTTACCTACCTTTATTGTCGGCATTATTCGCCTGTCCTTCGAGGCCTAGCCATTGTTTGGTGGCAGTTGCCTAAACAACTCGGAACGTCGGTCGGTGGCCTAGTGGCTTAGAAGTATGACTCGTGATTGCAATGTACCAACATTGGATCTGAGCAGTCGCCCTGTGCCAATTCGTTTTCCAAAATAAGGCAGGTATGTAAAGTGTGTGCCAACTTTATTTACTTCTATTGTACTCGTTAAGTGCCTGCTTTTACTGCCGCGTTCTAGATTGAATTCAGAGAAAATCTTGAAACCACCCCTAGAGCAGCTGAATATGATGTCATACGAGTAATCATCATCTCAGCCTACAGCGGCTACAGCGGTCTATTGCTGGGTACTTAGGCTCCATGTCGTCTTCTTTGCGCATCCAGTCGCTTTCAAACCGCCGTGGTTTCTCTCCATCAGGCCGGAGGGCGGGCGCCCCACTACGTTTACCAAGACGCGGTTTCTTCTCAGAACACGTTTTTATCAGCGGTGTTCAACTCGGCGACAGATGCGGTCAGCCCATTGTCGCTTCAACCTGCTACCTTTTAAAGCCATGCTGCTTCCTTGGTTCTCCGGTGGATCGCATCGTTTTGAACATTATACCTGTAATCACTAATGGTAACTGCTCACGATCAGTTTTGACTATCTGTTTTGACTGAACTATTTAAACTGTCATTTAAAACTTAACGTGTGTATTCACACTGACAGTTAAAACAGTTCATTAAAAACTAATTGAGGGTAGCCGGCTATCGAGGGTAGCCGAGTCGTACTACTAAATGAAGAGTCACAGTTAAAAGCCACAAATCTACAAAAACATCCTCACATATACCAACACTATTTTTTAAAAAGCTATCCATACACAGTGAAATAAATGATATTACGTAAGGAGTAGGAGGAAATCAATAATAATAAAAATAAAAGTTTTTTCAACTTTGTCGGTGTGATTAAAAATATGTATTTATAGTATAATCATGCCAAATTGCAGCTCTGTAGTACCGAGAGTCTCTGAGTTAAACCGCAGATGGACGGACAGTCGGACATGGCGGAACTGTAAGGGTTTACTGGTATGATTGCGGAACCCTAAAAAGTACATAAGACAATGAAAGTTTAATAATAATTCCACGGAAGTGTGATGAAAAAAGTCATATGACACGCGTGAGTATTAATCGTAACACTATTATGCATCATACTTTGTATTTAGCAGTTTTATGTAAGGCTTACACTAGACTTGGCTTGTGAAAACTAGGCGAAAATAGGTAGCACGGGCGAAGTTACAGGACACGACGGTACCAACTTAGCTATGTTGTAAGAAAAAACTACGTGTGATCTATGTCTAGAATTGAGTTTTTTAAATACTGAAGGAAGTGGAAGCGTTAACGAAATTAAAAGTTACCATACCGCTGCAGTAGCACGCTTCTACAACGTGTCTACAAACAACGCAACCAGTCAGCAGTCCGACCGACATTCGAAATGCAACGGCGACATTGGAAAATTAATTGAAAAATCGAGTCTACGATACTTACCTACTAGGCTGACAAATATTGCAGGAAAAGGTCAATTCAATTGGAAACTTGCTTTTGTTGGTTTTGATTTGACTGCAAGGTAGGTACTACTCCGAACAAATCAAAGACCTTAGTGGACCTCGGGGATTATGCGGTGACGTAGTAGGTATTAGTTGAGAAGGCTCTATTTTAACCTCGTAAGGTTCAATAGGATGTACACAATCAAGGCAATTTAATTTGAACTGTGTTGCGATAAGGATAACTTTTATTTTTCTATGTTCGTAAACTGAAAATGGCAGTATCGAACAAACGTTATTAAATTTTATTGCCTTGATGGTAGATTCAAAGTACCACTTGTTTACGAAAAACTCCCCGTTTGCAGTATGGTGGGCCTTACGAGGTTAAAAGGCGTCGTTGTTATGCGGGGAGACAGAAAAATATTGGTCTAAGATTCGAATAGTACCTACACCCAACTGTTTATTCGATAAAAAGTATTTTTTATCAAATTTAATATGGTAAGTAATATAAGTATGCCGAATAGGTTGACTAAAAAATTTCAGTCCAGTACAACCCATAATAATAAAAAATCTTTTTTAAATTGCTATTGCTTGTTTAATAGACCAATTACATACCTACAAATCGAAAGTATGAAGCCTATAGAATATGCAAACGTTAGGTTTAGTGCAAATTATTAGTACTGACTAACCTGCCAACCCAATGGTTATGATGGGAAAAAATAGTCAACCTTCTTCTATTCTTCTCGAATAAACAGCTGGGTCAAGGTCGTCTCCTATTCGGATCTCCTACTATAAGTAAGTAATAAAAGTAATAACTATTTTAAGCAATTAACACACACATTTTGCAAAACTCGTTTTTTTATCTACCGCCTCCTTGACTAACTGTACGTTGTGGTTGTGAATCTAACTGTTAACATCTAAACGGTAAAAACCAATGTTTTTTCTAAATAACCGGTAAAACATATGAAATATGTATTATGAATTATTCATCTAGATTTGTCTCATGTAGTAGAAAAGCTAATGTCTAACCCTAAATTAAGTGTTAACTGTTAATTAACTGCTCTGCGTGTATGTGTCATTGTGATAAGGACTTAATGAAACTCTCTCGCAAGGCAGGGTGGCTAGTTCAAATTAAAAGATACTATAGTAGTGTACCTAGGTATTATCAGTTTCTTAAATTTATCATTCTTATCAACGTTCGTTTTTAGGATTTCGTACCAAAATGGTAAAAAAGGAACCGTTATGGTGAGACATCGGTGTCGTCGGTGTGTATGTATGTCTGTCTGTCTGTGTGTCACAGCAGTTTTTCTCAGAAACTATAGAAGCTATATCAGCTTGAAATTTGTCATAGTTGTATGTAACTTGCTTGCCCGCATCTGTTTTAGTAAAAAATATGAAATGATTTGTCTATATATTTGGAAAGGAGTCTAGAATGGGGAATTGAAAAATTAAAGTAATTGTATTATAGCAAACGGGGTGTTATATGAAAGGGCTATCACAATGCATTTTTTTTTTTAATACTTACTTATTTACCTTATTTTCCGTGACGTAAATCATAGCAAAAAAATTACAAAAAATGGCCTGTCTCCTTCCTTATCTCCGAAGTTTATGGACCAAAAAATGAGAAAATATCCTGATTTAAACATAATTACTTAGGTACTTATATTTTACGCGAAAAATAAAATGAAGTGGTAAAACTTTAGGTAGTTTTGGAAAAAATATCAAAACATTAATAAAGTTCATAAAAAATAGTACATTGTTGCCTAGGCGCGGAAAGTAAGGGTCGGCCGAGCAACAGCGAGGCCTGCTAAAATACGAGTCAGAAAATCCTCGTTTCCGCCGAGGCATACATAATGCTTTTCTCAAACATGTGAGGAAATAATACAAATACATTTTTAAAAAGCAAGTAATTTAATTTACATTTTTGTTTGCCTTCCACAGCATAAATTAGTCATAAGTTCGGTTATATTTTTCCTTAGATTTAGCGGGAAGCAGGTTTTGCCTAACCGAGGCAGCTTCAGAATTTAATATAGGCGGTGTGGTACCTATTTCGTCGCTTTCGTCGCTCATTTTTTATAGTAAGTAGGTATTTCGCACAACAAATAGTTTCACATTCGGTTTCACAATTATATTATGCAGAATAAACGAATGTTACCGACTGTCAATTGTTTTTAAATACTAACCATAGACATTGGAATGCAAATTAAAAAAGAAACACACGCACTGTGCTAAAAAAGCGAGCAGTTACCTTGGCTGTTTGGAATTTTTTTCTTGGTCCTTTTGGTTTTGTATGCAAATTGACAGCATTTTTAAGAAAAATATGGACATGGACGGAAAGTGTTTTCATATGGTTTTTTTACTCCTAGGAGTAAAATGAGGCTGTTTCCGTCCTTGTCTTTCAATCGGAAAACCGTTTTTTCCGAGCATGTTTGAGAAAAGAATATTTTGTTTTTCGTTTTCCAATCATATTATCTTAAATACGGAAACCTCGGTGCGCGAGTCCGACTCGCACTTGACCGGTTTTTTTATGAAACGCGAGTGACAGATATCCGGTCAATTGCGAGTGCGAGTGTGATAGCAATAAGCCGGCCGAAAGTCGTTATGGAGCTGCAAGTGCAGGACATATCTCAATATCGAAAGTTAAAATATCGAAGTCCGAAACATCGAAATTTGAAATATCGAACGGTTTTTATGTCGGTGGTTGAAATATCGAACTTACTTGTTGGATATGTAATCAAATATCGAAAGTGATGATTCATCTAAAGTTAAAAATCGATGTACAAAACATCGAAAGTCGAAACATCAAACGGTTAATAGTACTTGTTGGGTATAGGGTTGCCAGGTCTTGAAACCGAATAGCCGGACAGACCAGCCAGTCCAGCCGGACACTCTTCTTTTTTGTCTTAGTATATAACGACATTTTTTTAGTACCTAGGTATAAGAAAACTTTATTTATTATCATTAAACATAAAATGTTCTTAAATTCTCAAGCAACAATAATAAAATTAATTGAATCGGTCTTCTTTATTGTACTAGAGTCGTTTTCAAAAATATTGTACATAATTAAGGGCTTAATGAAAACAAAATCGCGATCACATCCTTTGTGTAACGAAAGTTAGTCATACAAACTATATGGGTAACTTTCGTTACACATAGGAATCAATTAAGTTTTGTTTTAATTAAAGCCCTTAACTATGTACAATTTTTTTGAAAACGACTCATTATGCACTTAACAAATGTAAAAAAAACCAGGCAAGAGCATGTCTGACCATGCCATTTGTATTGCTTTTTAACCAACTTCATAAAAAGGAGGATGTTCTCAATTCGCCTCTTTTTTTATGTTTGTTACCTCTGATCTCCGTCGCTTATGAACCGATTCGAAAACTTTTTTTTATTCGAATGCTTATACTTTCAGAATGCTCCCATTTTTATCAAAATGAAGATCTGATGATGGAGTCCGTGAGGAATCAACGGAACTCCTCAAAAATTATAGGCACACCTATAGCGATTTTGACCACAGTCGTTTTTCTTAAAGCATTATTTCTCATTCCAAAATCAATAAGTTTCGATGGAGTTCCTATTTCTGGGTGCTTTGGTTCTCCGGCTTTGCTACAAACAATGGCTGCAAAACCTACTAACCTAACCTAACCTAACCTAACCTACCTACCTACATATTTCGACCCAGATATATGTAAGTGTGAAAATATGCGAGAGATCTGGACCGGAAAATATGCGAACGGAAAATATAATATTGGTGAAAATGCGAATAGAAATTTTGCGTCAGAGAAGAAAACATTTTAGTAAAATAATCTAACAAGCCGGCCCTGCCCGCGCCCCATATTAAACGACACGTCACCGTAAATTCCTCGGTAACGGCAGCAGGAACTCCGGGCTTTTGTAGAAAACATAATATGTCTTTACACATGTCACACAACGTGAAATCAAATTTCGGAAGCGGCACCGATCGTCTAATAATAATAACTTTTGTAGGCTCATAGTTTTTTTAAACTTCCGACGGCGTGCCGTTTGTTAAACATAATTTGCATTAAGTACTTAACCCAACAGCGGCGCCAAAAGTAGTAGAAGACATTTATAAACAATTTAATTATTTTACAATTGATTGATTAAATAATGGTTTAGAAACACAACCGATTTTTAAATCTAAGTAATATAAACTAAATGTGTCATACCTATTTGCAATTCTATTGAGTAGTTGTTAAGTAACCTACGATAAAAAAAACCCGCTTTAGTAATTACAGTAACTTTGTACTTTTATTTACATGATGCCTTGGTAAACAGGGTTAAATCAAACTTGTGTTAAATCTAGTACATGTCACAGAGTTAGTTTTGATTTTTTGCTGAGTGGTTTACGGTACCTATTGTATATGAGCGCCGAGCGCGGTTGCTTTGGAAATAGAAAAAAAACCGGCCATGTGCGAGTCGGACTCGCGCACGTAGGGTTCCGTACCACTATACATCTAAATAAATGTTTTTCTTTATTCTTTATTATATTGGAGTTGATTGAATGAAAGGTAAAATGCGGTTTACGATTTATAACGTATTAAAAAAACTAATTATTAGATCTCGTTCAAACCAATTTTCGGTGGAAGTTTGCATGGTAATGTACATCATATATTATTTTTACATTTATCATTCCCTTATTTTAGAAGTTTAGGGCGGGGGGGACACACATTTTTCCACTTTGGAAGCGTCTCTCGCACAAACTATTCAGTTTAGAAAAAATATATATTAGAAACCTCAATATCATTTTTGAAGACCTATCCATAGATACCCCACACGTACGGGTTTGATGAAAAAAAATATTGAGTTTCAGTTCTAAGTATGGGGAACCCCAAAAATTTATTGTTTTTTTTTCTATTTTGGTATGAAAATCTTAATGCGGTTCACCGAATACATCTACTTACAAAGTTTCCATAGTACCTATAGTTCTTATAGTTACGGAAAAAAGTGGCTGTGACATACGGACGGACAGACGGACGGACGGACGGACAGACATGACGAATCTATAAGGGTTCCGTTTTTGGCTACGGAACCCTAAAAAAACTTAAAACCTTTGGACCATTGTTTAGATGTGTCAATTTTAACGTTGAGGGACTAGTTTTCATTAGTTAGTAGGCACTTAAGTAACTAGGTAGGTAGGTAGGTACCTAAGAGTATTTTTTTCCACATATTCAGATATGGGTATTTAACGAAAAGTCTCAAAAAGCAGGTTATAAAAAAAAAATGTGTACACAATCTGTTATTTGATAAGTTATAAAAAATAAACCTACTTAATTAGGTATGTCTAAAACTGTGTAGTTTATAAAGACTACTTTTGTTTCAAATTGTAGGAAACTTTTTTCTATAATTGTTCTAATCAGCAAATTGTAAAGAGCAAATTGTTTAAATTTTTAGTGAACAAAGCATATTATTCAGTAAATGAATTTCTATCAGACTGCAATTGATGGTAACTGACACCCCTAAGGGAAAGTCCATTAATAGCTAAAAAATTTTGTATGCCTTGCGGCCCAACATGGTGATGTAACCTTAACACTATAAGACCTGTGGTTATGTACAATTTTACCCGTGTTGAACAAATAAATTATTTGTATTTGTATTTGTATTTTAATCATGCAAAAATATTTTTTGAACAATTCGCCGCTTTCGAAAACATATACCTACTAGCTGAAGTTGTCCCATCGGAGCGTATATTAAGAAGCTTGGTTTGTAAACACTCCTCCCGAAAGTGCCAACTTGACGGATCTTTTCTCGGCTCGGAAAACTCCAATTCCATTACGTATTTGTATCAAAATCCCAAGAGACGCTTCCGAGAAACTAATGTATGAACATTGTAATACAAGAAGATGAATAATAAGAAGGAGCAGAATGCAACTATTACTTGGCGCAGCTGCCACAATTTATGCTTTTTTTAAGTTGCAATAAAAGCGGAATTTTTCGATTTGTCTTTTTAATTATCCCATGAAAGCATTAAGGTAAGTGTTAGGTACTTAATATAACTAGGTAACGGGATATTTTAAGGCAAATTTAAGCTAAATATGTTTGAAAATGGTAATGTGGATGTTGATTCATAGTGTAGTTGTTTTCTCCTCCATTTATTTAATAATTTATTTAATTATAAACAGTACTTCGGAATTAATTATAGCATTTTTTGGTATCAATGCATATGGGCTCGGTTTAAAATTGATTTAAGCTCATTTCCGACATTTACATTTTTATAGTACCTACCTAGTAATCCGCATTGACGTTTTAAGTAGGTGACTGAATGCGTCGGCCAATATCAGTTTAACCGAATACGACATTCTACTTATAAAAAAACCGTTTACACTATAGCTTCGTCTGTGACACTTCAATAGTCCGCGGGCGACGGGGGACGACAGGTGGCGGTATGATATTATGAAATGTGCGGGGGCGTCATCAGCATCAGTCGGCCGCTGTCGCTGCTACCGAAGATTTAGTTTCTAATCGCGTTTTCACGTATAACAGTCTCAATGAAATAATGACCAGGTTTAATGTATCCAAAGAACAGACACATAGGCGTAATGCTTATTGAGATTGAGATCCAGATCGCGGAACACTAAATATACCGACTTTATCTATCATATGTGGCCTCTTAAAAATATATGTTTTCAACCTTGGGGCGCTGCCGCGGTTCTGCCATGCAAGCATTATTATATTGTGTATGATTTAAACTTGTATTTCCTCCCTAAGAGAATTGTGTTCTTTTGAAAAAATAAATATCTTAAACTGGATGTGAAGGCGATCCTGACCTGTTTAACTTTGTCATATTGCCATCAACTCAAAAAGCTGCACGCTTTAATTTCCTAACCTACTTCTACCAATTAATAAAACGGTTGGAAAATGACAAAGACCAAAAAAAGGTTGCGTAGGTCTCTCTCCATTAAAACACCACTCTCGAGCAGGTCGACTTATCCTATTTAAGTAATCTCCATTAAGCATTATTTCTCACAAATAAGTATGCAAGCTGGATGTCAGACCCATACCATAAACATCAAGCACGCACGCAAGATTTGGCGCAAAGTTTAGGATGAAGATTTCATCACTGAATGCGAGCAATTCAACGACCAGCGCGCACAGAGCTGTACCAATGCATGTCATCTAAAAGTAGTTGCCTTACCTTAAGAATAACCCTGCAAACAGAACGAGTACAAGCAGATTTATACCAATGTCCAAATGGATCTCCAAAATCCAGTACAGCGAAGAAGAACTAATTAGTTAGGACAATCAAACAGCTCAGACGCGGTACCGGAAGACAGCGGCCAGGCCCGTTATTCTAGGCGGTAAAACAATATCGTCTTGGATCTGTTATCGGATTGTCAACGTTTTGCTAGCTCTTATTTACTTGACAGTAAGGGCGGCTGACGTCAAAATAATACCATAACAGGGTCAAAGAAGATATCGATACATAACCGCCGAGAATAGGAGGACTCCAAAACTATCACCAGATTGTGGTAGCATTGCCCAACTAGAAAAATCTTGTCTTGGAAAAGCTTTTAAAGCTGAACTTTGTGCTCTTGTAAATGAATTATAATCGCTTTTAAGTATCGATTTAGGCGCACTTTATAACGTGTTTAATCCTTATAGGAGTCATTTACACTCACGGCTTCATGCCCAAAGCGGTGTAAGCAGAGGTACAGAATTACCAACAACTCTAAAAACTTGTTGTGTAATTCTGTAACCACATTTTGCACAAACAGTCATATATCTTGTTTTAAAAACGCTTCAGACAAAATGTATGCTCTTGTAAATGAATGATACCTAATCGCTATAAACACTTTACTCGATTAACAAAATCTTTACTAGATTTTGTGGAAATTCTCGTGAAAAAAAATTACACTATGGAAAGCTAACCACATATTTTAAAAACTTGTCCGTTTAATGCTGATTCTAACAACATACTAGGTAGTTCATGGAATTATCCTAGTAAGGCCCACCATACTACACACAGGGAGTTTTTTGTGAGTGGGACTTTCAATCTACCATCAAGGCAGTGAAGTTCAAGTACTTACGTTTGTTCGATAATGTTCAATAATGTAAGATAGGAAAATAAACCTTATTATCATTGCAACACAGATCAAATTAAAATGCCTTGATTATGTTCATCCTATTTCACACAGGGCCTTACGAGGCTATTGTTAATTATCGCGGAGTTATTAATTTTTTATCCAGAATGACGAGTTTTTACTTCCATTTCTTCTTTAGTGTTAGCGGATAGGCCGGTTTTAAACTACTGTTTTGGAGTGTCTCCACTGTTTTTCAAAAAATCATAAAGCCTTTCGTTTGACCAATATTACATTTTAAATTTAGAAGCTTGAACCTTTATTACCCGACTGCCGAAGGAGAAGGATAATGTGTTTATCAGCCTATTAATATATGTATGTTTGTTCCTTTGTGGCGCTCTAGAAACTAAACGCGTGAACCGATAGTCGGGTTTTTTAAAGCTTGCTTTTTGTTAATTGAATCAAATGGCCGCTTTCGACAGTCATGAATACGCAGATATGCATTTTATTTATGGTTATTGTGGTGGAAACCGGGGCGAAAAATAAGTCGTCAGATCGCCAAAATAATAATGCTACAGCCCAAGCCTTTTTTTGCTAGTTGGGTATGAAGCAGCCCCCGGCGAATTTATCCAACACGTCTCCAATATCATGCAAGAAGCATGCTTGAATTGAAAAACGTAATACCAGAGCGGCGTTCGTCGCAAAGAGAAAGAGAAGACAGAAAGAGAGACGACGAAGTGTTAAGCGATCAGCTTAATCTGGTAACTTCGTTCTAAACGCACTTTGTACCTACCCTCTTTTCGTCCCATTAAATTACCTTATTTTAATTTTGTATTATATATAAGCCTGGCTGCTGTTTATTATAATGTTTCAGCGAGAACCGCATTAATATTGATTCATTGGTTGGTTTTCAATCGATGCGAGAAGAAACAATCAAACGGATATAATGGACACTAACTCAAAAAATTGTTGAAACATGTTCTGCTGCTCATTCTGATCCCCCTAGATAGAATTTTTAAATTCAACTTCGTGGCTGTAGCGCCCTTTTTTTCTAGCGAGGTCATACTTTTTGATTATAAACGCAATTACCTTCTGCATTGGTTACAAAACATGTAGAAGCAAACTGTTTCTAAACTAAAATAATTAATATCGAAGAACTCGGAAATAATAGCTACCTAAAGTAGCCGTCAATAGAACTTGCGAACTATGTAAACAAATTAGTACTGTTTGACACATAACCTCAAATATTCTCCAAGCGTGTTTTTATTAAAATAACGTAGGTAGGTATAATGAATAGTTATTTCATCTTAAACTTAATATGTATAGTAGTGTATAAATCGTTGCAAAGACCTCACTTGATCTTTAAAAGTACGTGATTATCGAGTAATCATGGCGAATTGGTTCGTTTGGTTTTGTGTACATAGTTCGCAAACTCTATTGATGGCGACTTTAGCATAAAATACGCATATTTGACCGGTTTAACATTACAACAAAATAGCTCAGGTTCAGTGTGTTCACGTTTTTTTATTATACACCGTGCCCGGGACGTACCCGAAGGATTTTAACCATCGATTCTAGACCCTATTTGGAGTATATAATGTGGTATAACATGTAGTCCAATAACGCATAATTTCCGAGATTTTTATTATTTAAAAAACGATTCCATAGTTAATTTAATTTGGATTCTGACACCTTAACCGAAAGCATTATTTACTAAGAAAGATTCATGTTGTAAGTAGCAATAAAATAATATTGATGATATTATCATCAACGTACAACAAAATTAATTTAATCAATTTCTTAGTAAATAATCCTTTAAGTGAAGGTGACAGAGTTCAAATAAATCCTTCGGGTACGTCCCGGGCACGGTGTATATATATATATAGGTAGGTACGCATCGTTTATACGGAGATACCGAGGCCTGGCGAATAATACGTACTTGGATGGTGCTGCTCAACGTGTATCTTATTTTCTCTGCTCGCACTTCTCCATTATTTCGAACACGGTGAGCAAAACCCAATTTCGTAACTTTTCGTTCAGTTTGAGGTTAGAAAGAGATGACGTGTGGTGCTTTAAAAACGTAGTTTTAAATATCATTCAGGCTCATTTGTGAATTGGCGAAAATACTTAGATGTACTTATTACTTACGCCGCAATAGAAAATATCAAAATATTATTACGATAGTGTCTTAGGTTCACGTACTTTTTCTTTTGACAGCTACGAAGGTATATGTGAATTTACGCCCTTATTTTAGACCACTGGGCTGGGTGACGCAGTCGTCTTGCACACAGCGAATATCAAGGATTTTCTGGGATCCCTTTGAACTTTGACTACTGTGTAAACACTGTTATCTCTGCCGACTGCCGACTACCTGTATAGATTTTAGGGTGTACAAAATAAAATCACGTTTCATACGCCCTCTATGAATTGCGGCGTTGTCTGCCGAAGTATGCCGGCAAGCCTTGAAGTGTAAGCAGGACCGCGGCAGCATTAGTATAACGTTATTAACACAGATGGCGCTGAAATAAATATAAAGGTCTCTGTCATTTTTGAACGTATCGCATTCATTTCCAGATAGATGGCAGAGAACGTTACTGCGAATGTTAATTCCGGTCCTTATACTAACATATACGAAACACGCTTCCGCCTACACGCTATGTTTAGGTGTACCTCTCCTATCACAGCCTGCCTCCGCAGCCACGGCTCAGTACGTGCGGCTCGGTACGTCCGGGCGGTGCGGACGCGGCCCGCCGTCACCAGACTGTTGTTTCAGTGTGATTGCTATAAATCTTGCCGGAATGCGCGGCGACTGCTGGAAATGCAAAGATAAATTCGTCCATTCGTGAACATTCCGTAAGTGAAATTAAGTTATCGGATTGAAAACCTGTATGTTTATTGTTTATGGACTGTGTATGTTTTTCGGCGGCGTACTATAATGGTAAGTGTTTTTATGCTTGAGTAGGTACCTACTATATAATGGTAAGTGTACTATTGTACTGTAAAGTCGTGGTTTTATGAAGTAGAAGCGCCTCACCAGCAGTCGGTCAGATTGTGTAGACGTCAGGCCTAAGGAAGTTAATTTGGCGATAGAAGGCAAACCTATTGACCATATTGTGAAATATACGAGTTCATTTAGGTACTATTTGAAGGTGCTAAAACCTGAGTTACTTACCTATCTATATATTTTGGCCTTAACTTAATTTAGTTTAGGTCCTCTAAGTATAAATATACCGTCAAACGGGGTGAGTAGGGACACAACCTGAAATGAAGCAGATGCTACTAATTATAAGACTGAAATTATTTCCAATGCACGTGACGTTATTGTCCATTTAATAATTGTTCTTATTTGTAAAAAGTTATGACTTATTTTAGGTTGTGTCCCTACTCACCCCTTAATCCCTACTCGCCTTATAGCGTACACACAGCGTACACTTTTATTAAACTTGAAACAAATACATCTCCTAGCTAGGATTTTCAATTTATTAATTTTATTGCCAAGTTTACTGCGAATCGTCCTAATTAACTACCTAGTAGTGGTTACAGCTTAGTTTTTACGTAGGATGTCGTCGTTGAGTAGTTAAGTTTTTTTTTTTGGTAATCCCCTGATGGGCTGAAGACAAGTCCTTGCTTTTGTTTAAGTACTGTTTTTAATTCATGACGAGTAGTTAAGTTAGTTACTGTTACCTAGTCTAGGCTAAGCCTAGGTCACCACGAAGGTCACAACGCTGCATATGGCTGGAGTTCGGGACCTGGGCTGCAACTTAGTCCAATGGTTAAAATGAATCGGAATTGAAATGATTGCAACAAGGGCCCGGGTTCAGCGGAGCAGTCGCGCTGAGGGTTACCAAATAAAAATACATTTTATCTAATTTATCAAACCGCTTATCATTGTATTGTATAGTACGAGTATAAAACCTTTTTCTGTAGCAAATCAGTAGACATAGAGGGTAAATTACACAAATAAGAGGTTTGAGAAGCGAACCTAAGCAACTTTAAAAATCACGCCCTACTTAAGTAATGTTAACTCTACACCTGTCTTTCTATTGATTTATTCATTAACTAGAGGACGCCCGCGACTTTGTACGCGTAGAATTAGTTTCCCGCTACTCCCTCTATTTCTTCCCGTTGGAGGTCGACTCTCGGAAAATCCTTTCTTACTGCACCCTTAGACCTCATAGGAACCTACGTGCCAAATTTGGAATCTCTAGACCCCGATAACCCAGAGGTTTGGGCTGTTCGTTGATATGTCAGTCAGTTTATTATTTTAAGTATTTAATATACATAGATATATAGGCAAAGGGCACGAGATGAGGTATCCAAACTATTGAATTGAGTGCTCTTGAGGTATCCTCCTGACCAGAAACTTAAAATCCGGCCGTCGCCTTGGCCGGCGGCTCAGCCCTGGACGGCGACGCGGCCCGAGATCAATGCTCCCCGCCAGCCATAATAAACGCGCCCCGCGTTCGTGCAATGGCAGCAATTTTTCAAAATTTAAATCCAAATAGCCTCCCGTGCTTGCAAAATATTGCTGTAGCAAGTCAACATTGTTGTTGAATTCTTAAATTGGCATAAAGCCCTGCAAATGTTAATATAGATCAGAGGTCCCCAAACTTTTTTGGCTCGTAGACCACTTGGCAATTTCTTCGGTTTTGGATGGACCCCCTGTTTACTCCAATATTATGTTGTCACGTAAAAACTAAGCAAGAAATCTTCGGGATTTTTGCACGGATAACGTTGAAGGTCTAATCAACTAAAAATTTACAAAGGCTATAATTAAAATATAGCGCGGAAAAATATTTTTTACAAAATAAATCTTACAGAAAGTGAGATGTGGAGGTATCTACACCCATGTCCAGTAGCACCTCAAACATCTTCCACTGCCGACAATTGAACGCCTTAGCGTAATCTTTAACTAACAGGACCAGCCGTTTATTAAATTCGCGACATTTCTCAATAAGCATACGGACATTCAAGATTTGCTCACGAGTTCCCTTTCCAGCCACAAAGCCGGACTGTTCCTTAGGTATCTTAAAATATGAAAGACGAGTGTTGAGACATGAGAGATGGCGTTCGGTAATTTTCACATTTTCTAGTAGAACCTTTTTTGTGTAATGGGATGACAGCGGATTGGGACCAATTATCGGGCCACTGGCCCGCCCTCCAGATCTTCCTCCAGATCATTTGTGTCGCCTTGGCTCCTAGATGCTAGAGTATCACTGCCGATTCGCCATAAGAGCCCAATGCCTTGTTTTAATTTAATAATGACATCCTGAACCTCATAAAGTAGTATATCTGGTTCTTTCGATCAGTCATCCCAACTCCTTTCCATAACTAGTCAGTTCCACTTCATTGTAGGAACATGGTATAGTCGATACTAATCGTGACTAATTGATAAAGCACGCCAGTGAGTACGTACGGTACCTACCAAAACGATGTTTGCATATGCTCTATTTACAACCAAGTACATAGGTATCTGGTTTCACTAGGCACCGCCGCGCCAACTCCGTATTTTTGCATTTGCACATTATACTTAGGGCTTTAGCCTTTGGCCTTGTTGCTGCTGCATATTTTTCGTTGAATTATAAACGGTAGATGGTTAATTTTCTGAGATGAAACTCCCTATCATTTTCATAGTCTGAAAACCTCGTTAGTACATACTTTTCAGGGCCCCTTGGAGAAAAAAAGACCTCGTCCAGTAAAGTTGATGACCACGTTCCTTTTCTACCTCTAGGTATAGGTAACCCTGTTCTCATTCCTCCTCATGACATGGTTCACTCTTTCTCTCTTAGTTTCTATGTTTACGAGAGATGGAAAATGTGACGGGGATATTGAAAGAAGAGTAAAAGCGGGAAATATGATCAATGGGGCGTTGCCCTCAATTTTGGCAAATAAGGTCATATCGAGCACAGCCCGCCTTGTTCAGGGAGTATTGACACCAAAATTGATGTATGGTTGTGAATCTTGGGTATGGCAGAAGAAGAACGAAAGCAGGATTAATGCAGTTGAAATGAGAGCTTTAAGAAGTATGTGTGGAGTTAGGATGATACAGTAAGAAATAGCGAGATACGAGAACGATGTGGATTGAAAGAAGATGTAGTGACTAAAATCGAAAAGGATATGCTAAGATGGTTTGGTCATTTAGAAAGGATGGACAAAAGGAGAGTTAGGAAAGAGATATGGCGAGCGAGAGTGAGCGGAAATGTCGGTAGGGGACGTCCTAGACCGCCACTCCACCTATCAAAATATGTTCTGCCCGGTAATTCAAATTATCCATACAATCACCTTCACACTCGTGGAGGCCATCGGGCAGGAATCGGAAATTGCTTAAAAATGCTTGGGCAGGACGAGGTTAAACACGCTTTTCCCATTCATAGTAGCTTATTAGATTAAAATACGATATTTTACCTCAACCTACACAAAATCTTGTTGCAGTAATCTATGAAAATAACGTAATTTCTTGCTACAGGTGCTTAGGAAAGCAATATCAGCAGAAGAATGTGCGTAGGCGCACGGTTTGCTTAACCGTCGGTCGGGATGTAGGAGTCTCGTTCTGTCTCCGACTAACACCGCCACCGTAGCGCTAAAAGCGCTGCGCTAGTCCAGTAGATAGTTCCAGTACCATGCTCGGCGCGTTTTAAGGCGCAAACCTAATAAAAAATGAGTCATTAAAACATTTTAAGGATTGTCTTTCATTGTGTAATTAGCTGGCTGAGGTAATTCTTTATTTTCTTCAACTGAATATTTCATAAATCTCAGATACGTTGACGTCTTTTGTGAATGTCTTCAACGCATAACATTATTTGTAAGTAGAAAAGTACTAAACAAATTGCCGAATTAAGTACATAGGCCCTTTTTTTCTTTTATTATTAGATTAGCCCACCTTGCCTCTATATCGTAAATTATATTGTTGAAGTCATGATAGCTCTTATGAATATGAAAGTAACGGCCGTATGGTCAAGAGCCTTAGGGTACAAGCTCTTGCCTTTTTTGAGGTTATTCCTTCCCAAAATGTTATGTTCCATTCCATTTATACCAAAGAAAAACATTAAATGTGGTCAATCGTCCTCGGTCCACCTGCAGCGTTCGTACCTACAGAATAACGTATTTCAAGTAGGCATCATAGCTTCATAGCGCAAATAGGCTTTTGGAATACGAAGTCTTATGATATACATATAATGCGCTTATCCGCGAAAAGAGATATCGGATCTGCAACACGATACAATCTAGGCCGAGACCGCAACGTGAGGTATCTTTGCATCGCTATTATACGTACCAGGAGGTATTCTAACACGGGCTTCCACTCACAGCATGTGATCTTTCTGAGGGAATGGCATGTGCTCGACACTGTCTGAGTGAAGTTGTAGTTCCTAATATTAGAGTTAAGAAAATAAACAAAAGAAAAAAACGGCGTATGTACCAGGTATAAAAATTAATGGATAATATGTAAAACTAATGCGCTATGTACCTTCTTAAAAACTTTTTCGATGAATAGTTTTGCCACAACATAAGTTTTTTTTTGTCTCGCCCTATTATAGTGGCCAAATCTCAATGTCAGTTAGAATATGTTTTGAAATCCGAGCGCCAGGCACATAATTTGGTAATATCGTTGGTAAAGACATTAATAAAATATAGTGGTGTCCCTATGGGCCACTACCAAGTAGGACTCAGGGGGACACCGCTAATATTTATTGTATACAATTACCTCGCTAACATAACCGTAATCGCAACTCCCCTTGCTGTCTCAGTAAATCCAAAATAGGTGAACTGCGTTAGCAATGTTGGAAGTTGCTAACTATTTTCAGCTCTCTTCCTAATTTCTTCCGTATGCGGTCCACGGAATTCTGTTTTTAAATCAATCTGATAACTTTCTATGTGCTAAGAAATCTATCGACATAACCCAGTTTGGTAGTCTGGACATATGTCGCAATAGGTAATTACTTATAGCCGTACTTTGCAAACAGCAGATAATAATCATACCACCTTATCTGCTGTTTGCATGGTTCTGCTGCGTCCAAGCATTCAGTCCCCGATGCTAAAGTTATGCAATATGGCCTCGTTGCAACATGGCCTAGTGTTAAGGGCCGATCCCCTAGTAATACTTTTGGTAGGTACTAATAATTTTGGTTAGAGGTGTACAGGGTGTAAAATAAATTAAACTTCAAAATGCCCAATACGAGTACAGTCACCAGCAATAATATGTATTTCACCCAACATTGGGCGCAAAAATATCGGACACGTCTTTATTACTAGAGGTATAAGAGCGTGTGAGATATTTTTGCGCCCAATGTTGGATGATATATTATTGCTTGTGACTGTACAAGCACGGTATCCTTGTGAAGTCCTTTATCTATCAACCAAACTTCTACTCGCGGATCTACCTACTAGTTCTTTACGCGTACGTAATAGAAATCTGGTGTACACTCGTAAACGGGCGATCGTTCACCTCTGAGAAGCCAGGCGGCCCGCGGGACGCTTCCGTCCGCAGGCCGGATGCACTGCGACACGACTTCGATCGGACCCGACTCGGCCGAGCACAAAGCCACAAAAAATCTGATTTTGACCCTGCCCGTATGAGTAATTCTCGCAATACAATTACCTAGAACAAGTTTTGCCCACGTCTTCCTCCGGGTACAAGTTGTTAAACGCTATTCCCTCGGGAACTGAATAATTTTCCGGGATACATACGTACCTAGTAGTAAACCCGTCTCTGGGCTTCTTTGCTTTGGTCAATTTTATTGCTAGTCTACAACGCTTACTGCCTGTTTCACAATCGACAAGTAAAGCATATTTGACAGATAAATTTAGCCCTTTCTCTTTCTTACACTTGAAAATAGACAAGGAGAGAGCCAACTTTAAATGGCAGATAAATTTTACTCGTCGATTGTGAAACAGGCCCTTAAGGTCTTAACCCTTACTTTGGCAGAGACTTCAATACCGTAAAATTACAAATTTTATCAAATAAGTTGATTAATAGAACCTCTAGGAGTACAGAAAAAATATGGAAAAAAATCTAGTTTTTTTAGATTCTGAGAAAAACTATGTCCGTCACACCGGACATTGCCAAATATGCGGGATATTATATTTGTCCGCCGTGCCGGACAATGCCAAATTATTAGAAGTAAAAAAAACATAAAAAAGGAAAAAAAATGTTCAAATAACGCTGTTTAGGTATATTATTTATGTTGTATGAACACTATGAAACCGTAATTGACAGTTTTGTGTGCGAACTTTGTAATACTTTATTGATCTTTGGATATTAATGACTAAAATTAAAATTCTTGAGGTATCTTTAGACATCTTCAAAGACTCATGAGAGATGAATTTTGGGGGGATCTAAATAAATATTTAAGGTGCCCAAATATTTTTTAACAATTTCCATGTTTTGCTGATGATGTTGGGGTACCGTGACCGAGTATTTCTCGTTGTATTTGTCAGTGTAGGCAAAGGTAGAAATGATGAATGAAATAGACAGAATATTGTAATATTTTTTTGTTCAAAGAATCATTCATATCTTGCATGGTACTTCAAAACTGCATGCCGGATTGTAGTTTTGTACCTCCTTGTTATGTTGGGAAGTATTTTGAATATAAAAGCATCATAATAATGATAAAAAAAGCTGTTGGTAATAAAGCAAATTAACGCGACGAACTTTTGGAAGTTAGTACCGTAGGATTATGTCCGCCGTTTGTATGTATTAAATATACGAGTATGTATAATTAAAGTGTATTGTGCAAAGAAGTTAATCATGCATAGATAAATAACTCACTCTGAGAGAGGGATATTTTATGACTCATTTTCGTCATCATAAGCTTCATCTGCCTCAGATTTTGCATGTCATTTGTGTAAATAAATGCACAATGGTCCCAAACCATTCGCTGGTTGAAAGGAAATGAAAAATCTAAGCGCAGCTATCAGTACACACATACAAATATTCATATTTTGAACATTTTGTTTAAAACGTATTTGTAACTCATCAGTGTACAGTTTTGGCAAAGTCCGCCACGGCGGACAACCAGTAATATACATTAGTCATTGAATCTATGGCGTTGTCCGGTGCGGCGGACAACACATTCAGCGGAAGTTTTAAATAAGAAAAAGTAGTAAAATGCACTAGTATTACACCTTCATGTTTCAATAATATAATGTTGTTTATTGTTTTGATACAAACACACATGCCTTTATAGTAAAAAACAAAAGATAAACGCATTTATTCTTCAATAAAAACAGTTGACGACCGACCCGGTGTCATTTTAGTTGGATAACTCACATGATTATGTTTTGAATGCTTCAATATTATTTTTCTACCAAAAAACATGTATTTATCTACCGATTTTCATATAGCGAGAGAAAGAAATATGACGTAGTAAAGTGATAGATATTTTTTAATGAGTTGTCCGTCCCACCGGACAAAATCAAATTAAGGGTTAAAATCATTTTTTAAGTATATTCCTACATGTTTTATTTAATTCAGGTTTTGCTTTTCATTATTTTAATAGTATAAAACTATGATTACGAGTATATCATAATTTATATGCATTATATTGGAATATAATTATAGCTATGTTGGTCTCTTGTAAACTTAAGTAGAAAATGTATCTTTTCAAATGCTTTGTAAGCTGTAAGCTGTGTCTGTAACGCGCTTATTCAATTACTGTAATAATGTAGAAGGTACATTGTAAGGTCTCCCCTATTTATCAAAATAGAAGCAAGGGCTCTATTCTTCCGGTAGAACCATATTGATTTTGAAATGTCATCGTATTGTTTAGGTATAACACGGCCGCCATTACTGACAAAGTGTCAAGTAAATAAAGGCCATCATCACGTTCACGATACGATAACATGTCAAAAGCAATATGGTTTTAGCGAGTAGAATAGAGCTCCAGGACCCATTTAACACGTTCACTGTCCTCATACAAAACGATCTGCAAAGTCACAAGTCCGACTGTGCATTCAGTATGGGGATGTGACCCCATAGTGGAAGTACGGACTCCTGAAAAAAAGCTTCATGACCCCACATTGGGGCCACCCGGACAGGGAACGTGTTAATTGCAAAACAATACTAACAGTGATGACTACAATAGTGATGAGCGTGAAAGCGGCGCCCCGCTTATCGATAGCCGAACAATAAAAGGGCAACCCTTGACCCTCGCCGGCGCGCGATGCGTCTACGCAGTATCGCCGGACACGGGACATTAAACGTAAGTCAAGCGACGACCGTCACGGTGGATCGGTACAACGGTATGATTTGGAACGATTAATTTCCGCTGTATGAATGCAAATAAAAATACATAATACATGTCTAAGAAGAAATCATATCACTAGGAACGTTTATGACCAATAGTGTCGAGCTCGTGTGAGTAGCGTTACGAGCGCGGTCCTTGTCGCGATCTGTGCGTTATGTCCGTACAGAAATAAGTGGGAATATAATACAACCGGCTAGCAGATAAGCGTGTTTTGGCCCTTTGGGTTTTATTAGCTCCATGTTTTTTTAAACGCAATTTAATATTTGCTAACGATGGCACAGTGGGGAACTCGCGATAGACACGATATACTTACATATAGGGTTATCGCTGTGATGCGCATGATCATGTTTTTTAAGGATTTTATTTTAGTGATTTCCACTCGCTTGCCTATGTGCATATCTGCTGCAAAAGTGGGTATTTTCGGGCTATTTGTACAAAAAGACAATTATGTAATTTAATTCTTAAATATAGATTAAGTACTAGCTTCTGCCTACGACGTCGTCTGCGTAGACTTCGTATTTTTGTCATCCCACGGGAACCGTTCATTTTTCCGGGATAAAAAGTAGCCTTTTTTGCTCAGGGATAATGTAGCATTCTAATGATGAAAGAATTTATGAAATCGATCAAGTAGTTTTTGAATTTATTCGTTACAAGCATACAAAAATAAGAGTCTTTTCTCTTTATAATATTAATTAGTGTAGATTTCGTTTTTTAAATCTTTATTTTGTTGAAGTAAATCCAAAAATACATCAGTACAGCATAGGATAATATTAGGGTTAAAATCTTAAATTTCATGTTGTTGCGTAGGTAGATATTTTAAAACAGAACTAGCATAAAATAAATTTAAGTGCAGAATTAGCAAAAGAGCTCTCAGCCGCACTCCAGCCAATTACCCTTATTAGAAATCAGTCATCCGACACTATCGGCGCGGCTAAGTATAGCTAAAGGAGCTTTAAATAGGCTCCTTAGTGCTGCCGACGAGTACCGGAGCACTCGGTCTAACGAAATCATTGCACTAGGACTTCTACAACCAACAGTGTCAAGCTTGACGGCGCGGCGAATTTTACTTTGACCAATTCTGTTTCAACACTTCTATAGCGCGAGTGCGATGATCAGATCGGAACTCTGAAGTCCAAGATGCGTCACAAATACCACCACAGCTTCTAGAAAGCAGTGTAAGCAAGTTCCAGGCCACGTATCCACTACCTCTATGGCTTAAGTAGGTAATAGTTCAAAAGCGTATAACGCTCCATGCTCTATGAGTTCTTTATTGTGGACATGCCGGCGGTCGCTTCCGTCCGCTGACTCACCGTGAGCTTATTAATCCCGTCATAATATACAGTTCCGTGTACCTACTACGATACGCATAAATACATTTATTAAAATATTAATTTATTTTTAGAGGATAAGGCTCATGACGAACCGATCGTCATGAGTCTCATCTCTGGCTTGTCTGCTTTGGCCGGGCAGAGTGGCAGGAGTCGTGAGGGCTAAATGGTTGAAGCGCGGATGTCTAACGTTAGTGGCGAGTAGACACTTTATGCTCGTGTAAGTCCAGAAACACTCCACACCCTTTATACGAGTACATACAAAACATCCAAGACTCGGATAAATATTCGTGCTCATTACACAAATATTTACCCTTACCGAGAATCGATCTAAGGTCCACCGCATCGTAGGTAGGCATAGTCCCAAACCAACCGTTAACCGTGTTAAACTTCGTTGTAGTTAAGTGAAAGACTTAACAGCTTGTGGAACAAACGTCGTTCCTGTCAGGCATTGGTCTTTACATTATATATTTCACTCCTCACCTCATATTTCGCGATGATCGGGGGTCGTCGTGAGGGATATTTTTTACTTTAGTTAGACCGAGAACGGAATAGCTACTTTTATTTCAATCTGACCTATACTTTGTCGCTTGTCCCATCCCATGCATTCATGTTACATTCACGAATATAGCTCGTAAAGCTCGAGTACCTTGTAATTTTTTTTGCGTTGTTCAATTAGGTTGTGATTTGTTGAAAACGGCGGCGCTTCGAAATATTTATAATTTTATTTACTTAGGTAAAATTAGCATCGCAAGGTTACCCTTATAATCCAATAAAACCCCAACACGAGTTAATAAAACTAAATATAGTAACTATACGCTAAGTTTCCGGGCAGAGCGGAAGAGTAAGAAGTTTTTTTAATGTACCTATAGAAGAACTATTTTAGGACGTGAGTATAAGGAGTAGGGGAGGGTTGGTTTTAAACTTGGGAACGCTGTTTTTGGGCCACGATTGGAATGTTTAAAACTGTTTTGTATATACCGGCACTGCTTATTTACAGAAAAAAGTCACTGTGTGCCTTATTGATGAAGTTCGAGTACAATCGGGTCCAGGGACTATAAATAGTCAAAAATTATAAAATACCGGTTAACTTGGTGTTCGTTAGGCGCCGAACAGCGGGAGCGGCGGGATCGACTTGCCAAAACGCCACGAGAACTCGCGCTCGGGGCCACTCATTATTAATTATAACAACACATGTTGGTATTTTTCAGTGGTGTGTATAACTAATGCCGAATTATATAGGGGAGTTAGATGGACGCCACAAGTAATATGTTAACAAATTTTAACAGGATTCAATCCTACTAATATTATTAATGCGAAAGTTTGTGTATGTGTGTGTATGTGTGTGTTAGTAGCAACGGCTGGATGGATTTCGATGAAATTTAGAATGGAGACAGCTTATACCCGCCGGTACACGTAGGCTACTTTTCATCCCGGAAAATTTAAATATTCCGAGGGAATCACGATAGTCGAAATCTACGCCGACGAATTCGCGGGCAGAACTTCTTAAATAGTATTTGATGCAATTGACAGGTAAAACATTGCAATTTTTATTAGTAGGTACGAAGTTGTAAAGTATGGTTTTATTTTGAATACGTATCAAGTTTAAGAATTACAAATTATAGCTATTTTAAGCCAAGGGAAGCAAAGGTAGAGTTATTTACCAATATCATTATAATCTTAATAACTCAATTACTAATTTGACATATAGAAAAGTTTAAACTATGTTTTGGACCTTTAATTTAATTTAATATTTACGTCAAGTTCTGGGACATCCTGTATAGATTCGTATGTACTTAATTTTATCGAGCATCCATTACGGTGTTACATTGTCTCAAAAGCATTGTTGTAAGTAAATGCATTGTTGTGTTGATCTATCTGTTAGTGTCCGTCATACAATTACAGTACGAAAGCTCCACGTAACAATGGAGCGGCATATTGTCTGTTGCATATCGGCATCGGCATGCGCCACTGGCATTATTATATTATTGATTAGTAAATTCAGTTCCTCGTTGGCGCCGAAACGGACTTGCGCAACCTAGCTGGAACCAACCTGGCTGTCGTTTATTTTCACAATTCATTTATATCCGACAGCAAACAATGCAAACTGCGATATCGAGTTACATAATCGATGATAAATACTAGTTAAGTAACCGTGCTTAGTGAACGATACAGTTTACATAGCCATTAGAATTATAAAACTGATTTTGATTAAGTACGTAGTTATCAAGCCAGCAGTTAATCTACATAGGTGTATACATATCTATACATATAATAAAGTTGTAGAAGGGAAAAAATCTGTACATTCGAGATATTTACTCAAAAATACTATAGGGGCCCTCAGAATGAGCAGCAGAACACGTTTCTACAATTTTTAGAGTTGGTGTCTGTTTGTCTGTTTGTCTGTTTGTCTGTTTGTCTGTTTGTCTGTTTGTCTGTTTGTCTGTTTGTCTGTTTGTCTGCTTAATTTTGTTTCTCCTCGCATCAATTGAAAACCACTGAACCAATTTTAATGCGGTTTTCACTAAAACATTTCAGTAAACGGTGACTAGGTTTATATATAATAAAAAATTAAGATATGACAATCGAAGTGGGGGAAAAGAGGGGTTAAAGTTAGTATGGAAAAAAGTTACCGGATTGAGCTGGTTACTTGAAACTTTGTATAATTACTCTTCGTAACAAATTAAACAATACCTGTTTCAGGATTTCTTGATTAAAGTTAAAATAACTAGGAAATTATCAAATTAGGCCAATTACAAGTATTTCTTTAAAACCCTATTCGAGGGCCGTCGATCACTTTACGTGATTACAAATATCAACATTTTATTCTCCGTTTATTACATAGAAACTAAATTCAAGGATTTTTTATAATTCAATGTACAAAATGTTATAAAAAGACAAAATAAATTGTTCCAATACGTTGTTGTAACAAATGAGACGCCATGATGACGTGCACCAAAGAAAAGGACAACCATATCCCTCCCATAACTGGAGAGATCAAGACAGAAAAGCACGCGGTCAGAGATAAACGTTATAGAAGCGAAGTTGTGATTGAAATTTACATTGTCGCGTTGATGCTTGAAAACATTGTTTTAATGCCTAATAACGAAAGATCAAGTTCGAATACATATTTAAGACAATATTTGGACAACCAAACTCCTATTTTTAACCGCCGGAAAAAAAGGAGGAGATTATACGTTCCACTGTATGTATTTTTTTTTATGTATGTTCAACGATTTCTCCGTCAATTATGGTCCGATTTCAAAAAATCTTTTTTGTTTATAGAATATACTTCCGAAGTGGTCTCATTGTCACCAAATTGTTATCTGATGAGGGGATCCATGAGGAATTGAGGGAACTCCTCAAATATTATAGGTAGTATTTTTACTAACAAGTCCAGCATTTGCATTCAGATAATATCATTTGGTAAACTGAAACTGATGATGAAGACCACAGATGGTCAACGGAACTCCTCAATGGTACCTATTTCAAGGGTGACGATAGTTAAGATATCTCGATTAAGATAGTTGAGCGACTATAACGTAGAACATTTAATTGTTGAAATTATGACTATGACTTTCCCGTGGCTTTACTTGCGGTGAACTTGAAATGTCTTAAAGTTTCATATCAACTAAAAAGTGGGACTACATGACAGCTTACTATGATCACTAAAAAGTATAAAATAAAATAAACGTTTTAAAAAACACAAAACCACCTTCAAAAACGCATAAAATATCTTCTTTTAAAATGGTAGGTAACTTATAGGTCAGTGGCTCACAATATTTTTAACCAAAAGCCGACTTCAGTTTGACTGACCTATATGTACAGTCAGCTGCAGATAGATCTAACGGAACAGCGAGCCCAAAACAATCTGTTGCATTAGATTAGTCTTTTTTGTAAATCTAATGCAACAGATTTTTTTGGGCTCGCTGTTCGGTTAGATCTATCTGCAGCTGACTGTACCTACCATTTTAAAAGAAGTTACTTTTTGCGTTTTTGAAGGTGGTTTTTATATTAACTTAGCTTGGGTTTAACAATTTCGATCATTAATTATTCTCTTCTTTGGGTTCCGCAGCATTATAGCGAAAAGAGAAACCGTACAATTTCGTCATGTTCATGTTTATCTAAAACATATATGTCACATATACCTACATTTTTTTGGTTATAAACATTAGTTGTATATCAATCAGATTATGAAATAAAAAAATAATTTCGTTAGTAGTAAAAAACAGTACCTACTGAATAAACTAACTCTAATAGCGCAAACTTGCAATGCATTTATTTCAGGATCATAGAGTTCCATAGATTATTAGTAACATTAAATCTTATTCTCTATTAGTAATTATTTGTCAAAAATGTACAATTGATTAACTTATTTTCTCCTATGGCTTCTGCCACCCAGTGTGACAACCCATGTTGTACATTCTGTTTTGTTAGTCTATGTCAAAATGAGCGATGTCAGATTGACGTTGACATATCCGGATTTTATATTTTTTTCCGCCATTTTCAAGACTTCGTCTCCTGACATTGGTGGAAGAATCGATAGTAGGTATCGATGGAGCTACAAACGAAAAATTGAATTGAAAATTGTCTGGACTTCGTCAAGGCTTATCAATATTACCATACTCCTTCTTCTTAGTAGCTCTGGGCCGGTTATGGCTATCACACTTGCACTCGCATCTCACAATATGTTTGTCACTTTTTTTTATAGAAAAACGAAGATTGCCGAGTGCTATTAAGAAACTGGTCGTACTGTACAGTTGTTATTTAAATATTAGGGCGGTTAATATGATCATTTGTTTTTTTTACGGGTAGTCACATAATTTTTGGCGGTTGATTAACTACTGTGCTACTATGAAAAATATGAGGGTAGTTTTGCGTGCGGAAGTTAGCGTTGGTTTTAGTTATAGGTTTAAACGATTACACGTTGTAAAATCAAGTTTTAAGGAAACGAGCCGGGGGGTGCGGGGGCAAAGTGATAAATAGGGGGCTCTGAGGCGCAGCCCCCGCCTTAAAGAAAGGACCTTACCGACATCATGAATAAGATAGGTAGGTAAGTTTTTTAGTTTTCATGTTTCCTCTAGAGCAGATAATAGGAGCTCTGATGATTTTTCGTTCGTTTCGTTTTGCGTGCGGAAATCAGCGTTAATTTGAGTTAAGTATTCGAGTCTAAACGATTAGATATTACATTAGGCATTGTGAATATTAGGTAAAGTCAAGGCAAAGGTTTACACAGGAGGGGCTCGAGGCCGTAGCCCCCTCCTTTAGAAATACACCGTACCGACATATTTATATGTTACTAGAGGACGCCCGCGACTTCGTATGCGTAGAATTAGTTTCCCACTACTCCCCCCATTTCTTCCCGTTGGGGGTCGATTTTCGGGAAATCCTTTCTTAGTGCTCACTTACATCATGAAAGGTACCAAATTTCAAGTTTCTGGGTACAGTAGTTTCGGCTGTGCGTTGATATATAAGTCAGTCAGGTTTGCCTTTTATATATATAAGATAGAAGATAGATAAGATAGGTAGATTTGAGCTTTCTTTTGTCTTTCAAAGTAGAAAATAGGAGTTCCGTTGAGTTGTCTTTAGAACACTTAATTGGGTTTGACGGATCTTACCATAATATTATAAACTGGCCAGAGCCACGACTTCGTCTGCGTTGATTTCGATTATCGTTATTCCCTCGGGAACTTTTAAATTTTCCGGGATAAAAAGTAGCCTATGTTTTAATCCATTGTATAAGCCATCTCCATTCCAAATTTCATCCAATTCGGTTCAGCTGTTGCAAGAGTGCATAATGTACACATACTTACTATGAATTTCGCGCTTATAATTATTAGTAAGGATGAGAAAGTTTGGAAGTTTGTTAATCACGCTTCAACCACTGAACGTATCCAGATTAAACTTGGCACACATATAGGTTAGGTTCTGGAATAGGACTTAGGATAGTTTTTATCCAATAAAACATCTCATTCCTACGGGAAATCAAATTAATCGTTAAAAGATGTGAATTTGCTCACAAAGTTTACATGGATGAGTATAAAAATTAAAAAGGTGAAATCTCAGGTAGCCATGTGTGAGTAGTGTGTTTTTATTTCTGTTTACGTTTGTCATCCTGTAATCCTTTCAGTTGTATCCACTGATGTGTGCGTACACGGAAGTTACTAAAGAAACACACTTTTAGTATATGGATACGAACTAGATGGCGCTAGCTGGGTATCGAATTATTGCTCTGGTGTGGTCAAAGTCGCTGCCCGGGGTGGTTGAGCGATTTTCCCTATACAGCGCAATTATAAGCTTTATGGTTAGGCTAAACTTATATATTCATCCTGGTAACATCAAATTCTGAAGTCCACGCAGACGAAGTCGCGGGCAGAAGCTAGTATAAAAATAATCGAAGAAATATGTATATGTACGCACATAATTTTTTTGGACCCTCCGCCCGTAGACTAGTCTGCGGGTATGCGAGGGAAATTAAATGTCTTGACATTGACATTTGGCGTGATCTGACGAAAACGCACAGTGCTGCCAGGCAAAAAACGATCAGTAACGTTTTAAAGAAACTCTCAAACGAATTTAATAGTTTTAAAGCATGTCTCAAACAAACCAATTTTGTAGTGACGTCATAACGCCAGTTTTCTGAAAAAATAAAATAAATTAATATACTTTTATTTAAACGCAAAAACCACGAAAATATTAATTTATTCTAATTAGTCTATTTTATAGAAAAAACTAAAAGTTTTTTTTTTTTGGGATATCCCAATCTCGGTTGAGTTCGTACTGTGCAAACGCAAACTTAGTTTCATTGAAAATCCAATAAGTAGTGACGTTAGCCTAGACCACGTGGGAATCTCCGGAGAATCCGCGAATCGGAGACGTTGGGTGGCCATAGGAAGTCCTAAATTACACTTGATAAACCCGTCGTGTTAGGGCTCGTTAGAATCGTTTTGACGAGTAGTTGATGGCTGTACAAAAAAAGTACAGTCGGCAACAAAAATTTACCCAAAAATGTTTTTTTGTCAAAAACTTGTTTTATTCAATTTATGTTAACTAAGAGATAATCTCTCTACTCGTATGAATGTTTGCTTGGAGGCATGCGTTTCCCTTGGTTCATAGAATTGAATGGCATTGTGAAAGGACCGGGAGTAGCGCGGGCGCGGACCGTGGGCAGCGCGGTGACGTGGGAGAACCTGCCGGGCCGCGGCCCACCGGCTCCTAGCCCTCGAGTCACGATCGGCCGGCGTGCGCAGGCGCTGGAGCATGGGGAGGCGGCCCATGCGCCGGCACCGGAATCCCTACTCGAAGCCTTCGCCTTCTACCAATACCTTCGTGAAATTTAAATATTAATAATAATAATAATAACGTAAGGTCCTTTCGCTTTACTAAATTAAACTTGTCTGCGTGTTGGCTTCGGCTCCATGTAGGCATGCCGCCGCGGGAGTCCCATAGTCCCGTGATTAGTAAAGTATAAATAATAATAATCATTTCAGGAGAAAAATTCTGTTAAAGACCTTGTATGACTGACCTTTTTAATCGTACAGCAAATTCCAAGTATCCCGTGTGAGCATTCTGAGCCTAAACAATATTCATTCATTAACGTTATGATATATATTAATATACTGTCCCACTGCTGGGCAAAGGCCTCCTCCCTTGATATATATATATATATATATATATATATATATATACGTATATACCTATATATGTGTGTGTGTGTATAGAGAGAGAGTCGACATAAAACTGAACGCGCTCCGTCCTTTTCTCTCAGCTTAAACTGAACTGCATTGCTATGTCATAATAACCCCCCTGAACTTCTTAATTCACTGGTATGAATATAAAACATGTAATACAAACACATTAAAGCTGTCATTATGACATTAAGGAGACAGCAGGCCCAGTCTGGACAAGGGAAACGGAAAATCGTTCTGGATTATGGAAAATTGGGGAGGCGTATGCCCAACGGTGGGCGAATACATGCTGATGAAGAAGATGAAGAAGCCTATCGTTCGGGCTTAGACGGATTGATTGTTAACACTCCGCTCAAACATCGAGCTTGGAAATTGCAAACACAATGCGACACTTCCTCGTGAAGTCTAGCACACTTCTAATCCTACTTATATTATTATTAGTAGTAGACGTAGTAGTAGTAATTTCGCATTTATATATACTTCCTATATACTTCCTCGTGAAGTCTAGCACACTTCTAATCCTACTAATATTATTATTAGTAGTAGTAGTACTTTCGCATTTATATATATACTTCCTATATACTTCCTCGTGAAGTCTAGCACACTTCTAATCCTACTTATATTATTATTAGTAGTAGTAGTACTTTCGCATTTATAATGTTATTAGTAGGATTAGTAGGTAGTGTGACAGACTTCACGAAGAAGTGTGGCATTGTATTTGCAATTTTCAAGCTCGATGTTTAAGCGGAGTGTTAAGAATCAATCCGTCTAAGCCCGAATGACAGCGTTAATGTGTTTGTAACACATGTTTAATATTGAACGTATCAGTGATATCGGCCCGCCGAGTTGTTTAAATGATCGGTCGTAAAAATACTTGGGACGCTCACGTTGTAGCGGTCAAAGTGTGTGGGTTCGCCGAACTGTGGACGCTTGCGTGCGGTTGCATTCATGAACTGTAAAATATCCATCTTCCTATGCACCAAGGAACATGTAAGTGACGTTCGCATATACGTTTTTGATTAATCTCAACCGTACAATAATTGCAGATCCCATAAAGAGTTGAGAATATTTTATGAACATGAACAGTCCAACATTTACTTCGGTTAGTATGTAAAACTGTCAGCGTTGAACTAAACGCCGATCGCAGCGTTGCACTTTACCGTCATGTGGGTATGTAGTGCAGTAGTCTAACGTCGATAATAGCAAAGTGTAGACGGCATAATTATCGAAGTATTAGCAATATTTCTGACAATAAATAGCAAATACTTTTTTGGCTGTTATCAAGAGATCCAAAAAAACAAATAGGTAGGTACCTACGCAGTGAACTTCAGTAAAACCGCATTTATATTATATTCGAATTAATTTTGATTGAAAAACTTATTTGGCATTTGCCAAATAACTAGATTACTTAGTTGGTTCTACTGTTTGTTATTTACACCAACGTAAAACATTTGTCAAAGTGTTGGCGATACACCTACACAAATATGCAACTCCAAGTGAAGTGCCACCACTCTAGACTACATAGACTCGTAACAACTGTCTGAAAACAGGGTTTGAATATTCTTGATCGCTACTAACTAGCATAATATTATGTTTCGATTTGGTACAGTTGCTATGCGCTGTCGATGAAGTCTTCAACGGACTCGTCCGACACTGTTTTGTCGAGCCCGCAGCATCAAACGCCGCGCCGCCGCGCCGCCCGCGCGCCCGCGCGCCCGCGCGCCCGCGCGCCCGCGCGCCCGCGCGCCTTCCCACCGGGATTGTCTCATTATACACCATCTGTTTACATTCCCATAGGAGTTTGACGACGTCAAACGCGCCTCCTCATAACATCGGGGCAGCGCATGTTATTAGTTAGTTGTTCACATTGCTAGAGGATTGTGAAGAGCCGCTAAAATCGCGTAGCTGTCAAAAAATATCCATAGGTACAAATTTAGCTCCGCGCGATAACGTTTCTCACCCCTAAATCAAGTCTGATTTCCAAGATTTTTGGATATTTGTAGCTACTTATTATATAGAACTAGGTCTGTACGTTTCTGTTTATGTTTTTAATTTATTTTTTCATTCTAAGAAATGTTTTCTAGGAAAGGAAAACGTACAGACATAGTTTTTCTTGATATCTACAGCATATTCAAAAATCAAAAAAATCGGACTAAGTAGGTTTAAGGGGAGGGAAACGTTGCAATCGCATTTTGTATGGATTTTTTTAGCCTCACAATCATCTTACGTAAAGTATCCGTATTCTATGCAAAGTTATCGTTATAAATATTAAAAATAATTTCTTGTATTAAATGGATTAAACTGAAGGAGTAACACTTTATGTTTATTGAGTCCAATTTTATGTGCAAAACTGTATCGGGCACTATTATAATAAGCACAGGTCAACAGTCCAGCGATTTGACAGTCATCAATGGAATAATGAAGGGAATTGATCCAACTTAGTCTCTGATTCGTACCGAAAAATAGAAAAGGTCTCTATTCTACTTTGTTCAAACCCATCTTGGTACCGAAACCATTATCTACCTGTCTAATCGTCTATCTATCTATGTACATCGCATTTTACGAAGCAGGTTTTTTCCGTTAAGTATTTACTATCTTGTTTTAGAGCTACCTTGAAACGATATAGTTTAAAACAACATAATTAGTGGATTAAAATGGGTTATGGTTAAAATAGTACTGAAAATGTCTGTATACATTATTACGGTGTTCTGATGCGGAGGCGACGGCAGCGCGACGCAAGTTATGCAAGCGCACGCACGCGCTCACGGGACATCCTTCCGGCGGCGATGGGCTCTGACAACCGGTTAACACGTGCCCTGACTTATCAATACTGTATATTACTGCCTTCGAATGTATACCTACCTACCTACCTACCTCTATAAAGTGCCATCAAAGTGTAAAGGTAAGGAAGTATAATTATCAGCAATTTACTACAAACTGTTAAAGTACCTATGTGATGAACCTCAGCGGACAATTAAACAACTGACTCCGGGATGCGTAAGAGAGCGTGCCAGAAACACAATCTTGGCCCGACTTACAGTAGTACAAGCGACTTCGCAAAGATTGTACATTAACCCGCAATTCCGTTTAATAAAAGCTATTAAGTATAAATAGAAGTAGCATAATGATTAAGGTTATTTGCGTCAAATGGCACCGTGAAATCTGATCACTTTTAACAACATAAGGTAGCTACGAGGGTTTTTAAGGAGGTGTCTCAACTCCCCTCCCTACTCTCAGTGCTAGTTTTCTATTACAGCGTCATCATAACCTGACGCCCGAGTTTCCCGTCAATTCCCGTAAAAGAGTGTGTTATGTATATTATAGTGATATTGTATTCTTCGACGTTGAAGATATACTTTTATGGGTGAGTATTTTTTATTATTGTATACAATATACTTAATAGATGAGTGACGTCTCTTTTGTGTTAATAAATAACCGCGCGGGCTCTCAGTAGTAATTGATGCTGAGCTACATAGGATCTGGTACAAGGACGAACCCACATAATTGTAAATCACTTTAATTAAGAGATGGGCCGTAGACGCACCGCATGTCATACGAGTATTCAAGATTATGTTATGCATAACGTCTTTGTGAGACTAGGAAGGCGCTGTGCCAAATTAACTTTTTATTGTTCTGTACTATATTCACCCAAAATGCGACTCTAAGAAAACATCAACGTAGTACATGAAATATTATGTTTCATTTCATGATGATATAGGCTGATTAGCATAGGATCTAGACGAGGAAGGGTTTTTTGATCATGTCATCAATTATACTGAGAGGTATTATTAAATGTTGATTATTTGATCATCATGCTTCATGATGATGGACAAAAAAGATCTTTACAAAAGAACTTATCTAAAACACAGTTTTAGCAAGCTATTTCGCAAACTTAATATTATTATTTGCTAATAAATGTTGACTATTTAGACTATGCATGCTTTATTATATGTTAATCCAAACAACAATTTATTCAAGTAAAAAGATTTTTTTAAGTCAACTAAGTGTGTGTAGACAAATTTAATTAAGTAAAGTGATAGGACATCAACCGTCGGTTGTCATTGTTAGAAAAGGACTATTTGGGCGTTTTCATTTAACGTCCCAATTAAGGAACTTTTTGACAAGTACACTTAAAGTGTACCCCAAATAAGGACTAAAATCAAGGAACTTTAATTTTGTCAGTACATTGTGGCCGTAAATATATGGCTAATTTTCATCACAAAACTGGCAAAGTTAAAGTTCCTCAATAAGCTACGTTTTAGTGAAAACACCTATTTTAGAAGAATGGGAACGTTTATAATAGGCTATATGGATGAAATTATATGGATTGGTGAAGGGCTATTGAAGAAACTATGGCGCCTTCCTAGCCAATGCTTATATACTTTGGTTGCAATGGCAGACGGAGACTCGCCAACTCAATGGAATGGGCCCCCAAAAAGCCACATGTACTGAGCAGCAAAAAGGTAACAATTGCAAAAGGGCTAAGGGTCGGGAGGTGCTTCTGGACTTTAAACGACCATAAGGTGGAGGATCAGAAACGAACTCGCCAATTATGCAACACATGTGCCCTTTGTAATTTGTAATATAGGAGGCAGTCTCTTTTTAATAAATGATTTTGGAAATAGGTTTCCACTTGTAACACAAGTTACAAGCTTTTGACAAACAGGCCCCTGGCGACTCAGCCCCGCCAATAAAGGCAAGTCCGTGGTTAGGGCCAGTTCCTCGTCATCGTACTCTCCAACCCACCGTTGAAGGCAAGGGGGAGGTGAGGAACAGGATCTTCCACCTCGGGAGCACTCAGGTCCGTAGTGTTTCTACACACAAACAGCTCGCCACGAGCTTCCCTGCGTTAACTGATTGCACTGGAAGTACCAGTGGGCAATGGCGTCGTCATTTCCCTACGCCTTTATTTTTGACAAACTTTATAAAGGGGAGAAGGTCCTCAATTCGACTATATGTTCATGTATGTATGATACGCGATTGTGGACCGATTTTGAAAATTAGTTCATTGTGTTATAGGGTATACTCCCGCGGTGGTCTCAGTCCATAGTTTAATGACTATGACGAAGCACATTTAAATGAATTAAATATATAGATAGATACGTATAGTTTGTTATTATTTGGGAAATGGGACCGCCTTCAGCAACACATTTTTTTTTCAATGTGTCTATCGAACTGAAGTCCGTGTCCTACAATATTTTAAACCAAAAGCTGAAATTCAGTTTGACTGACTTATTATCTAGGTACCTACCATTAGAAAAGAGGTTATTAGGGTTCCGTACCAAAATGGTACAAAAGAAACCCTTATGGTGAGACTTTGTTGTCTGTCTGTCTGTCTGTCTGTATGTCACAGCAGGTTTTCTCAGCAACTACAAATGCTATCAACTTGAAATTTGGCATAGTTGTACAACTTGCTTGCCCGCATCTATTTGTAGTAAAAAAAATATGAAATTAATTTTATTAATAATTGAAAAGGGGTCTAGAATGGGGGGTTCAAAAATGAAAGTGGTTCGATTATAGCAAATGGGGTGTCATATGAAAGATCTTAATCTGCACATTTCAAAACTATTTTTTTGAAAATTTTCTGTGATGTACTTTTTGATTTATAGCCAAAAATGTACAAAAAATTACCGTTCCCACCCCCTTATCTCCGAAATTTATTAATCAAAAATTCTGAAAAAAATCCTGACGTATAGATAATTACTTATATTTTCTGGGAAAAATAAAATAAAGTGTTCATTATTTACAGTTTTTGAGAAATAACAAAAAAACTAAGAAAATCTGTATTAAAATTTAGGCTAGTCAAAATCGACCTTATTGCCTGGAAAATAAAGCTTATAACAAAATGAGTATTTTCTTTCGCGGTTACCAAGCATATTATCTTCAATACGGAACCCTCGGTGCGCGAGTCCGACTCGCACTTGACCGGTTTTTTTTAATAAGGGGCATATTATTACAAACCATCTTTTGTTATAATTTGTACCATAGCACGTACTTAAAGAAATATTTAAGATTTAGAATAAACTTTAGTTAGGCTTGGACATCGTACTCAATATGCAAATTTATAGTATACGAGTACTTAGTCGCCCTCGAATATACCGAAAAATTTAACTGATTCAGGCGCTCAAAAATATTTGAAAGAGATAATCTGAGCGCGGGCGGTTACGCGGGCAGTGACCTTCACGGGAGGAACTAGGGGGAGGAACGGGGGAAATTAATTCTTCGCGTATGAAGTCACGGGCGTCATCTAGTCTGACAAATAAGCATTATTTCATTAAAATTAATTACCTATTACGCCATTGCTATTTTAAATACATTACCAATTTATGTTTCAATTTCAAAAACGACATTATTCCGGAACATATTAAAAAATTGAAGAAGATTTGCCTTTTACAAAGTTTAGGGCTATCCGTATGCTACAACCTATAGCGGCCTTTACACGTAAAGTTCGGACCGCGGGAAACGCCACGCGCCGTTCCAATCTTCGTTCCGAACCGTACATTTTTTACTATATTACTATTACAGTTGCATTTACACGTACGGTTCGGAACGAAGATTGGAATGGCGCGTGGCGTTTCCCGCGGTCCGAATTTTTGCACTGAAAGGAAAAGTTGAAATTTAATCCATGTCTGCATGCACTCAGCAAGGATACAATAGAGTAAGGTGACCTAATCACGGTGGTGTTTAATTTTGGTTACAGACCTACAAGTTTAATTTAAAAATAAAACATAATAGAGATTTAAAATAAAATAGAGATTGTCAGGAGGATATTTGAAATTAAGAAATATAGGATCTCACCTAATTAATAAAAGAAAGACCCAAACAAAAATCTTTAGTCTTTCCCGAGTTTCTTAGTACCTACAGTCGAAAGCATATAGTAAGCGTGTAGTTGGTATATCTATGCAATCGCGTCAAATACAATGTATACAATTTACGTTAGTTATTATCGATGGCAATAGAGGTGTGTAGATAATAATTACATCTTGGCAACGTGCATATTTATTGACTTTGACCAAATAGTTTAATAAGTACATAACATTTACAATTAATATACCAGCTAATAGTGCAATTGTTATGTTTTTTCTAAAAATGTTTTGTACTTCATTGCTTGTCCTCACCTGCACTACCTTTTCCAATATCCATGTTTTATGCAAGTACATTGCTCTTAAATTTTTCTATGGATTAACCTTGTTTGTCGTTTTTCAGTTTATATTAGTATTGCAGTCGGGTTGTTTTTTTTTATAATTATTAGTTTTAACATTTGTTTTTCGATAAAACAGTATTACGGTAAATTAATCTCTCCGGTCTGGGTAGTGATTCTTTCAAAACCAACCCACCGCCAAGAATAGATGCCCATGGCCTTACGCTTGATTGATACCTATGTGATGTTTATTAGATACAGGCCTCAGAATGCAAGCCAAATGGACAGGCTGACGAAGAGTCCTGTACCTGTAACTAGGAATAAGGTCGCGTTGGCACTCTTTGGGTACCCACGAAACACTATAATGGCTTCATTATAAACACCCAATAAGTACCTACGTTAAGCCCACCCGCAATTCGTCAGTCTACCTACTTATCACGTTTCAAGGGTACAGGCCTCAGAATGCAAGAAAAATGGACAGGCTGATGAAGAGTCCTGTAACTAGGAATAAGGTCGCATTGACACTCTTTGGGAACTTATAAACTCCCAATAAGTACCTACGTTAAGCCCACCCGCAATTCGTCAGTCTACTTACTTATCACGTTTCATGGGTAAAGGCCTCAGAATGCAAGCCAAATGGACAGGCTGACGAAGGGTCCTGTAACTAGGAATAAGGTCGCGTTGGCACTCTTTTGAACTTATAAACTCTTAATTTTAAACTCCCAATAAGTACGTTAAGCCCACCCGCAATTCGTCAGTCTACCCATGACCAGACGTCAAAGTCAAAGAGTTTTTATTTGCCATCATAAAGTAAGACATGAGTTATGTGATGAGTATCGAACGTGTTGTATGTTTGCATTTTATTTTGACAATAGGCGTGTGAGTAAAAACAAAACATACAAGAACAGGACTGTTTAAATTTTTTACACCATGGTTATGCATTGTTCAATTAGGTGTAAGTATAAATTTCATTTAATATTTATAAAAAATATAACACGGGTGTCATTGTCTATTAACTCATAATTTTCACAGTGAAAAATTATCCAATAATAATGTAAGTTATTTTTTTTAATGGATATTGCACTAATCATTAACTTACAAAAATCACACTTAAAACACCCAATTATTGTTATCCATAATATTTATAAATAGGTACCTACCTAATTGAAGACACCTTGAACTAAAGTTCACGGTGGCAATAATAGGTGGTGGTGGTGGCCAGTAATAGGGCAAGACCTACTACGACGCTGGAGTTCAACATGAAAGGCATAAACAGTCGCGATTAAGATTGTGTTACAAATAAGTCCATTCTGAAATAATCGTCTGATTAAAATATAATTTGTAATAATATTGTATTTGACTCTACATTATATAGGTATTAAATAAGCGGTCTCTGCCAACCTCATGGACCCAGGGCTGGGTCACGCCACGCCTTTCGTTTTACCTCATAATTATTGTTAATAGCAATAACTATGTATGAGGTTGAATTGCCTTTGTGTTGCCGTTTTTTAAACAAGTTAAACGTTATTTCCCGACTTTTAGAAAAAGCCTTAGTATCCACCACAGATCACAAATAACTATAACCTAACCTAACCTAACCTAACCTAACTGCTTAATAATAAAAAGCGAAGAGCGTTTAGACTTTCTTAACTGTCTTGCAAGTTTCGATTGTTTTTTTGTAAAATTAAACCGGGAATTTTGTATTAAAATGCTGTTTAAATAGTCCTGAGCATGACACAATTGCCCCAGTTGACCTTAATTATTATTATTAAGGGTTAATTACAAGATATCACTCAAATGGATAAGTTCGCCTTTCTTGGTACTTGGTTTTTTTCCTTGTACAATAAAGTGTTTACATACCTACATAGGTAGGTACATATACGATTGAAATTTTTGACATTTAAGAAATCCCCTCCCCATAATGAATACTGCTGGGAATACTGACCATGAGTGAGCGCCAGCAGGCTGCCGGCTGCTAGCACAAGCCGCTTGTGCATTGTTCACCCATTGTCTACTGGTGAACTACTCACGATTGAGTTATAATTGGCATTTTTTTTAAGCAGGGAGCTTTGCTATACATTATTTCCTGGGCCGATAATGACTTTGTCGTTACATAAACCTGATCTGAATTAAAACTATAAATATATGGCGCCGTTGTTTGGTATTTACCTCAACACGAAAATGTCACGAAGGTATAACTGGCTCAAGACATCTGAAGAGAGGGTTTGTAATTATTGAGATTATGAGCATTACCAACCCGGTAGGTAGGTAACTTTGTACCGCGTCGCGTCCGTGTAGGTAGGGTACCTACCTACAATACCTACATATTTGGTAGACACGCTTGGTTGCCGGGAGGACGTCACTATCGCGCGGGAAGCTGCCCTCGTGTCCCGGGGTCGTTTGAACTTGACTCACCGAGTGACCTCCCCCCCCCCGCTCCCGCTGCGGGCCGGCCGCTAGATTACAACATGAGTAGGTAATGCGCGCTCTAATTTGCGTGCATATCCCTCGATGTTACATAATTATATTAAATTACACAATGTGAATAAAACAGACAAGAAACTGCGTGAGTGAGCCGTCGTTCTTGTTTTATTATTGTAAGTACATATATACTTAATACCTCTAGGCATTTAGACTTTAAATGATATTTGTCTCTCTTATTAATGCACTATGCGAATGTTATCGTTATCTAAAATGTATAAGTACTTAGTTAGGTTAGGAGTACTTAAGGTAAATGTTAAGCTTATGTAATAAGCTTCCGGACGGTCGTGTCGGGCGCATATTACCTAGGTATGTCAATTCCATACAGTTGTCGAATATCACTAACGTAACGTAAAAGCGTTCTGCAGCTTTTCTAGGGCCTCGGATATTATAGTAGGTACTTACCAAAATATTTACTTATTCAGTAAATTGGCCAAATACGGGCTCTTTTACACGTCGGTAATATAAAAGACAATAATATCAGCGTTTTCATTCTAAGGGAAGAGAGTTCCACAATTTAATAGCCTGTAAAGAAAACGAGTACTGTACAGAAAACCAGCGTAAAGTTTGGAAGAAAAGGGAACAGTTAAAATTAAGTTTGGGAAGCTACCAACAGAAATGAAGTAGGTAGGTATAACGTTCTTTGAGATAGCGAGGGGTTGCTGGAAAGAAAAGAAAGCCAACGCATTACCAATCTATATCGTTGAGATGAAGGCATACATTCTATCTTACAGAAAAATATGTTGTATTGTACTTAGAGGGGAATGGTAGCTGACCACGTACGGGCTGTTTCCTGCATAGGAAACTAATGCAGTGCGCATACGTAAAGCTGCCATAAATGGCAATGTCTCATAATTGTCGTAACGTAAGACGGAACCTCTTTTATTTAAAAAGGATCTTGGCCGTTTCGGCTGCGGCGCGGGACTCACGCGAGGTCGTGTCCCATGGCCGCCACCCGCTGCATGTTCACACTCTCCCGAGTTGGTCACAAACGATGGCTAGATACCTCTACAGTGTTGTTCTACAGTGATACATGAATATAAGGTGTCTAGCTATCATGTAGAGTCTACACAATCGTTAGACACCATAGAACGGGCAACATATTCATGTATCACACTCTTACGCATTACTCCGTCCCTTACGCTGGCCCATAATAGGGCCATAATGGACAGTACAATAATCTAGTTTCGAAATTACATAGACACAGGACGCTTTTTAACGCGTCACCGGCCTTCGCTATATTATACTTATCTTCGAACGGATACCTTTAAGGATTAAATTATATTTTGTTTACACCGCTACATCAGCAATTATATTATGCTGATAAGTAGGTATACCCGAATTAAATAAAACGTCTCTATGCTATCATCAGACGATTTTTTAACGGTTGTGTTTATTTTCTTCCAGATTTGCCTCGGAAGTCACACGCAATTAACTGACTACAAGTAGCGGGTAAGTGTATATGTGTAGGCAGCCCGTCCCAGATATACAGGGTTTAACTTGAGTTGAGGGGTGAATCGAACGAAGAGAGATAGAGGATGCCAAGACCTTTTTATCCTCATGTATGTTCAGTGATTTTTTAAGTTTTTGTTACTACTACCCTGTGTTATCATCTGACGTCGCTGTAAAATGAAAAATGTAAACGTTTACGAACGATTTCTTTTTTACTAAGAACTGGTAAGTTTTCTTAAGAAAGAACTTTTGAACTACTTATCTCCGTAAACCAATCTTTAATTTCAACTTATGGGTTTTTTACAAAACATTTTTATAAACATTATTTAAAATACTGCTGTTGTTAATCATAAATCTTCTGTGCAACTTTATTTCCTTTCGGTTCTCTGTATTTAAAGAAATACATTGTCAATTAAGTACAAAGAGTAAGCAATTTAAATTACATTAACATCATCTCTCGTCGTGCTCTTCATAACAGAAGGACGTGTCGATCTTTTAAATGGAATGCATCTTATAAATGGATTTAAAAGGACGTATCCACTTTCTTATGACAGTTATGATTGACTATGAGATAACGTATAATATGAACATGCAACTTGCTTATCTTTTATACAGAAGTATAAAGTGGTAGGTAATAGGTATTATATTAGAGTATACTGTTATGCTACGAGTAGGTACACAGTGTCATACAATTTACCTAAATAGGCCTTGCAACAATGCAAGGCAATCTTGGTTTCAGTTTACTGTAGGTATGAAAATCTATTGAATAACATTAAAATAAGTATTTGTGTAAGAAACAGGTTAATAATAAAATATTATTTATTAAAATTGATGTTTATTTTAATTTTAAAATCCCTAAAAAGTATGCATTGAATTACTTAAATTAAATATTCATTATATAACATCGATGGGTAGTGATCAGCATTTTAGTTAATTTCTAGGTGAACTTAATACCTATCTACTATGAAATGTCACTTTGAAATAAGTATTTCAAACAACTATCTATTTTAATATGGAAAGGAAGTCCCTAGTTAATTGACGTTTTTGCCACAAAAACTTCCATGTCTGGTCATCGCATTAAAAGGTAAACATGGATGGCCCTAAATAAATCAAAAGGCTCAATCTTATCGTCGCTTCGAAGTCATTAGGTCGTAGAAATAACGGTTATCAGCTCTTGTTTGCTTTCTATAATGAGTTCTCAGTTCCACGGTCAGATTTACACCTATATGTAGTGTCGTGTCATTGTATTGTGTACCTACTTAACTGTGCACTGGCGCAGCCTTAGCGTCGTTTACATGTTACTGCATTTGTAAAGTAACGGTACTTCGCCCTTTTTGGAATAGAATCGATTTACAATCGCTTAAATGCTTTCTCTCCACCAGAATCACTACCATACGTGAACGGCCGAGAACGCCGCTGGTGTGGAGCGTGGTACGGCCGATCAATAATTCACGAGCCGACTACGCAGAAACACGCCGATTAAGTTACACTAGACGTTCGCCACACGGATGTAAATCAATTCTATTGTGGTCCTCTAAAACTTTGCAATAAAGGATACACTTCATCGAGTAGGCAATTCGGTGCGTTATGCAAACAGAGGGAGAAACTGTATCAGTAAGAACTCTGCCATCCGGGCTAAATATAACCGGGCGGCGACAGCTGGCGAGGGCGGCGAGGCGCGCGGCCGTCGACCCGGCCAACCCAGACCTTGCGCTCGCGGCCGCCCAGCGCCGCGCCGTGCGCTTCCCCCGCTGGGGAAAGGAACATCGGCAAGGCATCTCAAACGCAAACTCATAGTTAATTTTCTAAATTATTATTTTCTTGACGTAGGTATAGGCTCAAAAACAGGACAAGGCAATTTAGACAATGTGCAAAGATAGTCGAGCGGGAGTTTCTGGTTGGCAGATAAATGTCATAGTGCATGGCTTAACGGTAGTGGGTCGCGCCGCTGAGCTGGTTGCTGCAGGCCGCACTCCCTCGGCGTCGCGGTGCAGCAGCCGCGCGGGTCGACGGCACCGTTAGCCGAAGGTCTCGGCCGCGCGCCGCGACCCGACCCGCCTCCCATTATTTCGTTCGACACCCACCCTCCCGGCGGGTGCCCACTATTGCTTGCACCCACGTACGCTTTTTTTAAAAGAAGTATTTCTATATTCAGATAAAATAAGTAAGTAAGTATATTGGCAAATTTTCTTGGGAATGTTCGTACCTATTTAGGAGGCTGTTATACGAAATTTTGCCGATTCCGCTGATTTACCTGATTTTACAGACGTGATTTTACAGTGGAAATACTGTATTTCTACAAGTTTTAATGCACAACACGAACGATAATTTCTAATTTTAACGAATGTAAAGGGCTACTTACTTTTTTGTTTTTATTATTTTATTTTGATTAATCGACCTGTATGAGCTAATTTTTTGTTTTTATAATTTTATTTTGATTAATCGACCTGACAACGGTGACTGTTATGTGAATTTGGCTGGAAGAGGTTTAGAATGTCACATATTCATGAATCGTTTTGACGTCTTAATGGTATGAAAAATTTACAATGTATTGCTGTGATCAAGTCGTCAAAAAAATGTAAGTATGAATTACTTTTTACCACTTTCATATAAATTTTTCGAGTAAAAAAAATAATGAACTTGGTAAATTTTTACAGAAAACGGGCAAAAAATATTTTTGATTTTGGCTACTCAGAACTCTCGTTCATAAAATGAAAACAACAGAAATACACTTTAGTTCAAAATCAGTCCAATACCTAAAAGAATATCCAAAAAGTTCAAAAGAATTGGCGATAAATAATGTTTTAAAACAGCCTAATAATACTCGCATTATAATACTCGACAAAAATAAAAGAATGGCTTATTTATTCGATCATAACTAAAATGATATTTAATGTTACGCATTAAAACTTATAGAAAAGCAGTATTTTAACTGTAAAATCGCAAAAAGAAGCAAAACCGGCAAAATTTCGTATACGGCCTCTTAAGTTACAAAGTTGACATTATAATATGATATTACAAAACGTTGTGCACTGTTTTGTTTAATTGTACAATATGTTTTTAAGTAAAATGAAAATTAACTACGTAAGAAAAAGTGAGGACTGATGTCTAATGTCTGTCTGATGTGTGTTTGAAATTATCTGTCGTAAATAGTCAACTATTTACGAAATTAAATTATAGTAACTGTAGCAAAAAGCCTTCCTTTAGAAACTACGTTCCGATTTCTATTAAACAATTAAATCCAATTATTATGTTATGACAGTAAAATTAACCTTTTACCTAAGTAGCTTACACCGTCAAATTTGTTTTTGCATACTAGGTTTTTAATGTGTATAATGACATTTGCAATGATATCTATAGTGCCAGTGATCTGTTTCGATGGTAGATAGAGGGGGAAGGTAAAGGTTCATACGAAGTCCTCGACGTAGGTACGGGGACAGCGCATTTGCGTTAAGTTATTTTTTTATCTTTCTCGAAAAAAAAAACAAGTTCAAATGACGGACTTAATGCCAAGTGGCATTCTCTACCATAATTAATAATATAAGCAAATAAGGCTATCACTTGCGACTCTGGTTGCACAAAGCACGTCAGCGGTTATGAAGAGCCGCCACTACTTAACTTTTTCGTGCAACATCAAAAGAAATCTGTGCGGGTACCTATTTCCAAAGTATTAACGACACGACGACATATTTATACTCCTGGCCATATAATTAATGTTGTTCCAAAACATTTATTTATACCTAATTTACTTACTTACATTGGATTTAATTTATGAACTCTTTTAAGGTTTTAATTTGAGATGTTTACCTTAAATAGGTAGGTATTTGAAATTATCTGTCCAAAATATATGGAGTAGCTGACCACTGATAATGTTATGCAATAACTCGGACATAGAGTGGCACGCCGCCGCCGCAGTCGCCGCACTCGTGCCAGGAGGCGCCGCCGCGCGCCGGCGTGCACGCAGCACGCTGCGCTCGTTTAGTTTTATCGACCGTCGGGTTGTTGAAGTTGGACAAAACAAAACAATTTTTATTTTAGCACTGATCGTTCAACTTTAGTGGAGTGGCTCTCAACAATCGAACTCGCTCGTCAAGACAAAACTGCTGTTCATTCGACGAGCTTAATTAATTCACTAAATTGATAGAATCGCAACGAATGTAGGTAGTTGAGTTGAATTTGACTGCGTCTCATTCTGATTTATAATTAAAGAAATGAAACGCTACAAGGATTTTCTTGGACTAATGAATGATACTAGTAAATGTGTATACATCGTAATCCTCGTATAATGACGTCTAATTTTAGTAGTCTACTTGTTAAAGAATACCTATTGCTTATGACATTTCATCGTTATGTTTTGTAACTGGGCTGCCATTACTGTCAATTAAATAAGAGCCATCGTAACGTTGATAACAAGCAAGCAACATGGTTTTTCCGAGTAGAATAGTGCGGTAAGGAACCCGTCGTGTGCGAGTCCGACCCGCACTTGGCCTGTTTTTTCTTATTGCTAAATCGTGCGAGCACCTACGGAGTTGCGTTTTTCTTTGCACTCGCCCGTGTCGCCTTTTGCGCGTTGCACCGGCAGGTGGTGCAATGTTGTTCGAGCCCGATCAATACCTGCACGCAGAGCCCCAAGCCCCCCGACCCCGCTCCCGCCCCCGCCACCGCGCGCCGCTCGTCTGACAATACTGACAGCTACACTACTATCAATTATTTTATTAAATTAAGTACCTACCTACTTATACCTGATTAGTTACTAAATTCATAATCATCCAAAGCGTCTCATGAGGTGAAATACTCGTATTTATTAGTAAATAAAGGGGTACTTACATATCTGAATATCGAAAGTTGAATCATCTAAAGTTAAAATATCGATGTCCAAAACATTGAAAGTAGAAACATCGTACGGCTATTATGTTTGTTTAAAATATCGAACTACTTGTTGGGTATGGAATCAAATTTCGAATGTTGATACATCTAAAGTTAAAATATCGAAGTCCATAATGTCGAAAGTTGAAATATCGAACGATTATTTTATTGTATTTGAATTATAAAAGTTAGGCCAGGTACTACGACGAGCGTAGCGAGGAGGAGTCTTAGGCAGAACTGCGATAATTTACCGACTGACCGACCTAAATTACTCAATCTATTTAAACATATCCAACAAGAACGTTCGATATTTTAACTTTAGATATAGGTATTAACTTTTGATATTCAGATATGTACCCAAATAAAGGTATCTTGAATTTTTAGTAATTTTGATCTATTATTTACCTCTATTATAATCTTTTCGATCTCTTAATTACATAACTATAAGAGAAATGATTGTCATAACAAAATCACGTATAATTTACTAAGTTAACTGAGAATTTACTACTTAAGCACAAATCTACTCTTAGGTACGATTCAGGGATCATACGAGAGTCCTCGCGACCAAAATCAATGTACGCGTGCTGAAGCGTTATTGATACCCCCCCGACCCACCCCCATTAGAAATTTGGTTTGTTTATTTATTATTTATTTTATTTATTAAAAATAACGCAGGATGTCCAAACTTTCTTGAGAAAGAAACCCAACCCAACGTACCCAACGTAACTACGGCAACGTAAATAATACTAAGCCCCTATATCAGCCCTTCTGATTCAATAAATCTACGAAATCCAAACCATATTTCACATTCCGATCACTTCTAACATTTAAATCAGTTGGGAAATCAAATTCATCATCAATTACAGTCGAATGCATTCAAATAATCTAGGTATAAAGCCATCGTGTCAAATATTATGTTTACCAAACCTGATTGCTATAATGACATTTCGAAAAAGTATATTATTTATTTATGTATTTATTTAAACTTTATTGCACAATACAAAAAGTGGCGGACTTAATGCCACAAATGCTTAAAATACGGCGACGGTACGGAATCGCAGTGACGCATCGTATCCGTACCGTTTTTATCGCATGCCCTCCACACCGGCTGCTTAACGGTGCGTATATTACGGTGCGTCAAAAACGGCGCCATGTTGTTACTATGACCCCGTCTTTTGTTTACGCAACGACACCGTTTTTTAAGCAGCGGTGTAGGGAGCGTGCGACAAAAACGGTACGCATACGATGCGTCACTGCGATTCCGTACCGTGTCGTCGCCGTATTTTAAGCAGCGGTGTGGTCGCAGCTTAACCTGCGCTTGAGTAACGCACATGTCGCGGACATGCACTACCTTATATTTTTAATATGCAATGCAGGTAGGTACATTCTGACAAATACATGCAACCGAACACAGCTTTCTGCGAACGCTTTTAAGCCGCGCCGCGCCACGGGAATGTAATTAAAAGGTACCCGTTTCGGATTCCTTTCAATTGAACTCTATCATGCATAGGTAGATAACTTTTCTGTAGTTTTTTTATCCATTAAAATGTCATTATAAGTGACATCGATTAAGCGCAAAAAGAGGACTTTTCAAGTTGCAAAGGTTAATGTAACCATATATCATAATGACATCGGTATACTAACCTAAGTAAGTTTTAGATAAAAGTAAAGTAGCGGAAAATAGGTGACTAGCCTTCAGGGCACGAATGTCATAAATCAGAAGGCTTATTGTCCAACGCACTCGCAATCGCCACCGGCTTCAAAATGGAGCAATTGTTTTCATTTTGTATGCAGACAAGCCTTCGATTTTCAAAATGAAAACGATCGTGATTGCGAGTGCGTTAGACAATAAACCTAATTGACTCAGTCGCAATCCGAGTGTCATTCACTTCACGTCACATACTCTTATAATTTTAGGCAAAATAAAGGTACGACAATGCCTTCGTGTGCTTTTAATGGTTGTACAAATCATTCAAGAAGAAAAAACAAATTGCACAGCATTACTTTTTACTCGTGTCCATGTTTTCTCGATTTAAGTATTTCATTTCGTTCGCGCAAGCGTTCGCCATTTTGCGGAACGGGACAGAAATACCTATACGATACGTAGGTAATTGTGCGACAAGTTAGGCGCACTCCGCAGTTTAATTTCACAGTAGCGTAAGCAAAAAAATATCAAAAAATATACAAATAATATATGTATATCATAATTTTTTGGACTAAGTACAAAATTTGCATTATCTAATTTCTATTTTATAAAACAATGTTACTGTAACATCAACAAATTAATGTTCATCACGCAATTTGCTACTCTAATGTTAAGTAAGTAATTGAATAGTTAGTAGTGTGTTTGTTTTGGTGGTCCGTAGCCAAAAATGCAAATACCTACTTTTTTTGTTGACTCTACTAAGCGGCGATAAGTCATTTGGTTAAATGACCTCGCCGAAGGTTGCCGAACGTTAACGAGTAAATGTCTACACGAGTCACAGCAGCAGGAGCTCCTCTTGCTCGCGCGCCCCCTATTTGCGTCTTCCACATCTTCTATTATATATATATATATACACGCCAGCTTGAGATACAACTTAAGGCTACCTTGAAAGAGCTGCAAGCTGCAAATACCTTAAATGACCAGTTACTTAGGGAAAGGGAAGATTGCGAGGAAGAGCAAAAGAAAATGTTGGCTAAAAACACAGTGCTAAGGAACGACCTTGTCGAATACGATTACAAACTTATCGATTCACAAGATAGGGTGGAGCAGTTGCAGACCCTGGTAGATAACTTTAACCAGTGCGCTTCTACCCATGAAGTAGCACTGAACCGAATAATTAACCTCGAAGAAGAACTTGGTGCTGCTAATGAGGAATTAAATTACCTACGGAGAGAACGTGAGTGTTATGACAGTTCTATTACACAAAATTTGTATCAGGAGATGTTAGGTAATAAGGATAACAAGGACAGTAACATTAAGAACCTTATATTTTTTAACAGTAACAATAAGTTAAAGAAATATGTTAATATAAACAAATACATAAGGCGTACTCAAAAGTTAATTAAAACTCAGAGGTGTATTAAAAACTATTCTAAAATGAAATTAGAGTTAACGGTTATGAAAAATAGGGTTCAAAAATGCAATGAAAAATTAGATTCAGATATGACTGAACATGATTTAAGTATTCATAAACTAAATGCTGAGATAAGTAGATTAAGAAATAAACTTGAGGATATGTCATTAAAATACTCAACAGCTCAAAGCGAAATCAAGGAGCACATGCTGGCATTCACACAATTGTTGGAGAGTAGTAAATATAATGAGGAGCGTTTTAATTCTTTAATTAATAATGGCATTGGTAATTGTAATTGTTTAGGATCTTTACCAACAGCTGTGATTCAGCCAGATGTGGCTCTTGATACTTCTAAGCTATGTACCCCAAAAGTAGTTTTAAATGAGTCCCCTAGACAAATTAGTAACAATAAAACTATTATTTATTCTGATCAGATAGGGTCTGGAATGGGTTCTATGTTAAGTAATAAATTGAGACAAAATGTTACAAATTATTGTTATCATAATGCAAGTCTTATGCAATTATGTCATTTAATATCAAAGGGAAGTTATGACAGTTCTACTACTCTAGTGATTTTAGTAGGAAACAGTCTTGGTATAGATAAGTCTAGTGTAGATAGATTAATATCAACATTAAACCTTATCGAAGAAGCCGGAATAGGTAAAATTATAATTTGTGCATTACCATATTCACAAAATATGCCATATAATTATAATAATAAAGTAGCACACTTAAATTCTTTGATGTATAATGCTATATGTTATAATAGCAAATATCATTTCTTCGACCTAAATAAATTCATCAAGCGCCTCACGCTAACATCTGAAAAAATTCATTTGCCAAAGAAATATATTTTGACTTTGGTAGAACTTTTGACTTTTAATATAGAGCCAAATAGATATAATAGTGGTACAAATGCAATTCCTAATCATTTAAACTAAATTATAGGACAGCGGAAACACCTTTGAGTATAAATATAATTCATCAAAATATTCAAGGGTTTTCCAGCAAAGAATTAGAAATAGGATTATTTTTAGATACTGAAAATGTACAAATTATGTGTATCACTGAACATTGGCTTAGACCTGATCAATTAATTTTTGATTTTGTTAATTTTGAATTAGTTAGTTTTTTTGCCAGAAAATCCGCCATTCATGGTGGTTCTTTAATAATTGTTAAAAGTACAGTAAAATCAAAAGAAAGGAAAGATATTGTTAGGCTATCGATAGAAAGGCTTGTAGAAATTTCTAGCGTAGAACTAGAAAATTACATAATTATTTGTGTTTACAGACCACCATCGGCTGATTTCAGCACATTTGAATCCAGTATGGAAAATGTGTTAAAATTAGCATCTAAAACCCAAAAGCATGTTATTGTTTGTGGAGACTTTAATGTTAACTTACTTGAATCGTCAAATAATACTATTAAAATCTTAAGTTTATTTAAATCTTTTAACTTAGATAATTTGTTCTTTGAACCTACACGGATAGGTGTTTCAAGTGCAACCTGTTTAGACAATATTTTTTGTAATTGCGAATGTTTGGATAAGGAAATATTTAATTGCTTTAATTCTGATCATAGTGGCCAAAAGGCTTCTTTTTTAAATGATGTTCATCAAGAACCACAGACAATAACATACAGACCCATAACCAGTAATCGTTTGGATTTATTTAAAAATAAAGTTCAGAGTAATATCTGTGGGTTATCCTTTTCACATAAGGATTCTAATAGTATTTATAATGATTTGTTCGGTGTAATTCTTCACCAGTTTAATAACAATTTCAAGATGAAAACTGTTTCTGGGTCAAAAACCAAGTTTAGTGAATGGGCTACTGTAGGCATTCATAGAAGTAGAAATAGGCTTTATGAACTATATAGAGAGAGAGAGGAGAACAAGAACGATGACTTCGTAGTTTACGTTAAGAATTATTCGAGGACCTTTAAGCAAGTTTGCTTAACTGCTAAGTCAAATTTCTTAAGTCTTAAACTCAAAGCTTCTGACAATAAGGTAAAAACTGTGTGGAAAATTATAAATAGAGAAACGGGTAATACAAAAACTCGCGATAATCAAATCACCCTAAACAAGGGTGACAAACAAATCACATCAAATAAAGACGTGGCCTTAGCGTTCGAAGATTTTTTCTCCACCATAGCCATTAATACCACGAAATGTCTTCAATCATCTGCGATTGGAGCTCAAAAATTACTTTGTGCTAATGTGACTAAATGTAATATAAGCTTTGATTTTACCCACGTAGATTCAGTTTCTATTATTAAGGCATTTAAATCGCTCAGTTTGAAAAAAACGGAGGATTTATGGGGAACGTCAGTTAAAGTCATCCACCATGTCATAGATATAATTGCACCTCACTTAGCTTTAATCTACAATAATTGCATTTTAGAGGGGGTCTTTCCAAATCTTATGAAATATAGTAAAGTCCTACCACTTTTTAAATCGGGCGAGAGGAGTGATTTAACGAATTTCCGACCCATTTCTATTCTACCTGTTTTAAGTAAAGTTTTTGAGAAGTTAATGTTAAAAGATATGTTAGGTCACTTCAATAGAAATAAACTGCTTAACAGTAATCAGTTCGGCTTCACCAGAGGACGATCCACAACTGATGCAGCATCTATACTCATTAAATATATATACAATATTTGGGAGACATCTTGTGATGCAATAGGAATTTTTTGTGACCTTTCCAAAGCTTTTGATTGTGTAGATCACGCGACTCTTATATTAAAATTAGAACATTATGGTCTGTCAAATAATTCTCTAAATCTTATGTCTTCATATCTTAGTGATAGAACACAAACGGTTGTTGTAAACCAAACAAAGTCCATTGGAGCGGCTGTTAAACTGGGTGTGCCACAGGGCTCTATATTAGGTCCTTTCTTATTTCTCGTTTATATAAATGACTTACCACCCGCGGTAGTTAACCTTTGCGATATTGTGCTATTTGCTGATGATACATCATTGATCTTCAAGGTAGACCGAAAATCCGTTGATTATAGTAGGTTAAACGCGACGCTAGGTAAAGTACTTAATTGGTTTACTAGTAACAATTTGCTACTTAATGCTAAGAAAACTAAATGTGTTAGGTTCGCTTTGCCTAATGTTAGACCGGTAGAATCTAGTATTTTTCTAAATGATGAGTGTTTGGAAATGGTGGATAAGGCACTTTTCTTAGGAATAACTATAGACAAAAACTTGCAATGGAGTCCCCATTTAGCAGTACTAGCAGGTAAATTAAGTTCGGCAGCTTATGCTGTTAGGAAAATTAGACAACTTACCAATGTTGAGACAGCTCGCTTAGTTTATTATAGTTATTTTCATAGTGTTATGTCGTACGGTATTCTTGTTTGGGGAAAAGCTGCTGACATACAAACTATTTTCGTGTTACAAAAAAGAGCCATTCGTTCTATATATAACCTAAACTCCCGTGATTCCTTAAGATTATTATTTAAAGAAATTAATATTTTGACAGTAGCATCACAATTTATTTATGAGAATATTATTTATGTCATTAAAAATCAAGACTCTTTTATTAAGAATTGTGACATACATAATTTGAATACAAGAAATAAGAATAAAATTGCTATTAAAAAATTTCGTGTCCGTAAGGTATATAAATCATTTGTAGGTCAATGCATTCATTTCTATAATAAATTACCTGACGAAGTTTTAAAGTTACCATTTCCAGTACTTAAAAATTACTTGAAAAAGTCGTTGATGTCTAAAGCTTACTATAGGGTCGAAGACTATCTAACAGATAAAAATGCTTGGCCTAAATTAAACACCTAAATATCTTAATAATAACCTAATCATACCAATATATAAACATTGTGTATTGTCTAGGGGACACGGTTTCTGTAGGGGAATGTATCGAAACTAATTATGTGTTGTTTTGCACCGTCATAGGTAAGTATAATTTTTAATTTTTATTTATTTCTTATATTTACTATTTATGAGTTCTTGTAGAAATTTTGAGTTTTGACACATTTTCCTGCTCAACTACGCATGATATATATAGACATATTTTTGTTACATTCATTGTTTTATATAATACTAGGTTAAGTTTTATTTTTCGTTGTATAATATCATATCATAAGAAATGTTTAAAAAACGACTGACTGTTGAGTTTCTTGCGGCGTTTCTTCTCAGCAGTGGTCTCTTGCGAAGCGCTGGTAGATTATTGACGTGTAAAAGTGCCCGTGCGGCCTACTTACTGAATAAACATCTTTTATCTTTTTATCTTTTATAAAAGAAGATGTCCTGACTGACTGACTCACAATTCGCCCAGCCTATAAACTGCTAAACATACATATAGTTATAATACTCATTTAATGTTTATAGATAAGTACGTAGGTACCTATAACATAAGTAAACATAATTAATCGATCAATTAATATCGTCACGAAGTCACTAGGAAAAAAAAGTCCTACTAAAAGTTATACTTATATCTGGCATCTGCTGATGATATGATAAGTTACCTGAAGCTGAAACTGTAATAAAGACTTGCAAGCCGGTACCATTTTTCGTAAAACGTACCTACAAACGTGAACTTATATTTGATGTGTAATATACCTAAGTAGTAAAGTAAAAACGTATTCTTAAAACACAATTATAATTTATTATTATTACTTACTGCTAAGTATTTTTTGTCAGATAAAGATCAATGTTTTATTACATTTACGCAACTATTTTGACAACATAGATAGAAAATGTGTAGGTAAAAAATCTGAAAACAATAATTTCAATGAAAATGCAAGGCAATATTAGTGACACGAGTAAAGTTGCCTGAGTAATATTCAGCATGCAGGCACCGGGGTCGCCCGACTCGCCCCGGGTGCGGGTGGGGTCGCTCCAGCTCGCACGGGGAGGTTGCGTCGCGTCTTCGGTTCACTTCTGTCACTAATATTTACGGCATTCAAGACAAAGAGTTAATAGCACAGAACGTGCATTCGACGCGTTTAGGTTTGGTTAAAAAAAATAAAAGATGAAAGTGTGGATTTATCGCTGAATGATAGATTCTTAGATTTTTTGATGCGACACTACGAACGCACGAAATCAGAATATGTGAGATCCGGTTCATCATTCGACCAATTGTCCAAGTTAAACCATATCCAAACCACTGGCCGAAGGATGTCGTGCTCTGGCTGTTCTAGAACAGCATACCAGCAGTGGGAAAGGCGTCAATTTACCTACAATAGTCTTTTTAATATTCGTGTGTATGGTTTTTCGTACTTGCAAATATGGCCTCGTAAGCCTCTTTACTTAAAATTAAGATTGTTCTTATTCATAATCTATATTTATATAAAAGGCAACCCTGACTGACTTATGATATATCAACGCACAGCCGAAACTACTTTACCTAAAAACTTGAACTCTGGTACAGGAGTTCCTTTCATGATGTAAGTGAGCACTAAGAAAGGATTTTCCGAAAATCGACCCCCAACGGGAAGAAATGGGGGGAGTAGCGGGAAACTAATTCTACGCGTACGAAGTCGCGGGCGTCCTCTATTAAAATTTAGTATCAATAAATTGAACGTAAGAATTAAAGAAGAAAAAATGTGATGAGGGTCGATGTATTTAGTTTAACAGGGCTGTTTTGAAACATGCAAAAGAAATGAAGAATTTATATTAAAGAAGGCATTAATTGTGAAAATAATTGAAAAAACAATGAAAATAATTTACCGATTGATTTACATAGGTACATATTACGAGTACATACATACATACATACATATATGTACATATTTTATTGCTTATCTTACATTCATATCTATACTTACAATGTTGAGACAAATGTTAAAATGGGTCATATTAACATGATTTATCGCTCCAATCGATCGAGTCGTTCGTAGGCAGATTTATAAGGGAAAAGCGTCTGCGCTCCCATACCTACTGAGTCTTTGGTCTCGGGTGGGTGCGCGGGGTGTGCGGGCAGCTGCATCCATAACCATTATCATCTTGAGAAACCCATGTGACCCATAACGGCCATAACCACATATTTAACATTATAATGTATGTTGTAAAAAACTTAGAAATCATAGTGATAGTGAATGACTTTAAACCCTGTTCTTTATAATTGTTTATTATTGTGCATACGAATGTCTACCTGCTTGAGGAGTAAGAATCTCATTCACGTGATTCATGGGACGAAACAGTTTTTCGAGGAAGTGAAAATGATGTGTAGAGTGCCGCTCGGCCGCTAGCACATAAACAAACCGAGCGCGCCGAGGTTTGGCGAGGGCGGAGGGCAGCGCTCTACGCCATGCGCCACGTGACGTGAGTCGCGGTCGGGCCGAGGGGCGCCGGCCGCTCGTCGATACACACTCAACTTACGACCTAGATACAGAAGTCATAGGAGAGTTTACTCTATGTTAACCTTGTATAAATCTAGTGTCGCGGAAATCGTGATACATAAGAGATCCTGTAAATTTTTCTCGTTTTTCCCGCATCGTATTAAAGGCATTAGTCATAAGATGTCGTGGCGTCATTCACATTTTTACTACATTCATCATATAGCGGGTGCCGTCACCGAGCCGAGAGCCGCGGAAGCCCTCTGTTCATTCGTTTGAGCGTTGTCAGGCGAAGCCAACATCTGACGATACGACGCGTTATCATTTATAAACGGAATCGTTAAATGAATTGAGTAGAATGCGAGTCGATTGCGAGTGAATTTACCAGTTGCCCTTGTCGGCGGCATCGGGCACATCGTGTCGTGGTGTCGCGGACGCTCGTCTCGCCTGTGGGTGCCTGTGGCCTTGTTTACATCAAAAAGTGTGTGATATCGCAGCGGCTGTCGCCATGTTCGAAGGCAGCGCCCTGCGCTGAGCTCAGGGCGACATCGCGAATGTCACGAGGTAGCTTGTGTAATTCTGTAGCGTTATTACAAAGTGGTTCTCATAAAGTATTAAGATAGTTGGTCCATTTCCCAGCAAAGTTACTTACCGTTACTATTTTAAAAGCAGCCGAGTTAATAACAATACCATAACATGTCCAATTCGATATGGTTAGTATATTGACGGAATAATTTAAAAGTTAGGTTTATACCTAACTTTTAAATTATTCCGTCAATATACTGTCAAGTAAATAAGAGCTATCGTACCGCTGCTGACATCACGATAACATGGCAAAAGCAATATTGTTTAGTTTACCTACAGGCCCAGGGCCTCTATTCTACTGGGTAAAACCATATCGAATTGGACATGTTATAAACACGACCGGCGACTAGTATGACGCTCCCGCATAACTTTTATATAAATCTAGGTAGGCTATGTATGACACTAACACGTTCTTGACAAATCATTATGTTATGATACCTACCCTATTTACTGACGACGCGTTAAGCCGAGTTAGTTGGCACTTGGCAGTGATTCTGCCTACGAAGCTAATGGTCCAGGGTTTGATTCCCAGTATAGGCGAATAGGTATTTGTGTTATGAGTGCAAGTATTTAAGTTTTTTTTTCTGTAAGTTTGTAAGTATGTCTGTTTCTCTATGTGTGTGTGTATAACGTTGTACAGTCACGAGATTTAATTTGGTACCCACCTTAGGTCCAAAGTCAATCTGACATTCTACAACAACAAATGACTTGACATCTCTAATGACATTGACGACTTCAAGCATATATTTCTTGAAATGGGTCACAAATTAACGTTCGTGATAGTACCTATAGTCAAAGTCAGAAGTAGGTACTCACTTTTTTACTTCATCGCATTAACAAAATATTTGTTTATCTCGTTTGACATTGCTCACTTGGCTGTAAATCGACAAGGTACTAAAGTATGTATCTACTTTTGATGTTGGCGTAAAAAAAAACATACATACATCAATGGATACTTAGGATCATAACCCTTTTTAGGGTTCCGTACGAAAATGGTAAAAACGGAACCCGAGTGAGCCTTCGTTGCCCATCTGTCTGTATGTCACAGCAGGTTTTCTCACCAACTATAAATGCTATCAACTTGAAATTTGGCATAGTTGTAATTTGCTTACCCGCGTCTGTTTTAGTGAAAAAAAAACATTTTATAAATACTAATTGAAAAGGGGTCTTGAATGGGGGGTTGAAAAATTAAAGTGGTTTGATTATAGCAAAATGGGGTGTCATATGAAAAGAATCAATCTGCACATTTCAAAACTATTTTTTTTTATTTTCTGTATTGAATTTTCTGTTTTTGATTTATAGCCAAAAATTTACAAAAAAATACCGTTATCTCCGAAGTTTATCGATTAAAAAATCTAAAAAAATACTGACGTATAGTAGTTAGTTATATTTTATAGGAAAAATAAAATGAAGTGTTCATTATTTATAATTTTTGAGAAATTACAAAAAAGCTTTGAAAATCTGTATTAAAATTTAGGCTTGTCAAAATGGACCTTATTGCATAAAGAATAAAGTAAATAACAAAATGAGTATTTTCTTTTGCGGTTACCAAGTATATTATCTTAAATACAGAACCCTCAGTGCGCGAGTCCGACTCGCACTGGACCGGGTTTTTTTGGCTTGTTAATCTTGTTATATTTAGTTCTATTGTTGTATCATACTATTAAGTATTACGTTGTTAGTAAACGAACAATTGCATTAAGTAGGTCATCCATCATAAACTAGGTCACGGAATAAATAACTGAAGCGAATATTTCGATATCATATCCGCTTGGTCCCTTTTGATGGCCGAAAGGAAACTAGTTTCAGTCATCATCTTCATCAGTCATTTCAGGTTTGTACACTCTCTGCAACTCTAGGCCAATATAGTTGACATAGAGGAAGCAATTGATAGCTTAATCATTGGATAGGTAGGTACCTACTTAAGGTTCTTAGTTACCTCAGTTTGCAATAAAGAAAACCTGATTCAAGGCCTACTTTTATAGTCCTAAATGGAAGGTCCAAATTCATAAAGAAAAATATAGGCTCCGTGCGATAGATAAATCCTATAGTAAATTTTTTCTTATTCTACACATATTGGTGGTAGAATCTTGCGCATACTCCGTTCGGGTCGCTACCTTAAAGCAACCGGTGAAACAAGTCGTCGTTAGATATTCCATCTTAGTCCTCCGGGTTGGCTACGTATTGGCTGTCTTAGAAAAGCCCACAATTTACGCAAGAATTCTTTGACTCTTTTAAAACATTATAAAGCGATTACGATGATTGTTGCAACACTTGCAACATAAAATAATCATTTTAAACGTTTAAATTAATAGGGTTTAACATTCAAAATATCAATTCATTAATAATGATTAGCCTAACCGTCCGGTACGCACCGCAAGAGCATGTGCATTACAAACCCACAAAATAACTATCTCGAAAATCTATCTTGCTGTATGAAGTGTTGGCTATTGTTTACCTCTCCGGCGAATTGTTTTTAATTAGATAACAATTAATGTTAGTTTATATTATAAATTATCGCTGACCAAAGGTCACTACACAGATAACTAAGAACATCACTAATTATTTGGTGAAGTGGAACTGATGATGAAGACCACAGATGGCCACCGGAACTCCTCAACGGTAACTATTTTAAGGGTGGCGATAAGATATCTCGATTAAGGTAGTTGAGCGACTACAACGAAGAACATTTAATTGTTTAAATGTGATTATGACTTTCCCGTGGCGTTCCTTGCGTCGAGCTTGAAATGTCTCGAAGTTTCATATCAACTAAGAATTAGGACTACATAACAGCTTATTATGATCACTAAAACGTATTTAAAAAAAAAACCGCCTTCAAAAACATACATACTTACAGTGGAACATAGAACCCACCTTTTTTGAAGTCGTTTAAAAAGGCAGCTAAGCACGCTACTCTACGTCGATGATTGGAGCTCTGAAGTTTAGCCTCCACCGACAACTCCCATCAGTCAACGAGCTCGGCGCTTGATTTGATTTACATTTAAAAACCTCATCATCACCTTTGAAACGGATATTGGCAGCGAGCCCGCGAGTGCCTCCTTCCGTGGGTAGAGCAGTTTTCGTCCAGTAACGAACGCACGCTGCTGTGGTAAACTACTGCGAAGGATGTTACGTAAGAGACACAATGAGCCTGCTTTCCTTCCTCGTTGAGGTTGATATTATAACTTGTAACAAAAACTTAATGCTAAGGGCCAACGCGCCTGACTGACGGCCAATGACTACGGTAACTTTCCATTTCAACAGTCTATATTACGTATTATTAAGTACTTATTATATTATCAACTGTTTTATAAAATTTCATAAATAACATACTACACTGTAATTATCTTAGAATGGGTAAAATAAAATAAGTAAATCTTTTGCAAATTACACGTAGAAAACTCACATACATTGAAATATTAAAGTTATTAAAAATAAAAGCTTGGTGCAAGGCGTACGTGTACTAATTTAAGTATTTTCGTAAAGTAGTAAACGTATGGACTTCTCAGCGAGTAGGTATAAAAATAACTTTTTAAACGGGCCCTTTCTGTATACACATCTCTTTGCTAATCGGGTCACTTCATAAAATTCGTACTATACATATAATTATATTGGCATCACTGGTTTTTTTAAAAACTGAAACCAATGGTAAGCCCATTCTTAGAATTAATTTGAAATAATAACAAAATAATTCTTGCCCATAACAACTTTACTGCAATTTTTTACAAATGGACCTTGCTTATTGCGAATAACGTCGCTGTTAGACCGAATTTTTTGTCTGTAGGTACGGTCACGAGCGTTGACTTGGGACCCATTTCAAGAAAAATATGCTTGCAGTCGTCAATGTCATTAGAGATGTCAAGTCATTTGTAAACTTTTAGGAAACTCAACCTTATTGTTGTAGAATGTCAGATTGACTTTGGACCTAAGGTGGGTAACCAAATTAAATCTCGTGACTGTACATTTTGTTTGAAAATATAAGAAGATTTTTGGTTAGGTTCATTAATATAACAGTAAGTCTATGTAAAGACTGTAAAATGCAGTACTTAGGTAAGTATATAGTATTTGTAAACGAACATATCCAAATCGTATCAACTTGCACGCTCTAAAATATGTTTTGCATCGCTTTGACGAGATTACTTACATAAACTCGCCGGTTAAAATCAAAAATCAAAATCAAAATCAAAATATTTTATTGTTTGACTGTAGGTACTGCGTCGAGTTAAAAAGTGATACGCTACGAGAATCACACTCCTCGGGTCATTTAACATAAACTGTAAACCAATTTATGTGATAGGCGGCTATGTAGGGATAAGTGCTTGTAAACAATAAAAGGCCAAACCCTATATTCAATCCGCGGATAGATAAGGCTTACTTCCGGTTAAAATTTGACACTTGCCCATACAAAATGTGTCAAATTTTAATCCGAAGTAAGCCTATCTATCCGCGGTTTTAATATAGAGTTCGGCCATAAGTGTTCTTTCCTAGTTGCTTAGTTACGAGTAAGCAAACGGAAGTCACGACATTTGCTCAATGAGTACCTAAGTAAAGTAGGTTGTCAGTCGTCACGTTAGTTTCGCAGAACTTTTGATAACAATCAGCGTGCAACAGTTTATTGCTACGATCGAGTATACTCGCACTATGCCTACCTAAAGTGAGAGCACTTCGCTGGCGCCGAGCCCGAGATCGAGATAGCTGCGCTGCGCTACAGCCGAGCGCAAGTCCAAAGTAGGCTATTTGACAACACTGAAATTAAACTACAAATTGTGGTCATCGTATCAGATAATAGCGTAAACAACATATTTAACTTTATTTTAAACTAAATGAAGTATATATGGATATTATTAGGAAATTGCACGTATAAAGATGTAATATTTTTTGAAATTTTATCTGTGGCAGAAACGCTATGTGATTGATTTGCAGCTCTGGTGACGTCACACGCAAGTATCCACAGATTACAGAGACAATATAACTTGTTTATTGTTTTACTTGCGTGTGACCTCACACTTGTCATATGGGCAGCGCCATAAAAGAAATGAACAGCGTTTTTAGCGCGGTTATGAAAATTTCAACTTTAACACATACATATTTTTTTTATAAAACGGTTGTATGCCAAGGAAATACCAATGTAGTGTGCTTGTTATGTAATAAAGAGTCATTAAAAAAGGTTTTCTAAAATTAGTCAAATAGCCTATTGAATGTGCTCTCGACTCGGTATGACAACTCAGCTTAACCAGTACATATGCTCACTTTTAGTATAGGTACTAGGTTGTGGAGAAACCAGGTAAAGGTTAACCTTTATAAGATGATTTTGTTGTTTGTCTGTCTGTCGTTATAAAATGGCTAAAGCTTTTAGGCTAAATAATAACATCTTAATGCAGGGGAAAAAATAGAGTCACTAAACAAAAAAAATGCGTTAACCTAACTCTCAAGTTGTAATAGGATAATCATTATTATTTATTATCTATAAATTTCCTAAATCGATGCACTTTAAAGACAAAATCTGTAGGTACTAGAGAATATGCTGCACATGCTTTTTAAAGAAAATGCAAAGCAAACTATTTATGTCAGTTTTTATATAAAGTTCCAGATAGACGTGCGAGTAAGTACCTACCTACGCCGTACTTATAGCTCGACGACCTTACTGGCCCGTGTGTCACCCTAAGTAGGTACGCGAACTTCTAAATGTAAACACAGGCGAAAAAGGTCGTCGAGCTTTGAGTACGCGTACCTACTTACTCGCATGTCTCTCTGGGACTTAAGTCGTGCTAGACCACTTTTGAGGTCTCCGTCCTACCTAACCCTCGCTTTCCTTAAATACCTATGCCGTAAATACACACTATACCGGTAACAATTTGATGATGGGGACATGGTATAAGACAAAGTACCTAGACTAGGATGCCCTGGGTTCTTAGTAATCTTGCTTACAATTACAGTACCTACCTACCTAGAGTATCTTTAAGCTCTAATTGATAGCTTGATTTGCTACTTTATTTTTATTCTTATGTCTAGTTTTAAACTATTGAGTATTTTTATACAATGAAATTAAATGAAGAACAATAAAACACTTAATTTAACGCGAACATTTTACAACATCTTTAATTTAATTAATCATCGCGTCGTTGTGTTACAAAGATCAGTAATTCCCTTGCAGGAGTTTAAATATTTGTATGAACAAATACTTCCATTTCAAGTAGGTACACGTGTTGTCGGTTCTGGTACTTCTGGTTTCTTTTGTGATGTGCACGAAGCGAGACAATGAGCAGCGCGCGCGCCGGCCCGCGCCGCGCGCGTCTTCGACCCTTTCAACCGTAAAATTTTACACCAATGATTGTATATTAAATCATCAAATTGGATCTTAGTTAGTCCTGTCTCGCTGGCTTTGCCATCGAGAAGAACTGTTGCATTTTATTTATTTTAAATGGTCTGTTTTTACATTGTTTCTAAACTCCAGCAACCTGTTATTTGGCCGTGCGCATGTTCTAGGTAAGCCACTATAAAACACATGCATAAGGCTACCTACATCCTACACCGAGCTGCGATGCGATATTCCTACTCGTACTCGTCAACTACTGGCCGTGTTGGCTTCAGATAAACCATAATAGGGAATATGCATGATTTTTTTAAATCGCATTTCTCGACAAAATATGAAAATACTGTAAAAGAAATCACCAAAAGTGAAATTAAAATTAGAATCGGCCAAGAAATACGGATCATATAAACTCCATGTTAAATTCTGTTTCGCTAGAAAGAGATAGGAAATAATCTTGGTTATTTATCTTGGTTACTTTTATAGCAATTCAAAAAATGATTATTTTCAACTGTTTGTTACATGGATCAACTTTTATTGAGCTGAGAAAAAAGTCACGACTATTCCCTATTATTATCAGTTTGATGAGCCATAGTCACCAAAGCCCTAAGCCTCTAACACTTAGGGGCTTAGGGCTTAGTTAGAGTCTAACTGCATATATCTAAAGAAAATGAAATGACCAACCAAGTGTAAATACTAAAGCTTTGACTCCATGACGTCACAGTCTCACGCCGCCGACGCCCAACCCAAGAGGTCAGTTATAAAATGCTGCTCAGTGGTGGTAGGGCCTTGTGCAGAGTCCTTCAGGATTACTACCACCATCTTATCCTTTAACCTACCGCCAAGCAGCGGTGGTCGCATTGTGTTCCGGTGTGGGGATAAGACAACCGGTGAAATTACTAGCTTAGAGGCATTCCATCTAAGTCTTCAGGGCCGCATCCCCACTCATCATTATCATCATCAAGTCTTCAGGGTTGGCAACGCATTTGCGGTCTTAGGGTTGTAGTCTTGAGAATTCAAATGTCTATGAGTCACAGATCCCACTTACCATCAGGTGGGCTGTGAGGCTGTGTGCTCGTTTGCCTTCAATTCAAAATGCCATAAAAAAACCGAATTCGAATTTCGTTCTAAAAATGTGAGATAGTGCTATGGTACTATTTAGTGCGACGTAGTTTGTAAGAAATGTAAAACATGGCGTATTGTGGCTAGGGCTTCCAAATACCGGACCTTTGCCAAGTCCGGTATTAATACCGGTATTCGGTTTTAACATGGAGTTTATATGATCCGTATTTCATGTCTTAAAGCCCTAATTTGTGGCCGCTTGTTCCATCTAGTCATACACTTAGTTCTACATGTATGACTAATAAGAAAAAAAAAACCGCTTAGTTCTACATCCATGTATGACTTCTTGACACTCTTATTTCAAATCAATCAGACAGTGTCGACGGAGGTCCGATGACGCGGAGCTCCTATTTCTTGGTGGTTTGGCCCTCCGGGCTTGCTGCAAAACTAACATAACCTAAACCTACCTCGTTTTCATATTTTCATGTAGAACTAAGCGGATTTTTTTTTCTTATTAGTCATACATGTAGAACTAAGTGTATGATAGATGGAACAAGCTATTGTGGCTTGGCCAACCGTCATTGATATGTTTGTTTGCACGACCCTATGTAGTTGTATAAATCAATGGTGACAGCAAGCATGAATGTAAATGTGTGTCACTGATTGACAGTTACCTCGCCCATTTCAGATGGCGCTGGTGGAGGAAGCGGGCGCGGGCGCCGCCGCCGACGACCCTGAGGCGCTGCTCAACGAGTGGCTCGGGGAGCTCACCGTGCTCACGGCCGTGAGTACCTAGTGCTGCCCGCAGTGGCGGGCGGCAGCACACTCGCGCAACGAAGCGCACGCTCCGCAGGCGCGTTCCAGGATAGTGATTCTCTCAAAAGCAAAGGTGAGCGAATGCAAGAGTGAAGTACAAGCGGCGAGTTTAAGTAGTCCCGTCAGAGCGAGCAAAACACATATTAGCGCGTGCATTCTCAATTAGGCAGCCAGCCTTATACGTTCGAGAAGCCATGCTGCCAAATTGAATACACGCGCTGAAATGTGTTTTGTTCGCTTTGACGGGACTACTTAAACACGCCGCTTGGACATCACTCCTGCGTTCGCTCACCTTTACTTTTGAAAGAATCACTACCCTGCACACGTAAAGTTCGGACCGCATTGGAACGGCGCGTGGCGTTTCCCGCGGTCCGAACTTTACGTGTAAAGGCCGCTATTATGTTGCATATGAGAATATCATTCATTTTATAAAGGTAGTACTGCTGTCTACAGGTCTCAGAGCATAGCTCAGAGGCAAATGGACTTCAAATGATGTGCTCCCAGCTGTATATTTTATCATACTTACTACATTATGTAATAGAGTAGGTATACATATTATACCTATACCTATTGCATCGGTCATATCGCTCATTGAATACAAAACGGACACATTCCAAAATAATTTGCTCTTGCTTTGAAAATCTTATACGAACAGCTTCTAATTTTAAAATGCAACACTGACTGATTTTGGAATGTGTCCGTTTTGTATAAAATGAACGATATTTAATGTTGAAATAAATTATTTTATATGAGATCCTATTATTATTCTCATATGCAGCACATCATAATCATATCAAATTGACACGGTGACTCGCGCTCGCGACTGCACTTCGTTGTGTTGTGTTGTGAGCAAAGTTAACCTCAATTATGACTACTACGGTATACTTATAGGTGGCATTGTTGACAAACAGAGATAAAAATGAATTCTTGATTTAATGCCACTTTCTCATCTCATTCTGATAGTAAATATACTTATTCTAGTTTACTAAATAATAAAAAGAGACATATCTATTATTAAAATCTAATTGAACTTAAAATAATATGTACCTACTATAATTTAAAGATAAGGTAAGTACCTAGAGTTTTTGGTCCTTTGGGTTACGAATGTTTTTAACTTTATTGAATCATAATGTTGAATAACAATCTTTGGTAAAGTTTTCCACTCCAGTGGCCCGTTTCACGAAGCTACAAGTTACAATTTACAAGCGGAAGTCTCTTTCTAAATCCTTTTGCTAGAAAGAGAGTTCCGCTAGTAATTTGTTACAAGTAGTTTCGTGAAACGGGCCACAGGCAGTAATAGGCCGTTTGTGTTCAAACTGAACTTTTTTTTAGTTTTATTTAACCATTTTGTAGTATTTAAAGATCGACAAAAAAACAATAGATATACCATTCCAAATTTAACAAATTAAAGCAAACATAATAAGCAGCTTGGTATTTAATCTTAAATTTCTAAAAAACTAGGTATATAAAGTAAAAAATAAATAGGGGACCGTCACCAAACGGACACCTACGTAACTTACCTAACTGACAAAGTAAAGTTGAGATCACATCAATCACACATTTGCATTAAAAATATTAAATTATTATACTTAGGTACTTCTTACTTCTTACTCTTTCATCACAAGATTTAAACCTGAGTAATGCTTGGTTTCCACGTACTTACAACGAGCTTGCTCGTCGTTTTAATATTTATTCGAGCAAGTTCGAGCATATCAGACTTAAACTTTAGGTAGGCTAAAGCTTGAGTCATTTCTAGTACACATGTTCTTACTTGCTCGCATAAACGTAAAAACTACGAGCAAGCTTGTACGTGGAGCACTGGAGACTAAGCAGCCATAATACTCGGCGACACAAATAATTACCCCCTTATTCAAAAATGCGCAATAAACCTGTTAAAGTATGCCTCGTCACTCTCTTTTAAAGTTAAATGCCCCATTTAAAGTTTTTTTTTGTAATTGCATACTTACCTTAAACCACTAAGGGCCTGTTGTTTGATCAGTAGTTAAACTAATTAATCTTTAAAAACCGTAACTAATGGTTAAATATCAAGGAAATGTGTAAATTTTTCAATTCTTTGTCGAATTTTAACAATTAGTTGAGTTAACTACTGATCAAATAACTCGCTCGTTTGGTATCGTTAAAGGATTCAAAATGACACTTATACATATAGTGGAAGCGCTGTTGTGGTGAAAACAATTCTATAATGATCGTCACCGAGGTAATAACAATACTATAATAACCATAACAGCACTGTTAATATCATGATCACCACTGTATAGCATCAGCGGGCATTATACTATATCTAAAGATTTCAATTTATGTTATTAACAATATAATTTATATCAACAGGGAAATATCAAAGTATATTTAATTGATTAAAAATAATGGCTTCCTTCTCTAAAAAATAGCACACAAACAAATTCAAGGGTAAAAGTTAGTTGCACTCAATTTGCAGGTCACACGATAAAATGTGACCAAACTAACGTAACGATTTTGGACAACAAATCTTGAAAAAAAATGTTACAATGTTGTACCTAATATCCAACTTATATACACAACAAAACTTTTTTGAATATTCTTTTATCTAGTTTAAACAAGTATTTTTTTCTGCATTTTACACTATTAAAGAGTTTGATAACTGAATTTTGCAATAATATACTATGGTATTCAAAACTCATGTAAAGAGAAAATCGTATAAATATGGTAGGGGGCATCAAGAAAATGGCAAGTATAACTCGTTGCTTAAATACAAAGGCGCCACAAATCAAAATTACTTTTTGTTACATTTAAATTCGGAACGCTAGTTTGATTGGTGTCGCTTTTGTATTTACGCAGCGAACTTTAGATAGAAATGCCCAGCAACCGCAGAAACCTTGGCAATCGTAGTTTATAATAATGCACTGTACAATTCTCAAACACCTGGCCCAACTCTCGAAGCGAAAAGATAGTCTTGTTGTTGAAAAAAGGTGCCTGGTGGCTGGAGCACGAGGCGCGCAGCGCGCCCGCCGCGCCGCACGACAGGTGCGCGCGCACATATTGCGCCCGGCCATGATTTTGCTCGTGCCGCCTCTTCTACATTTTAAATTATCGTCGTAAGATAACTCGTTTACAGCTTCAATGCACCTTTTGTTGCTGCACCTTTAACGTCTACTGGTAGGTAGGTACTTATTAACAGTAAGTAGGTATCACTAAGTAAATTAAAAAATATTTTTCTGTTCTTTTAAAAATCCCGTCACTGCGAGTATTGAAAAAGTAACTTCGTAGAATTTCAGTTCTTGAGCCTAAAAATCAGACACATTTCTTCATTGCTACCTTTAGAACAATGCTGATTAAAAATAATGCACGTTTCCGAGAAAGATACGAAATACAAGAGCCTAATTAAATAGCAGTACATGCAATTTTATATAGGTCAGTATAATTATTTTGTGAGATAAATATCTAACTCAACTTACAATCAAGGACATTAATATCTACATACAAAGCTTATTATCAGGGGCATATAGAAGCGTGTAGATATTGTTTAATTAGTTTTGGAGTTATTAAGGTTTTAATGATACTGGTAAAGAGATTTATCTTGAATCGGTAAGTTTGGATTGCTGTACCTACCTCTATTCTAGGCGGTAAAATCCAAATGGTCAAGTAACGCCAATACCTACTGTCAAGTAAATAAGAATGATCAAAATGTTGACAATACGATAACTGGTTAAAAACGATTTGGTTTTTACCGTGTTCAATAGAGGCCCTGGACAAGAGTAAGTAACGATAGACACGCAGCATTCAGGATCATGGATCATGCCCGTAAGCACCCGTTGGACTGTCCATGTTAATCATATATGCAAGTATATGCACAGAACAGTAAGTGGCTTGCAAACATTCTGGAGTTACGGTATATCGTCTGCAGAAATGGAAATCTGTTTCTTTTATATGTAGTTTTTGGCTAAGCGGCCGGATGACGGGCCGCAGCTGCCGTCGCTTTTAGCGGTTAGCTTCGAAAAAAATACCCCGGATATAAGTGAGTGTCGGTGGGTCTGCTCTAAAAATAGTAGTACAAGCACGTAGCGTCATGTAGATGTCTTTACATAAGTTAGTATTTAACAATGCACATTTTTTACATCTCATTTTTTTACTCTAAATGCGCAATTGTTGCACAACAGTAGGTATGTGTGGGCATAGTGCTGTAGGAATCAATACGAGTAGAATTGATATTCAAATTAGTTTACGGCCTCTGATACAAAATATGCCTTCTTTACTGTAACTTGTATTTAAATTATTTAATATTTGCGAGTATTCATGTAGTTTTTTTAAGGTGTTGATATTTATTACACTGCAATGTTTTATTCGTCATAAACCAAAAACCGGTGAGTCATACAAAGACTCACGCACAGCACGGGCGAGGTTTACCATAAGTACCATAACACATTATCTAACAGTACAAACTGTATGAAATACAAAAAACCATGTTATCATAAAAAAGAAATCATGAAGAAATTCCGACCTCTAAAGTTAGCCGGCGCAGTCCAAAGGTGAAACCATGAAATAAATATTATTTTTTTATATATCTTTTTTATACACGTGTTAGGTATAAATCAATGCTGTCCCAGTTGTTCGTAATTACAGTTCTAACGTGTTTATTTTTACCTGTAAAATCAGCTTTTTTCACAATTTTAAGGGAAAATTATCACGATCTCGACTTGATTGGTTCTTGAGATACAGGCGACTAAAGTGTAACCTTCTAAAATGACCTCAGCCAGCACCAAATAATTTTAAATAGAGAATTAGTTCATACTTGTTGTTTTTTGAGATTCTATAATATTTGTGTAGTAACGGCTTCAGAACCCTACGTGACCCTACTTTGAGCTTGGTCAGACATGCTCGAGCCCGGTTTTTCATAATAATTAAGTAGGTAGGTAAGTAAGTAGGTACTTAACAACTTGGACTCTTCGTGTAATGTGCTCTGTCTAGACCAAGGTGTCACCTTATCTCTAAAGTTTGTGCATTTAAACAAGAGTTCTAAATCTTGCAACAAGTACTTAATTTATTAAGTAAATTATTCTTGCTTAATTAAAATAGTCTGTTGCTTGTTCTTCCGTATTTTACTGCATCTTATTTTACTGTACCTAGTATGGAAAAATAAGATACAGTAAAATAAAATGTATGAAATTTTTAATATGCCTATGTCCTTAATTTAAACGAGAGGTACGAGTAGTCTAAGGTTGATACATAATCTGTTAGGGTAAATTGGCGTAATACAATTATTTTTAACGCCAAAAGTGGTTCAACTCAGTATATTGATATTTTATTGACTATAGCCTGCCTAAAGGTACATACAGGTACAGTGGTAGAGCTCGTCGACGCCGAAGATTGAGCGCCGCTGACATCTGTCCCGGGGGCAGGTGCGTGCGCGCACCACCTGTTGCCCATTTTTTGCATTGTAGTTTTGGTTTGGTCTGACTTTTTGTAGTGGAGGTTATCCTTTTTGCTTACAATCCTTATCCACGAAACGCCGGGCCGGAAGCAGCACAGTACTGATTAGTGGTTGTCTTCTTTATTTTTTTATCACGTTATTGTGAATGGGATTTATTAAGTTTTTTTAAAGACACATTTGTTAAAGATTTTGAGCAATAAGGTATTAACAATTATTTACCCCTTCAAATTGCACACTGATTTAAAGCGGCATTATTGAGCAGTGCTAACAGCGATGCCACACAAACAAACGTTGCCGGTGCGTTGCGTCATCGCAACATAGAGCGACGCACGTATTTCAACGGTTCGTGTGGCATGTTATAACATTCTAATTTATATGTAGAATGTGGCACCTCTCTAAAATGCACCTATCTATCCTTTTTGATCTTTTTTAACATTTTTTTACCTAACCATCAACGCTCTCTCGGAAGTTTGCCGAGCTTTTTTATCCATGTGCGTATGTATCATATATTTTTCATTACCTCGTATAATAATAAACGGCCGGACTGATGAGTAATATAAATAAATAAGATGTTGGATTTGTCTTGGCTACCCGAGTGACCTAGTCGTGCTAGACAGGTGACGTCAAAAATAAACCAAAATGGCGGATTTTGGGTGCCATCATCTCAGAAAAGAAAACCGTATTTATTCAATAGGGTATCAAAATTAAGAATTTATTACTAATTTTAACCTATTTTAAAAAGGAGGAGGAATTATGTCCAGCTGTAAGTTTTTATGTGTATTTTCACCGATTTCTCCGTAAAAAAATTCTTATTGGGTATTTTTCGAGGTGGTTCCATTGTCACCGAATCGGTATTTGATGAGGGAATCCGTGAGGAATTGAGGGAACTCTTCAAAATTATAGGCATATACATAGCGATTTTAATATTTTCAGTAATAAGTCTAGTTCAAAAGTACCATTTGGTGAAGTGGAGCTGATGATGAAAACCACAGAGGGCCACAGGAACTCCTCAACGGTACCTATTTTAAGATATCTTGATTAAGATAGATGGAGCGGCTATGACGAAGCAAATTTAACTGTTTTAAACATGGCTTTCCCGCGCCATTTCTTGTGGCGAGCTTGAAATGTTCTATAGTTTCTTATCAATTGAGAAGTGGGACTACATAACAGCATATTATATAATAAATAAGATAATAAGAAGGCAAAAACATTTTTTTTTAAATGATTGGGTCACTCAAACTAAAGTCGGCGTCCCACAATATTTTAAACGAAAAGCGTACCATACATTATGTTAACAGAAACTTTTGCGTTTTTTAAGGCGGTTATTTGATTTCTATGAATTATGTATTCAATTCATGGTCGGCCTTATAAACAGCTGCACACTTTAAAGCTTTGTCGCTTTATCTGTGACAGTGTACAGCTATACATGGAAGGCTGAATCTATCCATCTGGGTCCTTAGAATGTTACCATTTTAAACATACACTTTAAAAATAATAACATTCGAAGGACTTTCGATTCAGCATTTTAAATTTCTTGCATATTATCAAAATTATCTTATATTGAACATTGATAAGAAAGTCAGTTATGTGACGATCACAATATCACAATACATTGCCCCAAACATGAAACAAGCTTATTTGATGCGTAATCTAAAACACAATTTCAACATAATCGTTAATGTTTTGAAGGATGTGCCTCAATCCATCCTCAATCACGCATTACATATACAGAACACGCACTAATGGCCGAATGGGTTTTAATAAAATTTGGCTTTCGTATCTTAAACTAACTCAAAGGATACTATTATCCCGAAAAAAATTGTTAGTTTACAAGGATAAAGAGGTGAACAACTTCTACGTGGACGAAGTTGCGGGAAAGTGATACTAAGAATATGAATAGGTACCACCTATACATACTTGTAGCACTGTTTCCATACCATGAGCTACAATTACCGTACCCAAGCTCGTACACAGATTCATTTTATGCGTTTTTGACTAAGGATGATAATGATGATACTCTTAATTGATATAAGAAACTTGTTTCATTTTTGTTTCGACTTACGATGAGCAAAACAAGAACTGCTTTTAAAAACAGTTTTATTTAACTTTAATGCTGCGATCTTTTACTTATTTCAAACAATTAAGTATTTTGGCTTAATCTGGAAAGATCACTTTGACAGTTTATAAAATATATAATTTCAACACTTTTTTCTTGAACTTCTTTTTGATACTTGCATTGTGACCACTTTTAGTAATTTAAATAATTAATGAACTCTGTTTATAATGATTTGCTTGCTTGGAGGTGTTTGAGATAACGAGATATTAGATAGGCTTTTATTATTTTTCACAGTGCTCATTAAAGACAGTGAAGATTAATTATTAAATAAATATACTTACATAAATCCACTATGCAAATTAGTTTTATTAATATAATTTTTTATACTTAATAGTTTTATTGAACCAACGTAAAGAGTGTTTTATAAGCATAAATGTTATTGCAACTCGCGATGTTTTAATATTTGCAATTAGGTAGCATATGTTTGCATATGATTGTTTTCTTTAAGTAAATATTTCCCCAACTGGCCATTGTGAGTTGGCAGTTTGCGTGGGTGGTGCAGCGTGCTGACTGCTGGCTGGTGGTGGAACGAGCTAGACTAGAAGATCTGCGATACTGCCTGCGCTGCTGCGCTATGACGTGACGGAAGCGACCCGAGCCGTAGTGTACGTGCGGGGGAGCGAGGGCGCGCGGGTGCGGGCGACCGGACCGCCATCACTGGGATCGTAGGGAAGCGCCCGGGTGTGCGAGCTTCAACAGGGGAGACTTGCACGCACACTAACGCCGGTGCGGGATCCGACAGAACGAAGCGGGCCACGCACACGTGCATGCAGCTCCCTCCGTGCTTATACTTGTCTCCCTTCCCCCGCCGTAGCTTGCTGCCGGGCCGCGGTCCATAATGTTTCAAAACTCTAGTTGTGTTTGAGATTGCGTAGCGTACGCTGTACGCGCTTAAGTGGTGCACAGCGTAAACGTTCTTTGTTCTGCATTTATTATCAATATGTGTATATTAGCTTCGTGACTAAGTTTTTTACGCTAAGATCTGATAAGTACTAAGTAAGCAAATAACTGTGTCGGTATTAGGTTGCGCGTAGACTGCCGCGACATAGACATTCAACTTAGGTACTACTTTTCGTGCTGTAAATATTCTTAATTCGTTTCGATAACTCTTTGTACCGAGTTAATCGTGTGTTGTGAAGGTGGAAAATGTGAGTAGAGGTTAAAATGTCGCATGGCGCCAGTTTGCTGGACACTCGGCTGATAAGATGCGGAGTCCTGGCTAATGAGTCACCGCGGAGCCGCGAGCGCGATGATGGCCGTGCAGCTCAACGAGCCGAGTAAATGGCATCGCGGCGGGCTCTTGTGCTCATTAAACAGAAGCTTTCGGCTGGCCAGTGGCAAATCTAAAAACACTTCAAACTATAACAGATTTATAGTGCATCCAGAAATGTCTGAAACGGTAAGTACCTACCTATATCAAAGGTTTATTTAGATACAACTACCGACCCGCACCGCTTCGCTTCGGTTATGTGAGTTTTCTGTACTTTATCACCCGTACCGTACCTACCTACATAAACCAGAATTTATTAATTATAGGTATATAAAAACATTCCGTGAAAAAATAGATAGGTATCTAAGTAACTGTTAAATATTTTTTCACGAAAGGTTTTTTTATATAACTAGCTTTTGCCCGCGACTTCGTCCGCATACATTTATTCCCTAGGGAACTTTAAAAAATTTCGGGATGAAAAGTAGCCTACCTCTGTGTTATCCAGGGTATAAGCTATTTCCTAGGTACCTATATGCTTTGCTGCAGGCGGTGGGGACACGTAACTCTAGCCTACACCTAAAAGCCAAATGTTCCCCTAAATAAAAAAACTGATAGGTAATGAACTAATGACTTAGGTATACCTGCACATGACCTAACTATCTAATCATAGCTATGACACAGGATGTCGTAAAGTAAAAAAAAAACCGGTCAAGTGCGAGTCGGACTCGCGTACCGAGGGTTCCGTAATGAAGATAATATGCTTGGTAACCGCAAAAGCAAATACTAATTTTGTTATGCGCTTTATTTTCCACGCAATAAGGTCCATTTTGAGTAAGCCTAAATTTTAATACAGAGTATATCAAAAAGTACATCACAGAAAAATCAAAATAAATCTTTTTTAAATGTGCAGAATCTGTCATATGACACCCCATTTGCTATAATCGAACAACTTTCATTTTTCAACCCCCCATTCTAGACCCCTTTTAAATTATTTATAAAAATAATTTCATATTTTTTTACTAGTAACAGATGCGGGCAAGCAAGTTGAACAAATATATCTACAACTATGCCAAATTTCAAATTGATAGCATTTGTAGTTGCTGAGAAAACCTGCTGTGACATACAGACAGACGAACAACGAAGTCTCACCATAAGGGTTCCTTTTTTACCGTTTTGCCACGGAACCCTAAAAACCTATATCTTTGATCTAGATGATCTTACACCGTAAAATAAAATACTTCTAGTTATAATAGGTACCTAGGTATATCTAGGTTCAAAATTGCCGGTTTTTAAGAGGTACGTACGAGTAACTTTAATACAAACAGATTTAATATTATAGGTAATAGAGTGGCCATTTAGGCCAGTCTATAACGACATTAAGCATCGCAAAGGCGCATGTAACTACGATTTTTCTACATGTTGTTAGGTCTCTTGAGAGTAGTTAACACCCAAATTTGTAACCCTGAAAACCCTACCCCCCCATGGTGCTCGAAAAACTGCGAAATTTTGGCACTTGTTTCGTTTCTTCGAAAGATCTACAATAAGAAAATGTTTTTCAAGTATCTTTGTACCGTACTATATTAAAGATAACTAAATTTCCTATAATTTGCGCGTAACTTGAGCACACTATGTTCATTGGTTGCGGTGGTACAGCAAGTCAAAGATGAGCAATTAAAAAAAAAGTGAATATGTTGTGTTAGGGTCAGTTTCCAAGACACGTACCGGCTGAACCAAAATGCTCCTAGGTAGTCACAGGAAAGTAATTTGTAGGGAATACAATCAAGTTTCATTTAATACCAAAGTGGTGCCTCCAGGCCTCCAGGCCTCATATTCATCCGAAATAAAAAACATTGTTCTGAATAAAGTTGGTACGATTTTCTTTAAAAAATTGTGCAAAAATGTGAATTTACCATTTTAGACAGTATGACTTAAAATAAACATCCCACATTAAACTTTAAAATGAAATAAACATGCATTGGAAAAATGCGAAAATTTTGGCATTTGTTACAGTTTCTTCGAAAAAACTACCCTAAGGAAGCGCTTTTTAAGTATCGTTGTTCGGTACTTTAATAAAGATTAGGTACTAAATTTGCTACATTTGAGCGTAACTTGACCTCACTATGTCCATTGGTTGCGGAGATACAACAAGTTCTCAGACCCTGCTTAAAATGGTGGCTTGCAAATGCAAAAAGAAGTTGCTTAGGGTCGAGCACTTGCAGAAAGCCTGGGCTCAAGTGCTCTATCCAATGTTCCTTTTGCCACGGGCGTAATTGCAACAACGCCATCCCTTTCGTCCTGGACCAGGAGGACGAGGATGTGGATGACCCAACACCATTATGACGACCCGGCTGTGTTATGGTTACGTTCAAATTGTAGCTTTTAAAATAAAGAATAACCGGAACTATGTTGCTATTTTGTTTCATTTGCATACTTTCAATAAAATTTATTATTTACAAACAAAACTTGGAGCGATCACTAGTATATGCGAAAAGCATCGATGATTGAGTTTATCGATATAGGCGATCCCTAGCTCAGCCTAGCTGTCATTTAATTTTGCCCCGTATATACCGAGGTCTAGTTATAGTAAATAAATAAGTCAAGAAGCCCGTCGCAAATGGGTCAATCAACTTTTTGTTGTAGCTCGTTGCCATAGTGACGTCTCCTGGGTCACTCTTTAAAAGTATGATTTCAAAGGATATATAAGTCCACTAAAAATCAGTTTTACTGGCAATTACAAACCCATTCTTTTATGGCTTTTCTCCTGAGTGTGCTAGAAGTATACATACGCCTACCTTTTATAACATTTTTTCTAAGAAAATCTATCATTATCGTCTCCTGGCTTACGCGACAGAATAACAACAACAAAAAGTTGATCCGTCACCCAAATGTTCTTTGTATCCTGTACCAAACTGGTTACTTTTTTGCAACATACTAAGCTGTCTTCTACTGAAAACATTTACACGTAGTTAGCAAAGTCCATCCACGATTTAAAAGTCGATCAGGGGGCTACCAGGGGCATACTAAAGCTGAGCCCGTATTATGCTCGCCTTTATCGCGGTAGATAAAGCATACGTCACCCTCACTCTTGCATTTGGTCAGAAAGTGACAGCTGTTTTATCCATGTTTATATAGGCTCGCAGAACTGCTATAGGTAGTATTTCATGGTAACCCTCCAGCCAGATAGCTGACAAAGTAATGAAAAGGTGCCGACTGGACCTAATAAAACTTGGTCCGCTTACTTACCACGCTCACTTTGCCACAATACTTCGAGGATGTACGACTCCGGTGTTTTTGGTACTTTTATATTTTAAGGCGCGGAATCGTTTAAATTTCCTTTTGAGTCAGTAGAACTGCGGTTAGAGGTGTTGTTTCCCGGTTGCAGGGGTTGAGCTCGAGCAGCGAGGCGCCGGCGGCGCTGCGGCCCCTGGAGATCGTGGCGCCGCGCATCGACTCGTACCGCTTCTCGATGGCCAACCTCGAGGAGACGCAGGACGCCGACTTGGACGCCATCCTGGGCGAGCTGTGCGCGCTCGACTCCGAGTATGACGAGGAGATCTCCAAGGTCTCCGCAGGTAAAATAACTTTATTATTGCCGTTAAAATAATGAAAAAGTTTCAATTATGAATTATGAATAAAATATTACATTTGGTGGTTCTAGCGCGAGTATTAAAATCATACGTCTAGTTTTTTAATCGCATTTACTGTTTAAAAACATGAACTATAAGTTTACGGAATCTATCAGTAGCAAGAACTTCAAAAATAGACTCACGTTTCCATGCAATATATTACGTATACTTCTTCATCTTTACTACTCGATGACGATACAAAAGTCTACATCAACGTCAACGTGCTAGCAAATTTGAGTACAGTACCCTTAGACAGTACCAGTAGCAGTACCCTCACCATGAGTTTCAATGACTGTAATCCCTCGACAGTCTATTACTCTGTCCCTCTCAATCTATTCGACTCACTAGCGAGAAGGACGGTTGCTGTAAGTGCTGTATGTAACTCATGGTAAGGATACTGAATAAATAGGTGACACGAGGCGCTTAAATCATTCGCTATACCTACTAACTTTCTTCTACCTACCTACACAATTTCTTTATGGTTTGACTTTAAGTTAACGTTACTTACTTGATAGAAGAAAGAAGTTCGTGCTCGGGATACGGAATATTGACGCTCAATGACACTAGTACCTAAAAAAAAGGGTAAGTATTTTAGTGTTCTTCAAACGTTCTTCAAGCACAAACGTTTACCTTCTATCGTGTAAGGGAAGCTTTGTACCTCGGACATAGCTTTACCTCGGACAGTTGTGACAATATTAAAAAAAAACGGCAATCCTCAAAAATTAATATCTATGTCATTTGAACCATTATTGATGAAAATGAACGTATAGTTAGTTGTACGAAACTCGAGAGGGGCGTGTGCGTCAAGAAAATTATAAAAATATAAAATTTGTTCACTCACAAAAAGTGAGTTTTTAGAACTTTATTTCGAACCCGTTTATTTAGTGTTTCGTAGATATATGATAAAACTAAATAATGCATGGTAAAGTTACATTAAATAGCTATCAGATAGCGCGGTCGTTTCAACCTAACTTTTAGACGAAGTGTGTTTACGAAGCTTACTTTAAAAAAGTTGCTTTGTTTTACCACGTAGAAAAGCTCCAAAAGTTGTTTAATTCTTATTTTTTTGTTTTTTTTTTGACAAGTTAAATATTCGTTACTTTTCTTATTGTTGATTACATTTTTGTTTGTTTTTAATTTATCTCAGGGGAGGTATATTATTTGTTTTAGAAGAGAAGGAAAGTACCTATGACAGTATGTTTTCTAGTATAGTATAATTTTACTAAGGAACCTATTAAAAGGTAGAAAAACTCTTCGTCCGAAGACTTAGGTTGCCTTTTATTTCCATAATAAATAAATACTTGATGATTTTTATGTGCTTTCTTGGCAAAAATGTTATGTGTCCAAGGTACAACACCTAATGTCCAAGGTAAATCAGGGGTTTTGTACCATGGACACTTTTCTCTTTTTTTTCTATCAGCCTGTCCCGTCGTAATTAACAAAAGGATCGTTTATTGTCATATCCCGGAATGTAGTATAATAGTACATCTTTACATATTCGCACCTACGCGTCTGTCCACTCCAAACCATGTCCAAAGTTCCAAATATTGCGCCAGTGATAGTGCGATACCGCGTAACTGACAAATTCAATAGGTAACGAGCAATATGCACGTTACCAAGGCCTTTATTCAACTCCGTAAAACCATATTGCCACTTGGCATGTTATCGTATTGTTCTTCTTGAAGTGCCCCTTTATAGTCTCCATTACGAGAAAATGGGTTCGGGGCGAGCACCTGCTCGGTAGCGGCTATTCCTGAACACTCCCTATGTTTCGCAACTAGGTACCTATTAAGTGATATCTTTAATACAGGAGAATCGTGATGAATGAACATACGAGTAATTAAACATAATATTTATTCAAGTACTGTTCGTGTCCGCAGGGCTGTCGTCGATGGCTAAGGAGCGGGATGGCGAGGGCTGCGCCCCGCGCGTCGAGTGCGGCGAAGGCGCGCCCGGCGCCGCGCGCACCGACTCGCCCGACAATGACTCCGCCTTCAGTGATACTGTAATAACTATATTTAATTGTACACATAAAGTATAAGGTCACTTATTAGAATACAATAGGGTGGGCCAGCGAATATAGTGAACGACTTTTTTAAGACTTTAAAAATGTTGTATCCCAAAAGTCCAACAAATGGAAAAGAAAACCGGGAGAAACAAACTATTTATAATCAATGGATAACTTAAAATAAGAAAGAAGATGTATAGTTATTGATGACTATTACAACTCATGAATCCCAAGGTTAATTTAATTTAACTTCATTTTTTCAGTCATTATCATCCATTGTGTTTGTATATACAAAGATAACGCGTGATTGATACGCCTGCGTTCGTACCTGCATACGAGTATAATTTTTAAGTGCATAATTATATGTAAAACTTTTTTGTGCAGTTTAGACTTTATTAATTACCCACTTATGTAGTGGTGTTGTTAATATTTTTAGGTGTTGGTATTGCCCGACTCGCTCTTGGGTTTATTTAAAATGTTTCAGACTTCCCTCATTAACTATTTTAATGGATTTTCATGTGTTATATTGTTTCCTTATTCTAGGTATCGATGCTTTCGAGTGAATCATCAGCTTCTAGTAGTGCCAGTGCAAAATGTAAAGCGTTAAAATTGAATCTCCATCAAGACCAGAAGGTAATTCTAGTCGCCCATTGTAAATTTGATTTCTGCCAAAAAAAACCTACTGGGAATTGCTGGAAGTAAAACTGTTTGGGTTAGGGATGTACAGTAGTTAATTATTACTGTTATTTCAGAATGCAAGTTTTCAACAAAAGGCTGACAAAATTAAATTAGCGTTAGAGCGCATGCGAGAGGCTAACATTAAGAAGTTGTTCATCAAGGCGTTCTCAACGGACGGCTCCTCCAAAAGCCTGTTGGTAGACGAGAAGATGAGCTGCGGGTACGTGGCCCGCCTGCTGGCCGACAAGAACCACGTCTCCATGGAACCCAAGTGGGCCGTCGTCGAGCATCTGCCCGACCTAAACATGGGTATGCTTCCTCTATTCAAACCAGAATTCAAATATACTTACGAGTAATTTATATTCTGAAACCCTAACAAAATAATCTTCAGATTGCAAAATACCTTGTGCCAGAAGGTACCAGTCAACATGACAAGAAAAACACAGATCTTATAGCCTGTGTCAATTGAAATTGAAATTGCTAATCATGTAAACAAATTACTACTGTTTGACACATAACCTCAAATATTAATCAAGCGTGTTTTTATTTTAAATAACGTATAATTAATACTTATTTATCATAAACTTAATGTGAAAGTAAAGATCAAGTGTACATCATTGCTCAGACCTCACTTGGTCAAGCACGTGATTATCGAGTAATAATGGTAAATTGGTTCGTTTGGTTGTGTTTACATCTATATGCCAATTTAAATTAGCACAGATTATATAAGTACAATACATAATCGTACCCTATAGGAGTATTTATTTTGTAATGAATAATGATAAATGTCCCATACTAATTTTTTGTGTATTTGTGTTACCAAATATTTCAGAACGTGTATACGAGGACCACGAAAAGTTAGTTGACAATTTAATGTTATGGACGCGAGAGTCGAAAAATAAAATCATATTCGCTGAAAGACCAGACAAAATAGCATTGTTTCAAATGCCGGAGAAGTTCCTTTTGTCGGAAGACGACAGAGGTAAGTACTGTTTTAGATGCTTGCATTTTTCCGATTGATTGGTTTAAAAAATGTTAAATTATGGTTATTATGAAGCCTTATTATTTATTATATTTTTTATATTTTGTTAGGATGGTCCAGCGAGCACGACGAGCACTCAAGACAAGTGATATTAGAAGAATTTTTTGGGCAAAGTGGAGCTTCCTCTAGCACCGTGCCGTCCGTGGCCGGGCATCCTGTGCCGCCCATGGAGGGGCCGCTCTACCTCAAGAGCGACGCCAAGAAAGGATGGAAGAAGTACCACTTCGTCCTGAGGCCTTCTGGTAAATGTTTACCTTATGCGTAACACGTCTTTTTAAACGACTCGTGTGGCCACACTTATTAAGCAAAGCGATTTGACAATGCGAATTTTAATTGCTAGCGCTGACTTATCATTTTAACACCCATTACAATTATAATCTGTTCCTCAAATAGGACTATACTATTCGCCTAAGGACAAGGTGAAGACGCTGAAAGAGTTGGTGTGCTTAGCTACTTTCGACACTAACGAGGTGTACATAGGGTTGAACTGGAAGAAGAAGTACAAGTCGCCGACCGACTACTGCTTTGCGATCAAGCACCCAAGGCTACAGCAACCAAAGAGTGTTAAGTTTATTAAGTTCCTGTGTGCGGATGACCAGCGGACGCTCGAGCGATGGATCACTGCCATGAGGGTAGCCAAGGTGAGAAATAAACGATCTCATGAGTCACCACACCACCTTACAGAGTCAGAGTACCAAAAACATAAACATACTTTCATTGTATTTTTTCTCAGCACGGGGCACAGCTTCTAGAAAATCACCGTTCACTGGTGGAAGAACTCACGCAAGAAGATTTGGACCATCTCGCACACGCGCGGTCATGCTCGGTGAGTGAAAAAAACGGGCCAAGTGCAAGTTGGACTCGCGCACGAAGGATTCCTAACCATTTTTTGTATGAGGGGGGGTGGGCCTTTAATTTTTAAATATTATTTTACTTAAAATATAAAGGCAGTTAAAGAAATACAGCGGTTGTTAAGGATTGGAAAAAAATCACAAAGAAATCAGGATTTTGTTATTGATTTGTATTTTTGATTAGTTATATTATTTGTTTACACTCTGTACTGTCTACCTATAACATGAGATATAGCCCGTTGACAGACAGACGATCCAGTTGGCAGCCTTTGGGTACGGAACCCTACTTCAGTTTAACTGACCTATTGCCATTTAAAAAGAAGTTATTTTATGCGTTTTTGAAGGTGGCTTTTTGTTTAAAAAAAATAAAAAGCTAACTAAATGTAAAGTAAAAAATGCCGCTGTTGCTGCTTAGTTTATGAAATTGGTATATTCTGCCTTACACGGAATGAGGTTGTTCTGATGCTTTATGATCTTGTATAAGTATAATATAATAATGAAGTCGTTATGACAATTCCAAGTTTTTCCCATTTTCCAAACCCTCCGTATCCATTGTGAAACAATTGAAAAACCTTAAAAATTTTGATATTTTTTCTGTTTTTGTCTATAAGAGGCCGTATACGAAATTTTGCCGGTTTTGCTTATTTTTGTGATTTTACAGTTAAAATACTGCTTTTCTATAAGTTTTAATGCTCAACATTAAATGTCATTTTAGTTATGATCGAATAAATGAGCTGCGAATAAATGTGCCACGAATTTTAAAGCTGTAAAAAAATCAAACTGCTACATTAACGTAAAAAAAAGATGCCGTTTATGCCGCAAAATAAGTGTATTTCGACACTCTTGAGGGAATCAAAATGTATAGGGAATTTCCCGTTGACCTAGAACTATGAAATTTGGCAAGTAACACGCTCTTATACCTCTAGTAATAAAGACGTGTCTGATATATTTGCGTCCAATGTTGGATAATATGTTATTGCTGGTGACTGTGTCATTATGAATAGCTAGGTACAAACAATGTGGTTTGTAGCAGAAAGGAAATCAATTAACTTATTTTCAACCGACTTCAAAAATAAATGTTTTAAAAAACAAAAAAACCGCCTTCAAAAACGCAAAAAATAACTTCTACTACTAGGTACTTAGTAGTAGGTACCTATCCTATTAGGTTAGTCCAACTGAAGTCGGCTTTTTGTTGAAAATATTGTGGTCGCCGACTTCAGTTAGACTAACCTAATAGGATAGGTACCTACTACTAAGTACCTAGTAGTAGAAGTTATTTTTTGCGTTTTTGAAGGCGGTTTTTTTGTTTTTTAAAACATTTATTTTATTTTACACTTTTTAGTGATCATAATAAGCTTATTTAGTCCCACTTCTTAGTTGATATATGAAACTTTAAGACATTTCAAGCTCGCCGCAAGCAACGCCGCGGGAAAATCATAGTCATTTTTTTAAAACAATTAAATGTGCTTCGTTGTAGTCGCTCAACTATCTTAATCGGGATATCTTATCGCCACCCTTGAAATCGGTACCGTTGAGGAGTTCCGGTGGCCATCTGTGGTCTTCATCATCAGTTCCGCTTCACCAAGTGACACTTTCTGAATGCAAATGCTACACTTGTTACTAAAAGTACTAAAATCGCTATATGTTTGCATACAATATTTGAGGAGTTCCCTCAATTCCTCACTGATCCCTTCATCAGATTCAGATTTGCTGACAATGGGACCACCTCGGAAGTATACTCTATCAAACCAAAAAAGAATTTTTAAAATCGGTCCACAATTGACGGAGTAATCGGTGAACATACATAAAAAAAAAAAAAAAAAAAAAAACATACAGTGGAACGTATAACCTCCTCCTTTTTTGAAGTCGGTTAAAAAAGGAGTAGGTTCTCAGTTCGTCGTAATATTAACGGTTAACGGATACCTAACGGTTTGTGTGCAGATCACGTCGATCCCGGCGAAGGCGCCGGGCGCGGCGGCCAGCAGCCCCGCGCCCTCGAGCGGCGCCAGCATCGCCAACTCCGACATCAGCAGCGGCAGGTAAACCAGCCCCATGCGACACGCGCCACGACCTTAGCCCACTCCGATGTTCATTATCACAACGAGAAATCTAACCAATTCGAATCAGATTAAACCAGGAAGTCACTGAAACGACTTAGGTACTTACAGTTTTACCCAAAAAATAAGCCCAATTGTAAGATATATTGCTTGCCATGCATTAATATAGGAGATCTGTCCTGCTCATGTTTAGGATTCGTTCACTGCAGGACGTTCTTAACTAATAATACACCTAATCAATGGTTTCCGCGCCGCGCTGTAGGAACTTAAGAGGTTTGCGAACCGAACCTTAAACCGCGTAACTGTCAATTTTTTTCAATGCAAAACAAATTCGATTTTCACGATTTTTCAATGTAAAGTCGGGGTCAAAGAAATGGCAAAAGATGTAAACCAATCGTACTGTTTGACTCATAACTTTTGATTTAAAAGTTAGTTTGTTAATTGTTATTCAATCTTAAACAGAATGTGAAATTACTTATTAATTAAATATACTAAATAAAGATAAAATGTAGGTAATGTAGTTGGCATTAAAAAGTAGGTTTGTACGTTTCCGTTTTTTATTTGTTTCTTTGCTAGAAATATTTTCTTGGCAAAGAAAACGTACCTACACACCTAGTTTTTCATAATATCTACAAGATATTAAAAAATATTTCATGGAAGAGGAACGCAATCGCATTTTGTATGGAAATTGTAAGCTTTACAATCCTCTTAAATTGGTGATCAGTAGGTACCTAAATAGTCGTCGTGGTTTCCCGCGCTACTAAAAAAGGTCCGTAAGTAGGTGCCTGATGATGCGCAGATATATCCGGGCAATTTGTTAACTTTGGAGCGGTGGTTAACTTACGCAATAATTAAGATAAGGTCATGTCAACCGATATTAAAGAATATGCTAGGATAATACTATTAACAAAATAATAATTGTCTAAGTGTAACATTAGTTACAGTACCTACGGTTTCTCTTTATGAGCGTGATGTATCTGTTGCGGTGTTATGGATTTTGTGTGACATTCGGAAGTTCCTCCGGTCGGCCCTGTAAGTAGCTGCACACGTTTGTACCTTTCGCTTTAAAGCGCTTTAAGTGTGCAGCCAGGTACTTATAAGGCCGACCGTACAAATGTAGTAATACACTAAATCTCACCTTAAGATCCTCTATTCCGCTTTGTTTTATCATGGTTCACGTCATGGTAGCTCTTATGAACTTGACAGTATATGGTTTAAGACAAAGTTGAATACAGGCCCCAAAGCGCATTCAGGCAGATGTAGCGAACAATCAAACGGAATCGTATCTTGCTTAATTTATATACATATTTTGCTCTTTTTAGCTTCCGTACCGATCGCTAAGCTTACTAAGCGAATAAGATAAGTAAGTACCAAGGTGTGTACAATATTTTCCGAAAATACGATGTCGGTATTATTTACACACTGCCTACATCGTTCGTAGTCTCCTGCAATGTTTCTTTACTGAGTGTAAAACAAGTAACCAAATATTTAGTTTTGTTTAACATCTTGGCATGCGCCAACAAGAAGCAAAGACCTAACAATGTATTAACTATTTCACCAGTCTTCGCCTACCTGTAAGTAAAAAATTCGTAATTTTAGTAGTACAAGTACCTACGAAGTGATAAAAATCAAAATGAGAAATGAAAAATTACGCAATTGTTTACTCACTGGGTAGTTTTACCTGAAAAGCTTTCCTGGAGTTTTAAAAATTAGTAATGTTATAAAGTTCGACGTGCTCTTTTTGAATTTTCACTTTGCCACCTCGTAAATACGAGTACCTCAATCGCTCGGGCCGCCATTTTTTTTTTTACAATGTCTCCTTTCCTACTTATTTTTACTATAAAAGAAATCTGTAATAAATAAAGAGAAAGTAAATTTTCTATAGCGAGCGGCAAAAATACGGGTCTGAGGTGACAAACGGAAAATTCGGCAAGAGCACGTCGAAATCTATAAAATCACCCATTTTCAAATCTTTCCAGGTACCCCTTTTTGAGCACCAAATGTCTCTTTGAGTGGTCCTCCCTAAATTACTAGAGAAAAGTGTTACCTTTCAAGCTGCTCAGCAATTGTCTTACAAACGCGTGCGTTGCCTTTGATCTCTTTGATTGTTAATGTCCATATTTTAATTTCCGAATAGCGGTTTCCTTTTTGCTGGCATTATCAAATGACGCATTCATGGTGGCTTTGCTTTAAAGGACTATGCTCAAGAACCAGCAGAGCTTAGTGTTACGTCATTCATTATTCATTACATAGGTCTTTACCTTGTAAGTAGGTGCTTCATTTTCTACAAGTGCATTGCAAATACGTTGGTACAAATATATGTACATCCTATGTTGTGTTACGTTGCTTCTTGGACCAGACTTATCTTCACTAACACTGGTCTTGATCCTATAACAATTTAATTTTACATAGTATAGGTATTTTTCTTTGATAGTAGACTTTATGTTTGCCCTATGTACCCGGCCGGAGCGCGGTTAAGAGTACAATGTGTTTTTAAGGAAATTGAAGCGACTATACAGTAGTTCAAGTTCGCAGTTCGTTGTGAGCTTGTGAGTGCTGCGTACGCTGGAACCTTAACGGGTTGCAAGTTGTGTAAATTCCATGCAGATATGAACTTTCACTACTGTGTGTGTGTAGACGCTTCGATTTCCTTTCCTAAGTAAATTATAGGTATATATGCGCTCTGGCCCAGCCCGGTCGGTTGGAACCATACATTAGACCAAGTTGGTGCAGTGTGTTTTATTTATAAAACTAGAGGACGCCCGCGACTTCGTTCGCGTAGAATTAGTTTCCCGCTACCCCCCCTATTTCTTCCCGTTGGGGATCGACTTTCGGGAAATCCTTTCTTAGTGCTCAGCTCACTTACATCATGAAAGGAACCCCTGTACCAAATTTCAAGTTTCTAGGTACGGTAGTTTCGGCTGTGCGTTGATATATAAGTCAGTCAGTTTTGCCTTTTATATATATAGATGACGAAATTACACTTGACAACTTAATTTACCAAATACTGACAATTTAAATTGGACTTAAGGTCCATTAGCACACCCGAGTCATAAATGTGGAATAAAAGGGGTATAGCTTGGAAAGTTTTGTAATTAGTATTTCGGAGTAACCCACCTAGGTGCGCGTGACGGAAGCGCAACGCCTACTTAAGGTCCGCGGGGAGCACAATTTTGCGCTGCGTTGGCATCGCGCCTCATGGATTTAGTTTAGATTTATTCGGTAGGAAAATGATGTGACGTCTTATTCATAATTAGGTTAATTAAACGTTAGATTTTAAACATATAAGGAAAAGTAAAATTTGGATAAGTAAAAATAGGGCTATTAAGAATCTGACATAAAAAATAGGTAAGTATAACGTAAATTCGGGATGCTAAAATTAGGGCTAATGAAAAGTGAGGAAAAATAAAAAATCGGGTTTTTAATTTTAAAAATAGGGTTAATTTTTTTCGGGCTACAATTATAAAATGCAAAACATTTCTTAAGCACCTTTGTTATCAGTTTGGACATTGGCGGTTTGTCTAAGCAAATAAGTACATTCATTTCATTACAATCTCGTCGTCTTATTAGAGCCCATTTCGTTTTGTTTAAACCTTGTAAATAAGATCGATCATCTTCATTATACGAATTATGAAAAAATACGTTTATTTCTCGAGCTTGTAATCGTTATTTTAATAATATCTAAATATTCAATATTTATTTTGTTAAAATGTGCCTGGTATAAATCAACACTTTGTTAATATGTATCTACCTACTGTAATTTATGTCCTACTATAAGTCCTGAGGGCCTAGTACCTATGGTTGCGTTCATCGCGTGACAAAATGCGTGGATAAAGCATCCGTCATTCTCTATCAAAAAGTGACGGATGTTTTATCCACATTTTGTCACGCGATAAACGCAGTCATATTAGGCCCCCAGGACCCGTATTATATTATGGTCACTTTTATCGCGGTAGATAAAGCATCCGTCACTCTCGCACTTACGTACTGCGGGCCTAGTTGGCTGCGTCTATTTTGCGTATCAAATGTGAATAAAGCATCCGTCACTCTCGTACTATTTACGTGTCAGTAGGTGACGGATGCCTTATCTAAACTATGTCACGCGATAAACGCAGCCACATTAGGGACCCTAGGGTCAGAAAGTGACAGACGATATACACGTTTATCCAATTCTTAAACACGACCATAATAGGCCCGCAGGTTAGATCTTTCTCAGTCAAGATGGTGCATTTTGCACGTGTGCGCTATTTGTCTCTCATCTTGTTCTCTGATTGTTGACTAGTTAAGAGGCCTGATTATTTAATGTTTTTATTCCCCCTGTGAACACCGTTAGTCAATGAACCGTTTTTCCTAGTAAATGAATGTTTGTGTTAAAATAAGTAAATATTTAAGAACTTATTTATTTATGTAAACGAATTCAGTGAAAAGTTTGAAGTTGGTAAAGATGTGAGCGTGCTCCGCAGGCACTCGCGCGCGTCCTCCTCCAGCTCCAGCGGCTGCCTGTCGGACGGCGGCGCGCCCTCCGAGAGCGCCTTCGACTGCGAGTTCCCCATGGGTAAGCGCCAAACCAAAATGCAATCTTTATACCGGACGAGTGTGGCTGTCCTTATTCATTCAAAGCTTGTAAACATGAAACAAATTCAGCGTACGACTTATTCGGTAGTATGCGGCTTATTTGCCTGAAGACCGCGCAGTTAGGCTTATGTTAATGTGGAGGCGGCCTCGTAATCTTTTGGTTTTATTTATGAACCATACTTTCATTTGGTTACAAAAACCTATTAAGTAGGTAAATAAGAGCTATAGTAATTTTGGCCAATAGTTAGCAGAATAGTAAATTACCTTGTGTTTGATGTGACACTGTACTTATTCCAAATAACTGCGAGTCGTAGTGTGTGTTTACTTTAAGTCTTAAAGTTTTTTTTTTCTATTTACATATCATATCATGTGTTTTTCTTTCAAATTGCCGTTTTTAAGCAAATACCTAACTGGATAACAGAAACCGCTAAAACCAATGAATGAACTGCGGTGTTCATTCGCTATAGAACCGCGTGATTTAATTATTTTATAATATTGTGCGTTTTATAGTTTTATCAAAGTTTCTTTTTAAGAAATATAACTGTTAATTGATTGTCCGTCATGTGGCGAGTAGGTATACGAACAAATTCTTAAATGTTTAAAATGCTAGTTCATTCACTTCTTTTTAATTTCCAGTAAATGAACTACCTTCAATACGACTAGTTCTACTTAGTTTTCAGGCGGGAAAGTTGCACGTCAATGAATACCAAGTATAAATATCAATTTTACAAATAAATAAAAAAGAAGTAAAAATCATTTATAAAAAAATCTAACAGTGTTGATTCACTGGTTTCATTTGTTCGTTTACTGGTGTTTTCATGTTCATTAATTACTAGTGTTATTTGGTGTTTCGGGCTTAAAATAAATATAACTTAAAATTTTGCAATATCATTATAAAACAAAAGTTATATAAACAAACTAGAACACTTGCTTGGTTGATAAAGACAGATATTTGACGATAACTAATTCCAATCTATTAAAAAATATGTAAATATGAAAATCTCCTTAAAAGGGGTCATTCGTTGGTACGTTTACCCTACCTGTGATAGGATGAACACATATGTAGCGTGTAAGCTTTCAATTGTAAAATGGAGCTGTTGTATGTAAGGTGAAGTCTTGTAATTGCAACTATCTGGTTATTGCAACTAACTTAAATAACTCCTTCTAGGATACCTGTTTAGAAGAACGAAAGGCGTGATATTGTATTTCTTAGTAAGGAAGAAGGATATCACGCCTGTCGTTGTTCAAAATAGTGATCCTAGAAGGAGTTATTTAAGTTAGTTGCAATAACCAGATAGTTGCAATTACAAGACTTCACCTATCGCGAAAGTTAATTTGTGACCCATTTCAAGAAAAATATGCTTGAAGTCGTCAATGTCATTAGAGATGTCAAGTCATTTGTAACTTTTAGGAAACTCAACCTTATTGTTGTAGAATGTCAGATTGACTTTGGACCTAAGGTGGGTACCAAATTAAAGTTCGCGACTGTACAGTCAACAGCATAAATAAGTGATCATTTATGTACCTTGTCACTTTAACGTCGTGTTTGAAATATTATACAAAATTGTGAAACGGTTGAGAGCGACAAGGTACATAAAAGATCACATATTTATGCTGGTAACTGTACCATCCACTTTGAAGACCAATTAAAAAAAACCTATTCCTAAAAACGCTACTTAACATCTAAAACGAAAGACGTTATTAATAATTTAAATCATCTTTTTTTGTAAAATATACTTAATCCTTACACAAATTAGACGGAACAGATCTGATATAGTTAAGGTACTTTTACGCTTCCAAAGAATATCGGAAGATAACCTAAGGAACCTCCTCCTTTTTTGAAGTCGGTTAAAAATTATAGGTAATACCTATGCTGAATTTTTCAGGTACGATAAAACGCAAGCCGTCAATGAAACCAAATATCCCCCTGACTTGGATGACGCGTCAGCTGAAGGAGATGGCGGAGAAGGAGGCGGAGGCGGAGGGGGCGGAGGAGGGCGCGGGGGACGGCGGCACGCTCACGCGCACGCCGCGCGCCGAGCGCGACGACTCCACCTTAAAGCGGCACCATGCCGTGGGTGAGGACAAGCTTCATGTTTATATCTTGCATTTATACCTACTCAACGCCACATAACTTAATTTCCTGAAAGCACCAGTTTGAAGTATCATCATCAGTCATCACATCGCATCACTTAATAAGTATGTAATTATAATTCGGTCAACGTATGATGATCCTTCTTATAGACGTATTTCGTAATTTTATATCCTTACGAGTACTACCTATATATGTACTTGCAAGTAAGGTATACTTATTAAAAGAGGTGATTAACATTAATTTATAATATTCAATGCTGTCGCAAGGTTTTCATCAATTTAGTAGGTATTTCTGAAAAGTCAAAGAAACTCGTAATCATCTTGGATGTGTCTTGGATTTACCTACCTAACCATGAACTAAAGATAATTTAGAGTTCATTTTTGTCCACATTCAATTAAAGGGGCATAGTTTTATTTTGATTTTATTTTTAAAGAATGTAAACAAAAACTATTCTCCACCTAATGTAAAGTAAAGGCCATTTTAAGTCCCTACAGACAGGATTATAAGTAAGTACATTTTGAGCACCCAAACATTTAAATACGTCTTTAAAATACCATTGAATGAATCTTTCGACTGTTCTTAGATACGACGGATAGTGCGGTGTATGGCAGAACAATGTTGGCGAGCAGCACGGCGCGCGCGGAACCAGTGTCGCCGAGTTACGGCGTCTACGAGAGTCTTGGGCTAAGCGCGGCGGGCGCTGGCGCCAATGCCGTAAGCTCGGTATACGGATACGCTGTCGGATACGACGAGCTACCGCCGCCGCCGGCGGCAGACGACGCGGTCGACGTTATGTTTAGCTCCACACTCAGTCTGGACTCGCTGCCGCCGCCGCCGCCGCCGCCGCCGCTCGAGCCGGGCGAGGACTTGGCCGGCTCGCAGCTCAGCCTACCTCCGCCGCCCCCTGAACACACCATCGACACGCAGCCCGGCCGGGTGCACGACATCGTCACCCAGCTAACCACGAACCAAATGGATAAGGCCGTGCGAGCGGGTTTATCTAGAGTTAACTCTCGTACCTCCGACCTGAGCCGTTCCTTCCCGCGGCAGGCCTCTTTGGATAGCATCAGCTCTGGCGCTTCTCGAACTTCCTCTCTTCACTCGGATAAGAGTATTTATGGCCAACAGAATGCAGTTTATGGCGCATGTCTGGCTGAACTTCAAACCAAAAAGTTGAGCAACGGTAGTCCTTCCATTCAAAAAAAGATTCTTGCAGAACCCACGAAAGAACGCACCGGTTCGATGAAGAAAGTTATATTTGCCGACGATCTACCGACTTGTGCCGATGCATCTAGGAAGAATAAGAAAATTTCGTTTAATTTGAAAGATGCGCCGCCGCTGTCACCGCGCAAGCCTCCACCACCAAAGCGCAACGAGAGTACGCGGCTGTCGTCGCCGAAGAAGCTGGCCGACTCCAACAGCAACCCTCCAAAGGATTTCTTGAAGGACCTGCAGCGAGTGATGAGGAAGAAATGGCAGGTGGCACAAAAATGCAAGTTGGAGCCGGCGACGACGCCGCACGAGGTGCTCGGCTTCCGCGAGTACCCGCTGTCGGAGGACTACAAGGAGACGAGCGTGTCCATGTGGGTTGAGGAGCATTACGGCAGCGCGGCCGAGGACCCGTTCTACGAGAACGTGTACTCGCACGACGCGGGCGCGCTGCGCCGCGAGCCGCCGCCACCTGCCAAAAAAAGGCCGCCACCCGCACCGCCGCGACGCAGCGACTCTACGCACCTCTCCTCCGCGCTACCACACGCGCACGCGCAGCCCACCGCTTGAGGCGCCGCCGCCGACTCCCGGTGATCACCACGGTTTTATTTTATTTTTACTGTTATAAAAGTGATATTATTTTATTGGAATAAACGCACAGACAGAGACTGAAGCAACTGCAAGCTATAACAAGTATATTTAAACATTTTAAGGTAAATGTGCGTGTTAAAATTAAAAATGACAAGACTTGGTGTATAATAAAACGATAATTAATAATTACTAACTCAGTGCGAGTACCAATATTATCTACGTAGTGGAATTGTGCAGGCTAAAATTATGTCCAATAGTGTGCTATATTGTGACTATCTATTAATTTAGGAAAAATATATATGAGCATTTTAGACAATTTATACTCAGATTAAAAGAGTGTGTGCTGTAGAAGCTTAAAGTTGAGTAGGAAAACTTTAATAATGAATAAATCATAACCAGAAGTTTTAAAAGTTCTGATTAAAATGTAAAGACCAATTTCAATGGTAAATTGTTATTATTTCAAAAAATATATAAATAATTTATTGGAATTTGAATGGCGGTGCTATTTTAAAATGGTATACTAAAGTACGAGTATATAGGTTCAGTTTGCACGTCCACCTGTAAAGGGCATCTCTGTCGGTGGCGAACTAACCGTACCGTATTGATAGATATGTACGTAGTCATTATTTTAATTTAATTTCTAACTTGATGACTGAATGTCAATTTCATTAAAATCTAGCCACGAGGGCCGCTTACTAGTAAACGGCTAGATTTTTGACAATGTTAATTTTTATGATCCTGGTTAAAATGTTATCGTAGATAAAAAAGAACAAAAGTTGTAATGGCAGCAAGTCACAATATTTAATGTAAGGCAGTGCCCCCGCCAATAAAACTTACTGTTAACATGTATCCATACAATTTTACTTGATTGCTGTATAAAAGCTTTTCGTGGTATATAATTTAGTTAATTATTAAGGCATTTCTGGCACTTTTTACTTATATAAATAACTTGTTAATATGTATTTTATACATTTGATGAACCAATGATGAAAGAAAAACAAAACATTACGTTGGAAACAAAGATTTTGAATTATGATATTAATGCACCGGTCGGTCCTGCAAAACTAAGACCCGTATTCAATAACATAACTGAGTGTCACAGCGGCCCCCACCTCCGCTCTACGGCGTGCGCAATTTTTGTCTCTACAGCCATTAGAGCAGCTTCATGTGGGTTTTGCTCAGAATTAAGTTTTTTAAGTCCGTCCACACGATGAATATTAAGTGAGGAATAAACTATGCCTTGATTAGTGCATTAAATTTTATGCCTGCTAACTTAAGAAATGATTCTAAGGTTGGTCAGACTAGTGCATGCAGACCAGAAGTCTTATACACCACTTGCGTCGCAAGTCTCTATGTTTGAAAATATGTCGGTATAAATTGCCCAACTGAAAGTTCACGACGACAACAGTGGATTGCGTATAATACCTTCGTGGAACAGACATATGCAAGATTACTTACTAAAATTGTAGAGCCACTGAGACACTATCACAGCACAAGCCAATGATTATTTTCGATGTAGTATCAGTACTATGTAATATATTTTTGTGACATTAACCTCTGTAATTATAATTCATTATTTTATTTCTCTTCGCGAGTCATTATTTTCGTACATTTATATTAATATTGATTGCCCGCTCGAAGCATATAAAGACGTGTAATAACAGAAATAGTTAACTATGTACTTGATTTTTAGGCTGGGACTAGATAACGATGAAAGTGTGCATACAAGCGTAAGGCATTAAGGCAACATTTTTACTTTTTCCTTTTTCAATTTTTATTATACCTACTTATAAAGGATTATACTCATCTAAACGTCAAAATGGGTCCTTAACCAACAGAGCTTAATCATTAAAAGGTATTTTTATTATCTTCATTTTCTATTATGGGACCAAGCTGAATTCCATTATATAAACATATTTTAGTCGTGAGGGAAAATGCGGTTGCACCTTCGGAAATACACCTCATTACCCAGTGTAACAACATTTACCGATGTACAATAACCACAAAAACTGCAATGGAATTCAGTTTAGTATCCATACCATAACAGAGACGACGTTGTCGCTTCGGGGCCCAGCCCAGCCTTCATACAAGGTTGCCCAAGGTCCTGTCATGAGATTCCGGTATACCCTACATTGGGACTATTGGAGACGAAAAATGTGGCCTTTTCCAAATAATGTCGTACTATTTAATGAACCCACGAAACCAGATGGTCTACCTTTATCTAGTCATTCGTAGTTCAGCGTCCTGTCCACCGTAAGTATACACGGTATTTTTTACTGGGTATAGATTTAAGGCGCCTATCGAACTCATGAGTCTTGGGTTTGACAATCTTGACATCGCTTTGCCTCAAGGTAAATCATCGAAATATGGACAAAAAAGTGGCATTACTTTAAATATAACCACCCGCAGCGCCGTCCAACCACGAATCGGTCAACGCAAAATTAAATACCCATACCTATAAATGCATCAACTAAATTATATATATTTAGGAAAAAAATACTATATTTCATAGGTGCATCGATTTGGGGGAGATGGTGTAAAGGAAAATTGACACAAAGGTGGCGTTAAGTATATTAATAAGTTTGGGCTCCAGAGGCAACACTACCTGATCGTGTACCAGCCATGACCATGGGGGAGAAAGTAGTATTTGCCGACGATATAGTTATATTGTCGATTTCAGTGTCAGGCAATATCAGACCTACTAAGCCTTCACGCTGCCCCTTCCCACAAAACTTACTGATTAGAACCCGATACCTAAACAACATACCAATATCAAAACCGGTCAACATACTAGGTATAGGTACCATCGGGTTACCGACGGTGCCATCTGGGTTTATTCAGCAAAGCAGTTTGTCTCTATTAATGTTCTACTTGTGCGAATGAGCAGCGATACATTCATGATTATATCATATTGACGTTATTTTTAAAAGCCAAATCTTTCATATGTGTAGTCATTCGCTAAATCATTTTGTGTATTTTTAGGGTTCCGTACCAAAATGTAAAAAAGAAACCCGTATGGTGAGACTTCGGTGTCTGTCTGTATGTCACAGCAGTTTTTCTCAGGAACTGTAAAAGCTATCAACTTGAAATTTGGCATAGTTGTATAACTTGCTTGCCCGCATCTGCTTTTTCTCAGGTTCATCTTTCATTAGACAGACTCTATTTTTGCGTCCTATGTTGGATAATATATTATTGCCGGTGACTATAGGTACTGCGCCGACGATTTATAATAAAGTTAACAATGTGTACCTAATTAAAGCACTGCAAAACTGTTAGACAGTACAACCGATTGTCTACAGGAAAGTCTCTCTTTCTTATGTACCTAAGTTAAATTACCACAACCCTGTGTCACTCAGGCTAGTCATGGAATGTGACTCTAATAGATGTTTTTTAATAACTCTCTTGAACTCTTTTAGTAGCAAGCAGCCGTATAATGGTTGCTGTTAAAAAACAATTAATACTTTATAACACTAACTGAAATTCAAATTTAAGCTATCTCTCCTATTATTTATTGCCTCTTGAAGGGTTAGACAACAAATATACACATGGCTCCTATCCGATTTCCTTAGGTAAGCTGTTAAGTTGGTAGAGTACCTAGACATTTTTTAAATGTTCTTTCGCCGAAGTAATCATTTATTCTAGGTCGTCACATCGAATTTGTCTGTTAAAACTGACCAGCGGGCTTAGCACGCGAGGCGAGATTTACTGTCAGATTTGACGTTATCCATGAATTAGTGTCAATTAGCAATACCGAAAATGACACATGACATTAAATCCCACTTCAAGATGCTTAGTAATAAAAGGACTCAAGTCACACAAATTACACTTTTATTTAAAACCTTAAACGTTTACTCTTACGTTAGAATATGGAATAGACATATTTGACACTAAATCTCGTTTGACGAATTTTGACGTATAATCCTCACCTCGCGTGCTAAGCCCGCAGAGGGCTTATTATCTAACGCACTCGCAATCGCAACCGGCTTTAAATTGGAGCAATTGTTTTCATTCGTATGCAGACAAGCCTTCGATTTTCAAAATGAAAACGATCATGATTGCGAGTGCGTTAGACAATAAGCCCTCAGGGTGCCAAAATTATGCATTTAACTTGAGATAGGCAGATTAGAAGGTGATTCCTTCGTCAACCAGGTAGTCGAGATATTCCCTTAGATTCGCCTTGATCAGGATTGGAAGAGGCATCTTCAAGGGTGACAGTCTGAGTCCTTTGTGGTTTTGCCTAGCCTTGAATTCCCTCAATTCTTTGATGACGGATTCGGGGTAGGCCATCGATTTCGTAGAGAGGTTGAAGTCATTTCTCTCGTGTTGTACATGGATGAACTCAAACTGTTTGCATCGAAGCGCCTATGTCTGATAGAACTATTGAAAAATCACACAAGAGTTCAGTAGTGCCATCAAGATGGAATTCGGTGTAGGTAAGATAAGTGTGCGGTCCTGCATGTTTAACGAGGGAAAGTTGTAAATGTATCGACTTTGCAGCTTTCTGAGACAATTACTCTGATTTCTCTCTCCGAAGTTAAAACCTATAAATATCTTGGTCACAGTCTTTGGGTTCTGTGTTCGGCGATGTCAAGGAGTCAGTAGATAAAGGAGCGTTTCAGCTGCCATTTGGCAAAAGTTCTTAAGTGTTTTGTCGGGTGGCGATAACGTACGCGCCTTCAACGGCTGGGTGATGCCGCTACTCACATACTCCTTTGGCATACTAAGGTGGACTGAGCTAGACGCCCAGGATAGGAGGGTCCATCTACTGTTTAAATCACATTGCATTTTGCACCCACGCTCATCTGTTATGAGATTAAAACATATCCCGCGGAAGTGCGGAGGTCGTGGTATTAAATGCAACGAATCGCCACAATGTGCAATCTCAGAGGTAATTTCCTTGGTAATAAGTGCATCGTGATGTGGTTACAGTAGACAGGGATCTTATGCCTTTCTTCTAGGCAAAGAACTGAGAACTGGCGCAGTCCGGTGTTGAGCACTGAAGACTGCAAGAACGTATGGAAGAGCAAGGAGCTGCAAGAACACTTCTAACAGGGCCCGACGTAGACTTTTTAGCGTCCGTGCACTGGCTACGATTTAATGACCTCTTTGGACCGGTTTTTTCTTTGCAATTGCTGACGAGGTCATAATGACAAATAAGTAACTATTACAAATATATTCTGAGGGACGGTACGGTCGACATTTGTCGAGCGTGCCGTCATCCCTCAGACATATCATTTCCGGTTGTTCGCATTTGACCAACGGCGAGTACTTGCACAGACATAACTTCGTAGCCAGGATCATCCAACTTGCTCTTCAAGACGGTCTTGTTGAGTCCAAAATGCTGTACGTTATAGTTCTCGAAAATGGTCGTGCTACACTTTAATAGGATCGATCCGTCATCACAGACAGAATAATTGTCGCCAATCAACCAGATATCGTGTTGACAGATCGATCTCACCGCCGGGCAGAGCTCGTCACTTCCCTCACAACGAGAACCTCGTGAAGGCTGAGAAGGACAAGCTCAGCAAGTACCTTGACTTGGCTCACGAGGTGACCGCCATGTGGGATGTTGACTCGACGATCACTGTCCTGATCGTTGTTTCGGCGAACGGTCACATAGAGGAGAGTCTCGACCAACACCTCAAGAGCTTAGCATGGCTGGATCAAGTAGGTACCAGTACAGAAACCAGTACTCCTCGACACAGCACGTATTGTGAGGAGGTTTCCCTCTCTGCAGCCCTGACCACCGGTAGCTTGAGCCCTGCCTCGCTGCCGGCGGTACTCATAGGTTAGGTTTTTATTGTTTATTTTTTGTAATAGTATTGTTATTTTATTTTTATATTTGAATGTGTATTGTAAAAAACCTAATTTACAGACATTTAAATATATCTAATAATAAATAAATCTAAAATAATAATATTTTTATTGAAATAATTCAATCAACTAAACAAGACCTTTGCAACATTATGATATGGCAATAAATTACTGATCACAAAATCGTACAACATTTGTACACAACAGTATCAATAGTACCTAGATGCAGCTGGATTTTAATTAGGATTACCCTGTGCCATAAGAACCAGTATGTTCCAGTGACACAAAACAATTTGGTGAGTGCTTGATAGATATAACAGACGTATTGAAAATATACAACTTGAGACTTAGCATTAACATAATATTATAAGATTAGGTTCTAGCTGTCCTCGTGCCCACTTCGTTGTGCAATAAACATTTTTCTCCCACCTTATTCTGTTAACCTTATACCGTTGTAAAATCAGCCCGCTCTGGGACAGTACTGAGTACCAGGTCCAGGGGGAAAAAAAAACAAAGTTATTATTTACCAACGGCAGCGGCCGCGAAAATATATGAAAATTCATTACGTACCTGGTGTTTTACTTTTTAAAACCATGTTTGGACTAGGATAACTATCTCCAAACAGCCGAACACTTGTGCAATAAAAATTCTTCCTTGTATATTTTACTTTTTAAATGTCATAGACTAAAAAGTTAAGCCTTTTCAAACAGCGTTTACAGCGTATTTAAAAGTATATCAAATAGTTTGACTTTTTATAGAAATTGCGTTCATAAACAAAATTAATTGCCGAAATAACATAAACGCGTAATAAATAAAAGTAGAAAAAAGTAGGTAGCAGGTATCTACTTAAGTTTTAAAATAAGTTTCGGTGATCTAATACTTGTAAGTAACTGTACATCTCTAAATAATGACCAAAATGACTCATTTTCACTTATAGGTTCCTAGGTACTTATAGTCCTAACAAGGCTCGTGGCCCTGGGCGTCTCGGTTACCCGCCCGCGTGGTGGGCCTTTATAGGGAGTTTACCTTAGGAACAACGTCTACTTATTTGAAATGAAAATTAACAAAGAATACAAACAAAATTTTCCTTCTCAGGAGTGCACATAAAATTAAGTAAGTAAGCCCATAAGTTTTAAAAACAATACGCAAATTGTTGGTTTTCCCAAAGAAATACTAATAAGTTTCTGACAAACTGTCAAATGACTGTCAATCACTGCAAAGAAGGCGGCTCCCTTCCTTTGATATGAAGTTGCAATTTTGTTTATGGTACAAATCGAACATGGGCGCGTTTAAACTCCTTTGTAGTTATAAAAGTATAGTTTTGAAATCTTAGGAACAGGGCCATTTTAGGCGCGTATACCTTAATTATACATTTATATAACGGTTAACATTGTACCTAAATGCTAATAGATGGTTGGATGTCCTATAGTAATAAAATTTGTATTTTAAAACGTTTACACTGGGAGCTATACGGGTCCTAAAATTTTGACAATCGTTTTGAATGTTGTATATTCGGTATAGTTTGAGTCGAGTCGAGAGCAGCACCCTACCTTCCTATCACTAACACGTCAACAACGGGACGACGTGTCCGACGCTCGGCCTCCCGTCGGCTGCAGTGTCCCCGTCAAACATTCGTCGCCGGAAAATGCCGCATCTTTTAAAAGAATCCAATTTAATGGCTTGCAATCGACATAATATTATTATTAATCAAGCTTTATAATTTATAAATATAGGGCGCTCCTCTGGACTTAACTTTAGTTATATTACAATCACTATTGTGTAACGCATTTATTAGCGAACTTCAACATCTGAGTCTAAATTGTACAGAACAAATTATTTATTATTAGTGCTTTGTATATTTTTTCCAATATAACGAATTTTCAAATGGTTATTTTTATTTATCATTCCATTCATCACGCGCTCAAAACCTAAACAAAGCAACCCCATATACCCGATCACGGACAATACCATAGGATCATCCTAAAGTATTAATCAGTCTAGACAAAGACTTGAAAAAGGCTTCCATTATGAGCCTAGAAGCAAGTCATATTACTTTTTGTTTAATAAATTAATAATTAATAAATTAATAATAGTAGTTTATGTGACTGTACATAATGAAGGGCATTAAACACGAGTGTTTATGAAACTCGCCTTGAGTTTCATAATAACATCTTACAAGTGTTTTAATGCCTAATTGGGATACACCAAAAAAAATAACTGCTTGATTTTACATTTTTATTCGAAAGAATAGCCTTTTATAAGAAACTAATTTGAAGCATTTCATGATTCAATGTATTATTGATATTTAAAATAATTTATTAAATTAAAGTAACCTTACCTTCTTGTAACAACAAGATGACGTAGATATTTATAATAAATGGGTATACTTCGTCTAAGATTTAGACAGACGGTTTTGTTAATATCAGGGTAGTGATTCTTTCAAAAGCAAAGGTGAGCGAACGCAGGAGTGAATGTCCAAGCGGCGAGTTTAAGTAGTCCCGTCAAAGAGAACAAAACACATATCAACGCGTGTATTCAATTTGGCACCATGGCTGCTGGAACGTACAGTCTGTGAGCACTTAGAAGATGCTTCGGGTGTGTACTTCTTTCTCACTCGCTCTTAATAAGAGGGTATGGGAGCGAGTGAGAGACAAGTACAAACCCGAAGCATCTTCTAAGTGCTATCGCACTGTATAAGGCTGCCTAATTGAGAATGCACGCGCTAAAATGTGTTTTGCTCGCTCTGACGGGACTACTTAAACTCGCCGCTTGGATATTCACTCCTGAATTCGCTCACCTTTGCTTTTGAGAGAATCACTACCCTGTGATCTGTTTTCAAAGTCATAATAGACGAACGTCATTCAAACATAATGTAAACAAACAATCGCAATATGATATAACTTTTTATTTCAGAGTATATAAGCATTCAACCATTGCTTATTACCTAGACCTCATTTAATACAACACTTTCTACATGACCCTTGTTTCCAGACTAGATTTATTTAACACAATCACCTTAAATTAGTTGAAAAGGCGGATTCCATACTTCCAATCATGAGTTTCTACAATAAATGTGGATGCCGTCGTTTTGAACCTCTTGGAAAACCTCACCACACAAATTATTAACATTCATCACACATAACTCAAAAGAGAAATGGTCTCATTAATATATTAATTTTATCATAAGAATTACAGTCAAATTATAAACAAATAAATTTGACATGACAACAGCTGTCTTCAAACGTAGGTGTCAGCTAGATATCTAAATTGTACTTATAAAATAAAATATTAGAGAGGTTTTATGTTTTATGTAAAACCACAAAAGAGCTTGATATAGCGCAATTCGGAGCGGCATTTAGGGGTCAAATGAAGGTAATTTCTTAATTTTAATATAATAAATTCATTTAAACATATTTTTTCAATCTAACTACTGGGATCGATTCGAGGAGCCTATTCCTCGAAATGGTTTTGAAATTTTCATACATTGTTAAAAATGGGTGTATCCCAATTATGTACAGTTACATACACTACTTTATCTACCCACATATAATAAGCCTCCATGATGCATTCAGGAGCCGCATACAACAAAACAAATTTTAACCGGTAATAACGGTAATGAAAAAATTAAAAAGTTTTCTGGCGCCTGTCATAGTTTTTTTTTTAATTTAGAGACTAACTAGAGTCGGCTCCAACTATCATATCGTTTGATATCTTACTTACGTGCGACATTTGTCAAATTTGTATGCAAATTGACAATTCATTTCGAACTAAAAGTCATCTCGACTGATATTAGAATAGAAGTCAAATCAAATTTCTATGTTTTTCAGAGATGTTCGAAATTTGAATGAAATAATATTATCGATATCGATGTTATTATTTAGCAATAATAACATTTTTACAGATAAGAAATTTGTTTTAACAAAACAGTCTATTTTTATGGTGGTCATAATATATGGTGGGCGGTTCTAGAACGCATCATGGAGGTTTCGGGGTGTACCGCTAGCACTATTAGAAAATACCGTTTAAATTGGTTGATACAGTAAAACCATAGTATTTAATTTTTATTTAATACCTACACGGCCTGTCTATCCCTTTCACACTCTATGCTATGACAAAAAATAAGTACCTATACTAGATGCCAGAGGGTGTGACAGCGAATGACAGCCGAGTAAACTTAGGTTAAGGTGCTACAACAACTTCAAAAGAGATAATACTTACCTCTCTAGTATGTAAAACTACTTGAACAAAGATTATTTTGAAGTAATTTGAGTACGATGTAGTGAATTTAATAAACATACGATATAGTAGTTGTCAGAGAAGTCCGGTTTCATCTTGCTTATTTTTTCAACTTCAGCTTCTGTACCCTCATCTATCCTCATCCCCTCATGGGGCAGGGGTTAATTCTGTCAATTCAAATTTTACTGCTTGTCAGAGTTTGTTAATTGTTTGTTGTTTTAATTAAAATATACATAGCGTTAGTTATAAGGGAAATATCCTAAAAGCCTTTCAATCTCAAGCAAAAAAAAATCGTTCATTACGTGTACCTATCTACTGTAAAATTTGTCAGTAATTTGATATAATACAAAGTTTAAAATTATACACATTTAATTTTGACCTGTGTTATTAGCAAAACGACGATACGTCATTGAGATTTTGAAGTCGTTTTGAACTTAATCCCAATGAACATACCTACATATTATAGCACTGGTTAGTTTCAATTTAAAACCTACATAGGTACTTGCAAATAATAAGAAATGAAAGACCAAAGTTGGTTTTAAGGGTAACGTAGGTAACTAATCGTTGCTAGGATAAGAATAAAAAACAAGCTTCTGATATGTGCATGAAACGCGATTAAAACGCTACCAAAGCACCAAAAATCCCTGGACAAGATGCATAACGATTTTCGAAAACTGTCAAAATGTATGGAATTGACATAGTTTGAAGCGATTCCTTACACATTTTCGATAACGATAACGTTCTCGCAATGCATCTTGTCTTGGGCCACTCTCCTATCAACAGTTTTCGTTTTGACCACTTTTAACGGGACCCCCAGTGAACGGAAATAAAACATGGAAGCATTACGCCATACAAAAATGACGTTGAATTAGGTCCCGTCTCCCACAATGTTTATAGGTAAAACGACTTATGTATCGAGTTGTTTTAATAATCAACTTAATAAACATTACGTTTAGGACAAAAGTAGTTTATCACATATATTGGTGACGTGTTTGAGTAGACAGCGGTTTTGCAAAGGCTTAATACCTCTTCACCAATGAAAAAAGTTTGTGATGCTTTCATTGGTCACAATCACTTTGACATGAGATTTGATTTGCCAACAGTTTCTTTTACTAAAAAGCTGTCTACTTGAATATGGCTGTCACATGGATGGTTTAATACAATAATGATCATTCAAAAATAAGTTCATAGGGTGAAAGGCTATTTGTTTGAAACGATTTTTTTGCAATATCGAGTTTGATATATATTAACAAAAAACCCGACTGCAATGAAAAAACAACTGAAAAGCGAAAAACAAGCTCTTTAATTTACAGAAAATTGTAAGAGCAATGTACCTACTTATTGATATTTATAACTATTTAAATTTAACTTGAATATTGGAAAAGGTATTGCAGGCGGGGACAAGCTAGTCCAAGTGTTAAATTTTAGGTTTAGATTTCTTAAGTTTTCGGTGTATTAAAAGCTGAATCAATATCAGATGATAATATGTTTTAAGGCGTAACACATAGTTTTCTGTCCGTATTTTTTGGCCATAGCGGCGATGGTTGTCGTCTATGAAAAAGCATCTCACTTGAATCTTCCACATCAACATGACCTGGAACACCAAAGTGATACCCACAGTTTGGACAAGAGACCTGAAAAAAATTACTGCGATAGGCATAACGAAATAAATGAATATGAGCGAAATTATATCCCAAATTTAAAATAACTCGTTTTGCATAGCACCACCCGGTGAAAAAGAAAAGTAGAAACCAAATCTGTTAGTAGGAGTTAATAACAATAATATAGATAATATTAAAATCAAATAAATTCATAAATTAATCTACTTCATTTGGCATAATGTCATCCCTATAGAGAAAATGTGATATTGTTTTGTAGGTTTCACCGAAGTTATCGGTTAATTTACATGTGGGAACTGATCCCACTGTCCTTGGAATGATCTGAATGATTTTTGCAGCCCTTCACAACACATAAAGGCATTTTTAATGTTAGAAAATCTTGTTTTGATAAGCCGTCCGTCACTCACTGTCATCCCGATCGAACTGGGGTGTTATTCTCTGAAAAGCAAAGGTGAGCGAACGCAGGAGTGAATTCCAAGCGGCGAGTTTAAGTAGTCCCGTTAGAGCGAACAAAACACATATTAGCGAGTGCATTCTCAATTAGGCAGCCTTATACGTTCGAGAAGCCATGCTGCCAAATTGAATACACGCGCTGAAATGTGTTTTGTTCGCTTTGATGGGACTACTTAAACTCGCTGCTTGCACATCACTCCTGCGTTCGCTCACCTTTGCTTATGAGAGAATCACACCCCTGAAGTCGTATGCGGTAGAGTTTGTAAGGACTGCCCACCGCGGTATAGTTTTCGTGGCGCTATAATAGAGCGGTCAGAATGCTTCCATGTTTTATTTCCGTTCACTGGGGACCCCGTATACGTGTTTTGTTGTTTTGTAATGGGGTTTCTATGCTATGTTCTTATTCTATGGTCACATTTTTTTAAGCAGTTATCAGTCCAGTTTGAGTAAAAGGTCCGTGATGTTTATATACTAGACAACTATGAATGTTATTATTTTGACACGTGTGTTTGTACAAATTATGTAAATTTATGTAAATTATCAAAGGATCATGTATTATTAATTGCTTGTGACCATTTTATAGCATATTATTTTATTTGAAATTATACCGACTTAATCATAGGAAAATAACAGGATAATGGATCAGGAGGATGAAGGTGAGGAGTTAATAATTAGGTAAGGGGAAACAGCTTATAGGACCTGAGTCATACCTGAGTAATATATTTTAGATCAGTAAAGAATCCTTAACTGATTTCCTACCTAATTAAGTATCCTAGGCGAGCACTAAGAAAGGATTTTTCGAAAATCAGCCCTTAACGGGGGAATAACGGAAAACGAACTGTACCTACGCGAAGGTAAGTACCTACAAGTCGCAGGCGTCCTCAAGTTTACCAATATTATTTTAATTTCCTATTAGTTTTCAGGATCCAGTAATATTGTTTTTTCTGGGCGATTTAGGTGCCCAACGGTTTTTACTTAATAGCAAACTAAAAGTGACAGTTTTATCTGCTGCTATTTTTCTTGAAATAATTTGATACAATTTATACTTACAACCGCTCAGAGCAGAACGTATGGTTTGGTTACCGCAGGTTTTCCGAATGTGTTACCTCGCTCTGCCCGTTCGCTAAATCGTTATGAGTGATCGTTCAGGGACGACAGTGGGATGCCAGTGCGCGAAGGACGCCCCGCGGGCGCAGGGCGCGCCGGGCGAGCGGCACGTGTGGCCGCGCTACCTGCCCAGCGACGACGGAGCGCTGTCCGACGACGACGTACTGCTGTGTGTTCTTTTAACCTGTTATAATATACATGCTCTGTTTTTAACACTATGATCAATATGAACATACCTATACGAAGATACGTTTTAATTTGTATTTGAATAAAAGAAAAAAAAACAGGATTATGTATTGTGTTGCGTAAATAATGTTTGTTTCACTGTTTCACTTCAATTTATTTAATTATTAATACAAACATATCCACTCACGCCTTCATTCCCACAGTGGGGTAGGCAGAGCTACAGAAATCTAAAAATAAAATAAAGAAGTAGGTACCTCATTTTAATTTATTTCTTAATTAATTAAAATTAGTGCCTTCGTCGTCCGCGTAAAACTCGTTTATCGTGTTTTCATCGGAAACTTGGCATTAAAATTCCCATTTACTAAGTGGACTTTTTGTGTGCCAAGTTTTATCCATATCCATTCGCTATTTAAAAGTGTGAGTGATAGACAAACATGCAACATCCTAAAGAAACACTGTCATAATATTTGTAGGATATAGTAATCCGTAGTTAAATATGATTAGTAGGATAAAGCAGGCATCAACAACGTAGCTTAGGATAGTGTATCCATTTTGTCGACGAGTCCAAGTGACCGCGTTTTGCAGGAGCACCGACACGCAGTATTGGAGCATCCACGACGTGCAGCGATACTATCTGGGAGAGATGCACTGCGAGCAGGTGCTGTTCACGTACCAGTACCCCAACCTGCGCCTGCCCACCCAACTCGGCAGCTACCTCTGGCGGTCCAACGCCGCCCTCAAGCTGCCCTCGCAGCTCTATCTCAAGGAGTACAAAACATCATTCGAAGTTACGCTTAAGGTTAGCAATTACTTTTAACCGTGGCCTTACACATGAATGCTGCTCTTTTAATAAAAGGTTTTTTACCTTGAAATTTAATGGATAGGTAATTAAATTACCTATATAGTTGTGTTAATGTTGACTCGAGTACCTTACTAGATGTAACAAGTTCTACTTATAGTTGAGTCATTGTATGTTTTTTGACAAACAAATTAATAAAGTTTTAAAACTTGTGTGACATGATACATTTGGGTGTGGTGTTTAAAGTTCACTATTCTGCCCCCCCCCCCCCCCTCCCCCTGACGCTTCAGAAGAAATGTGTCCCCGTTAACGGTTTTTTTTATAACTTGGGACAACTATAATAGATACGAAAAAGTGTCAAGGACAAAAATGTTCTTGTATACTATAATTGAATTATCCATTAAAAACGGGGACACATTTCAGGGTGGGGGGGGAGGTGAAGTATCAGGGGGAGGGGGAGAGTAGTGAACTTTAAACACCACACCCAAACGAGTCACACAAGTTTTAAAACTTTATTAATGTGTTTGATTTTCCCAAACATTGAATACCTAGGTACATATAATTACTGGGTTACTTATTACATATTTTTTTCACCAAAATAGCCCGAGCACTCGGATCGACTAATAAAGAAAATACTTTCATTTATTTAAAGGGTTATTAATCATTCCATCTTTTTATTGTTCGGTTTGATTTAAACAACAACTCTATTAATATTTGCAGAAAATGGAAGCAGAACAGTGTCAAATGGACCGTCTTATTATATGCGACCAGCTAATCCAATTAAATTGTCTTGATTATTGCAAAAGGAAAACGTTTTTTCGGATACTTAACAACATTTTAAGGTGAGGAGCATTATGAGAAGTGCAAGTTTAATTTATGTTAATAATAATGTTGTATAAAATAGAGTCGCTATTTTTGTTTACTTGTGTGTTTGGCTGCTTAAAGTAAGAGAGCTGTTAAGAGGAATGTAAAGGGACGCTTAAATATACAAATTTAGCTCCGGGCGATAACGTGTCTCACTCCTTAAATCAATTAGTGTAAGAACTATCGAAACTGTCTGATAGATAACTGAGAAAACCTTTTTAAATAGTTCCTCAAGTAACATATATAAAATTCAGCTTTTATACTATAACGTAAGTATAATTATAATTCAGTATAATTTAAGAGTGTCTGACAGGGACAGGGGGTTGCAATGCAACTGGAACTAAGTGTCTGAGAATAGACGACGTGATTTCTAATATTATTCTAAATGAAATATGTGAAAACTGAGCTATATACTTTAAAAACATTGAGGTCCTATTTTATACACCTTTGCTACCGGTTACCTTTCAAAGCCACCGTGATCCAAACTGCATAGTCGGGGATCGTTACTCCCTGTATTAGGGACATGCACACAGAAACCATCAGGTTTTATGAAATAAGGAACCTCTGATCGTCACGGGCTCTTGTTCTATAATGCTGTGTAATTTGATTTTTCTTCTTGAATGATTTGTACCTACAACTATTAAAAGCACACGAAGGCGTTGTCGTACCTTTATTTTTCCTAAAATCATAAAAGTATCTTGACACGTTCGTGTGTGACGTGAATGACACTCGGATTGCGACTGAGTGAATTAGGTCCACTGGACCTGATTTATACCATTCGTGCCCTGAAGGTACACCTATCTCCCGCTATTATACTTTCATCTAAGAGTGCAGTAGTTTCCCGTTGCTTTCTGCACTAGACATTTTAGAGATATTTTAAATTTCAAGACCGCCGCTACAACCTCCTTAGTATTCTTTATATGGATTTGTATGCATGCATGCGCTCACTACATCAACTACGCTACGTAACGTTCTTAATACTAGCCGCAAGGCGCGGCGGTACGGGTCGGGTGCCGGGTGGGTTTAATGAATCAGGCTGGCTAAGATGTAAAAGAATACCGTTCGCCCCTTACCCTTCTTAATTTGAATATCCAAAAAGTTAAAACACCAAAGAGCCAGATCATTTAGCCGGGCCTGACATCGAGCCAGATGATCGCAGAAGTGTTTTTGTAAAAGAGTAGAAAAAATGTATTTGATGCTCGTTGAAATATCAACGGAACAAAGTTTTTTAACTAAAACAGTTTTTTTACTTGGGGGACCTTCAAGTGACGAGCATACTCTTTTCTCAAAGGCCGGCCTGCCTGGTGTTGCAGATATCCAGGGCAGCAGTAATCATTTCACAGGTGACCCGAAAGCTCGTTTGCTCACTAGCTAAAAGAAAAACTCAAAAAGACAGATCGTTTGGCTGGGACATAATTACCTGCCAGGTGATCTAGAATGTTGAATCTTGAACTTGGAGCGAATGTACCCTAAATTATTATTTTTCTTTCAGGGAAACACTCCTTCGTTTTAAGAATAACTAACTGCATTTACAGATTTTAGAAGAATTGCTTTTCTTAACCTGTAATCGAACCAACCAAAATTAACTCAGGAACAAATATTCGCGCTTATCACACAAATATCTCGATAGATTCGAAGGCAGCTGAACTACCGACTAGACTAACGTGTCGTAGCATCCATGATTAAGAAATATATTTTAGTGCCTATAACAGAAATACTTGCTATTATTGAGGATCGAATCCGAGGCAGCCTAGCTTTGTAGGAATCACTACCTACCAACTTAGCATCCGCGTCGCAACATTTAGTAAAAAGAGAAGAGATAACCGATGTAGGTTGTTGCCTAGTTGCTTATGTAGATTAGCTAAAGCTCGCCACGCTTCTATCTATAGGCAGACTTTACGAGCCCCTTGTTGAAGTTGTGCGAACGATGGGGTGTCCAATCCGCGGCACTGAAATAACTCAAGTCTCGCTTAGTTTCCAGGATCGGCTACAACTAGTGTCTCTCGAGAACCTGTGCTGCTCGCGCTTGGAGGGCCTGCGGCTCGTGCAGCAGCTGGCCTGTTACAACGCCGACACGCTCAAGTACTTGTTCCTGTGGCGCTTCGTACTGCCCAACGAGAACCCCATACTCATCAATTACTCCTACATAACTGGTCAATTCCTAGTACTTTTTGTTTAATTTATACCTACTCGTAGCGTCGTAGTCTTGCTAGTGAGCATTTAAGATTAAGTACCTATCCGATTGCAAGCAAACATACAACTTGGCATATATACTACCTACTTAAAACAAAATAAGGGCCATTTAGATATTTCTGTTTCATTGTTAACTATTGGACATAAACTAATTGATAAGTGGCTAATTAATGATCAGTATCCTTCAGTATCCTACCTCTTTCATGTTGGTGTTTAAGTCTATTAGCCGGCCAGAAATTGGAACCAATTAAAAAAAACAAGTTTAAGCTCAAATCCCCTTCAAATGGAATAATTTTTAGGGTTCCGTAGTCAAACTAGGAACCCCTACTGTAATTTGGCATGAATATACATATAATCACGCCAACAAGTGGTAAAATAAAATCTTGTTTTTTTTTAGTGTTCCTACCTCCCGTGTCGACGTAACGCCGTAATGTGGGGTGTCGTTGGATAGGTCATTTTCATTTATAAATATATTGCGGGTTTGTGGAAACAATTGTTCGATTAAGGGATCTGTTTACTTTAAAGCGCTAATTTTTGTTAGAGTCAAGTATCCCCTCCCCCTACAGCCAAACTACAAATACAAAAAATCTGAAAAATATCTTCAATGAAAGCGCATATAACGAATTTAAAAGAAAAACTATCACGCCTAAGTAGACATCATTGCTTTTTGAGATACAAGCGATTAAAAAGTGTTTATACCTAATAAAAAATCATCTAAAACGGCACGAAATGAGTTTAAATAGAAAATTATTTATCACTTTTTGTTTTTATGTTTGTAGTAGTATCCGGCCGAAACACGATTTTTAGCCGAAACCGAAACCGAAACCGAATATTCGGTTTTTTTCTGATTTCGGCCGAAACCGAAACCGAAACCGAAATTTTTGAAGATATGAAATTATTCAAAATTACTGTACAAATCGTAAGGAAAAGGTTATTGCAAGGATTTCTTATATGAGAACCGCTACTGTTTTAGTTAAACAACCATACCAACCATATTTTCTCGCGCGCCACGTGGTTCACAAACAAACGTCACAAACGGGATGAATATGAATACTGTCGGTGGTCCCGGCTGGGACGGCCGCCGATGCATTACCTATACCTACCCGGCCGAGCGCGCCCGAATTAAGCCGAGCGCTCCCGATGCGAGAGCAGCGAGAGGCCGCGAAGCAATTTCGGCCCGGCCGAAGGTTTCGGCCGGATTCTGGCCGAAACCGAAACTGCGGCCGAAATCACTTTTTTGGCCGAAATTGGCCGAAACCGAAACCGAAACCGAAACTTCGGTCGGACACTAGTTTGTAGTACTTAGCGGCTTCGGAACCCTACACTGAGCATGGTTGGACATGCTCGTGCCCGTTTTTTTATTCTGTTAAAAACCTTTGTTTTTCATCTGTAGTTTAATTTATCATCTTGTGTCAATAAAGCCACGACAACGAAGACATATGGACACCATTACTGCTACCAGAGCCGTTACATTGATTGCTGAAGGTCATTCACAGCGGTCTGTAGCTGCTTCGTTGGGATTCTCTCGCAGAGCCATCCAAAATGCGTGGAATCGCTTCTATTTATACTATGGTGACGGCTTGTAAGTTACAAAATCACCTACGGCTGACAACGCCCAACTAGCACACTAGCGTTAAAATAACCTATAATACTTATGATCTGTATTATTATTATTATGAGCCCATAATGTCCCATTGCTGAACTGTATAAACAAATAAATAAAATAGTTATTTATTTAGGCATTAATTCCATAAAGGTTACAAATACTTAGATCAATTATAAACAAGTTGCATTAAATTAAAAATTGTAAAATTATTATTGAGCAGGCACGAAGACTAAACAATTAAACTAATTAAGTTAAAATAATAAATAAACATTAAAAATTAACCTGGTGATTTAATAGTGTTTTTTTTTTTACTTACACATAATATTAAATTTTGATGGCAAAAGAAATTAACCTCTGCTTGGTCGTTATCAGACCTACCATTCTGACTGTAGTGCACAGATACTTTTACTAGGGCCATTGAAGTCACGCTTTTATCTCATCGGCACGTTCCCCTTGGGCCTATCGGAAAAGTATGATGATAGTCTTCGATTCTTATTTTTGCCTAAATCAAATGAAATTCAACAGGTTTGCTGGTTCTCAAAATGTATACTGACTTTTGTTCGCCTGTTAATGAATTACAATTATTATCACTACTACCTAATTCTGACCAACCTCTCTAAAGCTATCACATCGTTAAGTTTGTAATCTTTTTACCAGCCATAGTACTTCCATCCATCCCAGACAATATTTTTCGGTTTTAAATAATACTTCTGCAAAGTTCCTCTATTCTACCCTGAAACCTACCTACCAATTTATAAGCAACGTCTGAATACATATATCTTTAAAATTCAGCTGGATCTTGAATTGTACGCATTGTCAGGAGCAGGAAACACCCCGTTTTTTTTAAATTGAAATTATCCCGAATTATATGCGAGCAAAGCCGCGGGAAAAAGCTAGTAGTCATATATTTGTCATTTATTTCCGTAATAAATGAACGAATGGTTTATTTTGCTAATGAATGAGGAATAAATCAGTAGGCCTAGTATGGTTGCATCTATGTATATCGCGTGTCAAATGTGGTTAAAGCATCCGTCACTGACGTACTTATTTACGTGTCAAAAGGTGACGGATGCCTTATCTAAACTTTGCCACGCGATATAAACGCAGCCACGTTAAGGCCCCTGGACACCTTAATACCTATATACGTGAAAACAACGAAATATTAATATTAAATATGAAGCCTAAAGGTTTAGTGCATAGTTATTTTATAGAACAATCCATTTCTGAAAAGTACAATTCGAGTGCTCATTTTACGGCACATCCTGAAAATACCAAAATGCGACAAGAATGAGGGTAAATATTTTAGGAGAATGATGAATTTGTCTATGCTTTTCTATGTTAAAAGTCAAGTTGACGCTGTCGCAGATGTGTATTGGAAGGAAACCCGAAGTATATTTAGGTATGTATTATTTTATATTTGTTACTTTTATTTATTTACATGTTGTAAGTATTTCATAAAATGTTATGAGATTGTGATTGTGTTGTGTGTTATTCTAAGGTAAATATGTACGTAGGTAAATGAATGTAAATTCCTGTAACAAAAGTGTCTTCCTTTTTATGAACGCGTAACCCAGGCACTTGTTAAATAGTTTCCATATTCTAATCAATATTAAAGATCAGATACAGGTTTATGTTCAAAGCGCGTTGCTCGCAGTAGGCGCTCATAGACGTACATAACTACCTATTTTTTATTTAGTAGGTATTGTTGTGTTTGACTTTCTTCCAAATAAACATTTGCTAAAATTGCGTTACTATCGTATAGTGACATGGGCAGAATAGTACATAGGCCTGTACTCGATACAATAAGTACCTACAGCAGCATGTTTGTGACATAGGTACGTGTATAGTTTACTTTTAATTTACCGGGACCTAGAATACACGTGATTGCAACTAAGGAAATATGTATGCAATCCACTTAATACCAAATGATATTACATTACATTATATTGGTTTTTTTATAGCTTCAATAAACGCTGATTCATTTAACGAACAGGTGAGAAAAATCATTTTATGATTAGCTATAAAAATAACCAAGATATATCTCTTTCTAGCAAAACAGAATTTTACGTGGAGTTTATATGGCCGAACTGCATAATGACATCTCTGTCTAATTAGCAGTTTAAAATACTTGTATCATCCGTATTTCCTGACCGATTTTAATTTTAATTTCACTTTTGGTGATGTCTTTTACGGTATTTTTATGCTTTGTTGACAAATGCGATTTAAAAAGTCCATGCATATTCCCTATTCACGCAAGTCGTTCCAATCACGAACTGACCGCTAAGTATAAGTATTAAAAATAAAAACAAATTGAGAAAGTAAAAGACAGCGCAATTATTACTCAGTTGAAACCTAAGTTAATCAAATACGAATGCGTAGAATAATGTACTAAATAAAATATGTACTCTGTATCAATTATTTATTTTTGTCAGGTTGGTTTTCATGAGTACGACAAGGACTGCCTTATATACAACATTCAGCCATTAGCCTTATCGTTATTTTGGTCACAAACGTATCTTGGAACGGGCATAGCGCCATAGCGCAACCAAAATTTCGGTCTGTTTTTATATATTTGGAATGAATACAACTAGTACATACTTTATATACAAGATTCAGCCATTTCTCTTATCGTTCTTTTGGTCACAAAAGTATCTTTGAACGGGTTTAGCGCCACAACACAACCAAAATTTTGGTCAGTTGTTACATACTTATTTGACATTGCTACAACTAGTACTTACTTTATAAACAAGGTTCAGCCATTTCCCTTATAGTTTTTTTTTGGTCACAAAATTATCATTGAACAGGTACTTACAGCGCCATAACGCAACCAAAATTTTGGTCAGTTTTTACATACATTGGTACAACTAGCACTTACTTTATACACAACAGTCAGCCATTTCGCTTAACTTTTTTTTTCGCGGCAATAAACCATCTTTTAAAGGTCATACTGCCATAAAGCAACCAAAATTTTGGTTCGTGCATATATGACACGAGTACAACTAGTATAGTATCTCTGCCTACCCCTCTGGGAAACAGGCGTGATTTAATGTATGTATGTATGTATGTACAACTAGTATTTACTTTATATACAACATTCAGCCATTTCCCTTTTTATTTTTTTTGGAAACGATAACACGTTTTTCAGCCGCCCTATATACAGGCTGTAATCGTAACGTACTGTCCAAATCAGTTAAAAGTTTTCTGATATCTATTATAGGTATTTACGGAATAATAACCTGGCTACACTTTACGATTACCCCCTGTAGATAACGCGACCACTGTGCCCAGGCAGACCGACATATTTGGCATTAGGGAGTTGCCCTCTATCCTGTCAGCCTAGAATAATCCATTTCCGAGATCGTTACCAAATTTTTCGTGACCTCCTGTAATAACCTACATGAGGAATTTTATGAACAATTAGATGAAGTAAGCGTCAGGACCCCTGGACCAATGGAGATATTTGATGTTTAGAAAATACCAAAATACAGTACCTTTTTGGTACTATTTGATACCTAACTTCAAATAATTAGTACCTCGATTGACAGCGAAAAAACGAGGAAAGAAAGTGGCCAGACATTCTGACGTCAGGTTGTCAGGACCAATTTTTTTTTACATAGTTTGAGACAGTAAAACTAATTTATCTCTTTATACATATTTAGTACCTTTTTAGTACCCTAATATATATTTTTTTCAAATTTTTTTGGCGTACCAGAAAAATGTTACGCATGAAAAAGGGTGTAGCAGGATAAGCCTTCAAAAATTGCCTCCAAAGCTTTGAGTTCAAAACTACTATCAGTTGATGCCCCGTCAAATGAAAATAATTCATACCAATTTTTAACCCTCTACTGCCACCTGGAACCCCACGACATTAATTTAACCCTAAAACGTTTTTATTTATTTTCTCAAAAATAATAAAAACTATCACCATTTTTTTACTAAATATTAACCAACTACCTATCTACATAATATGTAAGTTTCATGTAATTAACAAAGGTGGAACAGTGTGAAAATATAGGTATTGTTCAGTACGTACCATGTATGTAACACGCTTACGGTGACGACATTAGTAAAAGATATCGGCCCGCCAACCGGGAAGCCATCCGTATATTGATCACATCAACATTTGTGCAAAATTTGACAATTCTCCTTTTTATACTTTTTGAGAAAATAAATAAAAACGTTTTAGGGTTAAATGAATGTCGTGGGGTTCCAGGTGGCAGTAGAGGGTTAAAAATTGGTATGAATTATTTTCATTTGACGGGGCATCAACTGATAGTAGTTTTGAACTCAGCTTTGGGGGCAATTTTTGAAGGCTTATCCTGCTACACCCTTTTTCATGCGTAACATTTTTCTGGTACGCCAAAAAAAATTGAAAAAATAATATATTAGGGTACTAAAAAGGTAGGTACTAAATATGTATAAAGAGATAAATGAGGCCGAAAACTAAAAAATACATGTTTTTTTATCAAACTCCAACATAAATTACACGAAAACAGAAAAATTACCAATACATTAGATAAACTAGTTTTGCTGTCTCAAACTATGTAAAAAAAAATGGTCCAGACAACCTGACGTCAGAATGTCTGGCCACTTTCTTTCCTTGTTTTTTCGCTGTCAATCGAGGTACTAATTATTTGAAGTTAGGTATCAAATAGTACCAAAAAGGTACTGTATTTTGGTATTTTCTAAACATCAAATATCTCCATTGGTCCAGGGGTCCTGACGCTTAGAAACCCAGCTTCGCTAGGGTAAAATGTAGACTCATATTAATATTCCACAACTTTTTTATAAAACTTTCTCAACGAATAATATTTTTTCTAAATTATCGCAAACACATTCACAGCTAACCTACCTATGTATCGATATTAATATTACATTTCACCGGTAGATAGGTCTCCTAAATCTTGTTTACCTACCCAAATAACTATGATGTCTCTTCTCACAATCAAACAAATTAGACCTTAGAGATCACAATGGAGAACTGAATACGAACTTGTGACACCTGTGGCACCTAATGACTTGACACTAACGCCATATTGATGACATAGCAATTTATTCATTTTTATATTGAAAATACTCAATAATACGAATTTTCCGCCTATAAGTTGTCGACCCGGATCGACTAATTTTTTACGCTCTTCAATTTGATGTGCATTTCGTTCGAGTCTACCGTAGACCGGTACGAAATTATTAATATAGATAGTTGCCGCTGCCTGTCTCATTATATTGCACAACATTAGAGTTAAGACAGCTATTGTTGCCGGGTATTAATTGCCGTTAAAAGATGGCCGTGTTAGTGCACCGTAAAGAAACTCTGTGTTGGTGTTTAATTTCTCGGAGGTTTCTTTTGTGCTATGTATGAATCCTCTTTTATAGTTTGTATAAAATAATCGCAGAAACAATCGACGGTGTGTGAAAAAGTAAACAAATGTCATGTGCGTCACATAAACACTTAACTTTCATAGCTTGCAGATTTTTAATTTAAATATAATAAAAACTGTAAAAAATATACAATATTTGAAAATCTGAAGTTTAAAATACAATAAACATGTTTAATTGTCTCCCTGTATTTATGCTGTGCCCCAGCATAAAGTTGTTCTGCTTCTTGCTGCCGTTCGCCGGGATGATGGGCATGTTTGGCCTGTACCTGGGGGGGCTGCTCCAGCACTACGACGAGGTGGCACAAGCGAAAGCTAACGACGTAGTCAATGGATTTTTAATGAGCTAATAATGTCCCTAATGTAAACGTCCGGCCGCATAGATACCGAAACGTCGTCATGACAACCGACTATATGTTAGCAGCTTCGATTCAACAATGGCCACAGATGAAGAAAAAAACAAAATATCTAAGCTTCTTCAAGGATTAGAGGTTCCTGAAATAAAATTGACGGAGAGGTGTTTTGACCTAGTGAAGCTATTCCACGAAAAGTTTAATAAAGAGGTAGAAGAAGAAGAGATGCGTGAACGGGAGAAGGAACCAGGTCGAGTTTACGAGAACCCGTACAAAGTGGACCCGGGCCTGCTAGAGGAGAACGAGAGGAAGCTCGGCGAGCTGCTGGTGGAGAGCAAACGGTCGGTTTACGTTCAGATACTTTGTTGAGGTTTTTTAAACCGAACGTTTTTTAAAAGTGTTCATGTGCTCTAGGATGTTATATTCTGTGTTGTAAGGTTAATGGAGTAAAATAAATAGTGACGCGTCTATTTGAATGAATGATTTTTTGTTGTCGTCCTGGGATCTTGGACTACTACTTTATCAGGAAAAAATGGCAGGTAACCCTTCTTCCTCGTCGTGCCACCAACTCGTTTCACCAGTCGCACGAGAAGGAATTGTCATTCCTCGTCGTACCACTGATTGTGATTGTTGCTCTACTAGTTATAAAATTGTGTTAAAGACAACAAATAGAGTGATACTAAAGGGAAATTGGGGACTGCCGACTGCCCCACGGCACTACTAAACCGCACTACTGACCATTATAAAAAATAGTTTTTAGTTTGATGGAGTATACTTTCGAGGTGGTCCCATTGTCTGATCGGGGATATCCCAGAAGTTTCATAATTCTAGTTCCACATGGAACAATCGGTACATATGTAAATGTCAAATGAATGATCCCAATAGTTCCATGTGGAACTAAATACTAGGCTTTACATCTGGTTTTGTTTTTATTTTGGTTTTAAATCAGTTGAGTATCTTCGGAGCATACCCCGTTATCACTGTTATCAGTGTTGCAAAATCATTGAAAACGCTAGGGTTGACACTGCACATTTTTTTAAATATGAAACAACCTAAAACCAACGTAAAACAATACTTGACAATGTTAACTGAAGTATGCAGGTAATCAATGTGAAGAAGTGGCCAATTATGTAAAATAAATCTATATGTACAAAGGTTGTACTTAGCAGAGGTAGACATTTAGTATGAATATGTACCATTTAGTATAGTACTTCCATATGGTACTTCTGGGACATTTCCTTCAAAATGAATATCTCGGTAGATCCATATGGGACTAGAAAATATGGAACTTCTGGGATATCCCCGTCTGATCAAATCTGAATCTGATGAGGGGATCCGTGAGGAATTGAGGGAACTCCTTAAATGTTATAGGCATACATCATATAAGACTGGGACCATTTTTGAAAAAGTAGAATTCGTGCGGCAAATCATGTAACAGGTGGGATGACAACGTTAGCAGAGGGTTTTGACCCTGCAGAATCTGCCTGTCGCCATTCCGAAATTTGAACCGGAAGTACCGGAAAAGGTGCAAACCTATACTTACAAAAAAATTCGTCGTACATTTAGTAAATCGTTGTTCCGGTACCCTAAAAAAGGTCCGATTATTATGGTTTTTTTGATATGTTGTAAAGGACCACATAGGTAGTCATGATAACCCAAATTTTTCGACCATCCAGCTCTTTCTTTTTCAGCCATCTTGGAAAAACTGTCACTTTTTTCTGTTTAAATATGGCTATGACTTTCCCACGGCGTTGCTTGCGGCGAGCTTGAAATGTCTTACAGTTTCATATCAACTAAGAAGTGGGAATACATAACAACTTATTATGATCAAATTGATCAATAAAAACACAAAAAAATCGCCTTCGTAATCGAAAAAAACAACTTCCTTTGAAATGGTAGGTCGACTACTCACAATATTTTTAACCAAAACCCGACTTCAGTTGGACTGACCTATTACCTACTTTTTTAAAAGAAGTTATTTTTTTGCGTTTTGTAAGTCGGTTTTTTGTTTTTTAAAACATTTATTTTTCAAAAAAGTTTTGCTACCTCGCACAATAAAAAACACTTTGTAATTGATTTTTTTAATAGTTCGTATACAATACCACCGTGTTGGAAGACAATTAAACAGAAAATTCTGAGAACAGCACGTTGCCTCGATGTGGCTCAATGGCACTCAAAGAGTTTGTAGAGATTGGACGTTAAATAACGAGCAATACGAACCCTTTTGGTTTGAAGGGGAGCCTACTCCTTTAAATGTCAATGATATTATTAAGTTATTTTTTGGGTTTTTGAAGGTGGTGTTTTGTGTTTTAATACATTTATTTTATTTTATACTTTTTAATGATTATAATAAGTTGTTATGTAGTCCCACTTCTTAGTTGATATGAAACTTAAAGACATTTCAAGCTCGCCGCAAGCAACGCCGTGGGAAAGTCATAGTCAAATTTAAACAATTAAATGTTCTTTATATTATATTTTAGTCAATTCAGTTCAATTCTTTTTGGTCAACTATTTTAATCGAGATACCTTATCGCCACCCTTAAAATAGGTAGGTACTGTTGAGGAGTTCCGGGGGCCGTCTGTGGTCTTCATCATCTGTTCTACTTCACAAAGTGATACTTTCTGAATTCAAATGCTAGACTTGTTACTAAAAATACTAAAATCGCTATATGTTTGCCTACAATATTTGAGGAGTTCCCTCAATTCCTCACTGATCCCCTCATCAGAATCAGATTTGGTGACAATGGGACCACCTCGGAAGTATACTCTACCAACCAAAAAAGAATTTTTAATATCAGCCCACAATTGACGGAGTTATCGGTGAACACAAAAAAAAACATACAGTGGAACGTATAACCTCCTCCTTTTCTGAAGTCGGTTAAAAATACACGGGCATACACTAAGTAGAACAGCTAACAGCGACTCCATGATACGATACCTACTTTAGAACCTCGGCCTGCTACCAAATGTCTCCTAGCCCTAAATATGTTATATGACTTGGTTTTAGTAGCGTAGCGTCACTTTTCTGGGTGGCGTGGAGAAAAAAGAGAAGAAATAATGAGCTTCAGTACCGACAAATAATATATCACCTTTCTACCTTCTTATCTCATAGGATTACCTACAAATGTGACTCACCAAAATTGACAACCAATCAAGAACTAGTTGGCCAATTGTATTGCAATTATTCAATTCGTTAGCTGAATGAGGTTAAAAATGGTATATAACAAATGTTTGTACATATCGTAGTTTAAAAAAGTGTAGTAGGTATTTTAAAACCATTGCCGACGCGTTCATACTAAATTAACGAGATTTGTTTGTTTAAAATTAAATTACTGCTTTTTTAAGTGATAGTACCCTATCACTTAAAAAAGCAGTAATTTAATTTAGCAAATATTATACATATTTTATTTACATTCATATATACATTTATATATATACATATATTATTTCATAGGGCATCTATCCTACACCACAAGCACCTATCCTTTTTACAATTTAATCCAAAAAAAACGGTTCTGTAAAAACACAATTTCTACACAATCAATAATTATTAGGACTTAACTAAGTAACACGTGACATGTATATTGAAAGGAAATATTCATGAGAAATTGATAGTTTTGAAATTAGGAAAAGTGTGGCGTCTATCCTGGATTTACCCTAAAGTAAATTGAGTAAGTTGACTGGAATGTATAGATTTTTCACTTTTAAATTTAAGCTCATTGTAAGTGAACAATTGTTGTTTTATGAGTATTCAATTTCTTCAAACCCAAACCTAGTTATTACTATCTATTATGTACTACCTATCTATGAAGTTATTATTATCTATGGACAAGGAAAAATAATTATATACTCGTACCTAGCTGATAAATATAAATAATTTATAATTTGTTTAATTTTATTTTACTACGTATCCTACCTTTTTGCTATCTTTACAGTGTGAAGAAAGTGTTCTCAGAGAGCGTAGTTCTGACCGGAGCCGATCCCAAGAGGCCCTGGCGAACCAACTCCAATAAGGAGAAGCTACTCCGCATCGACAACGAGCTGAAGCGGCACCTTGAGAAGGGTGCGCAGGACGTGGCGCCCCTGGCTGAGGGCGCCATGAGCGAGCTGGTGCGTGACTGTCGCGAGGAGACCCGCGCCTCCGCTTGCGTCGCGCCCGAGCGCCTCCGGGACACCGTCATGGCGGCAAAGAAGAACCTTCCCAACTTTCAGTACCGGAAGGTGGAAAACGCTACAGCTACTGCAATTTTACCCGATGCTCATGATCCACCTGCCCAAAAAGCTCCTGTAGTGATACCGGTGCCAGAGTGAACGTACCTATAGCTACCATATAAAAAACTATACCATACCATATTGTTTGAAAATGTACTTTGAGTTTTAAATACTGTTTCATAATCTGTCCTAATTGTCTCTAGGTGCTTTGACCCTTTGGGCCTGCTGGAACATTAAAATAACCTGCACCTGCCTCTTAACCTGTTATCCGTGTTTGTCTGATATTTAAGACACAGTGTCCACCCACTATCACCGTAGTCTTACACAGGTGTCCCAAAACTTGGCGTAAATATTACGGCATAAGTATAAGCGCCTTCTTTACCGGACTTCTTCGATCAACAATACCAACTAGATACATGGACTTATATATATTACTTCGTAAATCAATGACTAGATAACGGGTGGACGCCAAAAATACGTCTCGGTAAATAAGGCCTCACTTGCGGGGAGAGGTCTTATTTTGATCAGTTCGGCTGTCACACAGCCAATGTCAACACGCATCACAAAGTCACAATGTTCATGCAAAAGTTGCAAAAAAGTTATATTTTAAGATTTACACTAACAAATAATGTGATATTTCCAATTAAATAACAATATTCAAGCCTCCGCTAAGAATCTTTGGCTAACGTCGGCCAAAACACACGCAAACATTTGGTTAACGGAACAGTAGATGCATGGAGTCATTATAATCATCATCAGCCGCAAAACTTCCACTGCTGGAAAAAGGCCTTCCCCAGGCATGCATCGAGTAGATTTTTACTACTGTACAGTCACCAGCAATAATATATTATCCAACATTTGGCGCAAAAACATCTGACAAGCTGTTATACCTCTAGTAATAAAGACGTGTCAGATATTTTTGCGCCCATTTTTGGATAATATGTTATTACTGGTGACTGTGTACCACTGATAAGGCGAGCGTTTTCCGTGAGAGGCCTTTTTTAGGGTTCCGATGAGAAAGGCATTTATTTCTCGCCGCATGAGTGATTTTTTTTTGGTAGTTTAGAAGTCTAACCTAAAGGTATCTACGTAATAATTGTTTAAGGGCTGATTTTTCAATCCTCAGATAAAGCTATCCGGAAGGTAAATTTTAGCTCTGTCCGTTTCTTTCATATGACTTCAGAAAAGGATAGTAATACATTTAACTGACGGATAGTTTTATCTGGGGTTTGATGAAGTGAAATTCGATCAAATCATGGGTTACCTATTTTTTAGGAAACAAAAATATAAATAATATGAGAAGCACGCAATGCCGCCGAAAGAAACATTTGTCTTGGTTCGTTAGTAAACAAATGCAACTGAAGGGTATATTAACGCGGACAGCAATTATCTTTGATTTTGTATGTGACTAGTTATCTAGTTGGTATTGTTGATCGAAACCAGACGCTGCGCTGATACAGAACATAATTTTAAATTTTCTATATATTAATTACTTTAGGAGTTATAAAGGTGTTAATGATAAGTAGTGGAAATTAACGCTGCGATGCGGTACTTTGCTTTCCTTGGCTTAAATTAGCTACATTTTGTAATTCTTAAACTTGATATCCCATCCTTAATAACGAAGCAATGTATTAAATTATACTACCTCTATAATTTTAAAATATTAACCCATTTAAAATAAATCCATACTTTTTAAATCACTGAAGCATTTCTCGCGTTTCATTGAACAACTTTGAATCTTAGTAGGTACTAAAAAAAACGCTCTAGACAAGATGGCATTTTGTCTCAAAAGTTGGCACAATTTATCAAAATTTTTGAAATCCTGCATCAAGTCCTTCCTACAGTCGTAGGAAGGACTTTCGTCAGAATTTCGCACCCATCGCAAAATACTCAGTTTTAATTAGAGAGTTCTATTCTTATCGATATAAATAGAGGTAAATATAATTATTTGTGGGTAATTTTGCGAGAATGTTACTTAATTTGTTGTGTATTTTGACGATTTAAACCTAAGATGTCCGGTGCACTCGGGGTATCTCGGTTTGGGCCGTTTAAGTACTGCAAGTTTCAACTGTGACATCTATTTAAATTGATCAGAACTGACTAATTCAAACTTTGAGTATATGCCAGGACCATTAAAACCTTAATAACTCCTAAACTAATTGACATATTAAAAAGATAAAACTATATTCTGGACAGGTAAGAAAATGATGTCATTGATGTCAAGTCCTGGGACACCCTATATATATATATATATATATATATATAACCTAACCTATATATATACTCGTATATATATATATATATACATATATATGAGTGACGCGCATTCCGGTTCTCTATCTTTATTAATAGTATCTATAGATAGATTATTATTCTGAAGGATTTCGCGTTAGGGTTTGTTCATTTTCCTTTATTTGTTTCCATTAAATTATAAACAAATGTAAATGATATTTAATTTCACTAAGGGTCTGTTTCACAATCGTCAAGTAACGCGTATCTGACACATAAATGTATCCCTTTAATTTACTTACACTTGAACATAGACAAGGAGAGAGCTAACTTTAACTGGCACAAATTTTCTTGTCGATTGTGAAACAGGCCCTAAGTATACTACCTCTTTAATTCGATAAAGCTTCACCGAGGTACAGTCTCCAGCAATAATATAATAACATTGCGTTTAAAAATATCTGACACGCTCTTATGCCTCTTGTAATAGAGACTTGTCAGACATTTTTAAGCCCAATGTTGGATAATATATTATTGCTGGTGACTGTACGTACAAGCCGGCAATCCCTACTCATACTAAGTCCTTTTTATCCTCAATAAGAATCCATACAAACTACGCCGTCATCTTAAGAGGATTATGAAGCTAAAAAAAATCCATAAGTACGAGTACAAAATTGCGATAACGTTTCTCTCCCCTTAAACCTAGTCCGATTTTTACGTGTTTTGTTTATCTTGCAGATATTATGAAAAACTAAGTCTGTGGGTTATCCTTTCCAAAAAATATTTCAAGGAAATAAAAATGGAAACGTACAGACCTAGTTTTTCATAATGAATACAACATATTCAAAAAACGTGAAAATCGGACTTGATTTAGGGGGTGAGAAACGATATGGCCCGGAGCTAAATTAGTACCTACATATAGATTTTTTTTGACAGCTACGCGATTAAAAGCGTCGGTCCACAATTCTCCAAAATATGCGATCAGCCGATCACGTGTGACGTCAAGGTTATTATAATTGGAAGTTTCATCAGTGTCGCATCACTCTCCATATTTTATATTCATATTCATATTCAATTTATTGCATCCATGGTATTTACATAGGACTTACTATAGTGCTAAACCAACCATAATGTTGAAATCGAAAAATATTGAAATCCCAAAATATTTAATAAGTAATATACTAATATTTTACCGAATGAGTTGTGTAACTACATGAAATTGCATGATTTGTGATTACTCATGTCAAACAATTTTAAAATGTTCAGATTCGATACTTTCCAAATACCCTCTTCCTGCTAATGAGAACTAGTCAACAGAAATCTATAGTCTACGCCAATTAAATGCCTCAAATGAGAGGGTGGTGTAAACGGTGACAATTCGCGACGGAAGTGTCACTATAAATTGTAAATACTTAAGGGTGATTCTTCGGAGCCCTGATTTTCGATGGCCCAGAGTTTAGTACAATGAACTCTTTAATTTAAAAGATAGTTTTTTTTTTTCAGAGATGGCTTAATATAGTATTTAATCGGGATACCGGTCGGTTTTTGTGTCATCTGATTCTAAATATTTACAAAATAAAACATTATACTGACCACGCTGTCTTGTCTGTTCTCCAATGTCTTGAAAACATATAATAATATATTAACCCTGAAATTGCCAAAAATAAAAAAAGTCGTGAATTCAAACCCTATTTGATTTGAAATCAGCGTAAGTAAATAGTAACAAAAAATATAAACAGTGAACATTATAGTATGTGCATTTTAGATACACCAACAATTTAAGGGTTATATTCAATCAATTTTATTAATTTTGTATGCGACCATATAGAAAGAAAACTAGTTGTTACATTAACAAAATTCAACAAATAATGCTGAAGTACTATTATTATAACTGAGGAAATAAGATTTGTCCGCCTTAGGGCTGATTTTTCAATCCCCAGATAAAACTATACGTCAGTTATATGTATTACTGTTCTGAAGTCATATGAAAGAAAAGAACAGAGCTAAAATTTACCTTCCGGATAGCTTTATCTGGGGATTGAAAAATCAGCCCTTAAAAATCTTATTTCTCTGGAGCGGGCTTCAATCGGCTGTATCAAAAAGAAGGAACAAAGACAGTGGTGAACTGAGGGCTTATTGTCTAACGCACTCGCAATCACGATCATTTTCATTTTGAATATCGAAGGCTTATCTGCATACAAAATGAAAACAATTGCTCCACTTTGAAGCCGGTTGCTATTGCGAGTGCGTTAGACAATAAGCCCTCTGGTCGGCTTTTGCCTGTCGCTGCGGAGTTACGAAGGTAAATATAGGATTCCTTTGTCCTTGGTTTAGGTAACTAACATTGTGTAACCTTTTTTACAATAGGGTAACCTTTAAAAAATCCCTTATTCCTATGAATTTATGGACAGTGGAATCAGAAAATAGTCCGTTTTTAGGGTTCCGTCGTCTGAACTGGGAACCTTATAATTTCGCCATGTGCGTCCGTCTGTCCGCAGTTTATCTCAGAGACTCTTAGTTGTAGAAAGCTGTAACTTTTGGCATGAATATACATATTACTCACGCCAATAAACTGGGAAAAATTAAATGTAAAAACAAAAAAAAAATAGGTCCCCTACACGTAACATATCCTACACGTATCAAATCAAAGACCATTTATCCTGAGTACTGAACAATTACCTATGACAGCACCAACCAACTTTAAATAGAGAATAAGTTCATACTTACTTGTTGTTTTTACCCGACTGCGTCACAAGGAGGGTTATGTTTTTTGAGATAGTTTTTGTGTAGAAGCGGCTTCGGAACCCATCACTGAGCACGATCAGACATGCTCTTGTCCGGTTTTTATAGCTTTTTTTACTTTCGCTGTTATTTTATTTATTTATTTATTTTGTCAGATTTAGGAGATAATTAATTAGGGACTCGTGCAGGGAGAACAATTGAAATTGAAAATCGTTTATTAATTTAACAATTCCCCAAACCGATTGACAAAGCCCAACTGGCTGTTCACAATGGAGTGTTGGCCCCTACACAGATGAATGGTAGTGAATGTTGGGTGTGGCAGGACAAGCATGAAATGCAGTTGAAATGCGCTCTTTGCGTAGTATGTGTGAAGCTGATTGATAGAGTGAGGAATGAAAAGGTCAGAGATAAATGTGGAGTAAAAGAAGATGTAGTGACTAAGATTGAAAAAGGCATGTATCGATGGTTCGGTCATTTGGAAAGGATGGATGAAAGAAGGTTGAAAAAAAGAGATATACAGAGCGAAAGTCGGAAAGGGTCGGAAGGGGCCGCCGTAGACGTACTTTTTCAAAGAATCAAATCGGAGAAATACTGGAAAAGGGCCGAATCTTAAGTACTTACCCGAAACAAACGTGCATGCATGACTCGATGTATGAATGTGGAAGAAGTGAAAGAGATTTGTCAGGATCGTAGCAGGTGGAAAGAAGTGGTCTCTGCCTAATACCCCTCTGGGTAACCGGCTTGATTTAATGTACGTAAATTAAAAAAAAATAGGGTACAAACGTTTTTGAGGCCTCCTAGTAGATAATAAGTTTATCTTTAGCAGGAGGTCTCGCTCTTCCAAATGTAGTACAATATTACCTAAATATATTTAATGAAAGTAGACACACTTTGAGAACCAGCTACTGTTACTAGTAGTTTTGAAAGTGGGGTAAGATGAAAACAAATCAAATTTCAGAATGCCCAATCCGTGTTGTTGGTTGTTTGTTCATAGTCATTTTGTTTTCATAAAATTGTTATTCATAATTTTTATTACCGTTGGAACCGTAAACCGTTAAACGTTTAGATAATGGTAGGTTTGTTACGTTTGATTTATAAAATTCCCGAAAAAACAGTTACTGAAAAAAATACGTTATGAATTCCGATGATTATGACTTAAGTATAACATTTAATGAGTAAAAATAGTTGTGAGAGTTAATATAGACCCTGTTACGGGACACGATCTCTTTATAGCTTGACCAGAAAAATACATAACCTCGCCATATTGCGGAAATTATGAACTGACATTTCTGTTGCAATTCACGAAACACAGATAGAAAAGTATTAGTGGCGACCCCCGTACTTGCTGAGGTGTCCTTCTCAGCCTTGACGAGATTCTCGTCATGCGGGATGGTGACGTCGACAAGCACTGCCCGACCGGTCAACACGATATCAGGCTTATTGGCGTCAATAGTCCTTGCCTTTGATAAAATATCGATCCCAATAGAGCGTAGCACGGCCATTTTCGAGAACTGGCGCCGGTGTGTACTTATCTTGATGGGTTCTTCAGACTCAACAAGACCATAGTGAAGAGCCAGTTGCTGACAGATGATCCTGGCTACCGGGTTATATCTAATATGTGCAAGTACTCGCCGTTGGCCAAATATGAACAACTGGAAATTAAGGCCCTGTTAAGGCCCGGTAGAAGCATCATATTATTATTATTGATATATGCCTCAGCTTATCTTACTCATGGTATGGCAGGCAGCGGGCAGTACCTGCCGCGGCCAGACACGAGGTGGGACTTCATGCGCGCGCTGCTCGCGCTGCGCAACCTGCGAGTACTCGCGCTGGAGTACGCGCACCTGGCTGACTCCACGGGCGGCGCGCTACTCGCACTCACCGCCGTGCTACGAAGACCGCGTATGCGGCTCCAGGTTGTATTGCAGCCTTTACTAATTAATGCTTACTCAGAGAACATAGACAGAGGTCTATATTGGCTATAGCGGCCCTTCTCCGAAACCATAATGAATTCCAGTTTATGTAAGTACGGGTGTTACAGAAAACTCTTATAAACCGAAGCAAAGCGAATGTGGGTCGCAAATATTAAGACAATGAAACTACTTATATCCTAAAACCGCTGTATCCTAAAACCACAATAATATTAGACAATTTTCAGTATAGGTATAAACATGTACCTACATACTCATCTGTTACTCAAGAACCAATGTATCCTAGTTTGTCGGGAGTTTTCCTTTTGAATTGGAAATATTTATTTGATTATTACTCGATACATACCTATATATATTTCATAATAATAATATTTTCATGTTTTTAGAATTCCGAAGTCAAACTTATACTTTTGACTTGTACTTAGTTAGAAACTGTCTTGACAGACTAAGGGCCGTATTAATAAACTCATCTCGGCTGAGATGCCCGTCACAAGATACGTCAAAGTAAACGTCAAGGCATAGAACTCTGTCATTTTTGACGCATCTCGAGACGAGCATTACAGTTGAGATGAGTTTATTAATACGGCCATGAGTATCCGGAATTCTTGAGTTTGAAAATGCGTCGATTGTCCTGCACAGTTCCATAGAGCAGTTCGAGAGCACCTGAAAAACTACTTTCTGAACACACGGATAGATAGTGCTGGCCCTATACCTTGGCCCGCACGGTCTCCAGATCTAACTTCCTTGGATCGTTACGTCTGGGGTCGGGCAAAGGAATTTTCTCAAAAATGCTATGTACTTAATCTTGCCATGACATCAGTAAATAGGAGCCAGTAGGTTGAATTTTTATTATCTAAAGTATCCAGTAAAGTTGAGGGATTTTGAATTTGGAATCAATAGGTGTCCAGTAAGTAACTATTGAAATTCCATCCATAACATATCATATTAATTGAATACGGAACTAGACCTGTGACAGAAGTAAGCAAGAAAAGGTTATATGACACAAAAAAATAATTAAAGTGAACCCCTCAGCGAAGCCTTCTCGCGCCACTGCCAGTCTCTTGGAAGCGATTCCACGCATTTTGGATGACTCTGCGAGAGAATCCCAACGAAGCAGCTACAGACCGCTGTGAATGACCTTCAGCAATCAATGTAACGGCGCTGGTGGCAGTAATGGTGTCCATATGTCTTCGTTGTCGTGGCTTTATTGACACAAGATGATAAATTAGACTACAGATGAAAAAAAAAGACACGTTTCCTCGTGGTCCTACTAATTTGTCCTACTAGTCAAAAAGTGAACCTAGATTTGATCACTAAATACTAATTGTGGTTGTAAAAGTAGGTAGGTTAGGTTCGTTAGGTATCTTCAGATGCCCGAAGGGCAAAACTACCTAGAAGCAGGAGCCCCGCCCTTGGGCGGGGCTCCGTCGAAAGTCAGTAGGACAAAAATAGTAGGACCACGAGAAAACGGCCAAAAAAAGGTTTTTAACAGAATAAAAAATTATTCCATTTTTTAATTGGCTCCAATTTCTGGCCAGCTTAATAGACTTAAACAACAGCATGAAATAGGTAGGATATTGAAGGATGCGAATTAGTTTGTCCAATAGTTAACAATAAAACAAAAATAGCCCAGTTGCCCTTATTTTGTTTTGTGTAGTAAGTATACAGCTACTATAATTTACTTTACTGATGTGCCCACAAAAGAAGAACAGAGAAGAATATTTCGAACAACATATTTGTAAATTGCTATTATAACCGGATTCTACGTCACTTTTAAAATGATTATAAAAATAATGTTAGTTTTCCTAACTGGATTGCTACTTAACCAGTGCCCCCTAGGATATCCCTAATGTTGACCACAAATTAATGATTTGTTTCTAAGTTTAATTTCATACAATTACTTATTTTATGGACTTAAAAACAAAAAAAGTAAAAAAGAGTGTTGATGGCGGGATTTTAATCGGTTCTTTTGTTAGAGTAGGAAATAAGAGTTCCGGCCGTCTGAACGGATATTTCGAATATAAACTAGAAATAATAACAAAAAAAATGATTAAAAAAACCGAATTTATAAATTGAATTTAGAACCTGTATGTTTTTCATATCTTTACTAATTTTGTTGATCAAATCTCATAATTTTATTTTTAAAGTTAGAAACTTGAATATTGGCGTTTAGTTACTGCTTATACAGTAGGTCCCCACGAGCAAGCTTTCTCGTCGTTTTTACATTTTTGTTTGAGTAAGTTCGAACATATAAAAAACATGTACACGTAGTATAAATGACTTAAGCTATATCCGCGTCATCGCGCAAAATTATTTTCTTCTTTTCTCAAAGGCTGCCAGCGCAATTGCGATTCCTTGGTGTTGTGGCTGTTTATGTATCGCGATGGTCCTTTGGTACCATCGGTACTCGCTTGCTCGTCTGCCTCCTTTTTCACATAAAAAACGAAAACCACCGGTAGTTTGAGCCCTGCCCCGCTGCCGGCGCCACCCGTAAAGCGCAATTCACACAGAGGGCGGGTCGTGCGCGGGAGCGGGTGTATTGTCGTTACATTACTCGTAATACACGCATTCTCCGATAGGCCTTCTCACAGAGCGCGCAATGTAACGGCAATACGCCCGCTCCTGCGCCCCACCCGCTCTCTGTGTGAATTGCGCTTAATCTTTCTTTACATGGTATAAAATGAAGTCGCATCCACTGTCTGTTCGCTTAGATCTTTTAAACTACCTACTCAACGGATTTTAATGCAATTGCAATTCAGCAATAGATAGAGTAATTCAATAGGAAGGTTTTTATGTATAATAATTTCTGGATTATGTCGCGGTGTTACAGAAAACTCGCATAAATCGAAACGAAGCGAGGGCGGGTCGCTTTTTATAATAAGCAAAGATATTATATGTGTTCGTTCTAGTTGATCTGTCGGGAGGACCAGATACCGGGGCACATGGACGAGTCGGCGGGCGTGGGCGGCCACGTCATCCCCGACCCCGCCTGGAGGCGCGTAGCTATCGACTGCCCGGACCTCTACCTGCTCATGGTGTTCTGTAAGAGTCGGGTGAACAAGTTATTTTATTACAATACTAACGGCCGCACTCAGTTTTCCTTAGTAACGAGTTTGAAAAAACCGGCCAAGTGCGAGTCGGACTCGCGCACGAAGGATTCCGTACTATTATCGAGCAAAAAACGGATTAAATTCACGTTTGCTGTATGGGAGCCCCAGTTCAATATTTGTTAAGGAATTGTAGTTTGATAGTCAGGCGTGCCTGGTAAATGTAGCGGAAGCTCCTCGACGTCTGGGGCCCCTCGTCTTCGTACTCCACGGGTCCTATTATCCTGGATTTTCGTAGGTCTCGTGTTTGCTGGTCTGCTTTGTAAGTTTCTTGGGAAATGGGTTTTCGCGACAGGCTCAAGCAAGATGCGAGCTGGTTCGTGGCGGGCGGTTAGAAGAAAGTGTATGAAATAAGGGGTGGCAGCACTACCGCTGCGTTTTGAAATTGCTTTTCAAAGCGTTTTGTTTACCAGGCGTGACCCAGCTATCGAATAGTTTAATCAGTTCAAAAAATGTAAAGAAAAAGAAAACGTTGTGGTTTGTGCAGATTTAAAGTACGGAACAATTTTTTCTTCTGTTTTTTGTATTTGTTATTATAGCAGAAACAGAAATAAGTACATCATCTGTGAAAATTTCAACTGTCTAGCTATCACGGTTCATGAGATACAGCCTGGTGACAGACAGACAGACGGACAGTGGAGTCTTAGTAATAGGGTCCCGTTTTTACCTTTTGGGTACGGAAACCTAAAAAGAGCGAGTTAATTGTCTCTAAAATGTTTCTGGGTACGGCGGTAATTATCTTAAGAGCCAGATTGTCCATCGAAGATATATTGAAACAGGTCGTGTTCGAGATTACGATGAATTAAGGCGGTTCTTGACGCCTAGCATCCCCCTGCGGGAGGTACATGTGCAGTACGGCATCGACGTGCACCCGACGCAGAGGCAGGACTCCGATGTTAGCTGCGTCGTGCGACATCTTGCCTTCCGTTACTCCAATAATTTAGGTAAGATTTGAGGATTTCATCATAATATATTGTCTAGTGGCGACACACACGGCACTCGTGGCGAGGAACGCTGTACATCAAGTAAAAAGCGCGAGACAACGCTTCCTTCTCCTGTCTATGCCTATATGCAAGTCCTTTTGTCGCCACCCTGCCGATTACTTACACCGAGAGCTTTATTTCAAGTTAATAGGAGATATCATTCTAAATTCACCAGCTGATGATAACCAGCTGGTATTTTGGGTGCCAATAATTGGATAGTTTACGGTGCGGTTCGTGCACACAGCGTGCCTGAGCATCCACCAGTGGCGCTTCGCGACGTTCCCGTTGCGGCGCGTCCTGGAGCTCATGCCGCGGCTGGTGCGCTTCCAGTACGTGGGCGGCGTGCAGGACGAGCGCGACCTCGAGCACACGCTGCAGATGGTCGCCTGCGGGATCTACGAGAGTCAGTATATACCTATTCGAGCACTCGGCCCAGTTGCCTATTTTGTCTAATGAAATCAGACCGAATTCTTTGAAAGGCCCTACTGTCGCGTTGTTGATATCATAAAGCATAATTAAACGCGATATAAGTAGGTAAAAACAATCACTGAATGTACGTTACGGTAAAAGCCCTGGGCCTCTATTCCCGGCGGTAAAAACCATGTCGTATTTGACCTGTTACGGTATTGTTTTGATGTCAGCCGCCATTACTGTCAAGGAAATAAGAGCTATCAAAAGATTGACAATACGATAACAGATCAAAGACGATATGGTTTTTAGCGCCTAGAATACCGGCCTTTATTTACTGAATAAGTTATTTCATTTCATTTTATTTTATCCAACATAGGGATTAAAATATCTGATTCGTTTCTATTACTACAGTGTACTACAGTACAGATAGTGTCAGGTATTTATTAAAGGGCAACGTTAGATATTATGAATTATTAATTAGTGTAATTATAAAAGTTTAAAGTTTGAACTTTGAACCCTATTGGTACGACAATAAGACCTTAGTTAATTCTTAATGTTGCTTATGTGTAAGTATAAAGTATATTATATTTAAAACCATATGTTATGGAAGAGCGGGGTCTCCTGTCACAGGTATTCTTTTACTTACTAGGAGATCCCAACCTTTGCACAATTTTATGTACCTAAATTTTAACAAAAATAAACATTTTTCATTTTCATGTATGTCACACTCATTAAGTGTTGCCACACTATAACTTAAATTTCTTATCAAATAAAAACTTGGCATCATAGAGTATAACTTTTTCAGATAAATGTGTTTTCGGTTATAATTCCTTTCTGTGGGGTTATTATGAAATGACCATGCAGTTCATTTTACGGCGAGCGTAAAAGACAGAGCTATAGCAGTTATATACCTCTGTCCTTTTCTCTCAGCGTAAACTGAACTTCATAGCTATGTCATAATAACCTGGGCAATGATTGGACTGAAGGGAAAAGTTGGAGGATTTGACGGGACACTTTTTTATCAAATCGTCTATTTTTATTTTTGAGAAAAGCGCTAAGTATACATCGCTGCTTACTTATGTACAAAAGCGCCACAAAACAAAACATGTTTGTGTTGCATTTAAATTCAGAATGCTCTTTACTTTAAGTTTGAAATCAAACTATTTTTAATTTTGTTTTGTGGCGCTTTTGTACATAAGCAGCGACATGCTTCCATTTTGAGCCATCCTGGACACGTATCTGTATAAAAGCCCTTGCCTGTTGGCTCAGTCTTTTAACTCATACACGTCCAGGAAGGTTCACCTACCGGTCTCTGTAGTAATGTAGGTACCTACTATGAAACATCTTGTGTTCTAAAAACATATGCCAAAAATAACTGCGTTTAAAGATATGACGTGTTTAAGTTTCCCTGTATCTTCTATAGTTTAGGATTTCCCAATATTGTCCTACTTAGTAAAAATACGCTCTGTATTGGCCTTGACTGCGTCTCGGCATGCCCGCGCTTTTCCCACTCTCTGCAGTAATGTAGGTACTTACTTACTTACTAATCTTATTCCTTATGTCTTATTTTACCTACTTACTTTGTTTTAATTTTCTTACAGAGTTAAAACATTTGAAAATACAAATTCAAGATCAAGTAGTGAAACGCGTGTATTGGAGCAATGTAGTCGACAAACTAACTGAAAAATATGCTGATATTATGGATTTATTTGACATTAATTTTTGTATTAGCGTATACAAGAACTAAAAAAAAAATTGATCAATACACACATGACATTTTATTCGTCTTTGGTTTTAAGTACTTACCAAGGTAATCTATTTGATTATTTTTAATGACACCACTTACTGTACCGCCACTTTTGTACTTATTTATTATTAGTGTGGGCTTTTAGATTTAAAACCTTGCAAAACATCAAAACAGCGGTTTGTTCTTGAATCATGTATTTGAACTTAACTATCCAAATAATAACAAAAAATTATATAAAAACAATAATACGGCACGCATTGTGAGGAGGTTCCTCTCTCTGCAGCCCCAACCACCGGTAGCTTGAGCCCTGCCCCGCAGCCGGCGGAACTCGTAGGTTATGTTTTTTATAATGTTTATTTTTCGTATTAGTATTGTTATTTTACGTTTATATTTGAATACTAGCTGTCCGCGCCCGGCGCCGCCCGGGTGTATTTTTTTTACATACAAACCTTATGAAAAATAGTTTGTTTACGTTCTCAGACCTACTGAATATACACACAAAATTTCATAAGAATCGATCTAGCCGTTTCGTAGGAGTTTTGTTCCAAGAACTGTGACACGAGAATTTTACCTATATATTAGATTTATTATAAAAAACCTAATTTACAGAAAATTAAATAAATATCTAAATAATAATAACTTTCCATGACCGGAACAGACTAAAAAAATTATCAACATATTCCGGTCTTGTAAATTACAATAATACTTGATTTCATTTATTAAATTAAACTATATTAATTAAAAATTAATAAAGATATATTTTTTTATTTTTTGTATACTGTTTTCTAATAACTGTATGCGGAGTAAAATTTGGACAAAGTTCAAAACCATATTTTAATGTAATAAAAAAATCTGTTTTGATAAAACTGTTTAATAAAAAAGAAACTCTTTTGCCACCTCTTTGCGACTGTTCCATGGAACTTTGTCCATGGCTGACGTAAACACAGATATCGGCATTTTAGTTAATTATATTCTTACTTCATTTTTTTTAGCATTACAAAGACCTTTATAGAAGGAAGTGTAAGGTTTTTTATTGGACACGTTTTACGGCAGTATGACAGAATAAAAGGAAAACTATCAAAAACATTTTCTGACCATTCTGCATCATTCATTTCATTATAGACAATTGCAATAGTATTTTTCACAATCGTGTTATAATAGAGAGCTTTTTAGTCGAGTACCGTGTTTAGGCCACGAAGCTTGCTGAGTGGCCTAAGTAAGGTACGAGATTAAAAAGCTTGATTATGACTTATGAGTCTTATGACACTATTGTGAACAATACTTTTTGTACGAGTTCATTAATAGTTATTTATGTAACTGGTACATAATGAAGCCTCTTAAGGTACGAGAGCCGAGGTTAGAGCGCGAGCTTGCGAGCGCTCTAATTACAGGCACGAGTACCTTAAGAGCTAATTATGAACCGTTGCATACATAACTTTTTCTACAAGCTTAAAATGATAATGATAAAAATAAACAATCGCTAACTTTTCTCGTATACTTTACTCGATTTTTCTGCTAACAAATTACTTGTCATCAAAGACATTTTAACTATTCCGATGCGCGTTAATAGTTTGTGAATTTTATTGATAAATGATAACAAATTTCATGCGAATTTGAATAGATACTAAAAACAGTTCAATCAAATTATCATATCTAAACAAGTTGGAATGCCAAACGAAACGCCATTTTGTTGATATCCATATTGAACGTAACCATGGTAACCAAATAACAAATCGAAGGATATTAACCATCTATTTTTAGTAATTGAATAAAAATGTTATTTTAAACACATAATTACTCATAAAATTAATTTTGTTTTTAATATACGTAATTGTAATTAGTGTTAAATGTTTAACGGTGTATTAAACAAATTATTAGGATGTCAAGTGTTAACTAAACGCCAAGACTGATATCCGGAATGACCGTTACCATGGTAATAACAATGCTATAATAAATTATAGAACTGTTATTACCATGGCAACGCTCATTGTAGAATTGTTTTTACTCTTCGGTTACGCTATAGGTGGTATTCTGACACCATTAACGATATCAATATTAGCGGTTTATAGTACGCGAGTAGAAAAAATTAATAATTTACCTAAGTCTAAATACGAGTATATAAGAAAACGAAATATCGTAAGTACTAAGTACGAAGAAGTTATAAAGCTTGGGAAAAAACATAAATTATATTACCTACTTAAACAAAATACAAATAATGTAATAATTTATTACGTAAGTAAGGCACAGTTTTCGAAATTGTCTAAAATAAATGTTGGCTCTCGTTTTCCTTTTTTTGGAGTGCTCAGTTTCAGAGAATTTTCTCTGGCAACATTCTCTTCTTTTTTATTGATACGACAGTTTTTTTGCAAAAGCCCGTCGCAGCCACCACACGATGTAAAACTTTGCGGTCATGTCCACATTATTGCGAGTAATGACGCTCATATTCCGATCTCTGCTTATAATTAATTATATTTATTAGTTATAATGTACTTTTGTGCTAACGGTACTTCCGAAGTGTATTCTAATCGCGGTTTGATCTTACTCGTGGTCCCACTGCTTTTTTCGGACGCTTACCCGTGATCCCACCACTTCGTCCCACTGCTCTTTTCGACGGGGCCCTGCCTCGCGGCGGGCACATAAACAAAACCAAAACCATATGGAACAATCGGTACATATGTAAATGTCAAATAAATGATCCCAATAGTTCCATATGGAACTACATACTAGGCTTTACATCTGGTTTTGGATTTGTTTTTGTTTTAGTTTTAAATCAGCGTTGCAAAATCATTGAAAACGCTAGGGTTGGCACTGCAAATTTTTACCGATGGAAACGATCACTTGTATAAGAAACAACGTAAAACCTGAAGTGTCTTATACTTGACAATGTGAAGAAGTGGCCAATTATGTAAAATAAATATATATATACAAAGGTCGTACGGTACTTCTGGGACATTTCCTTCAAAATTAATATCTCGGTAGATCCATATCCAAGTAGAAAATATGGAACTTCTGGGATATCACCGAGTCGGGTTGGTACCGGGATTGATAAAAAAAATATATTTCATAAAAAGTTTATTTACATAACATACATATTAACTGACAAGAGTAGCTATAGTAATAAAAAATAAAACTCAGTAGCAGAGTCAATAGGGAAGTGAAGACGAGGGCATAAGGGCGGCCGGCACGGAGTCGCCTGGTGCACGATGGATTTTTGTAAATCATGGCTAACTGAGGTACTATAATATAATTATAACTAAAGAATAAAATATCTAATAAAATAAAAGTTACAATTTCTAAAGAAATGTTCTAATTGCAAACTTGAAGAACTGAATTTCTTTAAAGAAAAAGGTGTATAAGTCGTTTATGAAATTCATAAGGTATGAAGATATACACAAAACCAAATGAACAACGGCCGAAAGATTTTTTTTAATATTTTTTTACATTTTAGAAATTACATTTTATTAATTAATTATGTCTATCAATAAAAACAAAGTGATATACATATTAAATATTATAAAATCATTCAACATGTTGAACTCATAACATAGTCCAATTACAAGGGTTTGGAGACAACCATCATTTAACATAATTGTAGGTTTCTCTATTTAATTATTGCTTTTTTTTCGGCAATTTTGCATTCGTGTAACAAACTTTATTACTATGGCTTGTTAAATATTTTCAGATAACTTCTATTTCTCCCCGTAATATATGTTCTATTAAAATATGCTCTTTAGCTTTCTATACGTACTTATACTAGATTTGAAAACTTGTATTGCTCTGGGTTAGATTCTCACGTTTAAAGTATTTATTATTCTATAAAACACCAATTACAAGGGAGATTTGGAATTAAATTAGCAGTAGAAACGGCTCTCGATTAGCCATTCATAGGTATACAATATAAAATGATGGTGATTTTCAACTAGTACATACAACGTAAGATATAATTACAACTGTTACATTTGCAACCTTTATAGCAATTTGTAAATCAATAATTAACTTCGTACATAAAATTATTTCAATGAAAACCGCAAATAGTCTTCATCTTGCTGATAGTTTTTCAATATCAACGAAATTTACTTCCGGGATAAAGTTGCAAATAATTTAAAATAAATCCATCCCAAGCATAATTACTGTCATGTATTCAAAGAAGACAGTTTTAGAACCATTATAAATAACTACAGCTTCAAAAAATATTATACAACTTTTCTAGCATCGTTATTAATTAAGCATTACATAATAATAATAATCTATTATTCTATGAATTCAGTGTAGGTTGATTCTAGTATATAAAAATATAGAAGACATTGTAAGCGGGTGTGTCGGTCGCATGTGTCGCATGAGGGGCGTGAGGGACGCGCGAGGGGCGCGACGCGCGGTGCGCGTGCGTCGCGTGCGTCGCGGGAGGCGCGGCGCGCGCGGCGGGCCCGCGTCAGTCCTCGCTGCAAGAGTCCTCGTTGTCGGCCTCTTTGATGTTCGTGAAGAACGACGTCAGCGCCTTCATCATTACCGCTGCCGGAAAACAAACATCTTTTAATATCATCAATCTCTAACAAACATGTTGTAACTAACATACCTACCGACTCGGGCGGTAAAACAAACCACGTTTCAGATCGCAGGCATTTGACTCTCGTGCCTTTTTACCTAACCTAACAGAGTCGCTTCTGCCTGGCCAATCTCACTCTGCGTGCCCCGCTTTGTCCGCAGCCTTTGTTTTTTTCATAGTATAAGTTATGTCATGCTCCCCGGAAACCCCACATCAGCATAACGCTGATGTATACAATATTTATTCAATTCTCTGAATTTGTACATACTCGAAAAAATTTAGCTCAATAAATCGAGAGTGCAAATTATGTGAATTCGGAGTAGCGGTGAAATGCTTTACAGCAACTCCCAAATTCAGATAATTTGTACTTTCGATCTATGGAAGTACATTCAAAAAAGTGTGTACTAATTCAGTACATATTGGGTACAAAAGCGTAATGTTTTACCCCCTTACTAATAAACGTTGAGTAAGGGTGGTATAGCTATACAATGTTTTGTCCTTATCTGTCAAATCCGAATGTCACAATGACAGATAAAGACAAAACATTGTATAGCTATACCACCGTTACTCAACGTTTATTAGTAAGGGGGTAAATAAATAACAAATCCTAAAATTATCTTTTCCAGGGAGCATGACATAAGTAATTAATCAAAAAAATATTAGGATAGTTATCAATCATACCAAATACACTTTCCGCAACGTCAACATTCGTCGAAAAACGATTATGCCAACTATGCAATAATTAAATAATATTTTAATGTGTCCCAAAATGTTTCTATGTGAAAGTTCCTTCGCGTTACCTTAAACGTTTGAATGTCGGATTAACACAAAAGGAACTTTCCAGACAAATATTTTGGGACACATTAGAATAGTATTTAATTATTGCATAGTTTGATGTTCTCTACCTACCTGCCAATTTTTTTTGATTTTTTTTTAGATATTTAGTGGATTTGTAAAAGCGGATAGCCGCAATCTGCCCAAAGTCGACGAATTTATGTTGTTACAGTTCATGCGGGAAAATGACAGTTTCAAGTGACATGACATGACAGTCAGTTCTGTTTCTGTTTAGAGTTACTTTTTTATTTTTAATCATGCTAAGATCACGACATCAGGGCCTCTATTCAACACGGTAAAAATTAAATCGTTTTTGATCTGTTATCGTACTGTCACCGTTTTGATAGATCTTATTTACTTGACAGTAATTACGTCTGACGTCATAACAATACCATAACAGGTCAATTACGATATCGTTTTTACCGTCGGGAATAGAGGCGCAGTATTCCTAACTTTGTATATACGGTCTTTTTAATGACTATTTCTTTAATAAATTATTAACGACGAATTTAAGTTAAATACAGAAAATGTATACGTGGTAACGTGACCACTGCTTTTTGAAAGAGACTAATCAGGCGAAGTATATCATTGTACCATGCTTATAAGAACCGAAATTTTAATACAATACCTTTGCCTTCGAGTTCCTTTTGCGATTCTTCCCACGCAATGAATCCATCCACCGATATTATGTATTGTTCATGGAAATATTGGAAAATTTCTAATGTTAAACCTGAAATGATAAGTTAAGTTGTATTTTTAACCCTTCAAATTTTTTTTTAGACATTTCGTTTGCGGAGTGAAATTTAGACAAATGTTTGAATCTGTTTAAATTAACAAATTCCTTAAAAAAGTACAAAAGTCAGTAGTCCTTTGTTTATCAAATCGTCTTAAAATAATTACGACAAATTTCATGGACGTAGGATTTAATTATGGCAAATCGAGAAATGTCGAGAAAGAATGCGAAGGTCGTGGAGCATTTTACACAAAAGGTTTAGAGTCAAAGCAGCGTCCTACTCAATCAGAAAATCGAATACAAGAAAGCCCGGTTCTGGAAGACTACCCAGTTACCCAGTCTGATCCACGGAACTGTCGCAAAGCAGCTCGCAAAGGAGTAAATTATTTTTTGCATTAAGTAAACATTGTTAATAATACTATTTTTTACTAGAGGACGCCCGCGACTTCGTACGCGTAGAATTAGTTTCCCGCTACTCCCCCCATTTCTTCCCGTTGGGGGTCGATTTTCGGAAAAGCCTTTCTTAATGCTTACTTACATCATGAAACGAACCCCTGTACCAAATTTCAAGTTTCTAAGTACAGTAGTTTCGGCTGTGCGTTGATATATAATTCAGTCAGTTTTGCTTTATATTTATATAGATTATAAACATGTTTAACAAAAAAAAACATGAAACATTGTTTAGAACTTTGTCCAAATTTCACTCCACATACGTTAAAAGCATAATAACACTGAAAAATCAGAAGAGAACGGTGCGAGAGCGAACCTTGCGGGTGTTCTAGATTGTGCATGAGTTGCTGGATGCCGAGCAGGCAGCTGGCCTCGCGCGCGTCTCGCTGCTCGCCGAACTCGTTGATGAGCCCCGAGTATTTGTTCATGCGGTCCTGGTTGAAGCGCGGCGCATCGCGACTTTCGCCGCCGAAGAGCGCGTGCTCACAAATCGCCTGGATTAGCGAACGCATGAACCACTCCTCGTTCGCGCTCTTGCCGAGGTTATCCTGTCAAACGGTTCAATCAACACCTCTCAATCATTCCATAAAATAAACAAACTTAATTAACTTACATTTTGCCTTACAACAGAACGAGCATAGGTTTTTTGATCGATGTGAAGAAATGGGGTCCTAATAAATATCCAAGTTCTAGACTTTTTTAGAGGTGAGAGCCGCCATTTTCAATTGGAACTAACAAACTTTGTTAATTTTTAAATATTTCCTCAACAAAAGTGTGGCTAAGAGAAGTTAAACAAGACAAAATTGTGCACAGTTTGTGCCTACATGTTTTTCTTGTGCTTGTCATCCAAATAAAGAGTTACAAGCAGTGGAAGAAAATATTTATACGAAAAATATACATCTCATTCGGGTATCGTGTATTATCAGTAACGTATTAAAAATTGGCTTTGACGTAGGTTTTCGTCATCAAGTATCAAGTGAAATGTTTCGGCTATTTCGAAATCGAACGAATTTTTCCGAATGATTTTCTTCTGGTGTTTAGGGTCACGATGGCCTCCGTGTTCTTTAAAACGTTTTATAACATCATTAACTGTCCTGCGTGATATTCTCAATTCATTAGCAATATAAAGATTAGGACGCTTAGTAATTAGCAGCCATTTGGTAACAATTTTCTCGCGGCGTTCCCTTTATTTATTTATTTTAGTTTTTTTTTAATTTACCGAAGTATATTTTTTTACTTAATACAGATTTCGGTGACATTATGTCTATGATAAAACAGATCAATAAAGAAAAACTATTGGAAGACGGTCAAGAAAAAGAAGTTTTATTTTGGCGAATCCGCAGCAAATCAATCCATACATTATTTTGTTCATTGACGACAAGCTTGCTAACGCTACCAGTAGTTACGCACACAAGATCGCATGTGTATTCGCTTTACGAGTATGGCTCACCCGCTTTCGTGAGATGAAACAACAGTATACATAAACTATGCACAATTTTATCTTGTTTATACCTTTTCCGTAGAGGCAACAGGGGCGTGCCCTGCGTAAAAAAAAATGTAATTAGTCAGTCAGTAAGATTATCAAAAAATATTGAACACGTATTTTTTGCTTTAATAAATCAATCAAAATAGACAAATATAACGCGCATCAAAGTGTACCACGGCGTGAACGTCACGCGAAGCTTCAACGCACTTTATCTTTGTCATTTTTTGTTTAATCGATATAAGAAAAAATGTGTTCAATATTTTAGCCTTTTTAATAATATTGAAGGTGTGTGAAGAAAATGTTTCTACTTAGGGCTCAGCTTGCTAAAAAAATTAAGCTTGATGTGGTAATATTATTGTATACAAGTGTCCATACCATCTAAACAGTTTTTTTTTTAAGTTTGAATCAATATTAGAATAAATTTAGTAAACTATCTTTCAACGACATACTAAATGTGATACAAATAGCGTACTGTGCTAGATTTCCAATTACAACAAACAAAAAAGATTATGTGACTCGTCAATTCCACACGTCCTAAAAAGAGCTTTTCTACTGATGTTTCCAGTGCAATTTATTTTCTAATTCTCCAAGTGTTTGGAACGACAAGGGATTTTTTTCTCATTCAGATCCTGCTAAAAACATTTAGGATTCTAAATATTACTATCGGTCAAAATCTAATTGAGACAAGTTTGAACAGCCAGAGCCTTTTTTCGCATGTGAGAATACACATTATAATCCACACATTCGATCCATTCATGAGCTGTAATAAATCAACGTATAATGGGTTTAACTTTTGAGCTGATCGAATATGTTGTCATGACTAGGGTTCGGAAAATCGGGAGCTAATATACCTAAACTTCGGGCTCAGTACCTACATCGCGTAGATGTTGACTAATATGGAAGCGGACTCAGTTTAATTTTACTAATAAATTTTCCGGGATTTCCCGGAACATCGGAAATTAGAATAATAGCCATACCAATGTATGAAAGTATTTAAATAGACTCATTTTATATATGCTGTTATCAAAATTTTATGTAATTCATGTGATTTTCATTTAACTGACAGTACAGTATTAGCAGACATCAAACGAAAGTTGTATTGTTACTTTTCGTAAAAGTAATGGTATAAAGGGACGTATCTTCGTTAAACCAGTAAATCAAAACAAAATGTACATTGTACATTACATGCTATGCAAAAGTAAACAGGTAATCAACAAACCGCGGCACACGTGGTATATTTTTGTATTTCCGTCATTGTTTGATGTTTAGCAGGTAAATAAAAAAGGACAGCAATACTGCAATTGCCTGACATCGGAATCTATTGTTTTAAGATAAGAACTTTTTGAAGGGGTGGGATACAGATAAGAATGTCGCTTAGTGATCTAGGGAAGTTTATGATTAATTCGTTGCTGTGTTTGACATGCTTCGGGTGTCAAATGTGTGCTCTGTTTTTACGTATTCTCAATGGTTACGAAACTAGTATTGTATCGGTTAGTAATTTTCTGCATGATTTCATTCTTATAATATAACGGATTAACACGTGCCTTTTTGATACATTTTGTATGTCGTTAAAACATCTTGTATGTTGAGGAAATTCGCTAAAAAGGCATAACCCAATGACAATTGATACGTATAAACTATTTTCTGATGTTGCATACAATCCCGGAATCCCGGAATTTCAATAATAAAAAATATTATTTTTGAGAAGTCGACTCCATACTTGCTTAGCTTTTTCCGGAATTTTGTTAGTTGTAGGTATAATAGCTCCCGATTTTCCGAACCCTAGTCATGACCTTGTTCTCATAACCAATAGTCGTGTAATAATATTTTGGAAGAGTGAATGCTACCATATTTTTGCAGCTGACTGTACAAAATATAAATACCAAAACAGGTAGAGAAGGCATTTAAAGCAAGTCCATTGATATCCTGTTAAATAGTACAATATTTATTCGCAAACTTGCTTCGTTAGAAATGTGGCGACCCTAAGTGGCAAGATTAAGCATCATATAAACACTTGGTTTACCTGAACCCATCCTCGTATACAATCACTGTTTTCGTCTGAATTCATAAGTTGCAGCAGTTTACTTTGTGTGTCTGCAGGAGTCAATATTTTTTTCGTTTCTTCAGAAACGTTAGCTCCTTCTAAGAATTCAAATTTATTATCTTCTAACCATTTAGCGACCTGGAAAAAGATTTATTCGCATAATTCACAATTAGCAGAGACAGACAGACGGCGACAAACAATTTCCCAGAATAATGGGTATGACATTCTTAAAATGTTGTTTTAAGTCAGTTTAGTGATAATTAATATGCTCTAATCACTTGCTTGTCACAAAGTATTAAACAAAGAGCTTAAACAAGTCATAAGGACGAGATATTTAAGCGCACAATTAACAGGGTTCAACTATAGTTCAAGTGCAAACTATAATGCTTTTTATAGTAAGATTTTTCTAATGCTCATTAAAGAGCTTATCTTTAGCAGTTCAGAACTCTCAGAACGAAACATGTAAAAATATGTAACTCTCAGAACGAAATATGTAATATCCACTCAAATACCTACCTTTCGTTCTAAGCCATAAGGTTCAAGTTGTAATGACATGACAGTAATCGTCCGCGTCTGAATCCGTAACTTGAATTATGACTGTTGTATTGTTATAATTCCGTGACATTTGTTTCTCCAAGTTGTGTATAGTCACCGGCAATAATATATTATCCAACATTGGCCGCAAAATCATCAGACACGTCTCTATAAGTGTAAGGTATAAGAGCGTGTCAGATATTTTTGCGCCCAATGATGGATAATATATTATTGCTGGTGACTGTACATGACAACAACATTTCATCCGGTCGTCATTAACTTTATTGACGACATTCAAGTATTGTCAAGTATCAATAGGTCGCGGTCGGAGCTCACCCAGGTAGACAAAGGCGAGGTGCTGACGAACGCTGCTACCGTTTTTAATGGCGTAAGGTAGCTATTTGAGTGGATTATATTTTTACATTATATGGTGTTATCGATGGCGCTTACGCCGCATCGTTAATAATGACGGAAACGCCATCGACAATAAGGTCCCTTTTCATAGATAACGCCACATATTTCCTTTCGTTATGAACTGCTAAAGATAAACTCTACACTTTAACTGCCGCCAACCCGCTAATCGAGTCCATTTTGTATGAAAATCAGAGCTCTTGGCAATGAAAGTGTTAATGAACATTCGGACATCTTAGAAAAATCTTACTACACGTAGGATTCAATAACATAATAAAAATAACAAAGAAGCGTGTTAAACATGAGCTGCTACTTTAAGCAATCCGTGGTAACCTTCTTAGGCCGCGCCGGCTTGCACCATAACATTTAACTTAAATAAAACCGTTAATCTAAATTGATATTAAAACAAATATAAAAAACTGATTTGTAAACCCTATTCCGAAACGGTTTTCGAATGAGCGTACTTACATCAAAAAATAAATACAATATTAATGCAAGTCCGATGGTTTTATACATTTTGACATAATAAAAAATAAGCATTTCGTAGTTGTAGTGATAGGTGATTGTATTTACCTGGTCTTCATTCATCCATTCACTCAATTTAAGCCCTGACTCTTGCCATTTGCTCTTTACGAAGGTAGGTCCCATGCTTTCTTTCATATTCTTTATGATTGCTTTTAATAGCAAGGAACCGTGGTTCGCCGAAATTATGACATCACATATTCTTAACACTTGTACAAATGTGACATGCTGGGAACAATACAAAATAAAAATAGAAACATTAAAGTGTCAAGGTGTTTTTATATCATTGCGATTACAAAACTTAACTACTTACTTTCTTTTCTATTTGAGGCGCTATGAACCATCCTAAATATTCATATAACATAGGAATATCAATATAAACATCAGGGGCAAATTCACAAAATTCCTTTATACCCGCTAGCAAGTTATCGCCGGAGATAACATGCGTTGAAACTAAATGGAGCACTGATTTTGTTATTATCGCCACCTCTTTAGGAGACCTAAAACCGAAAAAAAGGTTAAATGCTGCTTGTCAAATTCACATACTAAAAGGAAAAGCCTTGCCATGGCCAAAGGAATTCAGCACTCGACGTTTTCATTTGTAACATATAAATTATTATGTATTTTTCAATTTACACAAAGACCTAATATATAAAAAAGGTTTTGAACATGAGCAAATCATTAGTAAATATAGCTTCGAAGTAGCTATTGGCGTGTGAAAACTGAAGCTTGAAAAAGACGGTTTTTACAATAAAATGATTAAATGTATTTTTTTTTCACGGAATTTCCGATGACTAATCTTTCCGATAGATATCCAACTTTTTATAATTAAAGATATAAATATATTTTTTAAAGCTTGACTTTTATATGAAAAACGCATGGATGCTCAACACCTTTGGACAACGATGAACAATACTTTAATAACATACTTTTCTACTGCAACAGTAATAATTTCCGTGACGAGAGCCGCATGATATTGCGGCTCTATGAGTTGCTTGACGTCGGCGGCCAACTCTACATTGTCGGAATTGATCAGGCAGAGGTCGATCATCGATTTGACGGACTTCTTCTTGGGTTCGGAGAGCGGCTCCTGCGGCACGACGGCGGGGGGCGCGGGCGCCGCGTCGGCCGGCGGCGCGGCGGGCGCGGGCGGCGCGGCCGACGGCGCCGCGCTCGCGCTGCGGCTGCTAGAGTTAGATCGCGCCACGCCCATGGAGCCAGACTTACTGCCGCTGCCTGGACCACCTAAAAAGCATTACAAAACGTTCTACTTTTTAACTTGTTAAGTTACCCAACTAAATAGGCGTGAACTATGTATTTAAACACCATTTTTTGGCACATGGTGGTTGTAAAACTGTCGACTCTATTGGCTCGAAATGAAAAGCATGGTGTAAGTATAGTGCAGTTTAACTTAGTCATGACCTTTTACAACATGCAATCATATAAACAACAATTTACCATTACTACCCCATAACCACGTTCCCTTTGAACCTAAATCATTATTATTATGTTAATATGTTTTCTTCCGCCGCTCGTAACTTTTAATCGAGAAGACATACCAAAAACATGTATGCACAAATTTTGTCTTGTTTATACTTCTCATAAAAACTTTTGTCGAAAAGTCAACTGTTGAGGAATAATCTAAAAATAAACCAATTTTGGCACCTTCAACTCAAGATGTAGACTGACGCCCCCTCCCCCTGCCCCAAGGTTGAAAACAGATCAAGAAATCTGCTGTTTTTCTTAAGGGTTTATATTTGACAGTTTTAACGATAGGTACAAGAATAGGTTTCTTATTATTAGTGGAAACTATTTCGGCTCATGTACCGCGGATTATTTTATTTTTATCCTGTACTAATTAACCTGTATGTGTTCCAATAAAATAAAATAAGATAAATAATATAACAAAACTTACTAAAGTCACCTCTGGAGTTGAATGTAGATCTTTCAATAGAAGCACCCTTAGAATGATAACTAGGGCTCATGTCCTTATTACCTGAAACAGTAAAAAATAGTAAAATACGATACAGACCAGGAAGCAAGACGTTGCAGACAGAGAGTCTAAGTATACCTTTCGCCATTTAACTTTGCCTAAAAGTTCATTGCTACCAACTTTTCGAATTATTCGAATTCGAACCATTTTCGTACCTAACAAAAAATTTAATTTACCGTTTTTATTTGACAACTCGAACGAGCCAACGTGCTGATGGACGTGCGATAAACTTATTTGACATTATTTTTTGGATCCAAGATGGTGGATGATATAGTTTAATATTTTTTACAGGAAAAATTTTTAGGTGTGTCAATTTTATGTAATTTGGGCACGGTGAGCTCGAATTTATTTTTTGGTCAAAGATGGTGGGTGACATTTTGACACTTTTGATAGAAAGAAATGACACGGGTGTCCATTTCCATTTGTGTGTCAGGTCCATTTGAAGACAATTTTTTGTCACCCACCATATTAGATTTAGGTATAATTATGTTTTTTTACATAACTCTGTCAAATTCAAGCTCACCGTGGCTATATTACATATAACACTATAATACTTGGGGAGTAATGAACTTTTAGGAAAAATTATCTGGCACCTACTATAATGAGGTATTCTAATCATACGGACTATTTACAATTCCAGACGTTTTGCTACACGTGCTCATTCTAACTTTGAGCCGTGAAGCTACATTGACTCTGACTACCGGTTTTAAATGAGGTATAACCGGTTATAATTGCATTTCACTATTTATATCGCTAAAGTTTTGATAAGCGGTATATTCAATACCAGTATTCATGTATATTAGCGGTTTAGCCAATTGACAACAATATCTGTATTTGATACGTTACCCTTAAAAACCATTACCGGTATTACCTGTCAGTGTCAATATACTCGATTATTTGTTTCTGTAAATACTTTGTACTTTGGCGTATTGTGAAAATTTAAGAATATTTCAGAATTGGTATTGGGGAATCAGAAGCATTTAACAAACGATATACGGTGCGAATACAAGATGTCGTAGGACTGTTTGAATAGAAAACTAAATACAATACGATAACAGGTCAAAAACCATAAGGTTTAGCCCGTGTAGAATTGAGCCCCAGTACTAGTAGACAGCCATGCACAATATTATCGCGTGACTTTTACACCTATTTTTAATTAATATCTTACCCTTCAAGTGCAATGAATAGCGGAATTAAATACAGGTATTTAATATCGTAAATAGTCTGTACAGATAAAAGCGGAATGACGTACACGCGGCGGTGCTATTAGGTACCTATTGACAGGCACCACTAATGAAACGTGATTCTGGAGTCAGGAACTCCGTTAAAATGTGTGGTTTTTGTAGTTTCTTGGTAATAAATAAATGTAAGCAATAAATATAATGCTTTTATTTTCTTCTCCATGCAATTCTTACGTTGCTCAACTTACCTTACTATCGAGGCATGTTGAGCACGTCAAAATTTGGTCACTTTAAAGATATTTTCTGCTAAACTATACAGACTACAGAAAATCTGTGTTAAGACGTTTATGCCCAGAGAAAAAATTCTAATGCAAACTATCATGCAAGTTCAGGGCGATTATTCCAAAATTGCTCAATGTGCCCGTCCCTGCCCTAATCCCAAAGTTTGTTTATCCAAACACTACTTTTGAGTAATGGTAAAAAAGTATGATCATTGTATTATTTTTACTTACTTCTTATTGTAGTCGGATCTGTCTGTACATTCTCTAGGACACTATACATATTCTTTGAGAGACTTATCATAGAATTACTACCAGCTTGCGCTGTATTTTTTGTGCCCGAACCATGGTTCCACCCTAAGCCAGTCTGTGGAGCCAGTTTTATACTGTTAATCTGAAATAAAAAATAACCATAAGGCTCAAAAAAAACTAAAAAAGTGGCTTTTTATCTGATTATTGAGAAATGCTTAACAGAACCTTTTGGTTTTGAGTGACAGCCTTGAATTTAGAAGTATCGACCATGTAATTCGGCCGTGGAGTCTTCCAGTTACTACTGTTCTCCATGAAAGAATTGTTCTGTCTGCGTCCATCGCCACGTTTTCCTCGCCCACCTTCGTCTCGGCGGAATCCACCCATAGGATTTGCATTCATTAGCTGAAAATTAGCATAACGATCAATTGCAAGTAGCTTGAATTTAAATGTAATTTGCTCGGCATTAGAACCATACTTCAATATGGCGCTGTTGTTGCTCAGCTTCTTTTTGGATCTGATCCATCATCTTAGGCTGAGAGTCGACGACACTTTTTATGACCCATCTCCTCCTTCTTAGTTCAATTACATCTTGGATCATAAACCTGATAAAAAACATAATGAATAATGAACAGAAACTATCAGAAAATACAAACGAAACTTCAAATCAAAACGTGAAATGTCGCAATAAAAGATAATGATAAGATAAATAGGAATTTACCTAACGCGACTGGAAATTTTATTTGACTTGCGTTCAACTATTTCTTGCATTTTCTTAAAGACATTCTCGATGTTGTCTTTAACCTCGCTCTCAAACTGCTCGCCGATGGTAGTGAGCAGTTTGCACAAGCACTCTAGCTTCTCTTCTTCAAGCTTGTCAATCAAATAGTTCATACAGTACACCATGATTTTCGAGGTCAGCATTTTTAACTTGTACAGTTCACCTGAAACAAACAAACGATATCTTTTGGTCGCATCAAAATATTTTAATTTTTCAGTTTTAAACATGTGACATAACAGTATTAGGGTTAAGATATTGGTGGCAAAACGTGGTTCTAGAATCCTTGGAGTCGCCATTTCCTGATAATTATTACACATATCACTTTGATTTTGGCCTTTAGTTCTTTCGTATTTTCTAAATATACTACTTAAATGCGTTTTTAGTTCAGTTTATCCATACCTAAGTACTAACATTTGTTTGCTTGTTACGCTTTCACAGCGGCGATATCCTCCGTACCAAAATTAATTTAAATTCGTTTAGCGATTTAATGAAAATAGAATTTTGAAATATGAAGGTCAAAATCATGGGGGTATGTGATATAATAATCTGGAAACAGCGATTCCATGGATCCTAAGACCACGGTTTGCCACCAAATGTCCTAACCCTAGACAACTAATATGAGCTCTAGATTCAGAATTTGTCTTATATCACTCAAATGTTTGATATATTTGCAATCAAAATCATATTCGAATTCAGAGCGAATACACTAAATAAAATAGAAATGTTAATTTCATAATTTCATGATAGTTATTTATGTAACTGGCCCACAATGAAGCTCTAATGGCAGGTACAAGTATCAAGAGCTAATTATGTACCGTTGCATCATCGGAATATAAGTATCTCAAACAAAAACGACTGACAAATCGGCTCCTATACACCCACTTTTTGAAATGAAAAGATTTTATGTATCAAGTGGTTTCGATTATCAACTAAATAATAATTAATTAACTCTTCGTCTGTGTTAAGACTCACAAGTTTGTCCCTGTCGTCTGTGTTGATATGACGTCATCGGTGTCACGTTACTAGGGAATGCAATTACCGGCTAAATTTTAAAACCGGTAAATTGCCGACTTCGTTCCGGCAAAACCGGTTAACCGGTAAATTACCGGTAATTTTCAAGCCCAAATTAAAACATGAAAATACTGTAAATATCGTGTATTTAGAATAAAAATCACTTAAAAGATAAACTAATAATTAAATGAAAAACAAACTGTATGAGACTTGTAGATCATTTTAAAAAATAGTCATTTACCGCATTAAAAATCTACAATTTAAATTTTGCGTTTAACGTGCACACAATAAATAATTTGAGGTAATAACGTCTGTATGTGACTGCCTCCTTCATCTTTGAGTATTTTTTGGCATATTTTATATTTTACCGTTTAGTGGTCATTCAATCTTAAGCCAAGCCGTACGCCTGACTGCGCCTTGTTAGACTTAAAACAATTAATGGTTTTACAAGTAAATGATTTGCTGTAAATCATTAATTTGTCACAAAAATGTTATCATGATCATGACATTAATGACACAGCGCAGTGTATTTAATATAAAAAAAATACAATAAACCTAACGCTGTCGGAAATGACCTAAATATTACTTTATTAAATTATTTACCAATAACGTAGTGAAATTCATGGACGTTCACATTATTCAAGCCATTTACACACGTGATATTTATTTAATATCAATTTGCATCTCACTAACTAATAACTTGTACTCGGCGTTGGCAATTCGGCACAAGACACAACTGTTAAAATAATAACTGGATAGGGTAGTGTCCTGGGACCTGTGGTGGGAGTGAGATTAGCTTAGCTTAGCAGGTTAGCAAGACAGCAGGTAGCAACATAAAATTTGAAGTGAAGGTTAGTAGACAGTAATTTCAGTAAGGTTTTATTCCGTGAAAGACAAAAATCTGCAATTGGTTACTAGCTCTCTGACACAAGAATTTTATTTGTTGTCTTTTTTCAACAGCACACCTAGTAAATATACGGGGCAAAATTAAATGACAGCTAGGGATCGCGTATATCGATAAACTCAAATATCGGTTCTTTTCCCATATACTAGTAGGTTTTGTTATAATTTTTTATTGATAGCATGCAACTGAAACAAAATAGCAACATAATTCTGGCTATCCTTTATTTTAAAAGGAAGTAATTAAATGGCCAGCCGTTATTAAAATTGATTCGCAAAAAAAATAAGCAATTAACTAATTTGGGCAGCATACAAAGATTTGGCTGGTAATAAATAAAAATCGGGCTACAATTCTTGTTTAGCAAACAATTTACAAACAGTTTTAACCAATATCAATCTGCTTTTTTATCATTTGTCTGCCTTATAAACAGTCAAGCTGTAAAATAATTACTTGGGCAGCAAGATTTTACAATTGGTCAGCAGAGAAAACATGTCTGTAACAATCAGTTTAATTGAGAGGTGTGCATATTAAAATAATGGTTATCTATATAAATATAAGTGGATTGCGTTTAGTTTGAAAAATCAGCAGTGTTCGTTATTGTATTGTAGTGCACATTCAGCAACAGAAAAGCGATAGTAATTACAAGTTAAGTTTTGTCACACAAATTTAGAAATCACAATCACACCCTAGATTAACCAAAATTTGTATCATAAATATGAGGTAGGTTAGGTAAGGTTCGTTTTTATAACAGGCCCGGAGCGCCAGAACAACCCATAATAAATAATAAATAGGTAAACATCATACTGTTTATTCATAAAAATATATGTTCACCGCTGTAGTCGGGATTTTTACTTTTCACACTCCAACAAACAGAACAATTTACAATTAAATAAATTTAAATAAATATAAGAAGACAATCTCACACAATTTGACTTAGTCCCAAACTAATCTCTGGGTAACTTATATAGAGAAGTAGGTACATACTTAAATACATAGAAAACATCCAAACTCAGGAATAATCCTCGCGCTCATCACACAAGCAGCTTGCCCGGATTTGAACCCGGGACGAGCTGACCGTTACCTTCGTAAGCAGGGTCACTACCAACTAAGCTAACGTGTCGTCATTATTACTCCGTAACCACGTAATTCTGAAGTTCGATCATGGTGGGAACAAATACATTGAATTTTATTATTATTCACTATCTATGAAGGTGTCTAAATGTAAAGAAATAAATGAATTTGATTTGTTATTTTTTTATATTAGATTTCGTAAAAATACGAAATCACGTTACAAGTAAGTAAGTAAGTAAAACATTACAAAAGGTTATAATAATTTTTGACTAATCGACATATTACTGTCGCTGAAAATGTAGTGATGTATTGATGAATTTAATTAATTGATTCAACACATTTTTTTCAACTCAGTACTATTGTAAAATAGCTGACCTGACTGACCAGACTGACCAACATTTCAGAGCGGTTATTCCGATTTTTGTTTTCCCTATAATCTTATTCGGAGTATTGAGAACATTTATTTATAACCTTAGACAAGTCCGCTAACGCCCATTTATTTTCGCACTGTACAATAAATTTACATTTTAGTTCGGCGGCGCTGAATTTTGAGGTTTCAAAAATATTAAAGTTGATTGTTTTTGGCATATAGGTGCCGGACCGTTTGCCCAATCTAATGCATAAGTATGTGCCATATAAGGTGTTTTCTAAGGTAGAAACTTAGATATCTTGTCTGTTTTTTAACAGTATCGCACGAAAATTAAATTCGAGGTGAAAATGTATCTTTCACGGTAATAATGATGTAGTAACCTAAGTACATGCGCATTTTGTGTCATCTTCATCCACTGGGATATTGATATTTAATCTACACCTAACCACGTCGCCCTAATAGCTCTGAAATAATATTACAATCGGTTAAACAGGTGTTACGCGTTTCAGTTAATCAAACCAATTTGTGTTAAATTCATCCATGGCATTTGAAGCTTGTTTTTTATTCTTTCAACTCCCTGTAAATGACACAAAAGAAAATTCAATTTATTAGAGTTTAAGTCTAAATTAGAAATTATAGTAAGAATTTTATGAAGTGACCCGATTAGGAAAGAAATGTGTTTAACAGAAACTGCCAGTTCAAAAAGTTATTTCCATACTACGGCGTAACGAAACACTATTCATAATTTTTGTCGTTTTTATCCATGACTTCCTCGTGGTTAGGTACATACTGGTGTGACGGCGCTTTTTCAGTTTGCACTGGACGAAGATGACATGAAATCGGTTTGCACAATTTGAACTTTGTAATTTGCCACAAAACATCGAATTTCTAAAAATGCAATGGCAAGATATGACACAAAACGCAATATAAGCTTTACAAGTACACACTGTATCCACATGCAAAAAATAAACGACTTATGACCTCAAAATATGCCAGCGCCGCCACCGGACTATTTCTCCTGTTCAAAACTGGGTTGCTGGTATGAACGAAAAACATTTCTTCATGAGATTCGCATATTATACCAAATAGGTGGTAATAGGCCCATAATAGGCGAATGATTAATGATCCGGCAAGCCTAGTGGAAGCTCGTCGTTTTAGATGAAATGACTTTCTCTAATTATTAAAGTGCGTATGGACCGTCCGATCGGGGATAGCATCACCAAGGAAAAAAAAATGTTATTGAACGATTGACAGTTTAGTTTGATATGGTTCCATCATTGTTTCATCGTCTTGCTATTAACATTGGCTGTCTCATTAGATCCAGACTGTTACATCAAACAGTATGCAGATAACCAATTATAAATTAATGAATTTATCGTATCCCTTTTGAGTGGTCATATTTCTTGACATTATAATTATCGAATATAGCACGCAAAACTATATCAATGTTATTTTAACACCCGCTTAATAACAAGTATGCAAATGCAAGGCCAAAGCAATTTTGGAGCGCTTTCAAATTTTGCGGATCAGTCGCGCTGTGTAGTAGCGTCGCAGCAACGGACGCCTTTACATTACTTTGGTCGCAGAACTACACTACCGGGCGTTAGTCGCGAAGAGACTTCCGGCACGATACTAGTTGCAGAGAAGTGGTTCTGCGACTGCAACGCAGTAAACGCGCGGTCGCTGCAATAATGTTAATATGGTGCCCAGTCGCGCGACTAAGCAGTAAGACTTCCGCGCTGCTTAGCCTAATGTGAAAGCGCTCAGCCACAAGACAATTTTGCAACAGAGTTTAGGCCACAAGACAATTTTGCAACAGAGTTTAGATTTTATTTTTTATTAATGTCCACTAAACCAAACTGTTTTAATACTATTTTTGAGACATAGGAGAAAGACTACTCTGGTTCTTCGTCGTACACGTTTTCTAAATGGTCTTAATTATAACAAGTCTTTAAAATTGGTTCAGTTATCAAGATCTCGCTTACAAAGTTAATAATAAGCATAAAAACAGACCAAAAAAAATACGTCTTATTACCTCGCTTATGTAGTGTTAAGAAAAAAAAACGGGTCAGAATACCTTCGCTTGTGCAATCATATAATTATATACATACAATATACATACACACACGCACATAGATACAAGTGCAGTTCACTAAGTACCTAACTCGCTATCAGTTTGGTACTTGGTGAATCAGTTTCCCGTAGTATCCCAGATTCTTAGCTCCCATTAAAACCGGTATATTTGACTTATTCAATTAAATAATACTTATTTGCTTGAAATAGTATTTACGAAATCTAGTACATCAATATTCTGATTATCACGAAACAAGATAAAGAACATTCATAAAACCAATAACAACTAAAACAATGCCATATTTTATTTCTACAAAATAAACCCTTTTTGAATAACTGTACTACTTTTATTGCCCCAGATATCTTTCTTGTATCTACTGCAATGTAATTTTGTCAATAACAGAATTATGTGTCAGACAATATAAATATGCATGTTGTGTCACTTTTTACCTTTTTATTAAGGTTATGGAATTAAACAAAATATCAAGTATGAAAACACCTACCAATGAATCTCACATTTCCAACTGATCTCATTCTAACTCTTCTGTTCTCTTCTTCCAATGTTGCATGAAGTTCTTTCTTCTTAGCCTAAAACAAAAACAAAGATAGAAGATAGAAGAACCAATAGTTATTTTGTCACTTCTATTGCAGGTACAGTCACCAGCAATAATATATTATCCAACATTAGGCGCAAAAATATCTAACGTCTTTATTACTAGAGGTATAAGAGCGTGTAAAATATTTTTGCGTCCAATGTTGGATAATATGTTATTGCTGGTGACTGTACATATTACAGCTATTTATAGTCGACCAAGAAATTCCTTTAACACTTATGGACTTTAATATGGTACAAATAAAGTCTAAAATTTCTTGGTCAACTATACAGTGCAAAGGCTTTGGATTCGGGTATAGTCGGTAAGACTCGCATCATCAGAGCGTACAAAAGTGAGTGGAAAAGAATACAAACACAAAAGTCGTTTAAGAGCAATCACACTGAAACAAGTAATGAACAAGGATCAATAATGGACACTTGATTCTTATGGTGCAGAAGATAAGTGTTATTCATTTATTTTGAGACAGTCAATTTATTTACTTATGACCATTGAATTAAGAGTATAGTGTCCATTATATTAGTTCCTCAGCTAAGTGTCCGACATTGGTGCCGTCACCCTATATTTATTATACAAATATTATAAACATTTTAAGAGTTGTGTTTACATTTGAGGGGTGTGAAATTATATACAGTGGTAGCCCCATAATTAGTTATGCTCGCGTTTTTCCATACAATTGCCGAATTACAAACTTGACCATCAAATAAAAAAATGCTGAAAACGGACCTTTTATTTTATAGGGATTTAAATATAAATTGCTGACAAGTCCATACATGAGCATTCCATGAAAAACGGTAACTACCTCGTCTAATTTATTATTCCAAATTCCATTATATTGGATGCAATAGTTGGAATTTCCGAATTTCATGTTTTGAACTGTGATGGAGACGTATTAAAAGGGAAACAACATGCACTCGACACGCAGGAATCAACATTTCGCCCAAAATATGTGTAATTATTGGTTTGAATTCGTACGTGTCAGTTACAACATGTAGGTGTCGCTTACGAAATGCTGTAATTTTTTTTTTGTAACTATTTTCGTTGCTGTGAATTAAAAGAGTAATCTTTGTATACGCGTATTACTTTAAAAAAAAACTCCTAATTCGCTAAATTTTTCGAAATGACTACTTATGTTTCAGACTGTTGATTGTGTGTCGCTTACGACATCCTTGGTTTAAAGTACTTAAACATTACGGCAAAAGTAGACACTAGACTTCGTAGGTATACTTTACAGCTTTATTAATTACTGAAACTCGAATATTAAAAGTACCAGACTCGTCAAGTCTGAACATTAAGTACGAATGTCGATTACAACATCATGGAATGCTACTACAAAATATTACAACTTATGATTAACGAATTGTACAGTCAACAGCATAAATAAGTGATCATTTCTGTACCTTGTCGCTTTCAATCGTTTCACAGTTTAGTATAACATTTCAAACACGAAGTTAAAGTGACAAGGTACATAAATGATCACTTACTTATGCTGTTGACTGTACATAAAATTGGTCAAAAACTATTTGTAAAAATTTTTACAGGAAAGACCCAAGCGTTCCCTCCTGATTATGTGTCCACCACTACTTGTATCTATACAAATTAATTTGCCTGTTTTGATAACAGACTCATTATTCTTGAACGTTAGTTCCATTACGGCTTCACAAATATCAAACGGGAAATGTGAACTTTATACTACTTCAATATTTCCTATTGTTATGTTTAACTTATTCACTATTTCTGACATGAAACTGATTAGGTAAGTACTTTTTGATTGGTTTTTCAGAATTGGCAAGTCCTACTTGTCCGCCATTGTATGAAAAAAAACGCAAGCGTTCCTAATTATTAGTATTCACTGTATATGTTCAATATAAAGTTTAGTTTACTTGCACTATGTTTATGGGTCACAAGAGAGAACAATTATAGATTTATTTATTTATATTTCACAATATTTAAATGGCTAGAATGAAAGATAAGACAGATAAACCTAAGTCCAAATAGAAATAACTCGCGATTTAAAAACAATTACGGAATTGTATTCAGGAAACGATCTTATGTCAGTGTCTTGTAAAATTTAACTCATTAAAGTTGAAGAAAAATTTAACTTTAATATCTTTCAATTCAATACTTACAGGATCAGTGCATTCTTCGAGATCTTTTTCGAGTTTCATAACTTGCTCATCCACTTTATCAGTTACAAATTGATTTTGACACTTACTTATGATAAGTGCCCTAAAATTGACACACTGATCAGGTGAAGCTGCATTATCAGCAGGAACCTATAAAAATGAAAAATTAAATAGGTATCTATGTAAGTCTAACAAAGCAATATCAACAACCATCAAGTAAATTTAAGTTTATTCTAAACATACCTTGAGCATGGACAGCTTATTGCACATTGCTGCATAAGCTTCGGAAAAATTGGGTTCATCTATAGCCTTTTCAAAGACAAGATCAATGACACCTTCAAGGCGTTTCTGATTATTGATCTCAAGATGCTTTACTTTCTCTATGAGAGTATCAAACTTCTGTGGTGTTAGTTTATTCAGAATACCTCTGAACTTCTTGTATAATTCCTGAAAGGCAAAGCAATTTATAGCATAAAGAAACAAATTTACATTTCTTGTAGTAAGACTATGAATTAGAGCCATTAACCCTTTATAGGGCAAAACTGAAAATAAAACTGAATTCTAGCCTCATTAGGTTTCTCCTATTCGCACAAATTCTTTTAATAAAAAATACAAAAAGTATGTGTTGTAAGTGGTCATTTTTTGTACCAGGTTTTAAAATTGACCTATAAAGAGTTAAGTTCAACAAAAACATTACTAACGTTTTGATTTAGCTAAAGTAATTATTTAAGCAGATGGTGCTCAGATATAAGGTATTATAATACATGAGATTGTGTTTGCTGTCTTGTAAATCCTAGTAATATTTACCGCAGTCCTAGCATCACCCTCAACGATAGTATCCTTTTTGAACCTTGTTGGTTTCCAAGCGTTTTCAGTTTCAGAAAGTCTGACATCTTCTCGCAATGAGATGGAGATGACTTGCTTATGGGAGCCGCTTCCGCTTGGTGTCAGTGGCTTACCACTACTCTTACCTAAATATTTTTAAATTATTTTACTTAGTATTATTATAGTAATAATATTCACATAATAATTAAGCACTATGTTATACATACTTGCTGACATGTTTCTTCCATCTTTTTTAGCATCTCGGAGAGAATTATTCCTTGAACCAATACCAGCATTCTTCAAGAATGATGGTAGGAGTGATTCATTCATATTCCTTGAGATATTAGCAAACTGCATTGGCTCCTGCATAGGTGCAGTCTGCAAAATCATTACAAATTTAGTCAATAGAATTCTGTTTTCGCATACCTAAATTCAATGATAATTATTCAACACAAGCTGGTGCCCGCGATCCCGCCCGCGTAGAAGTTGTTTATCGCTATTCACTGTCCGATATTCTGAGATATAAAGTACCTTATGTCCTTCTCCAGGACTCTCCATACCAAATTTAATCGAAATCAGTTCAGCAGTTTAGCTGTGAAAGTGTATCAAACAATACAATTCTATTAAAAAATAATAAGACTTAAAATAATAAATAAAGGTTATTAAACTGATATGACACATACCCGGATTACAGTCTCTAGCAGAGGTGCATCTGGCTTGTTCTTAGACAGAGGGTCATCCTTTATTTGTTTGAGCAACATAATGTCGTAGCACTTTTTGCCAGACTTGTTAAGTGGAGACCATTGATCTTAAAAAAAGATTATGATTTGTTACGATACTTGTTACCATAACTCTACATAATAAATAGCATATATAATAGGATAGCTCTTAGAAGATGCTTCAGGTGTGTAGGTACTTGTCTCTCACTCGCTCTCATAAGCTCTTGGTGAGAGAGAAGCGGGGCCGGATTAACCATTAGGCACAGTAGGCAACTGCCTAAGGGCCCCAAATCAGCTAGCGGCCCCGCGCGCGCACAAAAGATCTATATTGAAATTTTGACATCCCGAGAATTGCATTGCCTAGGGGCCCCGACATGGTTAATCCAGCGCTGGAGAGAAGTACAAACCCAAAGCACCTTATGGGCATTTGTTACTCGTGTACTTCGAAATCATTAATTTCTTGAAGCTATTTACGTATTCGCGTTTTGCCGCGATAGCTAATTCTGTAATATCGGTGGTATATTTTGTTACTCGCATATATTTTAAATCGCGTTTTAAAGCAATAGCATATTTTGCTTTGGCATGGATTATCGATCGCCTATTTAGTTAGCCGCTAAAACTTTTAGTCTCATTTTACCTCGGTTGTTTAAATATTGCTGTAGTGTATTAATCGATTTTTTATTAATCACCTTTAATACTTACTTACTAAATAATTATCTTTGAAAGTGTTAGTCATATCAGTGACATTATACAACGAGGTTACCCAGGAGCAAGGGACCGGAAAACCCCTTCATTTGATTAACCCTATCGCTATGCTAACCCTATCATTTGGTTACCCAATCGATGTGGTGACCCTATGATTGACTTACTTAACTGTAGGTATTTGAATTAGTTAACCATATCCATAGAGCTAACCAAGTTCATTAGTCAATGCTTAAGCACTTAGCATTGACTGGGTACCCCATTGATCTCTTTTCAGCGCATTCGGGCGAATTCTGGCCGCCTCGCTTAAGCGGCTACTAACTGCCGAAATCAATTGTTAGGTAATGCATAAGTCGAAACTCTTGCGCATAGAGATAAAACCAGCTTGAAACCGTTCGATTAAGTTGAATTAACTGTATCGTTTGGTTGCCCTTTTATATAACTAAGTCGACGACAGGCTTAGCGCATCCTTGGGGTTTGCCAAAACCATATCGAAAACCCCTTTCGCGCTACCCCTTACGACATGTGCGAAATACGTTTAAAAAACAAACCTATAGAGGTTTAGTGCTTAAATGAAGTATCGCGTTAAGTAAAAACGCCTTACACATATATATCGCGGTGAAAACCGATTAAAGAACTAAAGGAAAAGTAAAAATGAATTTTATACACCGTTGTGATTGGCGACGAGAAATAATACTAAATAAAAAAAACTGCAGAAATTTTGAGATCGCGGTAAGTCGCGAATAGGTGAATAGCTACAACAAATTAAAGATTTCGAGGTACCTTTACGACTAACAAACGCTTCTAAGTGCTCACAGTACTTAACTAATATACTAACCATCACCATATTTGTATTTAGGAACAAATACAGGAGGATTTTCAGGTTGCTCAACTGCAACTGTGTTTTCAGGGGCTTCTTCCTGCTTAGGCAAACCTTGATCCTCTTCTACACTACTTACTTTATCAGTCTCATCTGTACCATTCTCATTTGACTCAGTTTCTTTCTCATTACTTGCCATCTTACTAGAACCTTTCTTAGCAGAGTTTTTGGAATTCTTTACAAGTTTATCATTTTTATTAATATCTTCCTTAACAGTCTCTGTTTTACTTATCTCAGTAGTATTACCATTGGCAGTGTCAGGATCTAAAAATCATAAATGAGAACAAAATAAAACAATTTAAATGATTTAATGTGTCACTGTTAGAAAAGTATAATAAATGAACAACAAACCTATAGTCTTATTATTAAGATTGATGTCTTTCATCTTAAAATCAGCTTGATTAGTGCGAATGCAACTAGCCAAACTCTGATTTAATTTGGCTTGCGCTTGTATTGCACTTGAAGCTTCTTTACTTTCAATTATTTTAGGAACTGTAGGTAACTCCTTTGCAAGTTTTTCAATGCTTGCTGATAATAATTGTGTAGCAGTGGGCACCAGTGCAGGCGGTACCTGCTGTACAGCGGTCTCAATCTTACTTGCTATTACTTCAATATTTGTAGTATGAGGTGGCACATCCAATTCTGGAATAGTCTGGACTACTGCAAATTGCCTTTTGATTGATTCAGGAGTATAATTTATTCGACTAGTTGGAAGGTTAATGTTTTCTCTATCAACTGAACTACTAATCACTGCAACAAAAATATTACAAAATTTTAATAATAGTGTTTTTCGTATACCCATACACAAAGTCATGCCTTCATTCTCAGAGTGGGGTAGGCAGAGATACAGAATTTCCAACAGCTCTAAAAATTTGTTGTTAATTCTGTAACCACATTTTGCATTATTTTTTTATATAAATTGAAATAATACTGTGTGCGCCTGAACATTATTTATTAAATAACTTTAATATTTGGTGCAGATGCGTTTTGTGCATAGTGCGCACATGTGGCGATGTAAGGAAAATAAGTTGTGTATACAATGGTCAAAGGGTTAAGTGAAGAACATTAGTTTGTGATGATTTAATAGGTACCTAGGAAATGTGAAATATTGTTTTTTTTTGTAATGTCAATGTCAGTTAGTGCTATAAAGCAAATAATCAGGGGCTCTATTCTAATCTGTAAAACCATAATTCTTTTAACATGTTATTGTATTGTCAACTTTACTTTAGCTCTTATTTACTTACGAAAGTAATGGCACTCGAGTAGTGTTGTTAGAAAACTAGTCTTCAGGACTTTTGAACCTTAAAGACTCGCAAACCTTGAAGGTTTGAGCTCCAAAATGGTACAGAACTTTAATGATAAAGCTTTTTATGAGCTCACACAAGTAAATCTTTAAGACTCTGGCTTCATAGAGAGCTCAAGCTCCCTGAACCTCAAAGGCCTGTGTCAAGCGTTAAGAGCTTACACAATGAGCACTCTAGGTAGAATGTATTATTGTGTATTTATTTAGGAATATTATAAACCTACCCTGATTTCCCTTCATAATGAATAATCTTTTGCCTCTTTATTTCTTATCTAGTTACCTAAGCGAGTTAATGATACTAGTGAGAAACATATTAATAATACTAGTAAGTTGTACATATTAAAGGTGAGGTAATAAAAATTGACTAGAACTTATTGATTTGAGTTTGTTGTGGTGATTGAGGACTGTGAACCCAGTTATTGTAACTGGGTTCACAGTGGACAAAGCTATTAGGTGAAACCTTGTCAATATATTTTTGATGTGAATAAAAAGTTGGTGTTATTAATCAGAGACAGGAGAGATTCAGGGTTAAAGCAAAAAAGAAGTAAATGGAGACTGCTGTATGCGGAAGACTACTATTCTACATTAGATTTACTGTAACGGGGCCATTAAATTTTGCATATAAAATATTGTTTAAATTTTAAAATTTTGATTTCTAAGCAAAATATATCCTCAAAAACACTATGCATATGAAACTCAAAACAATCAAGAATAAAAATATTTGTTTTACGAAATATCCACACTGATAAATGGACTGTTCTATAGTCGGTTACAAACTGTTTTTGGGTCATACACATTCGAAAAACAAAAGTTGTCTCTCCTGTGGTCAATAGTTAAAGGTTTGTATGCATATAAGTTATGTTTTTATTTGATATGACTAAAGTAGGTCGGGTCGCTGCTGTCAAAGCAAGTAGAATTGTTTTTGTTCATGGTTCATAGAATTAAATGGTATTAGAAGTGTGACGGGTGGGATATCAAATTGCCCCTCCTCTTCAAAGTTACTGGTACAATTTAGCAAATTGTAACAAACTATGCAACTTTTAATCACCAATGATTTTATATAATGTTCCTGAGATTTTATAAATTAAGTACTTTTATCGTGTATGCAATGAAATAAAAAAACCCTCTCATAGCTTGTGACGGGTGGGACAGCACCTTGTAAAGTTAAGTAAAATTAAGGCATACACAGATTTGAACAAAATACTTCTCTTTTGTTTACTTTAAATGAGCTATTTAATGAATTACTATATGAAATAAGAATTAATCATACAATTTTTATAATCTTAAAGACGAATCCCATAATTTTTTCTTAACAACGTTAACTGGTTTTGAAAATTGGTGATTTCCTTTTCGCTGGAATAACCCAAGGTTTCTCTTTCGGTATATGGTTGAGGCTTTAATGTTTGAGTCTCTCTGGAGTCTTGTAGTTTACGCTTCAAAGCTTAAATTCACAACACTACACTTGAGTTAAAACAATATCATTACATACCAAAAGTAATTTATATAGATGGTTATACCAATTAAAATAGAGCCCCTAAAATGAAGTATAATTTACCACATTGTTCATATCAAAACATAATATGTACCTCTTAAGTCCATTGTTTTAATCCTAACCAACAAATGTACTTACCAAGTACATACTAAGAAAATGGCTTCTTATCTGACCTTGTGTTTTTTTTTCTATAATTTTAGCATCTATAGCACTGAATTAACAATTAAATTATTTAAAAAATTGTACTAAAGAGAATAGACAGGTTTTGAACTACTGTCATTAATTAGCACTTGTACATGTACGCAGTGACTTACAAGGTTATAAAGCTTCAAAATGCATCCAATCATCAATGTTACTAATTAAATGGTTAACACTTAAAATAACAGACTTATCTAGCAGTATGAAACAAAAACTTCGATATAGTTAGCCAGCCAACTCATCAGAACACCTGACAATAAAATTGTATGATTGATAATTATGAGCCATAATAACATGTGTGTGAACAAGGCAGGAATATAAAATGTGATCACTGCAAGTCCAAGTAAATGCTTTATTCAAGTTAATGTGTGGGTAATAATAACTAAAGCACAAAGAAAATAACCCCGTAGTACAAAATACGTATGCATCTGTCGGTATAAATATGCTGATGAGGTAACACTGCACAACCATCAAGACAAGTCAATAAAAAGAGAATGTAGACATTATCCTCGTTTCAACAACTTCACTTTTCGACGACACAATTACATTAATCATAGGTATTACCCAAAAGAACCAATCTGTACATTTGACTTTTAGCCTGGCCTATCACTATAATATGAACCAAGTTCGAGATCTATAAATAGAGACGTGAGGTATTTCCACGTGGGAGTTCTTACACTGGTAGTACCTGAAGATCAGACTCGTATGTGGCACTGATAGCTAAATTATATCACAGTTACAAAATCCACCAACATTCTTAATAAAACGGCACAAAATTCTACGTTGGAATACGTAGCAATATGGTAAAAAGAAAGTCTATTCAAAAGGTCACTCAAGGATCTACCAAATGTCCGACTTTAAACACTTGTTTCACTTTACCCACATTACTTATCAATACGACTTAATTAAAAATTTATATCTATAAAATGCTACTTTAAGTGAAATTTGATGTAAAACTCGAGAGTAACAAAGTTTTAATATAATTTTAACGCAGCCATGCTCAAAGTGACTGTGAAGTAAAAGCCGCCATATTGGAATATTCCATGCGGATAGTAGACTCAGAGCAGCTAGTGTTGTGCGCAAGTACAAAATTATAATCGATATCTCTTTTTTAAGTATAGCAACCTTAACGGCTTGAAAGAAATTCAGAGGGCTTGAAGCAAGCATTTAGTTGCATTATATTGGCAAAATAAATTTATTATCATCGTGTCAGGGCCTTTATTCAACACAGTAAAATCATAATATTGCTTTTGACATGTTACGGTATTGTTTTTAACACGGCCGTGATTACTGTAAAGTAAATAATCAAAACGTTGACAATACGGAAACGCGCCAAAGGCAATATGGATAAGAATAGAGGCCAAATTTATATTAATAGAAAAAAAATATGTGTGATATTTACAGAGAATACCCAAACGATTTAGGCCGGCCGCATATATTCGTTTTCTTTATACGGTTTCCGAATACGTTTTCCGCATTTGGACATCCGCGGCGGGCCGCATACATACGTTTTCCGTATAAGTTTTCCGAATGCGGAAACCGTATACGGAAAACGAAAGTATGCGGCCGGCCTTACTTGGGGCATTCCACAGATACAATATCTGTGGGGCATTAATTATGTCATTAATGTTAATAAGTGCAATAATTTAAAATAGCAATGCAGCGCAGTGGCCCGTTTCACGAAGCTACAAGTTACAAATTACAAGCGGATTTCTCTTTCTAGAGACCTCCGCTTGTCATTTTTTTTATCTTCGTGAAACGGGCCTCAGGAGTCGCAGCACTCGCTGCTGAGGCCCTACTTTAAAAATCTAAGTGCGAAGTCACGTTAGCTCCGTCCCTTTCTCTCGGTTTAGTCTCGAGTTAGTTGTAGAAAGGGATGAAGCTAACTTAACTTCTAACTTCGATTTTCAAAGTAGGGCTTCTGAGGCTCTACTTTGAAATCAGTAATTCGAACTTCGGATCGCCCCGTCACTTTCTTGCGAATTAGTGATGCGTCGAGAGCAAGAGATAGTAATAGACGAAGTTCGAATTACGGATTTCAAAGAAGAGCCTCAGCGCTACGCAACTGAACGATTCGTAAGATTTATGTTGGCATCTCTATTATTTTAGGGTCTATTTATTGTCCGCTAAAAAATTAAAAATCCGTCGTTTACAGTCCATAACGTTCTTCATTATAGTTAGTGTTAAAGTCATACGTAATATTTGAAAGTACATTTTGTACAGTGCCCGGCCGTTAGGAAGTCAATCCTGACAGCTGTCATCGCAGTACAATTTATAACCTATTCTTGGGTTTGAGGTTATAAATTGTACTGAAATGACAGCTGTCAGGATTGACTTCCCAACGGCCGGGCACTGTAGTTACGATTCTCGGGGTCATATTTATTATGCGTTTAGGTAAAACTTATTACTTGTCAAAGCAATTACAATGTCTTAAGTCGTAGAGGGAGAATAGAATGGAGTAGGCATTGGACTAGTGACGGGTGGGAAGTCTGAGATGCGTTTATACACAATTACGTATGAATAAACGAGATGCACTTAGTTTTACCTGTCCCTCTCGCGCGTATACGTTTTCGACGTGTTTGCCTCAAAAAATAGTGGCAAACAAACCCTGACAGCGGATGCGAGTCGTATGAGTTTTTAGTGGTTTTTTTTTAGCTATTTTCGGAGTTTTTTCACAAAATACAAAGGTGAAGTTTACATTTAATGTGCTAAAGAACAATTTCGTGATGGTGAACTGTAGTATTTTAGGCTGTAGAAGCCGGAATTAGCGGAAATATGTGCACATAACCTTTCTTTCGTAAATACTATTGTTGTGGTCTTTTAAATCCTGATTGACAATATAAACAACTATTTAATTGAAATAGCGTCTCCTAGTTACACTTTAACATAAACAAGGATCGGTTTTGTGTTCAATTATATTGTTTTTTTTTTTGATAACGATAATACACGGTAATCCGTGTGACATTTAAATTTAGCGGTATATACCAATTTTGTGTTGCCATCCATTTAAAATGCATTTTACCCAACAAACGGGGTAATTAACCCAATCATTGCCGACGCCTCATATTTTTACTCATCACGCAGTGCCGCCGCCTTCCACGCAACATTTTTTTTGTTATCAGCGTTTAAGTACAGTCGTTTTCTAGCAAAAAAAAAAACAAATTACTCGAGGACGCGATCGCGTCCTCGGCATTACGATTACACATACATGGGTCGCTAATTCGCGTCTTCGGCAATGAATGGGTTAATGGGTATTTTGTAATAAAACAAGTTTTTTTTTTTTACTTGGCTCAGTATTTTTTTTTCGAATTAACTCTTGTAATCCGATAAACTTACCTTTATACATTAGTAAAACTATATTCGTTTTTAATTTGTTTTTCTTTTGTTTTTAAGCAGCGATACATGCATGGTACCTACAGTTTTATAATTAGCGACCTAACATTTAACAGATAAACTTAGGTCATATCAATTTGGATATTTTGAGCATTCCATATTTTAATCATGTGGCATTTCAGACGTGGACATTACGATTGTAGATATGTTGAACGTTCGATTTTGTAACTTTCGATATGCGAACGCGCATTGTAAACGCGTGGCATTTTAATCGTAGGCATTTCAGGCCTACAAAAATATTATTATTGTAGATGTTTTGAATGTTCGATATTGTAACTTTCAATATTCAAATATTTAGGTACACACATTTGGAGGTTATTGCGAATGTGATTTAAAACAGTAAGTAACGCCGTACGAAAATTATAGTGTACGTATTATGTTCTAAAACTAATGTTACAAGCACGAGGATTATATTTCCGACTCGCAATTGACCGGTTGTTGAAGTCGGGTAAATAGTAGGTATTGGGGAAATTTTCAAATTGTTGGCAACTCAGAATTGATTGCATATATACCATACTTATACAGGGTCCCTCTGACCTTGGGGCTTTAAATGCAACGATCGATTCTACTCTCTAAACTGATCTACTTTTGTTCTGCAACATTAAAAAATAACTTAAGTTTAAGTAGATAACTAATTGACGTTAAAGTCTAATTGTAAAATCAGTGTAAATCATGGCCATATAATCACCATCTCATGGTACGGGGGCGACATTTCCTTAGTACGGGGGCTAAAGGAAAATGGAGAATTAGATCGCGTACATTGAAAATAACATTTAGTTTGTATGAAAAACAAAAAAATTTAAAACGTCTTGTTTTTAAAAAGTTGCAGAACAAAAGATGCTCAGTTTTGCGAGTATAATCGATCCTTGCATTTAAAGCCCCATGGTCAGAGGCACTCTGTATATGTATAGATACCATCTCCATCTCAAAGGTAAACGCGCGGGCCTAGTCTTTTTTATACTCTGTTTACGTCTTAAGTTGTTACGTGGAATTGAAGTAAGGCCAGCGGCCCGTTTCACGAAGCTACAAGTTACAAATTACAAGTCGAACTCTCTTTCTAGCAAAAGGAGTTAGAAAGAGACTTCCGCTTGTAATTTGTAACTTGTAGCTTCTTGAAACGGGCCACAGGTGGGGTAGGGTTTTCACATCTCATTTTGAGTTCTATACTACGAAGTATAGGTAATGTTTTTAATAGTTTTGGTGTAGACAAAATATACTAATTTGCGTTAGCTTTCCAGGATAAAACAACTTTTTATGCTAGTTTTAATGCATACAGCCAGAAAATGGTTATTCATTAAGGTAAGTAGTTCTATTGTTTCCCTTTCCCTGTTTTTGGGGTAAGGGTAACAGTCTCAATAAATCTACAAGTATAATACTTGTGAAATACGGTTGGAAATAGAAAATATTTGTCAAATTCGGAATTTGGGGTAAGGCAAACATAAAGAGCTTCGAACATCGGTCGTCAACTAAAAACAAAGAATGTAAAAACGAAGTGCAATGTTTTTATTGTAAGTACTTATAAGTACTCGAAAATCTAATTAAAGACCAAAATCTGACATCTAATCTTGATTATTTAGGTATTTTAACATTATTTCATAAAAACATGAATGAGAAATCGTGTAACTTAGTAAATTAGGGTGAGTTTTATTGATAAAAATACCTACTTACACTTAAACCAAAATGCAGTAATCGCAGCGAATATGCGCCCGTTGAGGTTAGGATTTTGGTCCTTAATTAGATTTTCGAGTATAATGTTTATTAATATTTAAAATAAAGTAACCTCACTCTAATCAATAATTACTCTTAAGAGTCGGTCCACGCTAAGCCTGCAGAAGTCGAAAACCGTTAGTTTAAAAAAAAGATTTATATAGCAACACCACGATTTTAGGAGAAATAAGTATTGATACTTGGTATTATTATTTTATTTTACGGATCTTTCGCTAAATACTAAATAAATTAGAAAAGAAACATATGTTGATTGTACAGAGAACTATCTTTTTAACCGACTTCAAAAAAGGAGGAGGCTATTCTTTCGGACTGTTTGTTTATGTCACAAGATATTGAGAACAGATTAAGATAATTCTTTTCCTGTTCGAAAGAGATTCGTAGGTATCACACAAATTTTACCAATGACTGCTATTAAGAATTTAATAATCCCATCACTTAAAAGGTTTCACCATTGTTTTTACTTTTATCACAATAAATAGTGAGTAACGAAAGCCGCCTGACATAGTTGTAAAAACCGGTTTCAAGGCAGCTAAGAAATATTTAGACGCGGTTGCCAGGTAATTCTATGGCAGAGTTAGCTCGGCCAGACTATAATTTCAATGGGGTAGGATTTCGACTAATCAACGTGTTATTTATTTTAATAACCTTGAAAAGTTCTTTTATTAACATCGTCATGTGTAATGACTTCAGGGGCCTGTTTTATAAAGCTGCAAATTACAATTTACAGGTTACAACGTAGAGGGAGAATAGAATAGAGTGGGTATTGGACTAGTAACAGGTGGGAAGTGTGAGATGCGTTTATATATAATTACGTATGGATGAACGAGATGCACTTACCTGTCCCTCTCGCGCGTATACGTTTTTCCACGCATTTGCCACAATAAATTGTGGCTGCTAAACCCTGACAGCGGATGCGAGTCGTATGAGTTTTTAGTGGTTTTTAAGCTGTTTTCGGAGTTTTTTCGCAAAATACAAGGATAAAGTTTACGTCTAATGTGCTAAAGAACAATTTCGTGATGGTGAACTGCAGTATTTTAGGCTGTAAAAGCCGGAGTGAGCGGAAATATGAGCACATAACCTTTCATACGTAATTGGATACATTATACTATTATTGTGGTCTTTTAAATCCTGATTGACAATGTAAACAACTCATTATTTGAAATAACGTCTCCTAGTTACATTTTAACATAAAAAAGGATCGGTTTTCTGTTCAAATATATGGTATTTTTCTTCAGCTAACCGTCCTATTTATGTTGATAACGATAATACACGGTAATCCGTGTGATTGCTGACACTTAAATTTAGTCGCATAAAACCAATTTAGTGTTGTCATCCATTTAAAATGCATTTTACCCAACAAACGGGGTAATATATAATTATGATATTATTGGGTATTTTGTAATAAAACAAGTTTTGTTGATTTGACATAGTATTTTTTTTACGAATTAACTCTTATACTTAGGGCTGATTGTTCAATCCCCAGATAAAACTATCCGTTAGTTAAATGTATTACTATCCTTTTCTGAAGTCATATGAAAGAAAAGAACAGAGCTAAAATTTGTTCAATCCCCAGATAAAACTATCCGTTAGTTAAATGTATTACTATCCTTTTCTGAAGTCATATGAAAGAAAAGAACAGAGCTAAAATTTATCATCCGGATAGCTTTATCTGGGGATTGAAAAATCAGCCCTTAGTCCGTTAAATTTACCTTTTTACATTAGCAAAATTTTAGAACATTTTTTTCGAATTTTTCAGATACCCATTTGATACTGAAGGAAGGAATAGGAATAGGAATAGGAAGGAAGGAACAGTTTTCCGACCGTTCGATATTGTAACTTTCGATATTCAAATATACGTACACACATTTGGAGGTTAGGTGTGGTTAGGTGGTTGCGAATGTGATTTAAAACAGTAAGCAACGCCGTATGAAATTTACAGGGTATTATGTTCTAAAACCAAAGTCACACGAGGATTTTATTTCCGACTCGCAATTGACCCATTTGAGCAGTGTTGCCAGTTTAGACCTGTAAAATTGTTAGTTGTAGCTTTATAAAACATGCCCCAGCACCAGTTGCAATCCGTTTTATCTTTATTTTAGAACTCGTTCCTGCTTTACTTCTTATCAATAGTAAATCTTCAAAAGTGTCAATTTTATCTTCGAGTAGGTTTCTGAATGACAAGCATTTGCTTCGAAATTTTTATCGTATTAGAACATACGGATTCTGCATAGAGTTGTTTGGATAACACAATCGTTTTGTAAATTTGGTGGCCTATGAAAAGTATTTTTAATATAGTTATTTAACGTCGAATCCATATATTTTGTTATTCTTTTTGAAAGTTTGTGCGTGTTACTTTGTCACTCCTTCACGCTGCACCGGCTTAACGGTTCTATCATATTTCGATTTGAATGTTATGTCTTTACCCAATAAAAACTATTATATTTCAATGATTTTACCCGGCAGTTGTCCGAAACCCTTTGTTCACACTGCGGACTACTGAGATCTTTTATTCCCAGTTGTTCGCACTCTTTAATTTGACTCAACTGTGTTAGTTTTAATTAATGTACTTAAGTAGATATACTTATTCGTATTAATATAATATACCTAGGTTCAGGAAAATACAAAAAGTCATTAAGGAGTACATAATAAAAAAAAAATGCTCTACAAATATGAACGGTATACGGTATTGTTTACGTTAGTTAACAACATTATTTTCAATATTTTCATTATGTTGAGTTTAAAAAGTTTTATTATGAGCCAAAATAAATGCATTCGTGATTATTTCCATATTGGTCGTGTTTTTTTTTTAAATAATAGTGTTGAAGATATTGTTTAAGTATGTAAGGTGAGTCGGGGTAAGTGCGCCTACGGGGCAAGTACACCAAACCAACAATATCTCCTAGAAAATATTTGGTTCGTCGCACGTACCCCGTTGATGTTCTTGCCCCACCTTAAACACAAAACGTAAACGTAACCACGAGTGGTGACCCCGAGTTTCACGATTTTCATATTTGTAGAGCAATTTTTTTTAATCTATAAAACAGATTTTAAGTAAACGTTTATTAGGTACTCTTAAGCTGGGTTTTATAAAGATCCGTTTGATCAAATTTCGGTCAGGAATGTCAAAACTTGTATGAAGTTACTAAAATATGATCTGATCTGACATATTTACCAACGGAGCTTTATAAAACCGGGCCTAAATGACTTATGTATTTTCTTTTTAGCATTAGAAATACCTTTCAAGAAGTAAATGTAAGGTTTTTTATTGGGAATGTTTTATTATAGTATGACGGAACAACTGGAAAATTGTTAAAAACACATGTCGGAGCATTTTGCGTCACAACAGTAAACAGCAAAATTATTCTATTGACATGCGTTAACATTTTTTTGTGCTTTTAATTTATCATTTAATTATTGCTTGATAAAAAACCCAAAAAAGCAGATGTCACAAACAAACGGAACGTTTTAAGCTTAAAATGCGACTTAAATTATTATTGCCTGACCAGAAAAAGAAAAAACCGGCCATGTGCGAGTCAGACTCGCGCACGAAGGGTTCCGTACTATTATCTATACAACATTAGCAAAAAACGGCAAAAAAATCACATTTGTTGTATGTATGTAGGTATGTACCGTAAAATGTGACTACTTTTTTTTTTCTTCTGCGAAAATTTCAACTGTCTAGCTATCACGGTTTATGAAATTATGAGATACAGCCTGGTGATAGACAGACAGACAGACCTCAGGTTGTCTCAGAACCTTTTATTGTTTTGAGTTGTTAGGTTTATTTTCTTTTTAAGTTTGTTGTTATTATTATTATCGTATTAATACATTATACATACATTATCTCCTGAAGAAAAAGGCTAACGACACCTGCTTCTTTGTTTACCGAATTTCTAGTGCTAAAAAAAACGAAATAATACGTGTGGTGATATCCATCGCGCAAGAATGAAAATGAGTACAGCTTGAGCAATCTATCGTCAAATAGCTATCTTATATTGTTAATATCATAAAGGATAAAGGGGGAATTTCATTTCTTGGTTTTTGGTCCCAATCAAAATGTGCAAATCAAGCGCTTTTATATGACATCTAATTTGCTATTATAGTTTTACTTTAATTTTGAAACCCCCCCTTTTAGACCCAATTTCCAACAACTTTGTATTTATCTTCCTTCTTACTTATCTTACTAATATTGATATGCAAAAATATGGATGGTTGTTACTCAATCACACCAGAACAGCTAAACGGATCTGGATGAAATTTGGCACAGAGATAGATTAAGTATAGTCCGGAGTAGCACATAGGCTACTTTTTAATCCGGAAAAATGAACAGTTCCCGACGGAATACGGATAAAGGACTTCTGCCAAATTTCAATTTAATAGGTTCAGTAGTTGCTGAGAAAAACTGTTGTGACACACAGAAAGACAGACGGAGGGACAGCGGAGGCTTAGCAAAGGGATCCCATTGGCACCGTTTGGGTACGTAACCCCATGAAATTCTAAAACCAATGTTGGAACTTTGATGAAACTTATAAAAATATATACTTAGAGGTCTTTGTGAAAATATCTACAATTTGTCTGTCATCTATTTCATAAATTTCATCTAATACGTTCCCTGACTATTTAGTCGTAGATTATATTATTTTACTACGAATTTGGCCCCTATATCCCAAAATGGGGAAAACGAGTTTGACAAAAAAAATATTGAAACAATTACCCCGTCTCTAAGGTTCCTAAACCAACATCATGTTACAAGAATATCTTTTCTTGGCCTTTGTCACCTCCCAAAAAAAAAAATATTGAAAAGCTTAGACCCTGGCTCGCAACAATATACACTGCTTCTTGGAAGAGTCAAGCAGAGTAGAGAGAAGACATAAACTATCACCACAATAGTCCGTTCGCTTTAAGAATGCAGTGAATCATCAGTGCAACTGAAGGATAAATGTATATTCGCAGCGGAGTAAAAATTCAAACAAATTATATTTAAAAAGATCAAGTTTAATGGATAAAAATAAACCTAATTTTGAGCGACCTGATTGGTTAAGGGGCGTTGTTAGGCCAGCGGACAACACTGATTTACTGCATTCTTAACGCGGACGGACTATAAGTAGACTTGATTGGTGTTTTGAGATACAGGCGACTAAAATGTTTACACCAATTAAAATCATCTGAGACAGCACCAAATAACTTTAAACAGAGAATTAGTTTATACTTGTTGTTTTTTTGTAGATAGTTTTTGTGTAGGCTTCGGAACCCTATAGGTATTGAGCACGGTCAGACATGCTCTTGCCCGGTTTATTAAATCTTAATTCCTGCCATCTAGCTTCTTTTCTTTTCTGTTCATTATGGAATTGAAACGTCTATTCCATCCTTCAATGGGATTGTTTGTACGAAAATAGTAAATAGAGTAAACCATATTACGAACAAATATATATAAAATCTAGTCAATGTTTATGAATACTACACTTGAATAACACAACTTAAACCGGCCATAACAGCCGTATAGTTTTCCTGTCCGGTTTTAAGAGTTGGCAGGTATCCCGAGATTGCTGAAGACTTTAAGTGGATATTATGTTCTTTAATCTTAATTTTACGAAATAATTTGCAGTCTCGTCACACTCGCGACGATACAAAAGAAGTCTGAAGCTATCATTGAAGAGGAAAAAGGTAAGACGAAGTTATTGGCGAATGCTACACGCTCGATATTTATCGGGATATTTGGATCGTAATCCAGGATCACGATATTTATCGAGTGTGTAATATAGAGTATCACGTATCGTGATACGGATCGCTGGATTTATAGAAATCCAATAATCTACGATCTGGTTCAGTATTGTCGGTAAATATCGAGCGTCTAGTCTCTAATCGATATTAATCGCGACACTTTTCATACGAATGTAATACGAAACACGAGTGTACTCCATGAAATTTACCGTGTCGTACTGACGCGATTCGTATCGTATGTGTAGTATACCAAAATATTACTAGATAAATATCACGTTAAATATCGCGATACATATCGAGCGTGGAGCATTCGCCATTGGATACTATAACGCATTCACTGCCACCCTCTTATCCTGGATTTTCGCCAAGTGACGCACTTTGCTGTGTGCCCCAAACGCACGTGTGAGTTCAACCGACTGTTACTCGGTGCCTCCAACGCACATATAAATTCATACTAATTTGACATTGGTTTGTTCGCATTGGAACTAGGTAATTATTCTAACAAGAGGAACACCTTGTTTTAAAAAAATATGATTATTATATTTGATAAAATTAATACTGATCACCAGAAAAACAATTTAGTGTTTGTGATGATTTTTATTAAAGTTTATAAATATTTTTACCGAAAGTAATCATAGTAATATTACGTTAAGTATAGTACTAATTTTATGAAGTGACCCGATTAGCAGAGAGATGTATTTAACAGAAAGAGCCAGTTTAAAAAGTTTTTACCATACTTATAGTATAATTTGGGGCATTAGATATCTTCATATCCAAGGCGTAACATATTAGAAGTAAGTAGAACATTTCAAAATTCAGAACTCATACAAATTATATGCGTTGAAGGCACAGGGTGAGTCACTAAATATTATGAACGCGTCTGTGCGTTCAAGGCACTGGGTGAAAGTAACGAAAACGCAAATATGCGTCGGTGGCAGTGAATGCGTTAAGTACTTATAGCTAGGAGAAAATAACAGCTTGACGTAGCGACAAATTAAACATCAATATTCTTCAGTGGCAAATACCTGAGTAAGCAGGTTGAGGATAATATTGCTATCCGCTCGTTCCCGAAATCCCAAAACGGGACATTCGAAATTAGCTTTTATTACTTTTATCTTTACTCAACATAAAGAATCTGGTGTTTTAGGAATAAAGAGTAGTACTTTAGTATTTTCGGAATTAAAGATTTAATCAAGTTGCGTCTTACTCTTTAAACGGTGACCTCATTTTTTCAATATTTTTTTGCCAATCTTTGGATACTTCGGGACAAAGCACAAACTGACTTTTGGCGTGAAAATAAGAGCTTAACACCAGTTAAATCAAATCCTGGAGCCTGGCACTTCATTAATGTTACCAACTAGGCCTTTGGCACAAAATCCTAACCACTATTCATCAAATAATGCAACTTCTACTTGAGAACTGATATTGAGCAGTGTTAATATCGGGAGCCCGCCGCAAGATTTTCTACGTTACGAGAAAAGAAATCCACTTGCTAAGGATAGTTTACTTTCTCAAATTTGGAAACGCTTAGTACTTCGCGTCGCTGTTTGGCATGTTATCCGCACAACAAAAATATGAATTTACACATGCTTAGCGAGCTTGTCCTCGGGCTCACAATTTCCATTGCTGAAAAAATAAATAAGGGCGCCGATCTCAATTTTATGGGTATAAAAGTTATGTTATCGATTCCTTTTTCGTTAAGTAGGAAGTCTTGTAGCGAGCTGCCTAGCTAAATTTACTAACCTAGATTTGAAGGGCCGTTATGTTGTTTAGTAGGAAGTATCGATTCCACTTCTTGATGGTCATCTCTATCCTTGTTCTTATCTCTGTCTTTTTCTTCCGATCTTACACGCTCTCTTGGTTCTCTTATTCTTTGTGGTTGCGGAGCTAGCGTGGAAGTAGCGGATGTTGCTTGTGCAGGAACCTCTGTGGCGGCAACAAACGACGCCAATGCGGGGACGGGGGCGGGCGCCGCCGAGGGCGCCACCAAGGGCGCCGCCAAGGGCGCCATGGCCACGGGGGCGGCGGGGGGCATGCCCACGCCGAGGGTTACACATGCCGCTGCAGCGCTTGGTGCACTAATAGGACCTACACAACTAATACTCTCCATGGACTTATATATTTCATCATCTTGAGGCACGACTGGTTTATTTTTATGTTTGTGTAGTTGCTTATTTGGTGATATAATCTTATTGGAGTCTACTACTAAAGGCTGAATAATCTGATCACTATTTTTTTGCAGCTGCTTAATATTCATAGGCAGTTTAGGCACTATAACAGGACTGTCTGATATTGCTGACACTATCGGAGTATCGATAGGTACGGCAGCGACATCAGGTCCTAATATTTTATTTTCGTTAATATTTAATATTTCAGACTTTACTATATTATTATTTAAAGAGTTTATTGCATTTAGTTGCGGTAGCTTATTGCTTGTGGAAGATATAGGCAAATCTACATTCTTATAATTTGATTTGATTGCACTCTCACTCGTCGTTGGCTGGTTAGCCACCTCATTGACCATTCTCGTAAATTCTTCAGCAATACTACTGTGTGTTGCTTCCTGACAACATAAAACAAAATGTTATTATAAAACAATAAGACGTTAAAGCTACAGTCCCATAAGTCATTAAACAATGTAAGCAAAAGAAATTAAGCATCAGTAGGTGCACTACTACTGATACTTACTATATATTTATACTCACTGGTTGAGGTGTTTGTCGCTCGCTAGAATCGCCACTTAAATATTGATTATCATTACTCGAATATAAATCTGTTAATATATCCTGTCCTGTAAATAAAGTAGAAATAAAACAAGGCACTTTAATTACATAGTAAATTAATTACGAGTTATCAATAACATTACTCACGAGTAACAGGATCAATTATTGCAAGCCTATGACTACGTTTCGTTTGCGTCGGACGTATACCTGAAAACAACAATGAACAGGATTTTCTTAACACTTGTTGAAAAGATAATAAAGATGCAATGTTTATAAATAGTTCAGTATTTTTTAAATTTCAACATGTGTTAAAAAAAAGTATTCCTTTTTAGGGTTCCGTAGTCAACATGGAACCCGTATAGTTTCGCCATGTCCGTCTGTCCGTCTGTATTGAAACATAAAATATAAATAGGGGTAGGGGGTAGGGGATCTTTGGATAGTTCTTTAAAAATGATAATGTACTCTTACATGACATATTATTATCAAACTACAAATAATAACTAACTAATAATTTGCACTAAACCTAAAGTTAGAGAGCCCACGACACTAAACCTAGTTCGATAAAACTACCGGATGATATACAACGTGTTACAAAATACCCCGTAAAAAATCGAATAAATTATAAAAGCCAAAAATATTGTCAACCCTAGTAAGCTGTTATGTCAGGGAACCGGAGTTAGCATAGATTATTTAACAGAGAGGCCAACCTACCAATTTAATAATTGTCAACTTTAATGGTTTTTCTGGTTTTCATCCACAAAGGTTCAATACTATGATGTCATTATAAAAATGTTATGTTGTCAATTTCAAATCTTCTTATCGATACTCTACAATTATTTCGTGTTTTTTTCCAAAATGACGATGTTGTCTAACTCAGAATATTACGACTTCAAAACTCGATTTTGTAATATCAATATAATCGAATTCTGTACATTTTGTTAGTATGTCTCTTGATCGTTTCACGAATTAGGTAAAAATGTACATAAACATTCTGCGTAGTTTACTCTTTAATTTTACTGAAATAGGGTTGGCACATCAATGAAAAAAATAATGATATTTTTTTTGCCTGTAAGTCATACGGTGATAGTACGGTTCTCAAATATTGTAAATGGACTTGTTATAAGGCACCATTTAACCCCCTTTCGGCTTTACGGGTATTTTTGTAACACCTTGTATATCGGCGGGTGTCAAACGATCTTTCACTAAAAATACCAAGCAAGATAACGCAGTGCGTTAAAGATAGTGTGAGTGACTTCCGCTTCCGCTTTCACAATGGCAGTAGGTAGGTACTCACCGGATATGGACTGGTGCATGTGAGCAGGAGTTTGGGAATGAGAGAGGGAGGCTGCGGGCGCGGCAGGGGTAGGCGCTGTACCCTGCGGTCCCATCAGTGTGGTAGGATTATTCCTGGCACCAGGTGCATTTGATTGAAGGTTTGGCGTCGGTAATTGCTGACTGTTCGATTGGTAATAATCTGAAAGTGAAGTTTTTTAATTGGTAACCATATAATACTGAACTTTATTGAAAGTAAAATTACAGAATGTCTCAAACATGGTATGTCACATTGACACCGGAGGTAGACCAGCCTTAGGGTGAATGTGCGTGAAAAAAAATCCAGCCTCGCTCAGCTGTTCTTTATTGGTGGATTTTTTCCTCGCACACCGCTGCGCTGCCTCGCACAGCTATGGTGGATATTCACCCTAAAGCCGGCCATACACATTACGGTTACCGGAGAGGTCTACCTGTGCAGGCGACCGGAGCAAAACCGAAAACCAATTCTTTCGAGTGACACCGTACGGTGATCCCGTACGTGTGTGCCGTGTCCTCCGGTCGCCTGCGCAGGTAACCTCTCCGGCCGACCGTAACGTGGATGGCAGGCTAAAGACGCACCGAACCAGTCTAACATGACCTCAGTAAAAGTTGCAGGGTTTTCAAGATATTGCTAGTATTTTACCATTGTTAGTGTCAGCGTTTACTTGGATAGCCCTAGTTAGCTTTTTTTTGTACGCTGTCATAAATAGTTACTTAAGACAACACAAGCATTATTTTCTCGATGACTTAAATCTTCACCAATTCGTTAATAACAGTCGTGTTTTTTTTTACTCGTAACGAAAAAAGCAAACATATATGCTCTTGAAATATATGCTACTTTTACTGGATTCATATTAGGCTGGTTCGGTACGCTTTTCTCTGGTCTATCTCCGATGTCAATGTGACGTACCATATATGGAACACCCTGTATACTTACATTATTTAAATATATGTAAAAAATATCGCACTTACAGGGTGGGGTGTGATTTGGAGGATTCGTATAACTTATGTAGGGTGTGACGTACTGGTAGAACCTGGCAAAAGATGTAAGATTTTAATGATGGCGACTGAGATTCCAACAAATCGTTAAACAGACAGCTCATTCCGAATTTGGGGGTTTGAACTCAACCAATATTCTGAATATTTATTACGTACTACTGAGCTTGACTTTTTAACTGTATTCTGTGACATTTGCACGAAAAAGATAATATTTAGTAAACCCAAATGAAAGAACCGACAGCTCCCAACATTTTGACATAACTAAACTTAAGTAAGACAAACTAAAGTGCACAAAAAGTATAGAAACAAAAGGGGAAATTTAATAACAAATAATTAAGTAAGTTTTACATAACATAAAAAATACACGTGAGGCATCAACCAACAGTAATTAACACGCTATGACTAAAATCGGAGAAAATAAGCCTTAGTATTCGATTCCATAGAAAAACAATAAATACAACACATCCCATCCCATTTAGGGATAAGTTCGCCTTTGTACATTAGTTTAATAACAATATTGTAATATTTATATTTTTGTGCAATAAAGTGTTTACATATACCTATATACATACATACATATGTTTGAATTTGATGGATTCAGGTAAGACATGATTTCGCCGATTTTTGATTTAGCGAAAAACAGGTGACTTAAGGTACTAACAGACGTGCTCATTACTAGCACGAAAGCATGCTTTTATTGAGCAAGTGCTCAATAAAAGCATGCTTTTTTGCCATTGCATGGTGCAACACGTGCTACTAATGAGCACTTGCTCAATAAAAGCATGCTTTCGTGCTAGTAATGAGCACGTCTGTCAGTACCTTTAGACATAAAAAACTAATGTATGAAAATGGTGCACTACACAAAAATATGCATAGGTATTTTTTTTTACTTTGTTTGTGAAACGCTATAACTTAATAACTGTTACAGACAGCTAACCTAAAAAGAACTCAGAAGTTTAAATTACTTATAAATAATGTTTTTGTTTCATGTTAATTATGTTTTGTCTCATATTTTTACGATAATTTATGTTTTATTTAATGCCGCTCGTCTATGTAACCGAGAGACTCTGTTCTTGTTTCATTGTTCCCAGAGGTACCCGGCCTCAAATCAAACCCTCTTCCCAGAGGTCGGGCACTCTCCAAAAGCAGAGGGATCCAATCGGTAATAAATTGGGATTGGGCCCTCCCCAGGCTACTTAACGTCCTACCGCCGCGAAAGTAGGAATGTGTCGGCGGTAGGACATATGTCTACAGACTAGCGTTGAAAATGTCGGAAAAAATCAAATGATTTTTTCGGAAATTTATGAATACTTACTTCGTTTTTTTCCGTTTTTTTTTCGGGTTTTTTAGGAAAATAACAAATGAATAATGACAATTTATTCATAGTCAATAACTGTCACTTTAGCCACCTATTTCAATTGCTTCTGCCTTCATGTCGTCGATGTCGCCTTTTTGTAGGTGAAAATAAGACCGAATATAGATTAAAATAACAGCAGAAAATTTCTTTGGTTTTTTTTCTATTAAAATCCGAAAAGAACGAGTTGTTTGGAATAAAACGGGATTTTTTCCGGACGTTTTCAACGCTACTACAGACGGACGGCAACCCAAGGATCATTTTCCACCCTTCAATAGAGAGATCGGTTGGAAAATGCGAAAATGGCAAACGGATAATGTAATATTTGTAACTAATTCGGTGCGCCAAAAAAGGCAAATTGGTGCCGTTCTCTCCTTTTGGTAAAGGTTAAGAGTATAAATACCGGGACGGAGAGTCATTCGGTGGTGAACCTTTGAGTTAACTACTACAGACCAACCAGTCAAGTCAGCAGGTCAACGTGAAGTAAGAATACCTACTCAACTACCTAAAGGGTAAACTGTAGCCCTCTGCGATGTAAGACCTTTTCGCTATGCGCTCGCGCCGCGTGACCTGCGCACGACGCCTGCGCGCTCCAGACAGTAGTGTTGGTCGAAGCACTAAACTATGCAAATAGGGACCAGTCGGAATATAGTGGCTATACGGATTATTCATAGCGCGTTTTATTACCCTACTAGCTGATGCCCGCGACTCCGTCCGCGCAGAAAAATAAAACATAGCCTATATTAATCAAGGGTAAATTAGAATTCTAATCGAGAAAAAAAAATTCAAATCGGTCCAGTAGTTTCAGAGCCTATTCAAACAAACAAACAAACAAACAATCAAATCTTTCCTCTTTATAATATTAGTATAGATCATCGCTCACCCACCCCCGCCTGTGAGCTGAACGCACAACTCAAGCCGAAGATCCCGATACTTACCTTGCTGCGGCGCCAGAGCCCACAACAACTAAACACTTTTTCTGATAGTTTTTTTAGCGAAGTTTGTTACATACATACATATAACATACCTAATCACGCCTGTTTAGGCAGAGACCACTTCTTTCTACCTGCTACTTCCACATTCATACATCGAGTCATGCATGCACGTCGGTTTCGGGTACTTAAGATTCGGCCTTTTTCCAGTATTTCTCCGATTTGATTCGAAAAAGTACGCCTAGGGCGGCCCTTTCCTACCCTTCCACTCACTTTCGCTCTGTTTATCGCTTTCGTAGATCTTTTTTCATCCAAGTTTGTTAATTTAATACTTTACAAAAAAAAGTATGAAACATTTTTTATCTATTTATGTACTTTTATATGAAACCGAAACGGCTCAGAGATTTTAACTAATTATTTTTTTCTCAAAATCTAATCATGCCTCTTATCTTTTGTTGCCTCTCGTGGATTTTTACATTTTAATCAAAATTCTGTTATTAATTTAATTTTGTTAAATTTCGCCGGTCTCTTTTAATATATTTTCCTACCTTTATCTTTTATTGCAAATGCCCCAAATAAAAAAATAAAACTCATATTCAATTCCGTAAGTCCATAGGAATTGAATCGTCTTGGAATTTCAAAGAGCCCTCCTCGCACTCTTCAGATAGATTTTCGATAATCTCTCACCAACCCCATATGTTTGGTTCTTTTGCTTTTGTAGGTACTTATTATTAGCTTTCGTAATAAAAAATAAAGACGAAGCTAATTTTTACACTTAATCGGTTCTTATGTTTACAAACACGTAGTTATCGGTCAGCTGCTCTGCCATAGTGCTATAACAATGCGATCGAAAGCAAAACAATTATATTTTTCATGGTTTAAACATACTTGATACTTCGCCTGGTATTCATACCCGATGGCCAAAACATACCAAACTTTGAAATCGGGGTGATTTAAAAATATTTGCTCGTAGATTAAAAAAATAATTAATAGGTAAATAATAATAAATACTTGGAGACAATCTTACACAAATGTAACAGGAGCACCCTTGAATAAATATCACCCGGACGAAGCCAGTGCGAGTCGCCAAATGTACTGAATTACAACTAAAAAATAGATATATCTATATACAGGGTGTCTTAAAAACCTTTCAACATTTTTTAACAGTAGATAGGGTGGATGATTTGAATCATCTCTACATTGTTTTTTTTTTAAGTTAATTTTTGACCGAGTTACAGACTGATTTGTCATCGCCCTTCCTGATGATGCTCTCAGTGTGCCCCATCTTAACTACTTCATTCATAACATGTGTCACAACGTAATATAAATAAACAAATTGTTCCTTATCAACAATGTTTCTAATCATGGTCAAAAGCTCCATGGTGTTTAGAAAACTGACACATTATACTGTAATGTGAATGAAAAGATAAGGGTCTCTGATAAGGGCTATTATGTGAAATAATTTAAAAATGAAACTTACGATTACGATTTTTACTCACACTCTTCTCACACTCACACAGCTAAAATAGCACTTGTACTCGTACATTAAACTCCTTTTACGAGATCATGAATCATGATTGTATTTTATTGATTTGTACCACTATCAGGGACGCCTATGAATAAAAAAACACAATAATTAAAACGAATCATTACGTTGTTATTGTGCTTTGACAGTGTGAAAAAGTATTTTTTTAAATCTTGTACCACAGAAAACTCTTTATGAAAAGAGGTTTAGGTTTCATTTGTAAAATAAAATCGTCCCTACACTATTAAAGAAAAACCGTATCAGAATTAAAGGTGGCATCATACACGTTGTTTAATGTAATTTTTATCCTAGAAGAAAGATAAAAACTTAGTACCTATACTAAGGCCGCATTTCACAAAACTGGAATAACGTCTTATACCTAGATTAAACGCCGAATTTGTATAGACTAATCTCGGAGTAAGTTTTATTCCAAGTTTCTTCTAGGATAAGAATTTCATTCAACAACGTGTATGATGCCAGCTTTAATTGTGAATGAATTTCTTATAAGAATAAATAATATTCTGTGGAATATATCCACCAAAGTAGTGCCTAGGTAAAAAATGAATACAGATTTAAAATAAATATACTTATTCACAAGGTACTTGTTTATTTTTTTCAAATATGAGCCCCCTAAGCACGGCTAGCACATCTTGTATTTTCTCGCTTGTCGCTCAGTGCATCCTCATCAGTACGAACTACTAAAGGGAGATTCGAGCGACAAACAAGTTGCGGACAATATGTGTGCTAGCCGTCCAGAACAAAAAAATGCCTAAAATGGCTGCGTTTATCGCGAGACAATGTGGATGAAACATCCGTTACTTTTTGACACGTACAATCGAGCTACTAGTAATACTAGTTGCGCCCCGTAGATAACCTAAGCCCACGCTGGAGGACCCAACATCGGTGCTTTGTGCTTTGAAAACCCTGGGGTTTCACCGGAAGATTTAACTAAAAATAACATTTAGTGGTAGAAGAGTAAAATTAGATTAATTCATTTATTATTTTTGAATTTTAACATTTAGACATTTTATACCTTGTTTGGTGGACGTGGTTTGGCTACGCTGGCGTCTGGTTGGGCATTGATTTTATGGGCTCGCGGTGAATGTATTAAGTACTATTGCCTGAATTTAGTAGAAAAACAATGAACCACCTTTAGTGGAAAGATGGAAGGAGACAAGGAAAACTGTTTTGTATAGGAAGGTCAACACATCATGAGAAGCAAAACAAAACGCCGAGCAGTATTTGATCGCAAGATGGCATTCTGCCGTAGTAACGTTTTAATTGTTTATCGTTTATCCGCATCTTTCGTAGTCTATGAATTTATGGCTGGCACTAGATGTCATGTTCATGTCAGTGTTAAATTTCAGATTTCTAAATCGTCATTACTTTTGCTGTGAAAGAATTTAATCCGCTATTTTAGAGCTTTGTGCTAAATAAGTTATGGTCACATCTCGACATTAATATAAAGCAGACGATATCATAAGGTTTCGGTTTGCGCATAGGTACAAGAGATCTAGTGAACACTTCAAAGCCCGTTAAAATGTTAAATTGCAAAAACAATTCTACAATAAGTTTCACTAAAATTTATTATGTTTTTAAATAATGTTAACCTAATTTTGGTTTACATGAAGCGAACTGTTAACATATCATTGACACTGGACATTGACCTTGAACTTAGCATTTTGACGTTAGTTACTACGAGCGTTTGGAGTAGAATAGTAATCAACGTCAAAATGTCAAGGTCAAGATATCGGCTGCGATACATCAAATTACAAAATGAATATAATTAAACCTTCTTTTTTTTTACATTAACAGAAACAAAAATTAACCATACCCCCGTGATCAGAATCGTGCGAACTATAACCCCGCCAAATATGTTAAAAGGTTTTTAAGACACCCTGTATATATAGACTGACTCAGTTTCTTGCGGCGCTTCTTCTCTCGGAAGCGCTAGTACCTAGACATGTGAAGTGAAGGTGCCTACAGGGACTACATGAAGTATGTAAACATTATTAATACAAAGAAGTAATTCTATGGAATCACCATAACATTAAAGCATTTCTTTTTCCCGAAAGTGAAAAAATGTGATCTGTGGCACCATTAAGAGGCCACCTATGGTGCCACGCCCCCACTAGAATGAAAAGGGATGGCTTTATGTGCTTTCGCACGAAGAATGTGAGATGGAGATATTTCGCGCGCGCCTTGATGGCAGAGTCAAATTCAATTAATTGCTGTTTACTTTAAAACCACTGCATATATTGAAAAAATGGTTTGCCAGGATTAAGAAGTTACATATACTCAACTATTGAATTGAAAACCATCGTAAAAGATTATAGGGTTTCGAAGATAAACCCAAAAACATGCAAAAAAGGTGCTATGTTTCAAAAATAAAACTATCGAGGATTCTATTTCTAATCATGTTTTCACGTTTGCCAGTCTCAAGCAAATATTATCAAGTTTAATATATCCAAAGAACAGAAACTGAAACAAAGGCGGCTCAAAGGTTATTGAGATCCAGATCGCGGAACACTACAGACTTTATCATTATCATAGGTGGCCTCTTAACATTTGTCAGAATTTTGAATTAAGCATCTAATTAGAATAATTATTTTACATGTTAAGCCTGTGATCGCGACAGTTGGCGTGGAAATCATTGGCGTAATGATACTGATCGAGAGCGGAACCTGCCTAAATAGTTTAAATGGGTTCGAATAGTATAACGGTAAACGTCAAAATGGTAGATTTATAACAGGCTAGTTTTATATTGTGAATCCGGTGATACCATGAGCGTAATGTTGCAATTCCTGAATATAATGCAAAACGTTTCAAAAAAATTAACGTTTCAAAAAGATTTAGATTGTTATAGGAATAAATGAACCAAACAGTTTAACATACTTTTTTGTTGACCCTACTAAGCGGCGATAAGTCATTTGGATAAATGACCTCGCCGAATGTTGCCGAACGTTACCGAGTATTAGGGCATGCAATTACGGAATATGTTTGTAATTTTGTATGTAATACCCAGTACTGGTTCCGGTATTGCATACGAACGAATTCCGGAATTGCATGCCCTACCGAGTAGGTATCTGTGTACACGAGTCACATCAGCGGGAGTTCGTCTTGCTCGCGTGCCACCTATTTGCGTCTTTGTCTCTTTCTCTGTTGACATCTAATATTAACTTAGTTTGTGTGAGTACATGTATTTGTGGTAGTATTACATCCACTATTCGAGTACGGAATATATGAACGTAACCTATCTTCCGCTATTTTACTTTCATCTACGGTTTTCTAATAATCGAAGATTGATTGTAGGTAACGTGTAGCCGTGCGTACACGCACACTACTTGATAGCCAGTTACGAATGTTACGATTAAGATTTAATTGTGTGCAAATTTCGTGCAAACTTTAATGTAATTTATTGTGTTTCTGTCAAAGTCGGGTACGCTGGTTCTGGAAGACATTACGTTAGATGCCGTCTCCATATACTCCGTGATAGTTAGTGATCTAGAAATCCATTTTCATTGTTTTATTCGTCAATATATTTTGTTTACAAAATTACCAAAATGCGGATGAAACATTACACGCTTAGAAAATGTTATACAGTGCTCATAGCGCCTACCGAACCGAAGCAATAAATATTGATATTTTATAAATAAAAGTAAAACCATTCTAATAAATAGGTACAACGATACCTTCTTTCATCCTTCGGAAAACGATGCCATGCTGATGAACATCCGTACACCGAACATCTTACCACCATGTATGGAAAAAGTTTTCTTTGATTTGAGGGTTTTCTAGTAGGTACTCTAACCTTAGTTGGTGCCAAAGAGTTTTATAATCCATGACAGAAAAGGGACGGATTGGCATTAAAAAATTTTTTACTCAAATCTGACGATTTTCTCGCTGTCTGTACATTCCACAAATTCTTCAAACCATCGAGTAACATTATCATAAAAAGCTTTTTTGTTGTATTAAAACAAACATCATTAAATAATCATGAATACTATTCTGACATCGACATTCACAAAAGAAAATTTCGACTCAATTTGCCATTTTTAGTAATAAATGGTGAAAAATTACGCTGCTGCCGTTATCCGTATTTTAATTGAGATTAAGCTGTATTGAACTCTTATAATTTATTTTTTTGTACCAGTTACCTAATAACTAAACTCCTGCTAAATGGAAGCCGAGAAATTTCGTCTTTTTTTGACGTCATCGGCACTAAAAGTGCAACCCCTAATTATGATTTATAATTTGTCGCAATCGAAGTAAAAAGTAGTGTATAACTCGGACTATTCATTTTATTATCTCCTTTTTTTTATAAGTCTTGCATAAAATGGTTTGTTTTATGCCCTTTTTGTACAATCTTATATTTGAGAAAATACCGTTAAAATATTTCGTTTTATTAATATTTGAAATGCGCGAGTTAAAACATTTATTTGTTAAATAATTTACGTATTAGATAAATAAAATACCTCCTGAGATAGCCCGCCGCAAGAAAAAAAACAAAACATTCCTTATAATAAGTAGTTACATATTAAAGTAATTCTTTATTTTAATCAGATAGATTAAACATTTACAAGAATCCCTAACAAGGGGATTCCAATCGAATATTTAATCTATCTTTATCTACATCCACATCATAACTTCGGATTACAATATGTTCAGAACGATAAGCAAATGGCCTATATTAAGAAAACTGTATCTGTGGTTGCGTTTTAATGTAAACATTAAAGTATTGCATTTCATTAAAGTATCGGTTATCGATGTAGGCATTAAGATAAAGAGCAACCACAGATAGGTACAAGTTTCTCACATATTGTAGAAAACTTATCATATGAATGTAGACCAAGTTATGTATGCGACTGTACACATAATTAGGCATTATGCACCAGTCACATAAACTACTATTTGTTTACAATCAAAGATACGGGATTGGTTTTAAAAAAAAGTGTACATAGTTAAAGAGTGCCTAAATTTAAGAAATGATAACTTTAGTCCAGTGAGTCACGAAAATTTGTCATACTTACACTTAGATAACTCGGAAACCAGTGACATTAGACCCCCAGTTAACTGGTACAAAATAATTGCAAATTAGCTCTACTGTAACCCCTTTTAAGAAATAGGTCGATTTACCAGTCACCCTGTATTGTGCCCACATACGCCAATGTGCAGTAGGTATAAAGTAAAATAAACGAAACAGATTCAATCCTCACCCGTTAGTAGTATGGTCGCACCTGCTACAGGAGTTCTGTCTAAGATACCACCACTTATCTTATAGCAGTAAAGTATATTTTCGTGACTCACCTCACTGAAGGATACCGTTTCTTAATTTTAGGTCCTTAACTATCTAGGGTGATGGTTGGACACTTTTAGCTGAAGACACCAATAATGGACACTTAACTCTTAATTCAAAGATCATAGGGTTATAAATTGATTGTCTCTGTATAAATGAATAACCCTTATCTTTTGTAACAAAAGAATCAAGTGTCCATCATTGGCCCTTGTCCATTATTGGTTCCACCACCCTTATTATGTACACTTTTTTTGAAAACCAACCACACTGATTTTATGTCGCGCATTGCAGCTATAAATACCTAGAAGGAAATATTATACCATCGGTATTTTCTCAAAAGATTATTTATAATCAAGATAGATCTTTAAAATTCTTTAATCTGATATGTTTTAAGCTCAGTGGACTCCAATATTAAACTCGTTATAGAACTACTTAGAAGAGATATGGAGCCAACTGAGCGTAAAACATATCAGATTAAAGAGTTTTGAACACCTCAACTTTATAATATATATTTTTGAGAAAATACCGTTAAAATATTTCCTTCTATTTATACCTGCAATACGCAACATAAAAATATTTATTTGTTAAATAATTTACATATTAGATGAATTAAGTACCTCCTGAGATGCACCGCCGCAAGAACAAACAAAATTCTTTTTTATGAATAGAGTTACATTATAAAATAATACCGTAATAATATTCATGTATGAATCAAACAAAATTTAGCGATACAGCCGTGACCATAATACAGGTATAATGGTCAAGGCTAGATATAGAAAAATGTTAAAAAATCAAGTAAGCGTGAGAAAACTTATTATTTTACATGCGACAGAAATAATAATATAGTTTAATAACAGTAATATGCTAATAACTTTAACGCAAAGTTTATTTTTTTGTTTAAACGTGACAGCTTGTTTTTAAAAATAAACATGTGTTCGTCCTCGCTTGCTAACGTATTATTTCGATTAACCACCGTAAAATGCTTAACGCCTGCCTGATAGTGACTAATAGCCTAAGCAACGAAGGAAAATCCGGGGTAAAAGTTCGTGTTTAACCCTTCGAGCGGCAAGCGCCGGGCGCAGTGGCGCGGCCATTTTGGGCGAATCTCCGTCAAGCGGCAGGGGCCCCACAGGTGGTCATCGCAAACACGGCGCATGTTAGAAAAATTACCATTATTAAAAAAAACATTGTGGATGTTACATTATAAATAATTTTTTCTCAAACATGCTCGGAAATGTATGCGTTAATGGCACGAAATGAAGACATGAAGTTTCTTGTTTATGGCTCCCTACATTACTTCTAATAAATATTATATTAATAAGAAAAAATATTATTGGCCGCTGCTCTAACGTTTTAAATTTCTTACCATTAACATTAAACTGACAATAGTACATTGTTGCAGAGGATAGAAAGTACGCGATTTTTGTACGAGTTATATAGAGGGTCGAAACGTAGTTGAGGCCCTCTAGTGTACGAGTCCATAAATTGCACTTTCTACCGAGGCAGACATAGTGCTTTCCACAACTACTGAGCGGAAATAAAATAAAAATTCATATTCAAAACTTTTCATTCACTTTCAATAGTGTTAGTCAATTGGCGTCGGTTTTTCAAAGGTAGTATAGAAGCAGCTGTATCACCGCCAATTTTAAAATAGATAACTTTTTTTTAATCTGGACCCCTATTCTCGTGGCACTAGAGTTTAATAAACTAACATTCGAGATGAGGATGCCAACTCCGTATTTGTTTCGCCATATGTCCCATGTAATTTCATCTCTAGAGGTTCGAGATTAGGGGCCATGTTAGAATTACATTTAAAAAAAAGCAGTGACATGGTTTTTAGTCTTTTGTGACCCCAAACAAGACGATATCGATATATTTTGGAAACATTCCTAAGTGGACTGCGGGAAAGATAAAAAAGGATTACTACATGTCGCTGTAAGAGTAGCCCTTAACCTGCTGAAAATAAGGATGTAATTAAATAATGACTCATTGCTAGATGGCAGGTAAGTGAACTAGTAAGCGCTACCTTACGTTCAGTAACTGAACTACGTTGGAAAAAAAACGATCTTTCAGCATTTTTCAACCTTGAAATTTAACATAGCTTAATTTTGTGCCACTATCAAAACTATGTTACGGCGATTTTAGTTCGTAAGCTGTAACCAATTATTAGGAGGTCGTTTTTGTAGTAGTTAATAGAGCGTAAGCGTAAGACGCACACATGTTTAAAAGTGGCGACACCGGGTCTTGTACGAATTTGCGCTCATGACATATCTACCTTGTTTCTGTGATCTGTGGTTGTAACTATATGCGTCGAACGTTACTGAGACTAAATCATAGTGTGTACGTGACTCGCGATCCGGCCGCGAGCGGAAGGCGTTGCGTTGCAGCGAGCCGACGACAACCCTGTACTGATACTGTCACTGTAACCGTTACAAGTTACTGTAATCAAAAATCATCATTGTGTACGTGGCACGCGACCTAGCCGCGAGCGGATTGCGTTGCCCTGCAGCGGATCGACGATTATCGCTTGCGCTCGCGTACACACTAGACCGTCGTCATCGTATCTGTTCAGTTACAGTAACAGCCCACTAATGAGTCCGGGGCTAAAGGGCGCTTGGTGTATGTAACGAGTGAAGATCGTTTCACATGTACACACTAGAACCTCGTTACTATATCTATTCTATTCAGTTAAAGCAACAGATGATAGTGAGTTATCGACATAAAACCTTAATCAATCACAATACAGTGCAAGAGAGCTTAACCCTTTTATTGCCAAGCGTCGTCAACCGCACTATGCCGCGATGCCGACGTTTCTTCAAGCATGACGTCGATCGGCGTCCTCGGGCATCTATGGCATCTAGCTCAAGTTAAATTGAACACTAATCGCCGTCAGCGCATCCGAATTATTTTGTTTGAGTATCATAATGTTTTATTTTATAAACCGGCTACCTTGTAATTGTTATTCCATGTTATACCTACTTAATGAAAATAATGATGTCGATCGGCATCCATGTCATTTAGTTAGAGTAAATAATGGCAATGCATGGGTTAAAAATTCATTCGGGTTCGTGTAAATTCGCATAAGAACATACGAGCGGGACAGAAGTACAAACCCGAAGGCCCATTAAGGAGCTATTGCACGTAACTCTGATCACAATCAGTAATAATAAGTGACCCTTTGGATCGTTAGGTATCTTAAACAACTCGCCTCTCAATTCGTTAATAAAATATTAACCAGTGAACTTAACTGTCCTTTCAAAGTGCATTAATAAAATTTACGTCGCAGTTCGTCGACGAGTTTCCTCTAAGTAGTAGGTCTTACCTAACTCGCCTTTCGCGCCAGTTTAATTTTTAAGTTCAAAGGAGAGTTGTGCGAATAACACCTTTACCGCCGACACTGTCAATGCAGGTACAGTGATGGCTTAAACCATCCGTTATGAACGTGTTATAGTAGTTTATGTAACTGATACATATTGAGACCCCTTAAAACTTGAGTGTGGTTTAATATAAATTAACAGTAATAAGATACACGAGTGTTTAAGGCCTAATTATGTACAGTTTCAAATATTATTTTATCTACACACATATTATAAGTAATCTAATATGGGGTCAGAAACCGAAATCAAAAGACCCGCATTGCTACCAGTGCTACCTGGTACATATCTATAGGTGCCAAGTTAATGTATGAACTGAAATAAGAAATTAATCAAAACAGAGAAACAACTTAATTTTTATTATTATTATAACAGTTAAATTTTTGTACAATAACTACAATACCGAAGATGTCACTTTCCAGATCACAATTAGAAGCCCAACTGTAGAAAACTTGTTATATGTGTGTAGATAACATACGTAACCTAAGTAGGAGCCTGTAAACTGGGCCAAATGCATGCTATCATGCGTTGTTAATCGAAAGTAGATCAAGCAGTTAGTTACCCTTGTGAACGGGGTTGTTGGTAGGGCTGCGGTGGCAAGCTCATGTGTGGGAACACCAATGTCGGATGATACATGACTGGTCCAGAGGCGGTGGCGGCTGCAGCATTAGCGATGAACGGCTGTTGCTGTCTACTGCAAAAAAAAAATTGCTGGCTTGGCAAAACAGAAACACCATGCTATTATCGAAACGCTTAATGCACCGGTTCAAACTTATAGTTATACCAAATCGTGCATAACCGTCCCGCGGGGTGACAGACGTAGGCGGGGACGAGGTGCTCTCATTGATTTATACAACTAGATAGGGTCGTGCGAATTTAAACTTAACATGTTTTTTGTCATTACAGTTGTTTTATTTCACGAAAGCGGGTTTGCCATACCTAGTCGGGTGATAAGTTCTGTTACTGAGATTTATTACAATTTAAAAAATTAATTAAAGGAGTTTTGCATAAACCTTGATTTATATAGAATATAAATAAGAATTATGTGTTCTAAACTATTGGAATTATTTGATGTACAAGCTTGAATTATTCCCATTTCTGACGAGAAAATCATAGTTCCAATCACGCACGACGATGATACGGATAACGTGATAACGGCCACAACGTTTGTAAGAGTTCTTGTAGAGAGTTCAAATTTTCGTGACATATTGAACAGACTTGTAGCTTTGAATTCTGATACAAATGTATTCCAAGCAACTAAAGATCCACTCATACACCGGTCAATCTTGATGTCTCATTAAATCGACTTTACGCTTTCACATGATTTTGCAGAAATACGAAAACATACCAAATCTCTTGCTTCGTAAGTTGGAATTTAGTCATGTTGAGAAATATAATTTTGGTCTTTAAACATACACAGAGATAGGAAGTTTTACAATATTATACAAAAAAAGAACTTTGTCAACCAAAAACTAACTTTTAAGCGTTTTCAAAAAGTGAAATTTACAAAAAAGTCATGCGTAATTTCATCGATACCGGCTGTGAATGTTAAAAGATCTTGTCGGAAATTACGGCGACTAAAAAGAATGATTATTTGTTCTTCAAAATGTACATTAATTAACCTTTTAATTTATATGCATATTGAAATTAAAAAATAAACATAAGTTAGTTTTATTTGACTCAACCTTAGTAACAGAACTTAGTAACGTTAGTAATTTGAATTTATTTTGGTAGAGGTAAATCAAGTGTCAATTGTCGGAAGATACGTCCTTGTTTTATTAGACTACGATTTTAGTCAAACGGATATTTTAGGTAAACTAAATTTGGAAAAGTAAAGCTGCTTTTCACAACGGTTAAAGAACGGATACTTAACGTTATATCGATTCAATTTTGCATCTATACGTATGCATGCGCGTAGTAATTAGACACGCATGTAGGCAGGGCATAATCACATAGGTTTAATTTGTGTAACAGATTCCTAAATAAAACATAGCCATACATCGTAATGTGTATATTGTATATTACAGTTATACAGTTTGCACGTGCAAACAAAGCCGAGAAACGTTATCCCCTTATCTTAATAGAGCCCGTATCGGTCGCGCAATGACGGCTCATTATGAATTATACAATTGTGTAGTTTGCGTGGTCACAAAATTATATTGCAGAACTAGACACACAATCAGACTATTTTTAAAGTTTTTACACAATTTAATTGGGATATCCCAAAAATATTAACTCCTAGTTTTTACATTTTTTCTCGATAAAATAGGTTTTTGCATTTAAATAAGTATATTAATTTATATTATTTATTTTTAAGAAAATAGCGTTATGTCGTCACTACAAAATTGGTTTGTTTGAAACATGCTTTAAAACGTTTGAGAGTTAATTTAAAACGTTATTGATTCTTTTTTTGCCTGGCAGCACTGTGCGTTTTTGTCAGATCACGTCAAGTTTGACAATTTCACCCACATTTTTTTGCCTATGGGTGGAGGGTCCAAAACGGACTTATATTTTGATCATTCCTGTTTTTTAAAGATCTTACATTGTCAAGTTTATAAATACAGTTAAAAATTGTCTTGATTTTAATAAGCGGTAAAATAAAACAAATAAATAAGACAAAATTCGATATACATTATTTGTATATTACTGCATTTCGGACTTATATTATATGCGGTACTATGGTTGATCACAGATTAGATACAACTTACCAATCAAACTCGTGACGTTACTACATTAGGGGTCAAATAATGTCAAATGATAAATTAAAAATAACTGTTTAATACTAATTTTGTAAAATAATCTGATAACATGGAATGGTTCTAAAACCCTTATTCTCGAAATGGTTTTTGAATCACCATACATTATATAATAATGGGATAGCCAAATTAACATTCCTCTTCGAAAACATGCCTAGGTAACTTTTTCATTCAGTTATTTCCAATATTCATCACCGACACTTCTTTCAATCTTTCAACTTTTACTCTTTCTGTTCCTGTCATGGGCATACGTGGGTAGTTCTCACGAAATCTCGAAATTCGGTTCCGATAATAAAATTAAAAATAGTATGAGAATTTCGTTTTTTTTACATGGGTTTTGTAGTAGTCATGATATTAAATTTTGGTTATATAGTGGTCCCTAAAATAAGCGCTTTTTTTTTAAAAAAAAGGTGAAGGAATGATGACTTAGGTGAAGGAATGATTTTTTGAGCAATGATAATACATATCAAAATAAAAATGCATAATTATTTTGTTAAATAAGTATTGCAATATAAAATATATTAATTAACATTATCATATTCCTTCTTTTTTAATTTAGCTTCCTCTTCACTGATTTTCTTTTTTCTTGCCATTACTGTGCCCTAAAACAAGATGTTAGAGTTAAATTAAAGTATTTGCTACAGCATGCTACAGTAAAAAATAATTCCAACACAGTCAAAATCATTACCTCCTTAGTCATCATCCCCTTACTGTAAATATATATGAGGGAATGACGAAACAAAACATATCCTAAAAATACTAGTGACACGGCCATGCTTTAAACAAGGTTATTTGTATAAGTGAACTACTGCCAAAACCCTACTTCATCACGCAATTAATAATTGTTCAAGTACTTACCTTCCTTTTTTCTAGGACGTGATGTAATGACGAACTCAAATGCAATTTTAAAAGATTATGTATTCTACCTTTTTTCTACAAAATCTCGAACTCGTACACAATTAATTCGTAAAATGTCAGTGTTGCCAGCTATCAAAAACAAACGGTAGCGTTCACGTTTGATTTAAACAGCGTTCATAAATTAATTGTTTGTAAAGTTGTGAGGGAATGATTTAATTTCACTGGACAAATGTTTTTTTTATTCATTTTTAGCTTTTTTGTCTTAATGAAGAATACATTCATTAACCCATTGTTTTTAGAATAGGTTAATGAATTTTTCATCGCTTTTTACTTTATTAACTTTTTATTTAATAATTTAAAAGTATTTGAAAGTGGGACTTGGGACATAGTGCCGGAATGATTTTAACGACATTATATAAACTATTTTTTTTTTATTTGCACATATTACTCAGAAATTATAACTAAATGCAAAGTGACGGTGATGTTTATTGCAGGGAAATAATACTTGCCACTGTCTATTTACTATTTTTAGGTGAAAACATGAAGGACAAGAATTTCGAGTTTTCGAGAGAACTACCCATGTGCTTAATGCCGCCATTTGTTTTGCAGTCCAGCTATTCTAGTAAGTACACGAAAGTGATCCGTGCCGAAATCAAAATCCCGACAGTATCTTTTACTTCCACTCTCAGACGATTATCAACTATAAAAAAATCTATCATACTTCTCTTTGATTGCCTCTGCCTATGAATCCGTTTGTGACTAAAATTTGTGCTAGTCACCAAAAGCATTTTCTCCACAAATATACCTAACAAACTTTCACCATTCTCATTCACTCTCTCATCTCCATCACGACAGCCATTAAAATCACCTAACATAATTATACTTTCATTCTCACGACATTTATTAAGTTTTTCCCTAACATTATCTCAAAACTCCTCTGTTAACTTTTAGTGACTTAGACATATCCGGAGCATAAACGCAGAGTACAAAAAATCTGGTCAAGCCAAGTTTCAGTCTATTCCAAAGGAGTATAGAGCTAACGCATTCATATCCTTCCATTGACAGGATCCATTAATGGGGTCAAGTGGAGTTTTTGTACATTAAAATCCATTATTGGAGTCGAGTGGGATTTAATGTTCACTTAAATCCATTTGGATTCAATTACACTTTTTATGACTCTGGGATCCATCAATGGATTTAGATATACGATGAAGTCTAGAAAGATCCATTAATGGATTCTATTGAACTTTTTAGATACCGGGATCCATCAATGGATACTAACTGTCCACGAGTATCCATCCATCAATTGATGGAATAAAGTGTATTAAAAGTTTAATAAAATCCATTGATGGATCGAAGTGTAATTAAGAGTGCAACAGAATCCATTGATGGATTCCAGAGTATTAAAAAGTGTAAACTAATCCAAATGGATACAATAAAGCCCACTCTACTGTATTAATAGACTGACCCCTTTAATGGATCCTAGTGGACGGAGGGAATGGTCATTTGCGGTTGTTGTACATGCATTCTTCTTCGTTTCACCCATAACATAAGTCGCACCTAGTACAGTAGAGTTCATAACTATCTGTACGCTCTAGTACCTTGTAACTTTAATCGCTGTGACAATTCATAATATATGACAGTTTAACAATGACATTAAATAGACAAAGTACTAAAGTGTACGTTTCTGTTAAATTTAAAAATCTTTAGAATGAAGTGGCCCATTTTTCTCATGCTAATTTCAATGTAACTTGAAACATGGGTGTCGTTTGTTAATAAACAACGATAGATGGCGTCACCATACCCTCCGAGTATGAAAAGCAAGCAATTACTAATTTCGTGGATCTTAAGTAGTTTTTTTTTAAGACATTGGTTATTTAGTAAAGCGATTTCTTAACTTGTTAAAAATCGTTGCCGTATTGTCGCATAGTTGACAACCATAGAGCGACCGCCGAGCGTAGGTATGAAAAGTGAAGTACATACATTTGATTGACTTCCGTGTCTATCTGTTTTGTGCAAATACGGTCTTTGCAAAGTCTCTTCCAAAGATTTAACAATTACGTTTACGATACAATTGCCAAAGTATCAACTGTTTCGTCTACAGTGAGCCATAAATTAATATCGGAAACTGCAAGTCTTTTTTATAAATTATTGCCATGTACATTTTTGACAGATAGATTTTTTTTAAATACTTTGCTCCGGCAGCTTTTTATAATTTGTACATTTACAACAAAGATACCGTACTTTTTCAAAAAAAACTTCGGACGATTTACCCTTTCCAAGGAATATTACACGCAATGAGAAACATGCACAAGTCATAAACCAAGTCATTTTCGTCGCCACAATTCATTCAGTGTTGAGTGCCTACTATTGATGTGTTTCAGCAAGTTATATTTTTTCATCTGCGTTAGACTTACTACACAAGCTGAACAATATAAGTATAGTATTGCTTTCTTCGCTATATACAAGTTTTTCATATGGTTCTATCCATCGCAGAATTGTTCTAACTTGTCGGAAATTCTTTTTATTTATTGTTTAAGGTCACGTCTACAACATTTCGTAAATTTTGTTATGTTCAAATTTTGAATTGAATTAACCGTGTCATGTGGGGTATCGTATGAAAATCATAAATACGGAACCCTCGGTACGTGAGTCGACTCGCACAAGACCATTTATTTTTTTGTGTTATGTATTTATTTTTTATTCTTACACAATAAAGAGTATACATACATACAATACTCCCCTTTTTTTCGTCTAAAGTTAAAATTGGGTCGTCCTCGCATAACAACTGCAGCGGAAACGGAATTCTTAAAATGAATCTAAATTTACGTGCTCAGGCAGAGGAATTGATCGTAAAGTGGGCGGGACATGATCAACAAACATGTTTCTGTAGACACTTAAGAAAATGATGGGTTATGGATTCACCACGGCAAGGGAAAAACCTTTACTGACGGCACTTCAGAAAAAGAAAGGGCTAAAATTATTGCACAGGATCATCGGGACTGGATTGCTGAGCGGTAGCGATCAGATACACTTCAAGACAAACGGGAAAAAGTAAATCGTAAGAAAGATGAAGCCTTTCATAAAATTGCCTACAACGAAAAGTCCTGTTTGCCTCGGTAAGTGATGATTTGGGGCTGTAATAAAATGTAACACTGATGTAACTTTCGAAGTAACTTATGTAATTGTCAGGTCAACATTTCATTCAAACAAGGGGTTCACTTTTGGGGGGCAAATTAAAATATTAGAAAAAAAATTACAAACTGTACCGTGTGGCATATCAAATAAAAGGGCTATAAAAAGGTTTGTCACTTTTGGACCTTAAATATAGCATTGAAATAGAGTAGAAAAGCGACAAATCTTCATACCACGACTATACATAAAGATTTTTTATTTTTTGAACAGTTATTTGAGAAAACAAATGAAAATTTACCCCCTTTTTTTCTTTATTTGAGCTCATATTATCGTCGAATCAAGATGACGGCCACTCGAGTTGAAACGATGGACAGTAGGCAACCGCTCTCCACGCCAGCTGCCGTCGAATGAGCTCTTTAAATGCTCTAAATGTTATTACACTGCTGGAGCGCAAGAGCTACTAGGGAGCAATAACGCGTAGTGTAATAGGCCTTCCAGATTTACAACAAGGGCCCCACCTCTATTTCTTTATGTAGCCTTACTTCACTTACTTTGAAGGGCCTACATGTTAATGTAGATGTAGGGTTCGGGTAACTCTGTCATGTAGGGCCGATGTAAGATTTACAACATGAGCCCCACTGCTATTTCTTTATGTATGCCCACGTAGTTGTAGGGCCTGAGTTGATATATATTTTATAAAGTAGGAAATAGTTATTTACTTAAACATTACAGAAAAGCCTATAAAAACCGCACGGAATCCTCTCCACGCGAGCAGGCCGGTGACACTCACGCTCATTGCCTACAAAATTTTCGGCCTCCCCGGGGATGCTAATCAGTTGAGTGTCATGCGCGCGCTCGTCTGCCAAAGCTCCTAATTCCAGTTTTTGTTGAATATGGCTACTCGAAAAGCCAAAAGATACTGCGCAGCATACGGGTGCTTGAATAATGATAGGAACGTCGACCTGTCATTATTTAAACTGCCGAAGGATATCGAAAGGTAAGATTATAATTATTATTATTACCCTCGACGCAAAATGAGAGGTATAATTATTATTTATTTTGTTAACGACCCGTCCGTAGTTTCGCAGCGTTCAATTACCTGCTTACCTTAAAGAGCGTTCAGTGTAAGGAGATCTCCCAGTAAAAGTGACTGCCTACTAAAGTAAGGTCAGCATATACTTGTTATTAGTTAAACACTTATGACCTGGTCAATAAAAGAAAAATATTAAAAATTGGCAGCATTTCTCTTTGCTTCTCGTTTATTAGGTATTAATGTCGTTGCGTGTCGCATTTTTGTATTGTAAACGCCAAAAATGTTAAACAGAAAATACCTAGTAGATAAGTTAGCTAAGTTTCCAAGATGTTCAACATTTTTCTCGACGTTATATCTTGCAAAATGTTAATTATTACCTAAAATAGGTAGTTTATTATTTCAGTACGTCGGTCTAACAAATATTTTGAAGTTTAAAACAGCACAATACTACGATAAAACTAGTCTACGTCTTATTACGTAGATAGAAAGGAGGAGAAAGAGATCCGAGCCAACAACAAACAAGTCGCGGACAACATTTGGCATCTACTATTTTTTCTCGTCATTTAACTTAAGCGAACTGATAAGAAAACTACAATTAATAATAAATACATTTTTTTTGTTACAACTGCCACAGTTTAAGTAATAATACAAGTAACTGCCAACCCTGCGAAGTGGGCGGAGTCAGTAAAGCTCATGACGGGCGAAATAATACAGATTCTCGCGGCGCAGATTTGGGGTGCATTTTGCCTCGTTAGGAGCGCCCCCACTATCGATCGCAGAAATGTAACCAAGGTCAATTCATGCCGTGCACTTATATTATTATCGTTAACGCGTTCTGAATAGGTTTAAATTCGCATGTTTGCTGTCACAGAGAGTCGCTTCTGTACTTGTACTATTACTTATTCTGTGACGCGAGTTCACCTGGCGCTCGTCCGCTTTTCTTTACCCTTTGCGTTAATGTGTTTAATTATTTATTTAAATTTGTTCGATAGCGTATTAATATATTATTTTTCATTATTTTACGTACAAAAAGCACTATTAATGTATTAGATTGAAGTAAAAAAAAAAACCGTGGACAAATTTGTTAAATTATGCAAAAATATATATTTTCCCTAATATTATACTCGCTAAAAAGCATTTTCGTTTTGTTTTATATTGTTCCGGTCATGGAAAATGTTTATTTTTTTGTTATTATTTCCAGAGCTAAGGTATAATTCAAGAAAAAACCGCTGCTTAGATTTATTAGAAGGTTCAAATCTAAAAGTGATAAATGGTAAAAGGTAGGTTTTAGGGGTGCGTTTCCACCAGAGATGCGCATTAATGTGTTTTAATTTTTCATACATTTGACAATCCGAGCGAGGTGTCGCGAGGTGTCAAATGTATGAAAACACATGCGCATGTCTGATGGAAACGCACCCTAATTAGTCTGTGCTACTGCTGTGATCTTGGTTTGTTTTGTTCGCGTCTGAAAAGCGAATCGTAACTAATTTTCGTTATTCTTATGTCAAGTAAAACCAACATCATATCTTTACGCGGACTTTTCTAGCACTATACTAGCAGATAGGTAGACGAATATAAGAAAATTTGCCATTACATTATGTGTGACTAGTGCAATTACTTCATATCCTAAAATATTGTTATTATCGTCATCATACGAGGGGTAATCTGAAATGATAGGGAATAAAATATTTAGGATTGAGTTACAATTAAACCTTTTTTGGAATTTAAACACTGGCCTCTTGGAATCATAATGACATCACACAAATATATATTTTTTAAAAACAATAACCATGTTGTTGTAAAATTGACACATCGTTAACAGAAATGAAGATCACGCGTGAAAATTTCCTTGCCATAATTTATCAAAATTTTCGTCGCGGCTTATCTCAAGATACTTCAAGTTCAAGCACCCAGCCAACGATCAGCCAGCCGCTAGTATGCCGAATTCCTACGTTTCTCGTAGTATCAAAAACGACAATGTGATAACGAGGGGCAAACTGTAATGATCGGGAATAAGAAGAACCACATGCAGGGTCCGGCTGAATTGTATTTTATTGTTTTTCTAAATATTCTCCGTTCTATTTGATGCACTTAACCAATCGTGCAAAACAATCATTAAAACAATAAATCGCACAGCAGCGATGTTTTCAGGCGTGATCGCTGTTCTTGGTCGACCTGCAGAAGGAACGGTGCTGGGCGACATACGACCGCGTCGGAACTAGGCATACCAGTGATTTATTGTCGGTTGGTTTGGTGCTTCAGCATCATAAATCGAATCAAGTTCGCTGAGACATTCATCTTTAGATAAGGCGCGACGGAAATTTTGATAAATTATGGTACGGAAATTTTCACACGTGAGCTTCATTTCTGTTAACGACGTGTCAACTTTAAACGATTCACTGTCATTAAGTGCCAATGGAAAATAGACCACTCGAAATTATACGTCTATTAAGAAAAATGACCATTTGAAATACGACAAAAGGAAAATTGTCCATCCTGAATATCGTCTAAATTGAAATCACGTCCCATGGTAAAATCACGGAATAGAATAAACAGTGGAAGTCGCATGAGCTTCGCTTAGTATCAGACCTGTTGTCGCCAATACTCAGACTATCATAAAAACAACACGCCACCATGGAAAATGTTTTTGGTGCTGCGGCTATCGGATTTATTTCCTATTTTAGAAATATCGAAATATCGAAATAAGCGATCGCGGCAAAAGTATGGTAGGTTGCGCGGAACTCCGCATTACCATGCCACACGTTACACGCCCACTTGACACTTCTACTGTTTTTTCTGTTCTGTGGGTAGAATTGTCCAATATGATATGATATAGGTCGAAAAAAATGTTTATTTGTATTTACGCACACTCCGAAATATGACCAATTTTACATACGTCCTACCTGGAATATGTACAATTTATATTATTCTAGTCGACCCGGCAAACTTAGTACCGCCTCAGAATGTTTGCCTCGTTTTTTTTTTCGATGTTTTGATAGATATTCTGCTATTTGGGGCAGACACAAATCCATCAAATCAAAGATCATAAAAATCGGTCCTCCAATCTTGAGTTATAAATGGTCTTAATTCATATTAGACTAATTCACTTTGTGCTTATTTAATTTTGCTCATAATTAATAATGGACAAAATTCCATTCTGCCTTAATTAATTTACAACGAATATAAATTTGGGTGTAAATATTTTTCAGCACAATTACATTTTGACTAAATTCACTTTGTATACTATTACTTTTGATCATCCAAATGGTCATTTCAAGTGGACGATTTTTCATGTGTACCTAATGACAGTAAATCCTTTAAACCAACATGGTTTTTGTTTTTAACACTTTTTATCGGTGTGAATGTCATTATGATTCCAAGAGGCCAGTATAAAAATTGCAAAAAAGGTTATAACGCAACCTAAAATATTCTACTCCCGATCATTTCAGTGTGCCCCTCATATGATAGGGGCGAGAAGGCTAACTAGAACATTAAAGAATCATACCTAGGATGAGCATTCGGTCTGCTGCCATGTTGATTGGGCCTGAATTGGAAGTTGTGATACTGCGGCCGGGTCTGCGGCGTCTGACCTTGTTGTGGCACAAAACTATGGCCAGCCTGAAAAAGAAAAACGAAAACAAATTGCCAAATAATTCGAACTTGGACTTTTTGAATTATTTTTGCATTAGGGTGAATTGCAGAAAAAATGTACCTTTTGCATTTCATAACTAAACTGAGAGTAAACGAAATTGATTATTGGTGTGACGAAACTAATAACATAAAGCGTCCAACACATGGAAAAATGGGTGAATTGCAAAAATATTGTACATAGTTAAGGGCTCAATTAAAAAATCCTTAGCAATCCTTAACTTTTTCCTTTGTGTAACGAATATAATCATATGGATAATTTTCGTTATACAAACGAAAAACAATGGAAGAAAGTTAACGTTATCTCAATTAACTCCTTAACTATTTACAATATTTTTGCAATTCACCCTAATACTAGTGACATCTTGTGGTTTCATTTGCAGAATTATTTAATGAAACGTTTAAATTTTATCAGCAACATTTATTCATTATTTTTGGTTTACTAAAAAAAGGAAAAAAAACGTAAGATTTGATATATGGTGCAAATAATTACTCGAAAAACGCCCAAGCTAAAATTAAAAGACGTAAATAAAAACTAAAAGCCTAACAAAGCATCGCTTGAAAAAAGAACCTAAAAGAGGTCAAGCACTTCAAGTTCTTTGAAAACTTCTCTGATATGCTCTTTCCAACGATGAAGATTGCGTAGATTTCATTTTATTAACTGGAGTTAGTAGCTAATTTAGCTGGACAGTTGGCATAATTCTACTATTTTCTTTTAAGTCCTAACACCAAGGCCAAAGAATTTTGCCAAGTGTCCAGCAGTGTTTTTAGTAGTTTTAGTGAATCAATAGCTACAACCAGCCATAACGTTACAAAAAAAAAAGCCCGCGCCCAATGTTAGGGCTGTCACTTGCGAAATAATTTAATCGGTTCAATGGATGTGTTATACAAGTTTAGTCACGAAATGTTATTTATGTTTTTCTTCAACGTGTAAACATTGTTGTAAAATGAGTTTTTAGGTTTACGTTAAATATTACTTCTTGTTGATATTAAGATTATCTCCAGAAAATTACATGACTTATGTGGCTATTAATTATCTATAAAACACGGAAACGAGTCTATAAACAACCTTTAAAATAATAATTAAGCTCAATAAGTTTTGTAGTCTGGGATCCGGAGTTACTTTTTACGTTCCTTTTCGGACCATTAATTTGAATTTTTATTAAGTTGAAAAAGCTTTCTTACAAAATACTATTATTATCTATTAATTCTTTTTAAATCGCCACACACGCGGTGAAACAAATCACGCGCCGCGCTGCACGGCCTAAAGATCATCACAAACGGAGCTTATATAATATAATATTAATATACCAGAATATATATAATATATATAATATATAGGTGCAAAGAACCACACGATATGAAGATATGAAAATATTATATCCATCCTATTGATTATAGTGGCGAGGGACAGAGATAAATATATCTTCAGCAAGGTCTATTAAGGTATCTTAAGATACCTTGCTATAATATACATTAATATATATTATAGCTGCGTGCGTCGACTCTGTCAACTAGTAAGGAAAATATATCTTAAATTAATAATAATAAATATCAGGGGACAATGTCACACCGATTGACCTAGTCCCAAACTAAGCTCTAGGCTTGTATTATGGGTACTAGACAACGATATAAATACTTGTATCGAGAAATATATACTTGAACACATAGAAAACATCCATGACTCGGGAAGAAATATTCGCGCTCATCACACAAATATCTGCCCTTACCGGGATTTAAACCCAGGACCGCCAGCTTCGTAGGCAGGGTCACTACCAACTAGGCCAACGCGTCGTCAGTTGCATTGCTATAAGATATGGCATATTAATATAATTATATTCCGTGTGTGACGCCCCTGACTGGGTAGACACCTCACGTGTCGCCAGGCGGTAGGTATTTAACGCGCCGACCGCGCGTCAGGAGCCGGGAGTTTCGCTTCAACGTGTAGTTATTATTTATTCTTATGGTTTAGTGTCGTGGGCTCACTACTACTATTTAGGTGAAAATACCACGTATTAACAGTTACCACAATAAAATAATAATGAGTAAGGACAAGCGGGGCTATTACGTCAGTGGGGCAATTACGTCAAGTGGTTTTAACTTCCGTTCTAAAGTTCGTATCGAAGAGTGAAGAGTGAGAAGTAGAGAAAAAAAATCTACTTCTCAACAGATGTAACTTTTCGATACGAACTTTAAAACGGAAGATAAAGCCACTCGACTTAATTGCCCCACTAACGTAATAGCCCCGCTTGACCTTATAGGAGCAGGCCTGACCATGGAGTTCTTAGTCATGTCCTGTTGAGGTGCCGGCGGCGCCGACTGCTGGGGCGTTTGTTGGACCCGGATACCAGCTTGCTGTGCCGACTGTGTTCCGCCAGCTTGACTCGGCATGAAGCCCGCCCCTGTGGCGCCCGAGGGATGGTAACATTCTGTTCCTACGAAACAACGAGCGATGTTAAAAAATAATATAATCAGTCCACAGCCGAAAACAGTCACATACGTGAGTACTATAATCGGACTTTGAAGAAACTATGTCCGGGTACGGGACATACTCCTAGACGGGAACTTTTATTTTAATTCTGTGGGGACTTTGGTAGAGGTCAGGACCCAATCGTCGGTGATACTGCAATACCGCGTAACTTACAAAATCAAACAGTTGCAAAATTTACCTTAATGACTTACTTGCTAAGGTAAATTTTGCAACTAATTGAATTTTTATGTTACTCGGTATTGCAGTATCACCGACGCAATGTAAGCGTAGGTTAGGCAGATGAGTAGCAGTCCACAGTTAAATCCTTTTACCGAAAAAAAAATGTTGTAATAGAAATACATACACACATACATACATACTTATTTCGCTTACTATAAATCAAACCTTATATATGAAGCGGAGCTCACATAATTAGAGACGCTTGTGTTTTTCTCATACAATTTCCTACAAATATGACTTTTTAAATTTTCACCAAAAATTAAAAAGTTCTACACCAATTTTATTACTAATTAAAGAGTTGTTCAGTAAAAAAGTAGCAATGAATTATCTGGTTTTTTTAATATTTTTTTTCTAATTATGAAACAGTTTTTTTTTAAGTAATCTGTAGATATCATTCTATCGAATAAAAATACAATAATATTGAAATGTATGAGATTCTTTGAGTTTTCTCAATATTGATTGCATGTACTTTATAACTTTTTGAACAACACATTTTGACAATCTTCGCTCTATGTTTTCTACAATGCTACAATTGAATTTCCATTTTCACAACTGGTTTTATGCTTTTAAAAATATCATCTTACGAATAAGTTATACAGAAAAACTGGATTTTACTTTGGGTAGTAAGGAAGTCTCTCCAATCTAACCTCTGACAGATGTTTTTCTACGGGAGACAAATTTCGGTAAAAATGGCTAATACACAAATTTTGCAATTCCATGTAACTACCTCAAAGTAAAGTCAAATAAAAAAGTTAACTATTGATAAAAAGACAATTTAATAAGGCATTAAGTAGCCCATCAAACTTAAAGAAAAAAATATGGTTATGACAAACACCTCATAATTTCTCTCAGAACACGCTGTTCAAAAAGTTTTAGGTGAGATGTAATATAAAAGGCGAAAACTTAAATTAGCCCGTTAATTTTTACAATTTTTATTTTTTATGTCTTTAACTCATTAAATAGTATTTACAGATTACTATAAAAAATGCACTGCTTAAAAAATACCAAAAAAAAAAAACCATTATGTGCTGCTTCCTTTTTTTCCGGACCACTCCTTATTACAATCCACTTTACATCATCAACTAAGGATCAAACTGATGTACAGTGAACCTCTGATAAAAACGAACCTTGTTTTTTATAGGGATTTAAAAACTTGGTGCTGACACGTCCATACTAAGTTTTACAAATTTGTATAAAACACCAAACATTTATTTTTTCAAATCCTTATTAAATTAAAGGTTTGTTTTCAACAGAGATAAATTGCACATACATTCTTAGTTAACGATATGTGTAACGAAAAACAGAATTGGTTAATAACTTTTTGATTGGTTGCCGAAGTAATAAGTCATATTTGTAAACAATTGTATGGGAAAAACGCAAGCGTCACTCATTTTGTGACCACCACTGTATATATAAATGTAGGTAAGTTAAATGATAGATATACCCGAAAAGGAAATTAACTCACTGTGTGGTGTCGGCGCCCGTGGATAACTGATGTGCGCTAAGGAAATGCTTGTACAATATTTAATTTATAAAAAAAAGACATCCAAATATAATTAGGTGGAATTAAATCCAAATAAAAATACTAGTACATAATAATATGAAACTTAAGTGGAACAACTGATGTTTTCTAAATCGAAGGAATGTGATTGACATTACATTATGATAGTTAATATCGTAGTATCTATCATTCGACCAAACTCATATAATCGTGTAAAATAAAATAAAACAGAATAATATAGTTAATGACGTGAAATACAGAGGAGGAACCTTTGAGCATTGAACATATTATTTGGTCGGAAACCAAATTTAGTCATGAAAAATCTATTAGGAAATATCCACTTACGTGCTTGTGTCAAAAGTCTGTAATGGTGTGAGGGCAGCATGCAGTTCGAGTTAGAGTAACGAGAAGAGGCCTGATCATGCTTGAGAGAGCCCTGGTTCGTTTGGTGCTGTATGAACTGCAGTGAAACATTGTTCAGCGGCAAATTGATTTGATTCGCGTTGATGTGCTGTGCCACGGCAGACTGGGGCATATTCAATGATGTTTGTAAACTTTGCGCCACATCAATCGTACTCTGCTGCGGCTGACTTCCATGATTAACACATGCATGCGACAAAGAATTTAAAGAACTAGTAGTTCCCCTTAGTGCCACCATTTTAATTTCATGATATAAATCTTTCAGAAATTGTACAAGCCAAATGTTGAACCATTCCCAAAACAAAGGAGACACGATCATCGACATAAGGTGTAAATCTCTATGTATTCATGTTATAATAAATTCCATAAAATATAGTTAATTCTTCGGCTTCCTGTCTACGTACTATTTGAAAGCGTCGTATAATAAAGATCTTTATACAAAATACAATCTGCGTTATAATGAGCACCAATGTAAGTCCTATTTAATCTCAGGAGGTTCGATCATGAAATATATTGAGATTAATCATATTGCTAAAATGTTAGCGCACCGCATTCGCGACTTAAAGGCTAGTTTATTGCAGCATACAGAAAATCGATAAGGAAACGCGCGCTACATGGCTCTACGCCTAGCACTTGATTTAATATTGCGGCGACACTTTCACGTTAACGCGAACAATCTTCACGAATATAGTAAAGATATAAATGAAAACTGTTAAAAAATCTACGATATTTATGAACCACACCAATTATTAGAGAGCAAAACACTGAACGGTATTACACCGATGAACATTTAATTTTGCCGAGTTTGGAAGGGGATGTTATGGCAGAAAGGGACAAAGGTATGTTTTGGTTCACCTTCACAAATTTGGGGCGTTACCCATCGCTGTGCCCCGACTCAGGCCCGACGCGAGTCGTTCGTTGGAAGCTATTCCGTGGCAATCCTCGCTGTTATTGTACAAAGGCTCCTGGTTACAGCGACGCATAAGGGCAGTCTCAACTGACACGGCAGTGAATCGCGAACGTTCCGAATTCTTCGGTTTATAAAAGCGTTGCATAGTCGTCGTCACTGGACAATGGGAGAAGGGGAGTTAGAATTATATTCCCGAGTAAAAAGGGTGCTAGTTGTGGCTTTGTGTTCGTAGGAAAAAGAGACCGCGAATAGAGACATCTCAAGAAGAAAATTCAAACCAGGAGTCTACTGGTTACTGGTAGGGTCAGTTAGTAACAGTAGCTACCTAATAAATAACACGTTTCTATTTTTACACCTATTGTTTCGATTTAAGTACGTGGAAGCCAGAGAACGCAAAACCTATGGTCTAAGATCCGAATAGGAGACGATTTGCACCGGGCTGTTTATTCGATGAAAAGTATTTTATATAAAATTTAATACGCTTAATAATATTTGGCGAATAGGTAGGCTGAAAAATTTTAGTCCAGTACTTATATCATTAATTTCTTTATTAAAAATGAACTTTTTTAAAAATTGCAAATGCTTGTTTAATAGACAAATTTCATACTAATCGAAAGTATGAAGCCTATGGACTATGCAAACGTTACGTTTGGTGCAAATTATTAGTACCGACTTACCTGTTTATACCTGCCTACCCAATAGTTTGACGGCAAAAAATTATTAACCTAACTTTTGCATATTATGTAGGCTTCATAATTTCGATTGGTATATAATTTGTCTATTAAACAATCAATTGCATTTTTATAAACAAAGTTAATTAAAATATATATATATATATATATTCAGCCTACCTATTCGCCATATATTACTTAGCATATTAAATTTGACATAAAATACTTTTTATCGAATAAACAGCCCGGTGCAAATCGTCTCCTATTCGGATCTCCTACTACTAATTTTACCGAAGATGACAACTAGACGGTTCAGTTTCTCGACATGAAAAACTGCTATTCACAATAATTCACACCCTATAAAAATATGTAAAAATTAAGCGAAATAAATGATGTTTTCTATTCTATTCTATTTCGCAAATTTCATTAAAATCGTTAAAACCGTATTAGAAACAAGTGCAATTTGAGTTATATTATATACTAGCTTTCCGCCCGCGACTTCGTCTGCGGAGAGTCAGAACTTCTGTTGAAAGTACAGTTATAGTTTACATCACCTTCTAAGGCTTTTAAAAAAAAGTCTAGAGCGTGAATTTTAAGTAAGCAGTCCACAAAAACAACTTTAATTTTATGGCGCTAACTTTAAAACAACAAAATTGTCATACACAATCAATTCACTGCCTTTCTTTCACCATTACGTTTTTTTATACGATTCTAGATAAATTTGCCATATTTCTATACAAACAATTAACCCATTTAGCAGAAGATTTTCGAAAAACACCGAAGCTGAATATTTTCTGTAAGTATGTATATTGTAGTAACTTTGAATATTAAATAATTTCGATACAAACTTTACAGTCAGTAGTCTTAGATCCCAAGTTTTCTTGGATTTGCTCTTAACTAACTATTACCACCTTTTATCCATGTTTTTCACTTCAAAAATATACCATACAATTTTCTACCCCTCGTTTTACCTCCTTAGAGGTAGTTTTTCCTGAATCGAGCTTTTCTACCAAGTTTCAAGTAAATCAGAATATAAAAGTATTCGTTCCTGTAGAAACTTTGCAACCCCCTTTCATCCCCCAAGGGTTTGAATTTTAGTTATCACGTGACTCATTGTTTTCATTGCAGAGCAAGCATTTCTACCAAGTTTAAAGTAAATTTAAGTATACCAAATATTTTTTCCTAAACAAACTTTGCAACCCCCTTTTATCCCTAGGGGTGGAATTTTAGTAATCGCTGAAATACGTATCACATTATTTGCATTGAAGAGCATTTCTACCAAGTTTCAAGTAAATTTGAGCATACCAAATATTTTTTCCTAAACAAACTTTGCAACCCCCTTTCATCCCTCTAGGGGTTAAATTTTAGTAATCGCTGAAATACTTGTCTCCTTATTTGCATTTAAGAGTATTCCTACCAAGTTTCAAGTAAATTTGATCATAAAAATATTTTATCTATACACACTTTGCAACCCTTTTTCAACCCTCTAGGGGTTGAATTTTAGTAATCGCTGAAATACGTGTCTCATAATTTGCATTTAAGAGTATTCCTACCAAGTTTCAAGTAAATTTGATCATAAAAATATTTTATCTATACACACTTTGCAACCCCTTTTCATCCTTCTAGGGGTTGAATTTTAGTAATCGCTGAAATACGTGTCTCATAATTTGTATTTAAGAGTATTCCTACCAAGTTTCAAGTAAATTTGATCATTAAAATATTTTATCTATACACACTTTGCAACCCCCTTTCATCCTTCTAGGGGTTGAATTTTAGTAATCGCTGAAATAGGTGTCTCATTATTTGCATTGAAGAGCATTTCTACCAAGTTTCAAGTAAATTAGACAATAAAAATATTTTTTCCCATACAAACTTTGCAACCCCCTTTCACACCTTTAGGGGTTGAATTTTGAAAAATCCCTTCTTAAACGACGCCTCCATTACAAAATCAACTTCCCCTCAAAATTACAAATTTGTATCTTTAGCGGTTTAGGCTGGGCGTTGATATGTCACCCGGGACATTGCCTTTTATATATATAGATTGAAAAATCGTAATAAATATTAACCGTGTTTGGGTAGACGCGGTTCGCCTATATATATCATGATATTTGGGTAAGGGCCAAATTTTTAGGCCGGTCCAGATATTAAATGTTGTCCACCTTATTGGTGACTGAATATTTAGTACTTCAAAACATTCGAAAACTGTTTTTATGGTTATAAATAAAATATTGACCTATTAAAGATAATTATATTAATCAATTATTGAATTAATTACCTTGCTTACTTTTACGTAAATAATTAACAAACTTTTTCTTTTTTTTTCTATCCCATATAAAATAAGGATGACCCTTCTCCAACTTTTTGGAATTATTTTTTTTTGCTGAATGGGCTTTGCAATATAATGTTAATCAAGACTCCAATAAATTACCAAAATGATTTTATACTTTAAAATTCAAAGCATCGCTATTTCCGCTTTAACTTTTAAAAATAAAAGATGTCACCTTTTTTTCCATTGTGACACTGTGGTTGCGCGACAAATAATAACTTCAAACTGTAGTAGGGAAAAAGGTGATTCTTGCCCAAATTTCATCATAAAGAAAGGTAAATACAAACTATTATAATATTAAAAGTTAAACTTATCTAGAAATAGCCGACATTTGTTGCGGTAAGAATAGCGGAGATCCTGTCGCCACCTTCCGACTCCATCATCAGATCAGCTCTTAGATGTCATAATATTGCATTTTCATCGGGTTTACATATGTGGTCCAAATTTCTGCCCATTCCGTTGACGGGAAGTGGGTCAAATTTAACTTGCAAGATTTGACCCGTACCTACATACCTATACATACATACATAGCTACATATTGCAAGTTAAAAAAATGTCATGCTCCCTGGACAACCCACTGTCTGTTTTGTAATGTTTTAAAGCATAACGCTTATGTACCAAATTTGTACATACTTCAAAATCAATGTACTTCAATAGATCGAGCGTAAAAATTATCCGAGTTTGGGGTTGCTGAGGAGCATCTCCCCAGCAACCTCAAATATTAATTTAAGAATTTGTTATTTATTAAAACATTACGCTGTTGTACCCAATATGTAGTGACTTAGTACACACTGTTTTTTAAATGTACCTCCATAGATCGAGAGTACAAAGGAAATGAAACACTTGCGCATTTGATTCTGTTTTGCGAGCGTATTGTTGTAATTTATAAAGCGAATTAGGTCTGGGGAGACTTAAAGATAGCTGAGCGACTATGACCGCGGCTTTGCTTGCGGCGAGCTTGAAATGTTCTATGGTTTCATATTAATTGAGATGTGGGACTACATAACAGCATAATTATGATCACTAAAGTTATACAATAAAATAAATGTTAAAAAAAACCAAAACCCGGCTTCAAATCGCAAAAAATAACTTCTTGTTAAATGGTAGGTAGATCAGTCTAACTGAAGTCGGCGTCCCACAATATTTTAAACTAAAAGCCGAATCCATTTGGACTGACCTACCTACCATTTTAAAAGAAGTTATTTTTTGCGTTTTTGCGAGGGGTAATTTTTTGAAATACACATTCTCGAAAAGTGAAAAGATTCAAAAAAGATTTTTACCTCACATTGGCCAGTCCAGCAAAAAGATGCAGCAGCATAGATTTGAACACACCGTTCTTATATTTATTTACCGACAATCTGCGACAACCAGGAGGAGCAAAGTAGGCTTCCTAAAATTGTACTTGAAGCCGGAAGTTATCAAGGAACCGGCAGTGATCTTTTACAACCCGCCTCCACTCACAGGGAGGTTTAAGAGTTTGCGAACCTGGCGACCTTCTTTTTGCCACCACCGCCCCTTCCGGCTCCTAGAGGCCAGAACTTAAGGTAAGATCTATAAGCACCGTGATTCTGAAGGAATCGCTAAATACTCACGCACTCTACAGCTCCTTTATTGCCTGGACTATAAGTAAACATTTCATACAAATTCAATAGTAATTACGTACTTTTTTTTTTTTTTTATTAACAGCGACAATACCCTAGACTGGGCATAACGTGTGTTTGTCTTGTCCAACGTGTTTTTGTCCGGTTTTTTGTTACCAATAAGATTTTTTCGACATAGAATAGGAACTGTCCATGAAAATATTTTGGGACACCTTAGGATTACATTTTATGGTTACTGCATTATTTTTTGATATGGCGAGATGTCACTTACATGGGTGAGAAATGTTAAAATAATAATATGGCCCTATGTCACAGTATATTAAAATTTCTTGGCTCAAAAAGCTAAGAGTTTTAATTCTAAATCGTTATTTAGACCGGTAGGAGATGGCACCTGCAGAAGAACAAGAATGTTCCAAACTTGTTTCTTTGAGAAACTAATTCTTTTTGAAAAACGGGCCCCTGGGGTGTACAATGTCACACCAATTGACCTAGTCCCAAACTAAGCTCTAGGCTTGTACCATGGGTACTAGACAACAATGTAAATACTTACATAGAGAAATATATACTTAAATAGATAGAAAACATCAATTTCTCAGGAACAAATACTTATTCGCGCTTATCACACAAAAATCTGGCCTAACCGGGATTTGAACCCAAGACCGCTAGCTTCGTTGGAAGGGTCACTACCAACTTACTAACTTTTTTGCAGAAGGGTTTAAGTTTATGAAACTATTTTATGTTTTACAGATGTTTAAAAAAATATAGTTTCTTTTTCAGTTTTTATTCTAAAGAAATTTGTTACACTTTGTTTTTATAATTTCTATATGTAGTTATACTGATTACTTAGTTACGAAGGCTGCACTGAAAGTTTCGGGAACCTAATTATTTCATTATAATGTATTGGGCCATTCCACTTCTCAACTTAAAAAATTTAATTTAAAAATCTGGGGTTTTCAGATTTTTTTCCTGTATTTGTAGTATGAGACGGTATTACTTGGCAAATTTCATTGTTCTAGGTCAACGGAAAATACCCTATAAATTTTGATTACCTTGAGAGTGTCGAAATATACGTTTTTAGCGGCATAAACGGCCGTATCTTTTTTTTACGTTAACTTAGAAGTTTGATTTTTTCACAGCTTCAAGGGACTGTAGACTTGAGTATATGGTTTAAATTTCAACTCGATACCTCCACACGTTCCCGAGATAAAAGGTCTTGACAGACGGACAGACGGACAACAAAGTGATCATATGAGGGTTCCGTTTTTTCCTTTTGAGGTACGGAACCCTTAAAACCGGCCAAGTGCGAGTCGGACTCGCGCACGAAGGGTTCCGTACCATTATCTATCCAGCATAAGCAAAAAAAACCGGTCAAATGCGAGTCGGACTCGCGCACCGAGGGTTCCGTATTTAAGATAATATGCTTGGTAACCACATCTTGACTAGCCTAAATTTCAATACAGAATTTCAAAGTTTTTTTGTTATGTCTCAAAAACTGTAAATAATGAACATTTATTTTTTTTCCCATAAAATAAAAGTAAATATCTATCTATCTATCTATACGTCAGGATTTTTTCACATTTTTGATTAATAAACTTCGGAGATAAGGGAGGGGCCGTAAACTAATTTTAAAAAAAAGTTTTGAAATGTGCAGATTGAGCCCTTTTATTTGACACCCCATTTGCTATAATCAAACCACTTTCATTTTTCAATCCCCCTTTTCAATTATTTATAAAATTAATTCCATATTTTTTTTACTAAAAACAGATGCGGGTAAGCAATTTGTACAACTATGCCAAATTTCAAGTTGATAGCATTTGTAGTTGCTGTGAAAACATACTGTGACAGACAGACAGACAACGAAGTTGCACCATAAGTTTCCTTTTTTACCATTTTGGTACGGAACCCCAATTTTTTTTCAATATTTATTTAACTGTATTTGTTGTTATAGCGGCAACACAAATACATCTGTGAAATTTTCAACTGTCTAGTATCACGGTTCATGAGATACAGCCTGGTGACAGACAGACAGACAGACAGACAGACGGACAGACGGACAGACGGACTGACGGACAGACGGACAGACGCACAGCGGAGTCTTAGTAATAGGGTCCCATTTTTACCCTTTGAGTGCGGAACCCTAAAAAAGCAATGGTTCGGTTTCAATTGTTTTCGAAGTCGTTATGCCGGATCCCACATGCTTGTCACACCAAACGCGTGTCGTGAGCGTCGCGGGGCGTAAGCGACGCAGCACCCAGCTCACCGCAGGCGGGTGGCAGCTTCAACGCGTGCCCGCGTTGCCTACGCCTCGCGGCTGCGTTAGGTGTGACATGTGTTGGGCCTAGTCTATATGGGGAATATGGTCGTCTTTCCAGCTCCCTGGAGCTGGAAAGCAGCGAAGGTCGATTTTTCACGTAGGTAGGTTTGCCTACTTTAGAATGTCGAAAAGTATTTTCGAAGAATTGCATTAATAACTGTAACACACACACACACGCACATACGCACACACGTGTAGGTAAACAGCATTGAACACGTGTGTGTGCGCCGTAATTTATGTCCAGGGAAATCCCTTGACATATTTCGGCTGATTTGGTCGCAGTAAAAAAGTATTGATTTAAATCATTGATTTTTATAAAAAATACAATTGATTTTAATCGCGATTTAAATCATATCAACCCTGATATAATTATTTCGGTTTCTGAAAAAAATAACTTAGCTTCAGTTTAACTATCAATATCGCGTGGTTCCGCAGTCGCCCGCAGTCAAATGTACTTAATCCAATACTGTATGAATAAGATAAGACTACGACATAAAAAAATTACATCCTTGGTCCAAGATGGTACTTGTACTTTCTGGTCTAAGAAACTTAAAATATGCACTAAAAATGTGATATTCATCACTTACTCGGCATTTTTCTCAGCAAAAGTAAATATTTACGATTGAAATAATTGTAAAAAACAGTACTTACCATCAACTTTACGACCCATGACTAGAAACTTATAAATTCATCTTATAAACACTGTGAACCACACGCAAGAAATTACGGAAAATAAACGATTTTAATACGCACAACAACGCTCTTGTTGACACTTCGAGATTAATAATTAATTATTGGAGGGTACTTACACAAAATAATGAACGGAATCGTGACCTCGAGAGTATCTGTTATCGTTTTTGCTAGCACTAAAAACAGAATTGCAGTGATGGTTTTTGTCCAGCTAGATCGGGCTTTCGTCCCATAGTGCAACAATATAAAATACTTATAGAGTAATATATACTTAATAAATACAAAGAAAACATCCATGACTTGACTCAGGAACAAATATTCGTGCTCATCACACAAATATCTGGCCTTCTTCTTCGTCGTTTTCACTCTTAACAGTGGCCGTGGTCATCATATCAGGCTGGTGGCAAGCTTCACAACACAACTCACCGCCACTCCTCTCTGACAGCTGCCTTCCTCGTGCATTGTTGTAACGAGCTATCTACAGCAGCTTTTATTTGGTCTCTCCATCTCATAGAAAATCTGCCTCTAGGCCAGGTGCCTTCAACTTTCCTAGGACCACATGTCGCTCAATGGATAACGCCCCTGGGATTTGAACCCAGGACCGCTAGCTTCGTAGGCAGGGTCACTACCAACTAGGCCAATGCGTCGTCAATTACAATAGTACGGCCAATGAGAGTAATTTCGATGTTTTTTGCTAGCATATTCTTACCCATAAAATAAAGTTGGGCCGCCAGTATCTCAGCCAATCTAATCAATGCATACCTAATTCATAATAATTTATTATTTTATTTTATAAATTTATTTACCTAATTTTCAAATAAAATGTATATTTTATATATTATTGTCCTTTATGATTTAAAATGATGTGTTTATCCTTAATTGGGGTACATATAATATAACCAAATATATCTTAAGATATGGTAAAAATAAATGACCTTAGAATACCTGCAATGCTTTGAGAGCTAAACTGTCTAGTGGAGCTGACTTTTTGTGAGTTCGCTTAACAATAGTTTCAATAAAAAGATGCCATGCTAATATATATATATATATATTTTTGAATCAGGTCACGTCAAAGGTACCCAAATATATGCTAAGGTCATTTATTTTTACCGTATCTTACGGTTAAAATAAATGACCTTGCATAAATTTGGGTATATTTTATGGTCCCTCAATTACGGTAAAGACATCATTTTAAACTCTGTTAGTGTACCAGTAAATAAAAAAATAAAATAATACACATGCAATCAAATAAAACAATTAATTAACCTGATTCAAAAATATAGCATGGCATCTTTTTATTGAAACTATTGTTAAGCAAACTCACAAAGAGTCAGCTCCACTTGACAGTCTAACTCAAAGCATTGCAGGAGTGAGATTAGAAATTATAACTGATTGTACCCACTGCACCAACTGAATTACTTTGATTTCTTACTATGGTATGGTATCCATGAAGTTTCAAGTGATTAAGTTCAATCTACCCTAATTCCTAACAATGACATAATCATTTGTAACTTGTAACCGGTCATAAAGTGGTAGACACAATAAGGCAAGTAATACATATATTCATTTAAGTTTTTTTATGGATAAATGCCTTTGATAATAACCAGGGATAAGAAATTCGGTACGATATTTACCTAATCATTGGCGGCGGCGTTGTTGTTCAGTTGTATGGAGGCAGACTCAATTTTAATTTATTAATTAAACTCTCGGGATCTCTGTATAAATAACGCCAGCATAAATCCATAATTAAGTATTCACATTAACTGTTTGAAGTTATTTTCTTTGTATAGATTTACCAAATGTTATTTAATTTACGGTAACCCATCTAACCTAACCTAACAAAGTTTGAGGAGCAAATTGACGGAACATTGTATCCTAGATGTAAAAAAATTTATAAATATAATAAAATAATATTTTTAAGAAGCCGACGTCATATTTGCTTAACTCTTGCCGGGATTTTGCCAACTCTAGGTAAATATCGTACGGAATTTCTGATGCCTAATAATAACAGATTAAGACCATTAATCCATTATTGTTACCTATGATTACCAAAGTATTAAGTAATCAATGTAAGAATTTAACTCTTAATAAGGCCCCGTTAAAATAAAAATACTAGACCCAAAATGAAATACAGTCATGGAATCGCAAGTCTTTAAAGAGTAATAATAGATGATGTTATATTTCAGAAAATACAATTAAAATAGTATCAAAAAATGTAGGTAGTAAAGTTCAATTTCAGCTACGAGGGTGGTTTGAGAAGTAACTTGGTTCGATACGAAAAAATTTTTTTTTTGTGTTTTTGTGTGTTTTATTTTTCGACGTAATCTCCTCGAAGCTCAACGCACTTGCTCCAACTTTTCTGCAGCTTCTCGATGCCTTCAGGAAAATGGGTTTTTTCCAGGTCTTCAAAATACGCCTTAACTTCCTCTACCACCTCCTCAAACGAATGAAATTTTTGTCTTGACAGGAAATTTTTGAGTTTCGGGAATTGGTGGTAGTCCGAAGGAGTTAAATCCGGTTGCGGAAGCAGTTCAAATCGTAACTCCGACAATTTTTGTACAGCAACACGACTTCAATGCACCGGAGCATTGTCATGGTGAAACATCACTTTTTTCTTTGCCATACCTTGCCGTTTTTCGGCTATCGCCGCCTGTAATTGGTCCAAAAGTGTTGCATAGTATGCCCCAGTGATGGTTTTTCCCTTCGCAAGGTTTCAATTAAGAGAATTCCCTTTGCGTGCTAAAAGACAGACGCCATCTCCTTTCCAGCAGAAGGAATGACCTTGGCTTCCTCTAGGGCTGGTTCACCACTACTTATCCATTGTCTGGACTGTTGTTTCGTCTCCGGGATATACTGATGGATCCAGATTTCATCCATTGTAACAAAACAGCGAATGAACTCCATTGGATTTCTTTCAAACACCTGGAGATTGTCAGCAGGTGTTCGCTTGCGAATACGCATTTGTTCTGGAGTGAGTAACCGCGGCACCCATCTTGCACGTAGCTTTTTTATGTGCAATAAGTTGTGCAAAATAAAATGCACCCGCTCAGAGGAGATGGTTGTGGCTCCAGCTAATTCGCGTATCTTCAATCTTCTGTCGGTTAAAACCAAATCATGAACTTTATCGACGATTTCGGGTAAAACCGCCGTTTTTGGGGCTCCAGGGAGAGGTGCATCTTTAATGCTCGTCCTGGCTCGCATAAACTCATTTACCTAAAGTCGAACTGTTTGGTAGGAAGGACACGAGCTACCGAACGTAGGTAAAATCCTTACATGAATTTCTTTTGCAGTTTTACCGTCCAAAAAACATAACTGAATTACACCTCGAATCCCAATTTTCTCCATTTAGCCGCGTTACTCCGATTACTTTTGTTTCAACTACTGTCAAATCTAAAATTCCCGCCGAAAATGACATGACGCCACAGGTAAATTATCTTGAGTTGTTAAACTTTATCAATAAGTACAGATATGACACTAACTCCACCTATCCGTAGGCGAAACAAGTTACTTCTCAAACCACCCTCGTAATTGTAATGTGGTCAATATAGAGCCTCTACCTTAGTAAGGGTCAAGATTAATGTTCGATATGTAATTCACTTCTGTTTGTGAAAACAACACATACTAATTATCTGGAAGTAAAAAAGGTAAAACAATTTCAAAACTTTCATTTTAAAATTGTAAATTTATAGATAAAACTATATACCTACCTATGACATCAAAATCCAAGTGAATAATTTCTTGAGGATATACAGTTGACTCTGATGGGCCCTTTCAGATACACTTCAACCCTTTTAGGATATTTTGTGCAATTACCCTCTTACACACTTAGCTGTTTGAATGTGCAAGTTGCCTCAGGATGTTTTTCCTTCACCATAAGAGTGTCAAGTATCAGGTAATGTACTTAACAATCAAAAACTAATTGGTACATGGTGACCGAGGGGGTCAAAATCTGTTCCTTACTATCACAGGTCATCACCCTAAGTAACTACACGACCGACACTCTATGGTAGGCTCAGTTCACACACATTCCAAAATATTAAACATAAAAAATAAAGAGATTCTGTTTTGAGTAAAGAAAATTATCTATAAAATTTGTTTAATGAAGTAATTTTGTGAAATAGTATTAAGATATCCGTTGAGCTGTCACTGACTCTGTCAGAAACCGTTTGCTTTTACAACTAAGATGTAACTTGATTTTTGTATGTTTTGTTTTGAGTTAAACCATGAAGTAAGCCATCAAACCTTTACCTTACTTTGTCACACCTTTTGTTCATTTTTTTACCTAGCATCTAATTTTGTTAATATATTTTTTTTATTGTATTCATTAGAGTGTATTAAAGTACAATATTTAAACAGAAACTTCAATTGACTATAAGCATTTTTTTCGAAATTTGATAAAGCTTGTATGGCAGGCGCAGTCAAGAACACCAGGATTCAACCTTATACTTCCCTCAGTATCTTAGTGCGCTCTTAACCTTACATACCTACTGATTGATTACTTAACTCAAGCTAGATGAACATCTTAGTTCTAAAATAGAACTGTATAGATCTATTTTGTTACACTTAAGAGTTTTATATTTAACATTTATTAAATGATTAGTTTTTATAACTAACACCCAGCACTGACATAGCTAGACACACAACAGTGAGTGAAGACAAAGTTGAAGAAAAAGCCAAGAGATACTGCGCTCCAGTGTGCAATGATAACTTTTTACCCAGTGCAGGTAAAAACTTGTTTCATTACAGATGACTGTATAAGATGTTAACGCCCAGTAAAAAAAAAAACAAAATCATCATCAAAACTACGGTATTTTCCAATAGTCTAGAAATTTGGCACTGAGACAGACCTTAGGCAGCACTAGTAAAGGATTATAAATTACATGATATTGTAACATACTGTATAGATAACTGCCGAGTAAGGGCACAATTTGTAGCAATAAATTTATTTGGTTTGATTGGTATCAACAATATAGTACCAAACTAGGCTCCTTTTTAGATATCACTACTTCGGTGGCACAGGAGAACTTGGCCTATTTTTTGGTGGGATTGACATTACATGGTTTCTTTAATGTTTGTATTTTTCACAGCTTAAGGTTTTGTGTGAAGTAGTTCTATTTACACAATTAGGTGCAATGTTCAATTACAAAACACAACATTTCCAAAAAACTAAGTCCACATCAATTAGTTATACTTATAATAAAATTGCTGTCATCCAATTTAACTAAAACAACCAGTGATCACTCGCACAATCCAGCATATGACATTCGCATTGTCCCATTAGAAGTGCTAAGGGTGCAGACCAAAGTGATGAAATGTGATTGTTTTGATAGGTATATCACATATAATATATAATTTTCTCTCTCAATGTTATGATTAAGCCTGTATGTTTTGCCTACCTGTTGAGGGTTTGCCTCACAACAAAAATTCTATAACTTTAATCACAAACAAAAAACAATAAAATAAGTGTACAAGATACAAAGTTCTTTAGATAACAGTAAAACACACTTTCTGACTATAACCAATATTTATGATAAGTTATGTTTAAGAAAGATTAATAAAACCAAACTAACAGTAAACAGAGATTCGCGAATGCGGCTCCGCCAGATGCTGAAGTGGCATATATTACGTAAATATAATGATAAAACTACAATAACATGTGAAATTGAAAAGGATACGGTGCGGGGCCACGTTGACTCGGCGCCAACGGCACCTGGTTCCCGTTGCCACTCATAATCTTGGCAGCATAGGTGTCGGGACACGTACACCGCTCAAGGTGGCACGTAAAATCGCCCTAACCGATTGTAGGACACATCCGGCACATAGGTAGCTGATTTACCGACGTCAGATTGACAAGTCACACAATTTAATTTAGTACCCTAAAAGGCAACGTTTCTAGCAAAAACATTGTACTACACTTGATAAATCACAACATGTATTTTCGGAAGAACTAGATAGCATCACTTGGAAAGGACCCAGTCACTAAACAAACGACAGTACAAAATGGCGGATGTTAACCAATAAACAAACGTGACTGTCACTGATTTGAGTTTAAAAATATTGTTTTATCACTTAATTTTAGCGTTGCTTCTGTTGTACTATTGTCTGAGTTATACTACAAATGTAAAAATATTTTTATCTGCTTTAAATATATTAATACATATTTTTTTAAAAACGTTAAAGCTGTCATACGACTCACGTCGTGTTCACGTCTACTCTAACGTCACGCATGCAACATTGCATGTCTGTCATGTCATTATCATTTTTAATTTCTAGTCTATTGCATACCATAGACTGGCCATAAACACTATTATTGAAATATAAGCAGCCGAACGAGCACATTTGGTCACTCACTACAAATCGTCGTGACGCTGATGGTCGTAGATCGCCGTGCGTTAACATTTTATTGAAAACAAATTTAATTATTATTCTAGATTCAGAAACTTTTTTGCTATTCCCTCCCTACATTCGAATTAATTTAAGTAACTTAAATACATACCAGTTGCAAAATACAGTTAGCCTACGTTCACAAGGACATTACTCTATACGCGGGCCAAAGATTTTATAGGTCTACCCATGGTCTACCAGAATCTCATGAAAAATTTAAAAGTAAAAAGAAATCGGTTTTCATATGGCAATGTTGCCTTACGCCTGTCAATTCAAATTTCACCTTTTGTCAGAATTGTTATTGCTTGTAATTTTTACACAAATATAGCGTTTATACAGAGGCCATTTAATAAAGAATTGAATTGAATTATAGCGTTAGTAGGTAATTAGAGAAATGTGATAAAAGCCCTTCGATCTCAAGTGAAAAATATCGTTAATCATGTGTACTGTAAAATTTGCGAGGAAGAAGATATATGAATCAACCACAATCTTTGATTTAGTGTCGTATTTACAAAAGACTAGTAAATGAAGCCAAATAATATTGATACTTTAAGGTCCGTTGTACATTTTGCAGAAACGTTGCTTATCACCCCATTTGGCTTTTATGTCTGACACGAAAAAGTTTATTTAGAACCCTTAATATTTAGGTGCCATTTAATTCCAGGATTACCCATTACCACTATACGGCGAACCGTAGCTGTGTGGCACGGTGTCTATGATGTTTTAATGAGGAATTTGAAAAGAAAAGAAATATCGCACATCTCCTCAGAATACGAGATTGATTCACGTTAAAGTTGCACAATATAGTCGCTTATCTAACAATACTGCGTAAGTCAACGATTGAACGCAAATTAAGAGTTAATTTAATTTTGACCTGTGCGGTATTGTTAGCTAAACGACGATACGTCATCGAATTTTCGAAGTCATTTCGAACTAAATCCTATTAAATATACATAATTATAGCACACGATTGTTTCAATTTAACCTTAATACTAATTTATCTATTAGGAAATGCAAGTCCGAAGTTGATGTAAAGGGTTACATAGGTAATTAATCGTTACTAATATTGTAAATCTCTGTTTGTTATATCTGCACTGCATAGCGGTATAGTTAATTGCACATACATGATATTTTAATGTTTTCCTAGAAAATTGAATAATACGCAAAGAAATAAAGACTTCTACTCGGACTGAGTTCCCCGCATCATGCTTTTATAGAACGTGGAAAATCAAGTAGGTATCAAGAACTTTAAACCCCGGAGTTGCAAGCCCTAAATTTAAATTTCCCTTTTTTCATGAGATTCTGGTAGACCTATAAATATAATTCCTCAATAGTAAAGTAATCGTTTTCTATTTGGACGAACGTTTTCTATTAGCATAGATGTAGGACAACATATGTAGATCCCATGCAGCCAACCTTCAAGCTTACCAACTTTTTGCTCTGTGTATAACACAGCTTTGGGGCCAATTCTCATGCATGATCTTCATTATTTTAGGCGGACTTGCACCAAAAATTCAACACCACCACTAACGGCCAAACCCTATATTCAAACCGCGGATAGATAAGGCTTACCTCAGGTTAAAATTTGTCATTTGTCCATACAAAATGTGTCAAATTTTAATCCGAAGTAAGCCTATCTACCTACCTATCCGCGGTTTGAATATAGGGTTCGGCCATAAATCGAGTTAAAATGACAGTTTTCGTATGAATCTGACCACAGTACTAATTTACTAACCAGTATTAATTTTTTGGTGCAAGTGGCCTGTAGTTGTCTACATAGGTACCTACTGTTTAATTTTTTTAATCATTAAGGACTCATAAGCGCAGGAAACAACATGCGAAAGTTTCACTTTGTAATTACCCTACAAACACTTATTTTGACCTCTACGAACACTGTGCAAAGCGGCTTGCTTCCATCACAAGATCAAAATGCAGGTTTTGCCCGAAAATTCGCCATAACAACTAGGACTATATCTTAGTAAATGAATGCTTAAAAGGGGGGGTGTGGATGGAAAAGTTGAAAGCAGAAAGTTTGACTTCGGAACTTTGTTTGGACTAGTTAGGAGATAAAAATACTAAAAGTCACCACCCCTCAGATATGAGCTCTAGGGGCGGGGGGCACAAAGAATGTCCCGTTTTTTGGTAATTGTAGGAAGAGAGGACAATAGAGAGATCTCTCTCCAGGCGGGTGTTATGCCTGGGGACCGAAGTGCATTGGGATCAACTGACTCGAGAAACTTCGTTAGCGCGATGTAGAACCTTTAGTTGCGCTGTCTGATGCTGGTGGCGCGAGTTAGCGAGTTGGTTGATACAAGTCTGCGCTAGATGTCGCTAGGTCACCACAGTAATTAATATAATTATATCCTGAAATCTACGGTTGCATCTGATAATAGCGAAAGTAATGAGCTTTGCACTATATTAATGTGAAATATTTTAAAGTTGCTGAAATTTTAAAATGTGGTTTAACTTTTCAACGGTAGATGATATATTAATATATGTATACATATATATATATTCTTAAAGAGAATTTGACCCTCTACAAGCTAAGTCTTCTTCTTCATCGTTTTCACTCTTGACAGATTAATCGTGGTCATCATATCAGGCGCTGGTGGCAAGCTTCACAACTCGCCGCCACTCCTCTCTGACAGCTGCCTTCCTCGTGCAAGCTATTTAGGGGGCTGTTTTTTCAGATGGTATATATGCATTAAGTTAGAGAAAAATGTAACACAAAAAAGGTGAAGTTAAAAATGAGGCGTATTCAAAAAAAATTTACATAGTTAAGGGCTTTAATTAAAACAAAACTTAATTGATTCCTTTGTGTAACGAAAGTTATTCATATAGTTTGTATGACTAACTTTCGTTACACAAAGGATGCGATCGTGATTTTGTTTTCATTAAGCCTTTAATTATCTAGGTATATATATAAAAGGCTAAACTGACTGACTGGTGTATCAACGCACAGCCGAAACTACTGTACCTAGAAACTTGAAATTTGGTACAGGAGTTCCTTTCATGATGTAAGTGAGCACTAAGAAAGGATTTTCCGAAAATCGTCCCCCAACCGGAAGACGTAGGGGGAGTAGCGGGAAACTAATACTACGCGTACAAAGTCGCGGGCGTCCTCTAGTGTACAATATTTTTGAAAACGACTCAAGTACACTTTTGAAAATCAACCGTTTGTTGGAGCTCATGTCTAGACAACGATTGAAAATAGGTAAAACATGTATAGAATCTTATGCCCCCCCTCCGAGGGGTGGGGACTTTTAGTATGCTGATCTCCTAACTAGTCCAAAGTTCCGAAGTCAAACTTCCTGCTTTCAACTTTTCCATCCACAATTTTTCGTTGCCAGGACTACAGTGGACAGCGAGCGCCCTTACAAGTTGTAGAATCTACTTGTGCCTACCTACTTTCTTATTCTGTGCTAGAATGTCGAATATAGGGGATTAATTCTATTAGATACACACCTATTATATCGTCGTGTCGCATGTCGTGACCTCACTACCAGGCGTCTACTGATTAATTGTACGTATTTAATACGTAGTATGATAAAATAATTCAAAATCAAATTTAATTTTATAATTGGTAATAAAATAAAAAAGTTAGCCTTTTAAACTTTTTTGTCTATTTCTTTCTCACAAAACGATGTTTTGCGTGTAATTCATATGGCGGTTCTAGGACTTCAATTAACAAACGGTAAGTTTTTCCATTATGTCACAATAATTAACTACATTTCTCATTTAAAAAAATAGTGCCATCTCAGACAACACTCCTGTAGCAAATACAACCATATTACCAACGTGTGAGGATTGCAACTGCTTCGGTTATTGAATGTGAGATACGGCCTACTGGCGTATGTGGGCATTACATAAATATTTATTTATTTAACTAATTATCGTGACGTAATGGAAAAAGTTACCGTTTGTTATTTGAAGTCCTTAACTACGTGCGCTTTTTTTGGTTAACGCCCTAATATGACGTCATATTACTGTATTTTCCTCTCTGTCAAAAAGCAAGTTTTAAACATTTTTATCTTTTGTATTTTTAGATACGTATTAAAAAACTATTTATACTAGGCTATTGGGAAGGTAAAAAAGCTTCAATTTAAATACTAATCAAAAAATAGGCAAATACCCTATTGTAGTTAAGAAGACATTATTCAGTAGGTAGGTAATTATGATAATGATTGCGCTTAACTAACCGTAGCCACCAGCCGTAACAGACTTCTATGAACCTACACGATGGTGCCTCGCCTCGGTAACAAGTAACAATCTAACAATAGGTAAGTAGCTACGCATTCCTACCACCCCCACGACAAAGAGTTGTAGATAGTCAAGAACACTAATTGTATGTATGCTAACTATGGCAATAAGGTCTAAGAGTAGGTACCTACCCAATACATATTTTTGAAACTGTGCGGATATTTATTTTTACCCTTGACTTTGTAGGTATGTACGTACAGCATGGCATTACAATAGGTAAAAAAAATCGCTTTCAAACATTTCCATTAATAAATTGAATTTACTAAAAAGGAACCTTGTGGCCCTGGATGTGAGCTCTAGCTCACTTCAGTGTCTTCAGTCTCTTAATGAAAATAAAGAGATGGTTGCATAGGCTGTTCATGCGTAAAGGTCGACGTTGAGTTGTGGAGCATAAGGGTGTGCGTCAGTTAAGCTTTTTCGTCATCGGGTAGTGGAGTGGATGTGGGCGCAGTATCGATCGGCGCGGCGTGCGCGGCGCGGCGCGGCCGGGCGACTCTGCCGACTCGGGCGAGCGGCGCGGCGCGCAGTAAACAGAGAGCACGCTGACGCTCGCGCGGGATCGGGCGCCACGGAATGCTGACGGTGCTGGCGCTGACTCTGCTCGCGGCCACTGCGGCCACCACCCTCGCTCGCCATCCAGGTACCTACCTACCCACCACCTCTCAAACCCTACCATAAAAACAAACATCATAAAAATCCCCCACCCATCCTTATCGTCACTGATATCGGGTTTCCCGTAATGACAGTGTTGCGCTGCGAATTTTAATTGTCTTTATGTGCTTAGTTTTTTCATTGTTTGACACAATGAGTGCTCAGCAATTATGGCGTGCTATTTTAAAATTGTACTTATTGTAAAAAAGAAAATCCATTCACTTGTCATCTGCTGACACCTGTTACACTTTTTACCAGTTGCGATTCATATATCATACTGACATAGGTATGTAGATTCTTTCATTTTCATACATAACTACGAATGGAGGAGTCCAACTAGTTCGTGCAGTCGCCTACGACACGAGATGTATCCACTTTTGGTTCTTATTATAATGCAATAAGGAGAAAAAGTGGATAAATCTCTTTGTAGTCGACTATATCTACCTTTTCTATCACCATGCATAAAGGTTCTACGTAAGAAGAGATCGTCTTATCTTAACCTAAACGACCATCCAATGCGTTTACCATATGGATTCATTTTCCATAGGTCGATTAGAAGAGGGGTGTTCGGTTTTAAATTAGACGATTTCTCTACCTCTGTTTATCTATCTATCTATATATATAAAAGGCTTTGTCCCGGGTGACATATCAACGCCCAGCCTAAACCGCTAAAGATATAAATTTGGAATTTTGAGGGGAAGTTGATTTTGTAATGGAGGCGTCGTTTAAGAAGGGATTTTTCGAAATTCAACCCCTAAAGGTGTGAAAGGGGGTTGCAAAGTTTGTATGGGAAAAAATATTTTTATTGTCTAATTTACTTAAAACTTAACAGAAATGCTCTTCAATGCAAATAATGAGACACCTATTTCAGCGATTACTAAAATTCAACCCCTAGAGGGATGAAAGGGGGTTGCAAAGTGAGTATAGATAAAATATTTTTATGATCAAATTTACTTGAAACTTGGTAGGAATACTCTTCAATGCAAATAAGAAGACACGTATTTCAGCGATTACTAAAATTCAACCCCTAGAGGGATAAAAGGGGGTTGCAAAGTTTGTATGGGAAAAAATACTTTTATGGTCAAATTTACTTGAAAATCAGTAGAAATGCTCTTCAATGCAAATAATGAGATACATATTTCAGCGATTACTAAAATTCAACCCCTATAGGGATGAAAAGGGGTTGCAAAGTGTGTATACATAAAATATTTTTATGATCAAATTACTTGAAACTTGGTAGGAATTCTCTTAAATGCAAATAATGAGACACGTATTTCGGAGATTACTAAAATTCAACCCCTAGAGGGATGAAAGGGTTGCAAAGAGTTTACATATAAAATATTTTTATGATCAAATTACTTGAAACTTGGTAGGAATTCTCTTAAATGCAAATAATGAGACACGTATTTCGGAGATTACTAAAATTCAACCCCTAGAGGGATGAAAGGGGGTTGCAAAGAGTTTACAGATAAAATATTTTTATGATCAAATTTATTTGAAACTTGGTAGGAATGCTCTTCAATGCAAATAATGAGACACGTATTTCGAAGATTACTAAAATTCAACCCCTAGAGGGATGAAAGGGTTGCAAAGAGTTTACAGATAAAATATTTTTATGATCAAATTTATTTGAAACTTGGTAGGAATGCTCTTCAATGCAAATAATGAGACACGTATTTCAGCGATTACTAAAATTTAACCCCTAGAGGGATGAAAGGGGGTTGCAAAGTTTGTTTAGGAAAAAATTCAACCCCTAGAGGGATGAAAGGGGGTTGCAAAGAGTTTACAGATAAAATATTTTTATGATCAAATTTATTTGAAACTTGGTAGGAATGCTCTTCAATGCAAATAATGAGACACGTATTTCGAAGATTACTAAAATTCAACCCCTAGAGGGATGAAAGGGTTGCAAAGAGTTTACAGATAAAATATTTGGTATGCTCAAATTTACTTGAAACTTGGTAGAAATGCTCTTCAATGCAAATAATGAGACACGTATTTCAGCGATTACTAAAATTCAACCCCTAGAGGGATGAAAAGGGGTTGCAATGTGTGTATACATAAAATATTTTTATGATCAAATTACTTAAAACTTGGTAGGAATTCTCTTAAATGCAAATAATGAGACACGTATTTCGGAGATTACTAAAATTCAACCCATAGAGGGATGAAAAGGGGTTGCAAAGAGTTTACAGATAAAATATTTTTATGATCAAATTTATTTGAAACTTGGTAGGAATGCTCTTCAATGCAAATAATGAGACACGTATTTCAGCGATTACTAAAATTTAACCCCTAGAGGGATGAAAGGGGGTTGCAAAGTTTGTTTAGGAAAAAATATTTGGTATGCTCAAATTTACTTGAAACTTGGTAGAAATGCTCTTCAATGCAAATAATGAGACACGTATTTCAGCGATTACTAAAATTCAATCCCTAGAGGGATGAAAGGGGATTGGAGTTTGAATGGAAAAAAATACTTTTATGGACCAATTTACTTGAAACTTGGTAGAAACGCTCTTCAATGCAAATAATGAGACAAGTATTTCAGCGATTACTAAAATTTAATCCCTAGAGGGATGAAAGGGGGTTGCAAAGTTTGTTTAGGAAAAAATATATGGTATGCTCAAATTTACTTGAAACTTGGTAGAAATGCTCTTCAATGCAAATAATGTGACACGTATTTCAGCGATTACTAAAATTCAACCCCTAGGGAAAAATGGGGTTGCAAAGTTTGTTTAGGAAAAAATATTTGGTATGCTCAAATTTACTTTAAACTTGGTAGAAATGCTTGCTCTGCAATGAAAACAATGAGTCACATGATAACTAAAATTCAAACCCTTGGGGGATGAAAGGGGGTTGCAAAGTTTCTACAGGAACGAATACTTTTATGTTCTTATTTATTAACTATCTATTTATTAACTTGGGATCTAATCTAAGACTACTGACAGTAAAGTTTGTATCGAAAATTATGTAATATTCAAAGTTACATACCTTCAAGATATGAAAATGGGTATTATTATTACATACAGAAAATATTCAGCTTCGTTGTTTTTCGAAAATCTTCTAATAAGTGGGTTAATTGTTTGTATAGAAATGTGGAAAATTTATCTAGAATCGTATAAAAAAACGTAATGGTGAAAGAGAGGTAGTGAATTTATTTTGTATGTAAATTTTGTTGTTTTAAAGGTTAGCGCCACAAAATTAAAGTTGTTTATGTGGACTGCTTACTTAAAATTCACGCTCTAGACTTTTTTTTTAAAAGCCTTAGAAGGTGATGTAAACTATAACTGTACTTTCAACAGAAGTTCTGACTCTCCGCAGACGAAGTCGCGGGCGGAAAGCTAGTATTTTATAAATCCCTAACAATGACAGTTATGGTGCGGTCAGGTAGCGTTTTGTAAAACTGCTGTCGGTAGGTACCTAAAGTTTATGGTGAAAATCTAGGACTAGGAACTATAAGCATATAAGTGCCTACCCTTGTGTCGATAAATTGGTAGAAGGCAGATAATTCTATTTAAGAGGTGAAATATGTTAAAGTCGGTCTCAATACAAAAGCAGTACCACTACCATGAGTTTACAGTGACTGTAATCGCTAGCGACGCGACGACATAGGTAAACTATTCGAAGGTAGCGCTCACTTATAGAACTAAAGATCGCTAGTACGATTCCAACGGTAAATACCTACCTATCTTAATCTAGCCGTTAGCGATTAACGTTTTGTAACTGTTGCCGTAGAAAATTGGTAGGTACCATGAGTTACAAATTTCAAAAACGTCAACGAAAAATACCTTGCCGACTGTAGATAACTAGTTATTCCACTACCAAATTGGAGCGTGAAAACATACCTAATTACCTACTACTTAGTATTAATTTCGGCAAGAGATTTATTTAGCGTGGAATATGTTAGCGAAAGCTGCATAGGTAGGTATTATGAAGACGAACGACGATTTCAAACTAATATGAGACACAGTACATACATTTAGAAATCCAACCTAACCTCTTGAAACCATATATTTCATCGGGAGTAAATTAACGTTATTAAAATATTTTATTTTCAGTACCTACATACCTTTCCATATACTCTACGAGTACCTAACTGGAATCCTGAAGCATTTTGTTCGTATTGTTTATAATTTACTTACATCAAAACCAAACAACAAAAGTTTAGACCTATCATAATAATATGCGCTTTGGCTACCAGGGTCATCACATCACCATAAGCAGACATTAAATTTTAATAAGTTTAAAATATAACTTTTAACTAATCATTAAAACTAAAAACCAGTATCACTAACTTAAACACTTATAACCACTTATAATACTATAAAATAAAAGTTAAAAAAAACAAAAAACCGCCTTCAAAAAGCAAAAAATAACTTCATTTAAAATGGTAGGTAATAGGTCAGTCCAACTGAAGTCGGCGTCCAACAATATTTTAACCAAAAGCAGACTTCAGTTGGACTGACCTATTACCTACCATTTTAAATGAAGTTATTTTTTACTTTTTGAAGGCGGTTTTTTGTTTTTATTTTATTTTATACTTTTTAGTGATCATAATTATGCTGTTATGTAGTCCCACTTTAATTAATAAGAATTAAGAAGAAACGATAGGACATTGAAATTTATTCTCGCCGCAAGCAACGCCGTGAGAAAGTCATAGTCATATATTTAAACGTACATATGCTTCGTCATAGTCGCTCAACTATCATAATCGAAATATCTTGTCGCCACCCTTGAAATATATACCGTTTAGGAGTTCCGGTGGCCATCTGTGGTTTTCATCATCAGTTCCACTTTACCAAATAGTGCTTTCCAAGAGCAAATACACGAGTTACAATGAAAAATACCAAAATCGCTATAGGTGTGCCTATAAATTTTGAAGAGTTCCGTCGATTCCTCTGGACTCCATCATCAAATCTTCATTTTGATAAGAATGGGACCAAATGGGAAGCACCAGCTTTCAAATAAAAAAAGAATCATCAAAATCGGTTCACCCAGTAGAAAGTTCTGAGGTAACAAACATAAAAAAAAAACATACAGTCGAATTGAGAACCTCCTCCTTTTTTTGAAGTCGGTAAAAAAAAAAAAGAACATACAGTCGAATTGAGAACCTCCTCCTTTTTTGAAGTCGGTTAAAAATAGCTGCTGCCAGTGACTTCGTCCGCGTAGAATTCGTATTTTTGATGTCATGCCACGGGAACCGTTCATTTTGCTGGGAACAAAAGTAGCCATCGTAATCAGGGATAATGTAGCATTCTGATGGTGAAAGAATAGTTGAATATTTGTATACTTAATCAGTCCAGTAATTTTTGAGTTTAATCATTACAAAATAAAAAAATACAAATCTTTCCTCTTTATAATATTGCTAGCTGTTCCCGTGCCCACTTCGTTGGGCAATTAACTTTTTTTTTGGGTTTATATGTACTTATATAGCCTATGACACTCACAAATAACGTGGCGTTCTATTGGAAAAAGAATTTTCAAAATCGGTTCAGTAGAGCCAGAGATTACCCCCTACAACGTCACAAACTTTACCTATTTATAATATTATTATAGTATTTATAGTATATAGCTGTCCGCGCCCGGCGTGGTCGGGGTGTGATTTTTATTTAGGGTTTGTACCCAAAGGGTAAAAACGGGACCCTATTACTAAGACTCCGCTGTCCGTTTGTCCGTCTGTCTGTCACCAGGCTGTATCTCATGAACAGTGGTTGAAATTTTCACAGAAGATGTATTTCTGTTGCCGCTATAACAACAAATACTAAAAACAGACTAAAATAAATATTTAAGGGGGGCAATCCCATACAACAAACGTCATTTTTTTGCCGTTTTTTTTCTAATGTTGTATAGATAATGGTACGGAACCCTTCATGCGTGAGTCCGACTCGCAATTGGCCGTTTTTTTTTTCATACAATCCTTATGAAATATACCTACCTACTTTTCTTCCTATACTCCGACCTACTGAATATACACACAAAATTTCATAAGAATCGGTCAAGCCGTTTCGGAGGAGTTTTGTTACAAACACTGTGACAGGAGAATTTTATATATTCGATTATAGTAGGTATATACATATTAGTATAATAGTATATAGTACAGTAAATAGTATAGACAGTATAGTATATAGTATAGTATATAGTATAGATAGTGTAGATAACAAAGACCTAGGGTAGCCTTGTTACAAAAATATACTTAGATATTATTTTATCACCCGTGTACTAATATACATACATACATACATACCTTTCACGCCTGTCTCCCAATGGGGTAGGCAGAGATTATGGAACGCCAGGTGCACACCGGTCTAAACATACAACTTTCGCTTCCTCTACATTCATCAATCATATCGGGCAAAGCTCGCCTTGCTATTTGTTCAGGGTGTATTGACATCCAACATTGATTATGGTAGTGAATCTTGAATCTTGGGTAAGTATGGCAGAAGAAGAATGAAAACAGGATTAATGCAGTTGAAATGAGAATTCTAAGAAGTACCTAGGTATGTGTATATTATACCTAAATACATGTTCGCCAAACTAATACCGTTTGTTGGGATTTGTAGTTTGGATGGTTGGGTTATCCATCTTGTCCATCTTACTATCGATGCTTATATACAAATATTATAAATGTGAAGGTACTTTCACTGTCTGACTCTCTGTATGTTTGTAACACTTTCAAGACTAAACCGCTGAATCGATTTCGATTAAATTTGGTATTGAGATAGGTTCAGTCCCGAGGGAGTAGTGATAAATGAACTCTACGCGGGTGGAGTTGCGAGCAACGGCTAGTAGGGGAAGCTGTTGTAATCTGGACATAGTTTTACAGTGTTCAAAAATTCAAATTCAATAGGAACATTAGGTAGGGTAGGATTCAATAGGAACATTACAATGGTATCTAAACGCGGTGGTAGGTAAAAGATTGTGATATGAAGACCAGTTGTGTTATATTCAAAGTGTTTTAAGTACCTACTGCATCGTCAGTGTTTAGTTTACCACCCTATTTTTGATCTTCAAAGGACATCAGCATTTTATGGTCGTTATCAGAACTTCTACTGTTATGGCACTTATGGCTGTAGTGCACAGATACTTTTACTAAGGGCCATTTAAGTCACGCTTTTATCTCATCGGCACGTTCCCCTTGGGCCTATCGGAATAGTACGATGAAAGTCTTCGATCTTTATTTTTGCCAAAATCAAATGAAATTCAAAAGTTTTGCTGGGTCTCAAAATGTATACTGACTTTTTTTCATTTGTAATGAATCACAATAATCATCACTAATATTTAATACTGACCAACCTCGCTAAAGCTATCCCATCGTTAAGTAACCGGCCATACTACTTCCATCCCAGACAATAGTTTTTGGGTTTAACATAATAGGTACGTCTGCAAAGTTCCTCTGTTCTGCTCTTAAACCTACCAATTTATCACGTCTGGGTATGTTTATCTTTAAAATTCAGGTGGATCGTCCCGCTTTTTTTAATTAAAAATTACTACGATTTGGTCGCGAGCGAAGCCGCGGGCAAAAGCTAGTATACATATAAAACATCATTGACTGGATGGTGTTGCGCTCCTTCAAGAGCCTTCATAGCAGTTTAACGCAATTTAATGTTCATCTCGTAGAGCTACTCAACCGAAATCGAATGAGAAAAGTAACAACAAACTTAAAACGAATCCTGTCAAAAGTCTGCGAGTAGTGGGTACATACTCGTAATATACGAATACGAGGAACAATCTGAAGTGTCTAGTAAAAATGACTAAAAAGTAAGTAGGTAAAAGTAGTAGGTTTATTAAAGCTCTTGTTGTAGAACCGACGCCTGCTTGGGTACGGCCCTTGGAACCGGCGCTGCGGCCTCAACGCCAACCGGAGAACATACCGGAGGCCCGCGAGTTCCTCCTGCCGATTCTGCTGCCGCACTTCCTTGGGTACGATGAGAGCCCCAGGATACCGCCGCCGCAGAGCCCGGAGTCCAACCACGACTGGCTAAACAAGGTCAGTGAACAAAACTGACAATGTCTTCGATTCTTAGTGTAAACAAAATACTTATTATGCCTCGTCATTGGTTGTCGATGACGTGATAGAAGCAGCTGATTTGTAGCATATGACGTGACATTTAGTCGCCGCGGTGCGTCTCACGTAGCAAACCACATAAGGTCGGCTGCAACTCGCTTGGATGTGTGCACTTATGCCATAATAACTCGTTTAATCCCAGGGAAACCGAGTAGTTCACAGGCAGTTTTGCCTAGCTAGGGTATCAGCGCTACTGTGAGCTCCACCCTCGGACGTTAGCCAAGCCAACTACCGGACAAGTAGATTGACATTACACCTGGCGACCGGTCGCAAACTGACGTGGATTTGTACCCGCCCCCACCCCCATTACAGAAACCCCTACAAACTGGACTAATTTATGGATGATGTTAGATGCTTAGGCACCTTAGATTTTGAATTGGCAATGGTTAAAAAAATAACTTGTTATTGGATTCAAATGATGATAAATATCACAAAATTATAATTAATATCGTCATTCTGTTCCTTTGAAGAATGTGTGAATTCTCGTATTATGTTGAATCTAGTTACTAAGTGACACGACGAGGACGTACATAATACAAACAAACAGAGATGATAATAGTTATTTATGAGACTGGTGCTGGTTTTACGTTTTATTAATATCAACAATCAGTTTCGCATTATATATATATAGAATACCTTTTATATATATAGATGATGACACTTTATGAATTCAATAAATCTTAAACAGTTCCCTAAATATAAAAAAAAATGCTCGCATGCTTTACGTTTAGGTTGGTACCATGTAATTATTATTTTAAATTTATTTTTCACCTCTGCAGCTCAAACAAGCAGGTTTTGCTGCTTAAAAACAGTGAGCAAAATTCAATTTTGCTGCGAGCGTGAGGCAAAGTAGCTTTTTAATTATTTTTTTAAATGCCGTGATCAATGCTGGGTCTACTCACAACATTCGATAGAATTGAACTTCACTTTGTTCGGTCACTTTCACTTCGATACGAAAAAAGCGAGAGATAGAAACAAGTTGATTATAAGTTCGATTTTCAAATTCCATACCTAGTAGGCCCTAAAAGAAACAAACAATAAAACGTTCGGATACACTTATAACCTTAAAATTGTAAAAATCTGTTAAAAACTTAAAAGTTTTAAATGTGATTATTATATTTTTATAATCGAATTATATTTTTTATAATGAAATAAACAGAATATATAATACCGGAAGCATTAAAGCAGAGCGTGTAAAAAATGCAGAATTAAGTTTCCTGCCTGAAAAGTCTCGCGAAAAATATCTAAAAGCGTATGATATTTTTAAGCAATGGAGACTTGCAAAGGGTGCAAACACTGTACCTACTGTTAGCGTACTTACTTCATTAAATTATCACAATCACAAACGGAACAACCGTCTACGATGTGGAGTATTTACGCAATGTTGAAAACCACAATAAAGACAAAAGTTGACGTGCACATTGAAACCTATCGCAAACTTATTGCATTTTTGGAGAGAATGTGTCGGTCGGTAGAGCACGAATTGCCATCTAAGGTTAAAAAGTTTTTTTATGAAGCTCCGGACTACAATTTTCTCGCTACAAACGTGTATTTATCCGTCATAAGTATAAAAATATATGTCTGTGCACACTAACCTTTTGATTATGTTCTCGCTGCTGAGGTGAAAAGTTGTATGTGTCACACGAGACCAAAGTTATTTACATCTCGTGTCTTTGAATCCCTCGCTACGCTCAGGATTCTAACCTAGAATCACTCGCTACGCTCGTGATTCTATTTATAGAATCCTTCGCTTACTCGGGATTCAAAAACAACACTCGCAGCAAAAACCAACTTTGCTCTCTTGTTGCACAAATAACTATTATTATTGGTCTTAGTGCGCGATATGGTATGAATAATATGCACACAATTTCCGATAATTTTGTGACATTGAAAGTTTCTGAGATACAATGAGTGTGACAAACAGACAGAAAGACAGACAGAGGGATAGAGACAGAGCGACATTGCCTGATTTGTTTGACTACGAAACCCTTATAAAATGGTAATTAGCTTGAAATTTACAGGAAATCGATCGTATCAATCAAATGGAAGACGATGACGAACCGGTCAGGCCTCATGATGACGATTTGGCCCATTGGATTGCTCGTGATCCCTACTTGCAGCACATGTTTCAAAACTCAGTGAAAACAGCTAACCGCTACAAAGCCGGTCTGGATCCTCCGAACACATTGACTGACAAAAGCAGGCATATGCCTCATCCAGAGCGTATTTCGGGAATTTCCTCGTTCAAGATGTCAGACGTGAACAAACGCCTCGCGAAGGAGTGGTCAGCAAAAGAAGATTACAAGAAGGCGTTTGCACTTACGCCCTTGGATAAAGGATATTTTGAACCAGAACCGAACGCTAAAAGCCTACGTAAGTATAAAATACTTGAAGGCGAAGGGGGTTAGCCTAATTTCCTTACCAAATGTTAAGAAAAGATATTCGCGATTTAGGCCATTTCTCTCATTTTGTGCAAATTCCTAGACCTCGAGAGAAAATGTTTATAGTTATTAAGCTAAGTGATGAAAAAAATGACTATTTTTTTCTTAATTATACGCAAAAATTATAATTATTACGGGCAATTGTTGTTTTTTAAGGGAATGGTAATGATAAATAAAAGATGGTAATGATGTGAGCTTCTATGGTACCTAATGAAATGTGATGAGGGCAATGATTAATTAAATAAAATACTGTATAAGTAGGTCCTTTTTTTAATTTATGAAAATAATTCTTGACATAATGCACATCAAAATTTTCTTGACCAAATTAATTTAGAGCAGTTCAGTACTTATACTTATGATTAATTGCAGACTGTTTTATAAATGTTTGCTAACCATAAGTTGATTACCAACTAAGTAGCTATTTTGGCTGACCAAATACATATTTCTGTTCACCAAAATAAGGATATTTTGCTGATAGATTAAATGATACCCTTTCTGAAGTAGCATCCCCGGTACCAAGACACCAAACGAATGACTCGCACTCGCAATCGTATCGCGATGTTATAATATCCATTGAGTGTATAGTTTAATTTGAATGGCTATTTTCTCCAAATTTAAGGTCTTTGGAACATTAAGATATTTTAATTATGACTGCTAATAATGTAAGGAATCATAATTTTAATTTATTGTTCCTGTTTCACACACCCGGTATATGAATAGGGGACAATTTTACTGGATTAAGTATATAAAAATTATTATTATAAAATCATACATAACATGCCCCAACCTCAACATTCAACAACAGTTATTACTTTCATACATTTTTTATTATTACTTACATAAGTTTTTGTTTTTGTTTTAGAAGAAGATGTGCTTGATACTTCAATTACTGGCGAAGAGCCGCTTGCCGCTATGGTGATAGAGCCCCCGCGCCAAACCCGGCAGAACCCCAATCTGAGCCGAACGAAAACTCTGGTCACCGAAAACATTGAAAAGCTGAGATCAGGACTGTAAGTTATGAAATACTCACAAAAATAATTGAGTTACAAAACACGAGATTGTCACTCCCGGTCAGGCAGCGGGCCGGTGGCATCTGTTGGCGCCGCATGGTCAGTGGCCACACCGGCGCTGTTTACCTATAGACAATCGTGTATACCTATTCAGTTTTTATAAACGGCGTAAAAAGCGGGCATTACTTCATTCTATACTCAAAAGATTTCGACCTTTGTCTTTTGGCCGAAAATAATATATATTTTCATCTAATTTTACCCTATGCCTTCAGAATGAATCGTAAAATTTAAAATGTGATCCTTATTATCCGCAACACCTTTCTCCCAAGATCATATATATACCTACCCTCTAAGCGTAGCCTACCTCATTCGTTTCTCTGCCTTACTCCCACCAATATTTTAAGACTACGCCGAGCGCACAGTGGCGCCCTCATCACTATTATTGTGTTTTCTAATAAAATAAAGTATTTTCTTGAAATCGGACGATGCTTTTTTGTAGAGCAAGTAAAATCACAATTTATGAGATACGTAACAAACTTTGATAACAATTACCGTATGAGTAGTCAGCTTAACGGGAAAAGGTGGCCACTTTTTTCCGTTAAGTTGATAACTCAAAGGTCAATTGTTATTAAACTATGTGATATGTCCTATAAGTTGTGTTTTCATTTGTAGTACAAAAATGCACCGTCCGATTTCAAGAAAATACTTTATTTTATTAGAAAACACAATAATAGTGATGAGGGCTACTGTGCGCTCGGCGTAGTCTTAAATGTATAGGTACTTAAACATGTTGGCGACTGTTTAATCAAGCAAACTTGTACGAGTAAATCGGTAATAGTAAATAGTCCACCAGACGTGGTCTGGCATTTTCATCACGATTAAAGCAAGTAAAGACGGGTTTATTTGCCCTTTGATTACGAAGTAAGTAAAGTAACTGCGTCTTTATACATACAGTGAAATTAAAAGTATGAATTCTTTTCTTGATAATAAAATGATCAGTAAGTCCTTATTTCTTCTTAGTTTTCTCATACCTATAATAAAATAAATTACCGTCATTTCACAAACTTACCCCTAAAACAAAGTCAAAATCCAAAATTCAACATATTTATTAAGTAAATTGGCCAAAATGAGGGCTCTTTTACACCTCGGTAATGTGGAGTGAATCTAGTGCTTCGGACAAGACCATCAGCGAGAAGAAGTGCTGCAAGAGACTCTTTAGAAATGGAATAGGTACAATTGCATCTTCTATTTGTACAAGAATTACAAGATTTAGCCTCCTGAGTCCCCGCGGCATTCTCAAAGAACAAAATCAAATGAACATGTCATTATGACCGAACGTATTCTAAAGAACAAAATAAATATCGCCATTGAGTCCTGGACATTTAGCACAGATTTAAGTTATATTAGACTAGGGTGATGGCGCCAATGTTGGACGCATTTATAGGTAAGATCGGTAAGATTCAATTAGTTAATCGTATTTTTTCGCGCGAGGTTTTATGTAGGTAGGTATATTAGTACATTACTGCAAATACCAGTAAGTGAGCCTTCCTGGACGAGCATGAGGTAAAACATACAAGTCCAGGATGGCTCTTAATGGTCGAAGCATGTATAGTGCTTTACTCAAAAATAGAACAAAAACCTTCCTAAATATACCTTAAAAAAAAACTATAAAATTAATTACCTAACCATAACAACGGAAAAAAAAGGTCCGTGACCATAATGTGCACAGGAACACTATTGATGCGTTGGCGCATGTAAATGTTCGTTATAGTATACAGCGACAGTATTCCAACGAATATAAATTTTAATCAGACATGGACTGATGTCACGTTAATCGCTTTAGCAAGTACCTAAGTAAGTAATTGTAGAAATTACTCTTGCTAACTGAGCGTAATTATTTTTTAGCAAAGCGTAAATAGTTGTGCCTAGTAGCAATGTAATGCAAACGTTGATATGTCCTGAGACGCAAATTTATAGTTAGACTTAAATTTTTAGGTTTGTCATATCCAGCGTCCGTATTTGTGTAATTTATTGGATTAATTATTATTTTCAATCAGTATCCATTAAGCATCACTGTCGATTTTTAGTTCTTAGTCACCCACGCAAATAAGTACCATATTTGGAATATATATTACAATATCATCAGTTCACTACACATTCGAATGAATAAGAATGTTAAAGTAATATAATAAAATATAGTTAGTTAAAAAAAATCTCATAGGTGGCATCCTAAGTATTAAACTAGAATGAGGAGATGACATACAGCGTGTAAATGTTATACGAGCAGATATTAAAACCAAACGTAGGTTATAGCTCTACAAATCATATAAAGGAGGAATAACAATACAATAGGTATAATACAATACAAATACCTACTCTTTATTGAACACCAAAAAAAACAAAACACGGAACAGTACATTTGAACTATAGGTATACAACAGGCGGTCTTACCGCTAAATAGCGATCTCCTCCAGACAACCTTGGACAGAGAAATAATAAGACAATACATGGCAGGCGGTGGTGTAAACTAATTCCTTCAGAACTCAAACTAAACTATAAGAAACACTTCTGTTATTGTTACGCCGATGGGATAAGGCGTCACGTTTTCAATCGTTGATTTTGGTGCTTTAGAACCGTTTTCAGCAGGCTGAAATATCGTTTCAGTTCGTTTCAGAGGTAGTTCTATCACATACCAGATTATCAAAATTTAGACCAACTTGCCGTTGTTTTCAGGCGCCTAAAAGATGAATTCAGTCCGTTTCAGGCCACCCTCTATCGGATTACGCCATAACCTGAAAACTCATTTTCAGATGTTTTCAGGACCCCTAATTGAAGTACATTTCAGTATAGATATGGCAATTTTCCACAAATAGTGAAAGAGATAGCATGATTATAAAGAGACAGCGATACTGAGGACCTTCCAGAAGCGTGTGAAAGAGATAACACGATTGGAAATGAGACAGCAATACGCGGGACATTCCAGACCCGTGAGTCAAGGATATCGCGATTGTAAACAGAACAAGAATTAGTTTATGCGGCATCTATTGGCCGGATATAAGAACTAATCTTGCTACCGGTATAGTACCTACATTACTACAGAGGCCGGAAAGTAGGGGGTTGCCGGTTGGTTTCCGGATAGTTACGAGGCTGGCAACCCCTTTTCACGGCGAGGTATGTATAGTGCTTTTCTCAAACATATAATTCATTAAAAAAATTAAAACAAAAATTACAACGTCAAATACTAGGAGTGCATAAACATTAGAAGTAGGTTGTTTGTTCCAAAAATATTAACTTGTATCGACAGAAACAACCTTAACAAACTTTATAGACGGTTATTATTGTTTTAGGGCTGATTTTTCAATCCCCAGATAAAGCTATCCGTAAGGTAAATTTTAGCTCTGTCCTTTTCTTTCATATGACTTCAGAAAAGGATGGTAATACATTTAACTGACGGATAGTTTTATCTGGGGATTGAAAAATCAGCCCTTATTCATTATACTATATGAACACACACTGGCTAGTGTAATATAATACGACGACTTAAACCTAAATTAAAAAAAAGGAAGTGATTACTGTGAATATTGATAACTGATGGAAAAACTTCGCACAGCGCGTCTTTATAACCTTTTTTTTTGAGAAACGGAGAGGAAATGTCATTACGCATCGGCCCCCCCGGCTAGGGAAGCCTGATTTGGTATGACGGACTCTCAACATCGACTCGGAAGCAGACCGTTTAAATCCTCTACGGTGTTGACCCTGGAGCCCTCCATTCCCAGGTCTCCGGATGGGATTTTCACCTCTACCCCTTTTTCTTTTTCTAACAAGGACTTTTGTCTTTGGCCATTCAGGCGAATAAAAAAAGCCCCATAAGTATTGTTACCGGGGGCACCGTGGGCTAATGACTATACCCTAACCTAACCTAAGACCGGATTTACACTTGTAAGTTATTACTGTAAGTTTTGAAACAAAGTTATATGCAAGACAGAGTTGCAGATATTTGCCACTCACTCTTACCCATAGTTGTGTCTCAGAACTTACATTAATAACTTACTAGTGTAAATTCGGCCTAATGGTAGGTACCTAACGGTGGTTACAAAAGAAACGTTTTATTAAGAACGACATCAAATTGTAATTCTTGTTTGTATAAAGTCTTTTTGACTTGCGATTTAAAACATACCGTGTTTTTTTCACAGCCTACAGCCAGCTTATGGTCTATAAGTGAACGTACCTAGTGACCGACCGAACACACTTTACACATAGGTATCACAATTACTAACTTACTAATTTTATTCCTCAATTTCCTCTGCATATTTAGCAATAATAATTTACATATTTATATTACGTATGTATATTAATTAGGAAAAAGAAAAAAAAATGGTTTTTTCACTGGATAATATTGAATGCACGCACAGTGGTAACTACACTAACAACTACTAGCCATCTTTACAAGCTCGTAGTCGGTAGTCATTATGAAGAGTAAGGTTAGGGTACTTAATTTGTGGTCCTCGCGTGACAAGGACAGTCAAATACGTAATTGAATAGCTACTTCACTTTCTTACACGTTGCTTAGAATAAAAAAAAAAATTTTTCTTACTCATACAATGTTAGTTCATATTGAAATTTCCTACTTCAAAATCGCCACGACCCAGTGATGATAAATATTTTGTTTTATAGAAAGGAAATTCGGTCCTAATGCAGTTTTTAGGGTTCCGTAGTCAAACTAGGAACACTTATAGTTTCGCCATGTCCGTCCGTCCGTCCGTCCGTCTGTCCGCAGTCTAGCTCAGAGACTCTTAGTACTAGAAAACTGTAATTTGGCATGAATATACATATTAGTCACGCCAACAAAGTGCTAAAATAAAACCGCGAAAAAAAATTTTTTTTTATTGTTCCTCCCCTGCACGTAAACGTGGGGATGTATTTTTTTTTCTCGTCAACTCCATAGTGTGGGGTATCGTTGAATAGGTCTTTCAAAAATATTGCGGGTTTGTAGAAACAATTTTTCGATTAAGGGATCCGTTTATGAAATATTAAATTACCCTACAGCCAAAACTACAAATACTAAAAATCTGAAAAATATCTTCAATTAAAGCACATATATAATGAATTCAATAGGAAAACTATCACGACTAAGTAGACTTCATTGGTTCTTGAGTTACAAACGGTTTAAATGTTTATCTACACACATATCATAAGTCCTGTACTTATACAATGCGTTCAGAATCCGTAGACAATGACCAGCATTACAAGATACAATTTTACTATGATTATGTTTTCTTATCTGTAGCTGTAATGAAAAGTTAAAATTACGATACAACTTTTGATAAAGTAATGTTGTTCAAATTTGGAACATCTTCCAAAACCAACACAATTCAAACAGGGGGCCAATTCTAGTATCAATTAAACGTCGACTCGGTATATTTTAAGTAAAGTGTCGTACGCCATTTTGATTTCGAATGACATTGGAATAGGGATTTGTTAGTGTGTCTATGATTTAAAAAAAAAACATTTATATTCGTGACACAGGTTAGCTTTGCCGCCATTTGTTTGTTTTGCCGCCTACTGAGCGCATCTTATGGCCGAACCCTATATTCAAACCGCGGATAGATAGGCTTACTTCGGATCGAAATTTGACACATTTTGTATGGGCAAGTGTCAAATTTTAACCCGAAGTAAGCCTTATCTGTCCGCGGTTTGAATATAGGGTTTGGCCGTTAGAGTACCTACTTATAATATGTGTGTAGATAAAGTAATGTATGCAACTGTACATAATTAGGCCTTAAAACACTCGTGTGATCTTATTATGAAACTCGCCTTCAGGTCGTTTCATAAAACCACACTCGTATTTTAAGGGCCCTCTTTATGTATCAGTTACATAAAATACCTACTATTATACCTACCGAAAACTTATTTGCGGTGTGTTGGTAAACTGACCGCGACCTATGTCGACGTATGGTGATAACAGTTTTCCAACGGCAAAGTTTGTCGCGAGGTATGCTTCGGAACCCTACACTGAGCATGGTCGAACATGCTCTTGCCCGGTTTTTATGAATAATGATGCTTTAGAAAGGTTGATGATATAGATGTGTATAGTCTTAGGATGTTAGACAAATATTTTTTTTAGTTGGTACCTACTATTTACGTTATTAAAGGAAATGTGTGTGTGAGAATTTCACCGTTATGATTCTAATGTGAAAAAAACCGGTCAAGTGCGAGTCGGACTCGCGCACCGAGGGTTCCGTATTTAAGATAATATGCTTGGAAACCGCAAAAGAAAATAGGCACTCATTTTAATAGAAACAGATTTTTAAAGTTTTTTGTTATTTATCAAAAACTGTAAATAATTAACACTTTATTTTATTTTTCCCATAAAATACCTATAAATAATTACTAATTATATATACCCCAGGATTTTTTAGATTTTTTGATTATTAATCTTCGGAGATAAGGGGGGTAGATATTTTTTGTACATTTTTGGCTATAAATCAAAAAGTACTTACCAGAAAATAAAAATAAAATAGTTTCGAAATGTTCAGATTGAGCCACGATTGAGCCATATGACATCCCATTTGCTATAAACAAACCACCTTTTTATCCTGTTTAAGTGTTTAGATATTAAAGCATAATCTTATGTTTTATGATGCATATACCTACTTATTTATGTATTGGCCTTGTCTTAACCTACGCAAAATAAATATTTCTTCGTTTGTTTAGTATTAGTTAATATACTTAATACAATATATATAGAGTGATTCTGTTGAAGTTCGGCCTTCTACATGTGCTTCTACCTACCTACTACTCGCCCTGCCCCTGTGCTGCTTCCTCGCAGGCGTTCGTCACGCATCGCCGCGCTCCTCTCGACAGCTTGGCGTCTGCTTCGATCCTGGTTAGGTGCTCACAGCAGCGACGACTTTCGCTTGTAGTGTGCGCTAATGTAAACACAGTAGACAGTAAACTATTACTTACAGGGTTAATAAGGACTACCGATTACCAGTCTCCTTACTGCCATCCAACCTGCGCTGGTTGAAAATAAATCTCCCGGTTGAGGATGCGGAGAGGTGATACTGAAAACAATTGTATCCATCATTTAGAGAGTATCCGTTACCCCTTCACCACGCATGGGATTATTCTGTTTGTCTACTTTAACCCGAATTACATTGTTTATTTCAATTAAAACAAGATTTTTTTCTATTTTTGGCCCCATTCTACTGAGGGCCACTTGCAGCAAATAGGTAAATCTAGATTAAGGTTTTGTTCAGTCGAACTGTGTAAAACTGTTTCGAAATGTATGTTTTATATCCAGATTAAGAACTAAAACTCGATGTACCTTTTTGTTGCTAGCTAAGACAAGCGTTGGGTTGCGCCCCGTTAGGTAGATATACCTACCTAAGTTACAAAAATGTTGTAATGGCTTAATGCCTCGAGATTAGGGGTACCGGTAGGTGCGTTATATTATTACTTAGGTACGTTAATATTCATTTAAACATATTGTGAACTGAAAATATTTAGCAAACAGCGTGATATTTTTATTAGAAGTGTATTGACGGATTTTAATAGGTAGTATACCTTATGTAACACAGGATTTCTAGATTTATGAATCTTGATAAATATTAAACCTTCGGATCGTGGTTATCTCTTAGATTGTGTCAATTATTTTATGGGGTCAGTACCATGTCAGTACTCATCGCGGCTGCAATCGAGGAAGGCGCGTTTTTTGGGCGCAGGGTGCGGCGCCGCCGTCGTCGTCCTGCCCACCGCAAACATAAAACAAGAACATAAATTAACTAAAAAAAAGTTGATTTTCAATTTTTCCTGTTTATTTCGTCAACGGATTGTGATCTAAAGCAATACACATTGCGCTGAAAGATTACAACAGACCTAAAGACTGTTGATTGATCAGTAGTTAAACTAACTAATCGTTAGAAGTCGTAACTACCTATGGTAAAATCCATAGGTTTAGGGCCTGTTGTTTAATCAGTAGTTAAACTAACTAATTGTTAAAAATCGTTACTAATAGTTAAATTCTCAAGGAAATGTGTCAAATATTTGATTCCTTTTTCGAATTTTAACAATTAGTTAAGTTAACTACTGATCAAACAACAGGCCCTAAATCTCAAGGAAATGTGTAAAATTCTCGATTCCTTTTTCGAATTTTAACAATTAGTTGCTTTAACTACTAATCAAACAACGGGCCCAGTAAAACGCGATCGTCACTTTGTTGTGACGTCAGGTGCGGCTAGAACTTGACCCAGTTTATTTGTGACGCGCTGCTGTACAAGTAGCGCGTCGGTGAGCGCACGCCTAGCAATAGCTTTTATAAAAACCAGTCGCTACGAAACCTCAGTAATGGGGTACGAGTAAACTATGAGTTTTGTAGGTGCAGGTATTTTATAATATTTTACAGCTATGATCTAAATTTATTATTATCACAAATTTGCACATAGCGGATTTCCCATAATTTCATTGTTTTCCTATACTTACCTCCTTTATTGTTTATTTGTCGTCGATTTATTTTTGTAGTAACATGTCAACTGCGAGCTTTATATTTTGCTAATTAAACAGTTTTAATGGGCGAGGACCAAAAAGTTGGACCATAGTTAAGTGTAAGTACTTAACAAACAACAAATTCGAAAAAAGTTCCGTTGTGTGACGAAAATTATCCCTACAATTGTATGGCAAATTTTCGTGTCACAACGGAAAAGTTTCATAGAAAATTTTATGAGTGAGTTAGCATGCCCAACTTTTTGGACCTTAACCCTTATGATTTAATTTTTACGAGCTCTTTCATTGTAGATGACATTGTAGAAGCAAATAGTTTGTGCACCTAGATGTATAACTTACCTAGTACGTTTCAACAAGAATAAGCTTTGCATCCTTAGTATTTAGTACCTACAGCAAATCTGTATGGTCGTGTATTTACAATTTTGGGATATGTTCTACGGATAGGTACGGGTAGGAGGCCTTGATAAAAAGTCTAAGTTTTCGACCTTGGGTGCTGCCGCCGGCTATGCCATGCCCATAAAACCACTTGTCCTATAAACTTTGGGTTTATCTACTACTAAAGTTGTATTCAAAAGGAATTAACAAGATTCACACACCCAGTGCAACTTTTCCCGTTTCACTTTAATCTATCGCAAGTTTGTGCAATTATAGTCGTAACATAACTGCCCATAGTTTGAAGTGTCGTACCTCCCAGGCAGCGTACAGCTGCAGTACCAGTTAAAACGGCCGGCGTAGTCTGAGTAAGAGCTGTCTGTAGAGGAAATACTTCATTATTATGTCTCTATTCAGCTCACATTCGTTTCTAACGTTATTAGCTGAATACCTAAGGGCAACTTAGAGAGAAATATACATGTGCTTAGTGCTGTTAAGCATAAAACATGTGAACCTCTATTACACTATCTTTTTAAGAGTGTATGCGTGGTGCATTATAAAGTCAATATAGGTGTAATGGGTAGTGGATGCATTTTACTGCTTAGTTTTGGCCGTGTTACCCGCTAATTTGTTATTATACCGCCAGTGTTGTAACAGCCTGAAACTTGGGAACCTCTATTAAGCAATTTTTTTAAGAGTTCATGTATCTTCTTCTTTTGTTAAGGTTCTGGTCTTTTATTAAGTCAATAGATGTATAAATCAGCTTCATTCGGTATTCAGTTCACATTTTTACACTCTTTACAGGTTTTTGCTACTAGAATATACTTAAGTGAAGCAATAGAGCCTTAAAAATTATAACTGTTCATATCTTATAAAGACTCGGCCAGCATTTTCTTTGAACCCTTTATAGTAAATTTTAAAACCTGGTAAGTACTAAAAATGACCACTTATAACACATACTTTTTTTTTTTATTAAAAGAATTTTGTGCGAATAGGAGAAACCTAATGAGGCTAGAATTCAGTTATATTTTTAGTTTTACACTATAAAGGGTTAACCTTTAAATTTTTCGACTTTGTTTTCGTATTTAAATGTTTTTATCGTGAACGAACCTCGTACATTTGGTGCCGCTGACGTAAAAGTTTTATATTATAACACTACAGTTTTTGCATACCTAATCGAAATTAATGCACCTTTGCATAAAGTCTTAAAAATTTCATTGTTGTTGTTGTTTTCTGCTTGGTTTTTGTGATATTACTGATTTTTGGGGTAGGTATAGGTATTTTGATGACAACAAGAGCAAAACAGGTTATTGCCATTTCCATTCAAAAACTGATATTTGTAGCAAAATTCCTCTAAAGATGACATTGTGATAATAATAATTATGACTATTTTAACAGTACCAAACTTAAATTACAATTCCTAACATAACTATTTTAGTTTATATATTACTTAATATATCAATCAAAGACGTTTTGTATCTTATATTCGCTTATTTTAAATGCGGATAATGGTTAACCGAAGAATATAGTGTATAGTTGCATGTCAGTGAGTTGCATCTAAATGTTATCGAAATATTGTGCGAACAATGAAAAAATTGAGGAAGCCGAAGTGAGAACAGTTTTTTTCGAAAAAAAAAGTACTGTACAGATATACACAAAATTGACTTACAATTTTGTACAGACGTGAGGGGACTCCGCTTCGCCATATTCCAGATTGGATCGGTGGTGCCAGGAGACACGATTTAGTTTTAGCAGACTGAAGACGATTTAGCAGAAGAAGGCATTTAATTGAAGTCACAGGGATCTCTTAAGGTAGCATTCAAAGGATCTTGAAATCTAGCCCCATTAATGCTCTACAAGTAGAGTGTGGTGACTCTCCCCTAGAATTAAGACGTCAGTTTTTTGCCAATCGTTTTTTGTTCGGTACTTTACAGTTTTCCAATCATCAACTTCGTCCAAAAATCCAATTTCTGTCAAATCTTGTCTCATCATGTTCTTATTGGAAGTATAAATCGCCTCCTTGTTTGGTAAACAGTTGCAAATAAATCTTTGTACTTCTCATCTCCTACTTTTCAGACGAACAATTTGCCTGTTTTTGAATGCCTTGTTCAGGCTCTTTTGTTTGAGCCTAACATCTATTTCAATCTAAATATTGATCGTGATTATCTACATCCAAACATAAAGCTAAACTTTATTATAGACGAAGGGCGGCATGATTGGCATTAAGTTTGTAACGATGCTTCCAAACACGGCACTACCGGGAATCTCGGTGTGGGTATATTTCACAGCAGTATAAGATTATTCAAATGATCAGATCAAGCTTCCACCTGAGACGTCGATATTCACAGGGGACTGTTTCGGCATAGTTAAGGCATTGGATTCTATTTTATTAACACACCTCAAAAATACTGTTATATTCAGTGACTTTAAGAGCTCTCTTTACTTCATAGTAAAATTTCCTTTGCGCTTTAAAACACATTATCCACTAATTTTTGAAGCAAGAGACAAACTTCTGGGATGCTCAAAATCTGGATTTTGAAGTAAAATAGGAGTGAATAAGTCATTGTAACATTTCTGGAAATGAGCGTGCTGATAACTTGGCTAATGAAACGTGTTGTGGCGTTTTCCCTTATCTCAATTTTTGCCATGATCTGATTACTCTTCCCAGGATTTTATCTCATAGAATCATGGGAAAAATCCTGGGAAAAATCTACTAACACCAAAGGGAAATATTACAGGAATATTCAGAAAACATTACTATGTGAACCTTGGTTTTTAAACTTTATTTAAGCAAAAGAGCCGATAGGTACAGTCATTATTAGAATGCGTTTAGGGCGTACGTGTTCTCCTGCCCATCTGGCCAAATAAAATTAACAAGGAGCCCTGTTTATGACTGTGGGGATGAGTTTGGGGACTTGAACCGCATATTTTTCACCTGCAGCATGTGTGACAATATTCCCTTTTTTGAAAACCTTAATTTCCCAACATGTCGCACTACCTACAAACATAAATATTCTACTTTCTTCTCTTCACCCTTCCATTTATTTATTTATGGACTCTTTTATAAATAATAATAATATTAATATAATATTGATTATTTCTTCCTTCCTATATTTTTATACGTGTAATCGAATTCCCTGTTATAAAATAAAACAAACTGTACTGATCCATAGTTCCTTATCCTTCCCGTTTATAAGTAGTAAAATGTTCCTCGTTAGATTCCCTAATTTATATTTAACAAAACAAAAATTCTTGACTAATGAAATGACTAAGGATTCGTGCGGGTCCAGAAACACAAAAAAATAATGTTACAGCTGTCATTGCGGTTACCTACTATCACAGTAATGCTGCTCATTGCCAACTGGTTTTGAACGCAATACTTATGTGTGAACCTAGATTAAATTTATTTTTGCCTATTGCCTCAACTCAAAATGTGCAGTATTATATGGAAAAAGAGATCTTGCTGCGATTTAGGCATGAATTAGGATGCACATGTGACGTTTGATCTGATTAAAGGGTAGGTAGCTCGCGCTCTATACTTATAAATGCCTATAATCAACTCTTATAACTACTGTTAACTTAACTCAATTAAAAAACCACTATTGCGTTATTATACGGCGGCTGAATAATTTGTGCCCATCAGCGCTGATTCAGCTCTTATTCAGCCATACAACCTTAGTGTGCTACTTGGGCTATCTGTGTAACTATTTAGGTACCTATATATAAGTAGATGTGATTCAAAAACCAAATTGTAGCGCATTTAGTCTTGTTATAATACAAATTACTTAGCTGTAAAGCCAAAAGTTAATATACATTTAACAAAAACCGAAAAACGTCAAAATTTTCGATATTAAGTAAGTATAGATATGGCAGAGCCTGCGGCAACACCTCAAGTTCGAAAATTTGCATTTTTTTAAAAGCCATTACCTGAAGGGTATCCTGTCGCAGATCTGAAGTTTTGGTTCCCACTGTTACATCTGTCCGAAAATTCATAAGATTTTTTTTCTGAACCCATTGGCTTTTTAAAATGTCTAAAGAGTACAAAACCTATCTTGCGTCTGTTTCTTGTACATTTTATAACAATCCACGAAAGATAAGCAAACGGTTTCAGAAAAACATGTACTTATTTCAGCTTATGAAAATTCGGACAAACGAAACAGTTGGTAAGGGTAACTGAAATTCGACCTTGTGATTGGTAACCCTGTAGAACGTGTCCGAAAATGTCGGATACCCTACCTTTTGCAAGGCAAATTGTCTTATTTTGTTGAACTAATTAACAAATATATGGTAATGCGCGTATTTCAGCAACACCCCCCAGGAAGGGCTAGCGGGAGTAGTGGGAGGAGCTGGAGGATCCAGTGGAGCGGGCGAGAGAGGGCGCGAGCAGGTGCGCGTGGAGGCGAGCGTCGACCCGGTGTTGTTCGCCGCCGTGGGCGGGGCCGTCGCCGCCGCGCTCAGCCTGACCGTCTTCGGATTCACTTTTGCGTGGTACACGTGAGTATCACTATAGTCGAGGACGGTAACCCCTTCTCGAATAATAATATGTTCTCAATTTCTCATATTCTAATCATTTTTAACGTTTAATACCAACTTACCGGATCCCAATTGAATCAGGTTAGCCAAGAAAGCAAAGGCTGCAGCAGACGTAGATTATCCCGCTTACGGAGTAACTGGGCCAACCGTAGACTCCTCCGGCGACAGAAAACTGGCCCATTCAGCACACATGTACCACTACCAGCATCAGAAGCAACAGATTATCGCTATGGAAAGGTGAATATGATTTTTCAATTTTGACATTCAATCAAAAAGTTCTAGACCATTTTATTTTTAGCTATCTCAAAATTTCAAATACTCTCATTGTATCTACTCGTAACTCGCTGGGACCATTAGTCGCCCGTCCATAATTTCAGCCCACATATTCCACATACACGTAAAGTTCGGACCGCCGGAAACGCGACGCGCCGTTCCAATCTTCGTTCCGAACCGTACATGTAAATACAACTGTAATAGTAAAATAGTAAAAAAATTAAGATAGTGCTGAAAGTGATCTATCCGCACGATTCGTAGATTAACGAATGCTTGATGCAAATTATGCCTGTTAAATATCCCTACTCTTCGAATACTAGTTTGGTTACTCCGTAAGATTTGTTGAAAAACTGGAAATCTTCACGAATAGCGGCGTAATATTTCCCTAAAAAAGTTTATTCTTAGGCCAGGCTTGGTGGGCTTGCACACCTTGAATGTGATAAAGTTGAATTCTGATTCATTTAATAGCACTGTGTACTACGGACTTCGCTAAACCTGACAGTCTTGACGTGTATTTCTAGCACCTCATCTTTTTATACTTACAATGTCTGGAATGCTCAGTCTTCCTTTCCTAATCCTTGGGTTTCTGGAAGCATTTCAGAGTTTAAAATTATAAGAAAAGAAAAAAAAAGAAAATTATTTTAAACAAGATTAGAAATTCATGTTATGGTTTTTGAAAAAATGTGGTTCTGGGGACTATCTACAACGCCCTGTGTATTTTTGCGATCGATCACCGTTTGCAGGGATTGGTTGAGTAGTTCGTGAGATAGTGGTTTGCCGAAAGTACGTACGTACGTAGTACCTAAAGTAAATACAGGAAAGGATTCCATGACAAAAAATAGGTTTTCTATTATTTCTAAAACTATTTGTTACTAAAGGACTCATAAATTACCAATTCGTTTTTTTTTAATGATGTAGGGGAGAATGGGTAACAGTGGATCACGGGGTACAGTGGATTATTTGCTATAACTTAGCATGTGTTGCGCTTTACGCACACAAACAAACACGTTGTTACTGCGCGTCCATACGCCTCTCCTCAGCGCTACTCGCCGCCGCGGTATCAAAGCGGGTTAACCTGCTGTCATACTCCGGTCACTCAGTAAGACCGAAAGTATATTTTTACGTGATTTAAATTTATTTTTTATTTTTAAGTGACTAAGAAATATAAATATTAGATTTTTGTTTTACTCTTGTTATTTCTTATTTTTTTTATAAACTATGTTGATTTATCTTTGGGATAGGTAGTTTATTTTAAGGTATATTTTTTGTTTCATAACGGTCTGTGGGTCACAGTGGATATTTTCGTTTTGGGTCACAGTGGACTTATGATCCAGTGTGATCCGTGAAGCTAAAATTCATTCTTACTTTTTGCAGCTAAAAATGCCTCGCAATCCGAGTTAGAAAAACCAAAATTAGAATTCACAATAGCGAATTGTTTGCTTTTTTTGTTCTTTTTTTTAACTTGCCTTAACAGAGATATTTGTTAAATATTGATGAGATTGTTTCGATTATATAATAAAAGACTATCTATTAATACAAATAAACAAGTAATTCTATGAAAATTCTTGTCTTATACTATATTTTTTTCTATAGATTCAGTGTGCCCCAGTCCTGGGTCACAGTGGATAATTTCCCGTTTTTTTTTAAACTGGCTATATCTTGAAAGTTTATGTGACATTCGCCAATAAATGCATTTTTCTTGGAAGATTAGATACCCATATTATACTTGAATTTCAATGAATAATCATTTAGCCATACATTTTGGAATTGCAGGACTTGGAAAAAAAAGTGATCCACTGTGACCCACTCTCCCCTACATAATTTGTTGAATAACGGGCTATTATTACCTATTATGTTAAATATTCAGCAGGATGGACTTGGAGCAGCGCCTGGGCTCGGTGTCCGACCCCGAGTCCGAGGAGGAGAACGAGGAGGGCGACTACACCGTGTATGAGTGCCCCGGATTCGCCACGGTAACTTTAATTATTATTAAATACGTGCCACCAGGCGCGCAGGCGCAATGTCGGCAAGCCGTAGGGGTTACTGGTAACTGCTGGATGCATGTCCTCTATGTCCCGCAGTTTTCGCAGACGTGCAAATTTACTTAAATTACGGAGCAATGCGCGCTGACAATCTCTGCTCTGAGTATCAGACTCACACTCAATGGGGGTCATGAAGCTTTTTTTCAGGAGTCCGTGCTTCCACTATGTGGTCACGTTCCCATACTGAATGGACAGTTGGACTTGTGAAATTGTCAGATTGTTTTGTATGGGGACATTGAATGTGTTAAGGCTTGTTTACACTTTGTGAAGTAGCAAGTGCAGGTGAGAAGTGCTTAGCAAAGAAGTGATTAGCAAAATCATCGTGTAAACGGTCACGCTGTTAAGTGTCAAGTGCTAGTGCAAAGTAAAGTGAATAGACGCCCGGTCTATTTTTGCCTGTTAATTAGTTGCCCCCGCCACGCCCCCGCCACACCCCCGCTCACCCGCGTACTCCCCGCGCTCGCAGTACGTCCTAAGACACCGTCAATAGAATTTGCGAACTATGTAAACAAATTATACTGTTTGACACATAAGTAACCTCAAATATTCACCAAGCGTGTTTTTATTCAAAATAACGTATAATGTATAGTTATTTCATCTTAAACTTAATATGAAAATAATGATTTAGTGTATAAATCGTTGCAAACACCTTACTTTATCTTTAAAAGTACGTGATTATCGAGTAGGTAATCATGGTGAATTGGTTCGTTTGGTTTTGTTTACATAGTTAGCAAATTCTATTGACGGCGATTTTAACTAAACACTGTAAACAGTATCCGCTTGTTAAATGCATAGTACGGATGCGAACGAATTCTGAATGAATTCTACTGCTAATCAATTTTCTTTGCCATAACCTTTTAGGTTTCTCCATTTCAACTAACACCTCATTCTCGGTTTCTGAAGTGATGACCGCGACTATCGTTTTTTAAATATTTCGTTATTCTAATCGTTGTTCGTCCTCCATTTTGTTCCACACTTTGCACCTGCACAAAGTACAACTAAGCAATGTGTAAACGATTTTTTAACTCTTATCATCGTAAAAACTTGTTAACTTATCACTTCACACCTGCACTTGCTACTTCACAAAGTGTAGGTACTTACCTAAATCAGCTTTAAATAAGATTGATAACGTCGAGTGACAGGTATGACGGTTAGGTATTAAATTTAGGGTAACCACACTTTAGGACTTTAATTATTAGTTTAATTAGAAAGTTAATGATAGTTAAAGAACAACTGAGTTGGTGGAATTCACTATCAGTCATTAACTGAGCTATAATCAAGTGTTTTGTATTACCGATTTCAAGTCACCCTGTATATAACTATAAGCGGGTGTAGATAAATTATACCTACTTAATATTTGTTTGACTGCAGACCGGTGACATGGAGGTGAAAAACCCGCTGTTCTCCGACGAGCCCACCCCTGCCACCCCGGCCACTCCGGCCACTCCGGCCACGCCAGCCACCTGCGAAGAGGTCAAGCCCCAGCCCAACGAGTAACGGAGCAACATGACTGGCGAACACGTTTTATCGCGCTTAACTCATTCATATATTTACGTCAACAGTTTTTTTTTACACCGACGTGCTCACTGCATCACTTTGTTTAAGAGTTGTTCGTGGGTAAGTTGGTAAGTTAACGCAATTTATTTGTTCGTGAGTCTAATTTTCATCGTTATTCTCCTAATAATTACCTACTACCGAAATTTCAAGCATCTTCATACCATAAATCAACTGTAGGGCTAGTGAAGGCGCGGGGTGCATCCGGGTCCGAAGATAACTCTAGCATTAAAACAACAGGGACAGGGAACCAATTCTCATTTCCTTCGAGATTAGGTCTATTTCGAGATGATCTCGTATTGTAGATATATCTCTATTATGAATGTGACGAAAACGTCTACAATTCTTTGACTAGACAGCTTGAAAAGCCATCAATGACACAGTGACATCCCACGTGAAAAACGGTCGCACCTACTAAAGACCTCATGTTGCATGTCGAGCGCTGAGAGTAGACATATCTCTATATTCAGATAACGAGAATAAGTAGGTACCTACGTAAAATTACTTCTAATCGGAATTCGCCATTGTTTTTCGAGATATCTTAATAACCCTGCAAGGATTAAATTTCAAATCAATACGTTTTTTTTATCACGCTGAAATACACAACGTAAACCATATAATTTTAGTATATAAGTAGGAATAACTTACATAATACCCGTATATAAATAAGAGTATTACCTACTACTGAAACTGACTTCCAAGCTCATTCAAGTGTAGTGCTAATTATTTTGGTAAAGAAAAAACTAGTCTATGTGTATTTTCTTACAGTGTCCATAAAATAATGTTACTTCTGTATTCACATATGTATCTACACCAGTTGCAAGGAAACAAGTATTACTTATATTAACATAAATCAATCCCTTTTATCGTTCTGGAATTATTCCGGAAATTAGGGTACCTAACCGTGTACGAACTTTTACCAAATTAAAATGCTAAATGTATGCCGGTTCAAAATGATTTCTATGACATTGGTGTACCTAACTCAAAGTGTGGCAAAAGTAGGTAGGTAGGTATGTTATGTAGAACTGGTGAAATAATATAAACGTGTAAGTATATAAATATATTTTTTTCGCTAGCAACTTTTTTATTAATCATATGTAAGTACTACTCTGTCAAGAAAGTACCGGGAAAAGGTCAATAATACACAAAATGTAAGTTATTCTTCAAAATTTATTATCACCTTCAAAGTATGCTCCTTCAAAAATATTACACTTACGCTTACGAATAATTCAATCATCGAAACATTTTTAACCGCTTTTTCCGGAATTGCATTTAGTATATACTCGCCGCGAATTCTCTTTTAAGTCTTCTACCGAATGAAAACGGGTGCCACGAGTTTTATCGCACGCTGCGCGCACGGTAAAACTCGCATTGTGGCCAGGTGAAGACGTAAAATTGTGTACTCATCACGGGCAGTAAAAAAGAAAGCCCTCTATCGCATATTTACAAATACCTGCGATTTCGGGCTTTCTTTCTTTTACAGCCCTTGTTAAGTAATGTACTATTATTTACCGTTTGACCTTTCGGCAAGACTTCCGAGTGCACAACATCGCAATAGTCAAAGAAAACAGTCAACAGACTTCTGTTGACGATGTTGATGGCCTACCAGAGCGAGGCAAATCTTCTATGACATCTCGACCGCTTTTGAACGCATTGTGCCACTCATAAGCACGTACATTGAATTTATGATAAAATCGATTCACCATAAGCCTTCTGTAACATTTTCAGCGACTTCGAATACGAAATACCATTTGCAATGCAAAATTTGAGACCAACTCTTTGTTCGATGTTTTGTCCGTTATGAAATTCGCAACACACTAGCTAGATGATCGAACAAAAACAGCACTGTATTTAATCTAAATGACAGATGAAACTCTAACACCACGCCAAAATGGAAAACACACGTGTGTGCCAAACCAAAACAAAAAATTGAATTTGGAACCATAAACATATTATCAATTCCCGATACTTTTTTGACAGAGAAGTATATCAAAAATAAGAGATTTACTGGGCGATGCACGAGGGCGCATGGGTGGCGGCGGCGCGTGCCCTCGCGGCTCCGGCGGCGGCGGCGGTGGCCGGGTGCTCGGCGCCGGCGCGCGCACGTCACGTTCAATGCTCACTTCCTCAACCGCGTACCTATAATATGCCGTGTATTGAACTCGGGATATCCATGGAGACGCCTTAATAAGTAAATATACATTTGACTAGAGAGTACCTATTTGTTGTCAATTTTGACGAGTTTGTCTTTCCATAAACAGCCCCGATCTAAATTAGTATCGGCCTAATGCAAAGTTAAATACCATTATAATATTTATGTAAGAAGTAAGAAGCCAAATCAGTTATTAAAATAAAAGGTTTTACTCACTAGGTACTCTATACAACTTTAGGTATATAGGGAGATTATTTAAATATTTGTTGCGGTATTTGTTCAAATGATTTATTAGTATTTACTAGTCATTTAGGTTAAGTAAATTACTTATATTGTAAACGAATGATCACTTCTTGGATTTCTTTTGTTTAATTCAGATTGTCATACTTACAGCCTCGAGTGACAACCATCATATCTATACTTACTTATTTAGTAAAATATTGCTCATAATAAGAATAAATTAAGATTTTATTTACAAGATTAAAACTATTACCTACTTACATATCTCTCAGCACAATCTACCTATCGCCTTCCAAAGTACCTTAAAATGTATACATATTTAATTACCTTACTGGCTAAATATTTGTACTTAACCGATTACCTACAATTTTACATTTCCAGAATTATTTCTGCGTAATAACTATGAATGTTAATATTGTTGATAGACCACAATATACTTAGATCTAATAAAAATATGTATAATAAATACAAGCAAAGCTATAAGCGTTCTGTAATTTAATTTTTCAGCTCCTGCGCGTTACTTCTTTTTAAAAGACCATAGACTAAAAAAGTGTCTTGTTTTATTTTGAGCCAATACCTCGTTACAGGGCTCACGTCAAAACAAAACAAATTGACTTTATATCCCTAGCTCTTATACAGTACGATAATTAAGCTCTAAGGAACGGCCTGGCCACATCACCAAGCACGGTCGTTAACATGAAGCGGCGCGGCGCCGTAAACAGGTAGTGCCAGCGGTACGCCAAAAAAGCTGCAAATGCTGTTAAAAGCATGAAAATCGGAGCGATTGATCTTCTAGCACGAAAAGATAAACAAAAAAGGAGAGGAGTTATGACGTCATCTTTTTTTTTGTATGGGTAAAAAAACATTTTTGTTCTGAAACCTATCGTGTGTGGACTGTGTGGTACCTAATGAAAGAGCTTACTAAGCCTAGTCTGAAAATATATCACATCCTTATATTCCAGTAACTTCTTATAAATTAAAATTAAAATCATTTTCAAAACATTCTTAGTTTGGGCTCCTCCAGATATGATACGGTTGAATCATTATTTGTAAAATATACCAAGAAGAATCAAGAAAGCAATTTGGAAAATATTTACATTTAGTATTTTTTTCTAATACTTATTACAAAATGTGATAAAATCACGATTAGTTGAAACATTTATAAAAAGTTCAATTTTATACACTGAGGATGATAAATACAAATGCGAGAGGAGTTTTCAATCATATTTATATATGTATTAATATTAACATATTTCTTTTTATTTAATAAACAATCTATTAACTAAATATTTAAAAAGAAAGCATTAAATATTTCCTTTTTAGGTTTCTTTCATCATTTTCCATTTCGAATGATTACTTTTTTAGCATTTATAAGGATTTCAAGTTGGTTATAGAATGAAAATTTGCAAAATTTCGTACCGACTGCAAAATTTCGTACCGACTTGATACCTACCTACTTGATTACTTTTACCTGTATACCCTGGTAAACAGATAAAAATAATAAAAATACCATAAAAGATAAGATGTGCAAGTTTCGTTCAGTTATTCTATGCAGTTCTATTTTTTTTTGTTATTACTGATTTTGTTAGTTTTTTAATGTAAACTACTAAAAATTAAAAGTTATTTACCTCTTTATAAAGGTAGGTAACAAAAATACTCGCGGGATTGTAAGTCGTTCAAAAAAAAGATCGACCAATATTGGTTGCGGTAACCACATCTGAGGCCCTAGCCAAGATGCATTAATTAAGCTAATTAAACTTTATCGGAACTTTAATGCCCTCGAACTGCCATTTTGCAGTTCAAATGCTGTCCGTGTGAACCGGCCCTAAGCTGTAACGCGTGAACTCGACGGGAGCTTTACACTCGTAACGTGAGATCTTTAAATTTGCTTCATGTGCCTATTGCCAAAACTAAAACTTAATTAGAGATGTAAAATTTTTGATCAAATTTAACGTAGGTAAATACTAAGCTAAATTTTAAGATCTCACTACTTACTGTATTTTAATATTTCGTTTGTAAACCCACGACTTGGCAAAGCCCTAAAATTGTATTAATGTACTTTGTTGTTGTATGCATATATAAAAAATATACGGATATATAGGTATGTATACTATTAAATGCTGAGTAATTAAATCCTGAAAGTTATTTAACTGTAAATACCTAAATACTACGTGTTACCTACTTACTTACGTTTTATAAACCATATTATTCTGCCATTTAATTATGGAAATAAAATTAAAACAACTGATGAAAAAATTAACAAATTTTCGGCAGGAATTATGCTTCAGAGACATCCAATTCACAAGGGTGCTGCTCTCCTACCTCAGTTCAGAAATGATAACCGCTCCCCCTGTTACTTATTTAGCCCTAAATTTTAACTAAGTACCTACCTCTCATTAACCAATGTTCAAAAACAACTACATAAAAATCAGCATTCTGAGTTACTAGTGTCACATTATGAGTCATTCATGAACTAGTGTCAAATATAAAGTTGCTAGTTTAATAAAATTCAATATACCTAGGATAAGAACATACTATAGCGTAGGAGCCATACTATACGATGAATCTTTCTCTAGGATAAGAACATACTTATAGCATAGGAGCCGTACTATAAGATGAATCTTTCTCTAGGAACTTTGTTTTTTATTATCCTCCATATCTCATTAAATATTGATCCTAGCCAAAAAGTGTATTGAATCTTTTTTGTAGAGAATTTTATGTAAATTATTTATGTAATGCTATGGGCCACCGTTCACAAGATATATACGAAAAACTAAAAAAAAATCGTTACATCCGGTTAAGTGCCCGAAGAGAGCGCTCTGTGACGGTTTGTAGGTTACAAAATCGCCTACGGCTGACAACGAGGTCTCTTGTTAGTGACCAAACGTTACGGAATCGACTGCATGAAGACCAGCAAGAGTACAAACGACAAGTATTACAAATTCCTCTATCTAGGGTTCAACGTAGAAATCGTTTAAGTTTCTGCCGTCAACATTTGGATTGGGGCAAAAATCATTGGGTATGGTGCTTTTTTACAGATAAGTGTAAAGTGAAGTTTTATAGTGACGATCGGCGGATTACAGTATGGAGACGATGCGGTGAGAGATTTTCTGATGCCTGCGTCAAGGAAATTGACCGCTTTGATGGTCCTAGTGTAATGATTTGGGCTGGGATAAGCTTACACGGCAAAAATGAGCTTGTTTTGTTAAATCTGGGCACAGTAACTGCACAACGGTAAAGTCTTCCTATTCGTTCCGTCGCTCTTGTATACAAATCAATTAACTATTATAACTCCATATTCGCGTACATTTGAAGGTTGAGCATAGTCATAATATTATTTATTTATACACTTATTCATTGTCTTCATGTTTATTTTGAGGTAGTAATCTCTATTTAACCCATTATTTAACCTTGCATTTTTTGATGAAAAGTGCTTTTGGTAAAAGACGATGACACTGACTGGTGCTTGGTGCTTGACACATAGGTACATTTCATTTTTTCGAAATACAGTGTGTGGCCTAGAATAGGGGATAATATTTGATTGATAAGCTAGGTTTTCGTCTGTCGCACCCAGCATAAAAATACGATGATGATGATGAATATATATTCAACCTTTTTAATTAACTAATTAGAAGTAACATTATTCTCATCGCTATTTCATCATCTATCTAAAGACAATTACAGTTAGGTATACTTGATATTGACATTGGCAGTCCGAATAGGAACAGACTTAACATCAATGAAGTCATTACGCCTCATGTGATTCCATTCGCACAGAGAGTGGCTCCCGAGTTCTGGTTTATGCATAATAATGCCCGCCCACACATAGCTCCCATATTCGTGTCCTACCATGGTCAGCTTATAGTCCGGATTTAAATCCGAGATTGAGCATCTCTGGGGCCAATTAACACGAACGGTTGGTTAGGGAGCATGAGCGAGAGGTTCACAACCAGCAGCAGCTTATTGATGCTCTGAAACGTGCGTGGGAAGACATACATCACAAATTTGATCGAAAGTATGCATTCTGGGCTCCAGGAATGCGCAAATAACAGAGGAGGACAAACACGTTTTTAAACAATAAAAAAAACAGTTTTTTTGTTGACGATGGACTAACTTCATTATAAATTGAAATAAGTGAAACAATTGACTACATAAGTTAATAATCATTAGCCTACATTAAAAAAAACCTTTTTTAACTCTTATTTAGTTATCGACTGTTTTTTTTTTCAACTTTCGATATCTGAGGCCGGTTTCACGAAGCTACAAGTTACAAATTACAAGCGGAACCCTCTTTCTAGCAGTACGAATTAGAAAGAGACTTCCGCTTGTAATTTGTAACTTGTAGCTTCGTGAAACGGGCCTCTGGGGATCTGTGCGGTCTCTGACAACGAATCCGTTGACAGATTGAGAAAAAGTAGCCGCCATCTTGAACTTTTTAGTTATTCGGCTGATTGTTTCCAAAATCGATATCCGGGGATCTGTGTAGTCTATGTAGGCGTAGGTACTTACTATGACAAAATGGCGGAGCTTTTAAGAAAAATGGGTAGGTATACTTCATCTAAGATTTAGAAAGATTTTTTATTATCTGTGATCTGTATTCAAAGTCATAATAGATGTAATATGTAATAGATGAACGTCATTCAAACATAGTAGGTAATGTAAACAAACAATCGCAATACGATAAATTTATTAATTCAGAGTAATTATAAATTATAAGCATTCAACCATTGCTTATTATAACTTACTGCCGCACTCAGAGACGTCAATTAAATTTAATACTTGATTAAAGTAGCTGCTGTCACTTTCTATGCTTTAGCAATGGAATAAGACAACACGTCACTAAACAAGCATTAAATTCAATTGACGTTTCTGAGTGCGGCAGTTAGACCTCAATAAATACAAACTTCTTGTTTCTAGACTAGATTTACTTCACACAATCACATTAAATTTGTTAAAAAGGCGGATTCCATACTTCCAATCATGAGTTTCTACAATAAATGTTGATGCGCCGTCGATTTGAACCTCTTGTAAAAACCTCACCACACATGTTAATAATTTACATTTATCAAACATAACTTCAAAGAGAAAATATGGTCTCATTATATTAATTTCATCATAAGAATTACAGTCAATTTTTAAAGAAATAAATTTGACATGACAACAGCTGGTTGCAAACGTAGGTGTTAGTTAGATTTATGTCATGCTCCCTGGACACCCCACTGTCTGTTTTGTAATGTTTTAAAGCATAACGCTTATGTACACAATATGTACCGAATTTGTACATACCTACTTAAAATGAAATTATTAGATCGTCTCCCCAGCAACCCCAAAGATTAATTTCAGAATTTGTTATTTAAAACACTAGCGGCCCGCCCCGTCTCCACTCGGGTGTGGTTTAGTATGTTCATTCTAGGTTAAAGTTAATCCTAGTTATCATCATATCAAAAGGGAACATCATCATTAATTACTTATATAAAAAGCAATACCTAGAACTTTCGGAAGAGTCTGTCCTTTTTACAATATTTTATTCAACTTGAGTTGTTAGTATGTAGCATGTAGGTACGTTATAATATGGGAGTCTAATTTTGGAAGTTTATATTTACCTACCCTAAATTTGGTAGGTACACAATGTAAACCCAAAACCCACTGACAATGCAATTATAAAGTACAGTTAGAAAAAAAAGGTTGTCATAAAAGTGAATATTTAACAAAAACTTATTGTTTAAGTTTAAGTACCTACGGTGAAGACTGAAAACGTTATAATTTATAATACGAAGTGTAGATATTAGTTTTTCCTTTCTGAGATAATCGGATTAGAATAGGTAAGTACAAATTTTAATAAATGTTTGAACATAACACTCGCTTCTCTTTAGCTGCAGTATAATTAAATAAATTGAACCAATTTAAATCTGATTTCTGAAAACATAATTTATAGTGTCAGCAGCTTTGAAACAACGGGAATCCCGTACAAATTTTCAACCCCTTTTTTATTGCCTTCGGCAGGCTGTACGAATTAAAGAAATATAATTTTACCGTTTATGGAAATTCAACCCAATTTCCATAAACGGTAAAATTATATTTCTTTAATTCGTACAGCCTGCCGATTTCCATTCGAGCCCGCAATCCACTATTTCGAACCTTTAGAGATGAGATTTAAAAAAAAAATGGTACATTTACAGCCTCATATTTATAAGCCTTATAGGCAAATTTCATGTTCGTAGCTTTAAATATGACGGACTTCCATACAATGGTTTATCCCCTATTTCACCCGTTTAGGGTTAGAATTTCGAAAAATCCCTTCTTATTACATGCCTTCGTCTTAAAACATTAAAGGTAGGTACCTACCGTTAAAGTTTCATGTTTCTAGCTTTAGTAGTTTCGGCTGTGCATTGATGAGTGACGCGCATTCCGGTTCTCTCTTTATTAATAGTATAGATTACAGTGTTGTACCCAATATGTACTGAATTAGTACGCACTTTTTTTTAAATGTACCTTCATAGATCGAAAGTACAAATGATATGAATTTGGGGTTGATGGGGAGATTCTCCACAGCAACCCCAAACATTGAATTAATGACATTGTTATTTATAACATTACGCTGTTGTACCTACCCAATATGCACTGAAGTAGTAAGTAGGTACACACTTTTTTTTAAATGTACCTCCATAGCTCGAGATTACAAATGTACTGAAACACTTGCTCATTTGATTCAGTTTTGCCAGCAGCGTATGCTGTGCTTTATAAAGATAATAAAGCTTCTGCTCAACATGTCGACAGAATGAAATTGACTTTTTCCATGTTGGTTAAAATAACAATTTCTTAAATTCAATATTCTGGGTTGCTGGGGAGATGCTCCCCAGTTGCTAAAGTTATCGTTCCCAAAGAAAACGATCCCTCCGGAGAATGTTCGGCCAGTGACAGAATGTCCAGTTTGTCAAAATGTCAAGGAAATAATATTGTTAAAATGCCCAGTTGTCATAATATCCAGGTGTCAAAACAACAAATTGTTAAAAAGTCAAATTGTCATAATCTCCGGTTATCAAAACATTCAATTGATAAAATGCCCAGTTGTAATACCTAGGTGTCAAAACAACAAATTACCAATGTACATAAGGTATAATAAGGGATAGGTGGAACAGGGGCTAGGTAGGTTAGGTTATGTTAGTTTTGCAGCAGGCCCGGAGAGCCAAACCACCCAGAAATAGGAGCTCTGCGTCAGTAGAGCTCCATCGACACTGTCTAATTGATTTGAAATAAGAGTGTCGGCCACGCGGAGCTCCTATTGCTGGGTGGTTTGGCCCTCCGGGCCTGCTGCAAAACTAACATAACCTAAATTTACCTGTCGTATTTTTTTTTACATGTGGACGTTATTGACTTCTTGGACATTCTGAGACTTGTACATAATTGACCAACGGTCTTTATAACATCATGACGTTATGACTTCTTCGACATTCTGAGACTAGCATTATTGTTTAATGGTCTTTATAACATCAGGGCGTTATGACTTCTTGGACATTCTGACACTTGTACATATTGACAAACGGTCTTTATAACATCCGGACATTATGTCGCCTTGGACATTCTGACACATGGCCCAACATACCCCGCAGGGAAAACGATAAGGATGAATGTTGTAGGTATGTACGTTTATACTAGTTGTACACTCACGTGAAATACGTAAAAAAAGGACCAAATATTTAGTTGCGTTATGGCGCTTCGCCCTTCTTTTCAAAGATGCTTTATTGTGACCAACAAAACTATTATGTAGGTACGTAAATTTAAAAAAACGAAGCTTTAGGTACCAGTAGTAGGTACTAACCTAGAAATACCAAAGCTATGCCAAAACTCCTTTTTTGCCTAGGCACTACCGTACCACTTTTTCCGAATCAAAAGCAATTTAACAGTGTCGACGGAGCTCCGCTATTGCGGAGCTCCTACTACCGGGTGTTGCTGGCCCTTCGGGCTTGCTGAAAATCTAACATAACCTAAACCTACCTCCTATTTATGATACTTATATTGACCAGTAGTGCAATTTAGTTGTGCCACGGGGAATACACTCCAAAACTGACCACTAAGCTTTTTATATACGTACCTATAAGGTTATCTAGGTTACAATTACCAATAAATTCATTTTTTTAACGTTAAGATACTTTATATTTCGCCCCTTACAGAAGTGGGAGTGATTTGATGTCGGGATCCAGGATTTTTGTACTTTTTGTAAGAACATTTGCATTCTAAAAACACTTATGATGAAGACCAGTGGCCCGTTTCACGAAGCTACAAGTTACAAATTACAAGCGGAACTCTCTTTCTAGCAGATGGATTTAGAAAGAGACTTCCGCTTGTAATTAGTAATTTGTAGCTTCGTGAAACGGGCCCCAGTGCTCACCACGGGAACTCTTTAATAGTAAGTAAGTAATTGTAGGCCGCTAAGATTTTTTTAATCGCTGGAGCTATCGTATAATCTCTGGAGCTATCGTATTCTTGAGTGGAGACCGCGAATCGGCAAACGTAGTGTAGGACACCCTCAAACTAGGTGGAGCGACGATATTCGCAAGGTGGCTGGCAAGAGCTGGATGAGAGTGCCCACGAATCGTGCTCGTTGGCGTGCAATGGGAGAGGCCTATATCCAGCAGTGGACTAATATAGGCTGATGATGATGATGAAGATTTATTTATTAAGACTGACCCGACAAACTTTTCCCTGTACTTACATTTCCTTTTCGGGCAACTTAAAAAAATATAAAAATGGTTGTAGGTACTTGCCACCCCCACAACAGATCACTAAATTCAATTTTGTCTGACCGTTAGCTTGCTTGCCTACTTTACCTATTATGATATTTTATAAAACTCCGAAGCACAAAAATAAAGTATTGCCTGCATTTATGCGCCTCGGTCTGGCGCGAATGCAGGGGCTCGATGGCTCAGCGGGACCATCGGATTACAACAGAAACACTTAAGTAAGAACATTGATATAATCTAATCACACAATAATTGTATTTCGGACAGTTACACAAATTTACTGGTTAACAATTTAAAATAAAAACAATAATTATCTAATATGTGCGTTTTAGGCATCACGCCCGTAAATAAATGATTAAGTAGTAAGTATATAATATCTTAACATCATACACAACATTTTTAAATATTACCGCTGAAAGATTTAAGTAATTACTTACTTACAAATAAAATATTTTTAAATAATGATATGAACTTATGAATATAATTTTTCATATTGCTTTTATACAAAACATTTTTTACAAAAAATAGATATATTGCGGATTTCTAAAATCGTTATATTAGTCGATTAACAATATCTATTAGATACAATCACAAAAAAGAAATAGCCAACTAATAAATAGCTAACTCTGTTAGTTCCTCTATTAAAATTGTAAATACCTACTTGCGCACAATTTATATTTACATTTACTCTACAGAAGAACAATGTGTTTAAGTAAGCGATTGAAAGAGACATAATAAATATCGAATTCGGAGCCAAAGGGCTATGAGTCTGCGCGACAACGGCGCGCGGCGCGGCGCGGCGGCGGCAATGCGTGGACAACGGACAGACTGAACGAAGCACGCCACAAGTGCCCCCGGTGGCCATGAGCCCATGATAGGCGATTTGTTTGAGTTTGTTTCCGTCGCCTGCCGACCATCGCCGCCGCCGCGCTAAGGTTACGTACGACCAGCCAATAAGCTTTTTGCAAACGGGACAGCTCTCCTCTCCGCTTCCACAATACAAGTAACATACAGTAATTCGGCTGTCGCTGTGCTTTACATACCTAGCATTTGTCGAGTTTACTCTCAATATCAGCCTTAAGATTGCAGTAAAGTTGAGTAAAACAAATTTTAGTGCCATTATACATTATACCTACATGTTACACGAGTAGGTACGTCGGACATCGCGCAATCATAAATTATAAATTTATAAATAAATTTCGTCTGACGTCGTTGGAGTTGCAGCACTGTATCTTACCTGTGTTGTGGTTTCACCGTCTTGCTTCAGCAAAGTTTTAAGCCCGGCAACGTAATCCAATATTACCTCCCAAATAACTAAGCTATAAAAAATCCCCATTGGGTACCAGACCTCAAAGAAGGTTACAATAATCGTAAACCCCTTTTATTACGTACCTTAAAACTTGTTTATTGTAACAAATTACATCAATTAATCTAACTTTCATTTGGTGCCTACTGCTTCAATCACATTATTGGAAGGTGGTTATGAACAGACATGCATTTTTATATGTACCTATAATTGAACGGTCCCTACTTAAATACCTTATATTTAAATAGTTTTGAAAGATTCGCTAGCCACAAGTAGTTCGAAAACGAGAGTTACATGTTATTATTTTGAAACTGTAAATAGCTTATCATATAGTACTAAGTGAACTTATCATTTTCTATGCTAGCTAGGGACTAAGGGCCCGTTGTTTGCTCAGTAGTTAACTCGACTTATTGTTGAAATTCTAAAATTTTACACATTTCCTTGAGATTTAACCATTAGTTACGGTTTTAACGATTAGTTAGTTTAAATACTGATCCAACAACAGGGCCTTAGAGATGAATATAACGATGAATCTAGTAAGTTTTACTTGCTATGTTGAGCAATAACCGGTACTGTGTTCTGCAAATGTGTATCAACCCACAAAAAAACCGGTCCAGTGCGAGTAGGACTCGCGCACCGAGGGTTCCTTATTGAAGATAATAAGACAACCGCAAAAGAAAATACTCTTTTTTTTATGTATGAGCTTTATTTTCTAAGCAATAAGGTCCATTTTGATTAGCCTAAATTTTAATACAAATTTTCTTAGTTTTTTGAGAACACTTCATTTTGTTTTTCCCATAAAATATAAGTAATTAATTAATTATCTATACGTCAGGATATTTTAATTTTTTTTGATTAATAATCTTCTGAGATGGGGGATAGGTCATTTTTGTCACTCTATTATTTACCTACTCCTTTCTGCAATTTTACCAAAAATAACTATGAACTTTTTTGTGGGTCGATGCAAATTTTTAGAACTATGAGTATTTCCTTCTTTGACTAATCGACATGATACTACCGTAAATACACGAAAGCGATAACAAGAAACTCATTCAAGTATTTATTGTTATTTAGAATAATCATCAGGCACTGTTCAGTTAACAATCATTATATTTTCTTGCAAAAATACCTATTAGATTCAATCATACACAACATAAATGCAAAACTTGCACGTTCGACTACTGCTATTGTCTTCTATTTTCATACTACGAAACACATTCAGTCATCATTATCTAAACCCATCAGCTCTGCTTGTAGTCGGCCTTTTGAGCGACAGCAGGCTGTAAGGCAAAGTATTCTGAGTGCTAACCTAAATTGCGGGCTCAACGAAATTAAAATTACTATTTTCCAGAAGGAGTTTAATATTCCGAGCCACACCACGCCGAAGTGCAGCATTGGAATCTTGAGCTGCTGGTCAGTGACCAGCTCGTAGAGGCGCACGCCGGCGTAAGGCGCCCAGCTCAGCCAGAACGCCGACACGAGCACGAAGCTCATCCAGTGGCTGGGGTTCGCCAGGTTCTCGGCGAGGGCCGTCGCGTACTCTTTATCGTGGATTGGGACACCACTTGTCAGTTTCCTTTTCATGGAAAAGATGTAGAAGTAATTGTAAACAATGGATATAACGCTCGGGCCCAACACCAGGATGGCGAGGGTTGCAGTGTAGGCGTAGGTGGTGCCCCAGTCGAGCATACAAATGAATGTCTCCTTGTCGAAGTTAGCCTCTTTTTTGTAGCCCAACAGCGGAGGACAGCACAGCATCGCGGCCGACACCCACGTGAACACCATCCAGCATTGGCTCCGAGTGCGCGTCTGTACCTGAACGTTGTAATCGAGTGCGCTTAGAAATATGTAAACCACGCCACTGTCATAAAAACATAAACATACACAAGTGAAACCAGCGAGCCATAACTGCGAGTTTAACCTTTGGCGTTGCTCTGACATCAACATCGATAGATAGTCACAGTCGCAATATATCAGATATGCGACCAAGTATTAAGTATTTATATTATAAAATTAAAGTCCATTGCTTTACGGGTTCAGCATAGTAGGTATATTCTTGAATTATGTTGTAAGTAGGTGGGGCGCTAGCCGCCACCTTTAAGTAATTGATAATTAACTAGAATTATAAACAAGACAAAATTGTACGCAGTTTGTGCATCCTTTTTCACTTCTCCAACTGTATTTTACTTCATTTGTGTGGTAGTATTTATGTTTGGGTCACGCAATATTACAATACAATTCAATTTTGGACCAGTTACGGTTATTATAATGCACTAAAATTTGGAATACATACGTAAATCCAACAACAATGAATTATTATGGTGATGACCTGATCGTGGGGGCCGGAAGGTGGGAACAGGGTCTCCGCTGTACCTACTTGACGTAGACCCACCGAGTGTGGATTCGTTAGTTTAGGTCTCGATAAGCAGACGATGACTGTGTAATAAAAAGTACAGTCAACAACAAAAACTTGTTTTTCGATAGAAAATTATTCAGTGACTTAATTATTTAATTTAAAAAATACCAAATACTAAAGTAAAATAACAATACGAATGCAAGAATAAATCATTATAAAAAACCTAACCTGTAGGTGCCGCCGGCAGCGGGGCAGGGCTGAAATTATTATCAAACCGCGATTAGAATACAATTGAGCACATATGTTGTTTCTGAATTAATACATGAAATGACATTGTCAATGGTAGAGTGTGCAGATAAATGAAAATACATATTTCTGTACGAAGAAGTTATAGAGCTTGGGAAAAAACATAAATTATAATATTACCTACTTAAAAAAATACAAAACATAATATTTTTTTGGCGGTACATATTTGTTATAATATTACGTAAGGCACATTTGTCGAAATGGTCTAAAATAAATTTTGGCCCTCGTTTTCCTTTTTTAGGAGTACTCAGTTTCCGAGAATTTTCTATGGCAATATTCTCTTTCTTTTTCTTGATATTACTGTTTTTTGCAAAAGCCCGTCGCATGCACCACACGATTTAAAACTTTGCGATTATTATTCAGTAATCCAATTATTTCCTGTAATGTATCCTTTGGAATAGTTTCCTAAGAAATCATTACATTTACACTTTTACCAAGAATAGGTAGAGTTGTTATACGTACTGAATGATTAAGCATTCTTTGTAAATCTTTTATTTATTAGTGTCTGCAGTTAAACTATGACGATATCATAGATTATATTAGAAAACAGAGCTTGAAGAAACTTATAATTGTAATTAGGTGTATAACAATGATTATTATATTCGTATTGTTACACGGGTAGGATAATATCGACGTTAGAATTTTGTCACATGCTCTGTGGTTTTAAAAATTTGAGCGTCCTGTGATGAAAGTTTGGTGTAATTGTCCTCATTAGCTATCCTAATCATAGTTTCTGTCAAAAAAATAAACAAGTTTATGCTGTCGACTGTACTTTTTACGACACAGTCATCATCTGCTTACGGACACCAAATTAAAGAATCCAATCTCGGTGGGTCTACGTTAACCACAGCGGATGTCCGGTTCCTTCCTTCCGACTCCATCCTGAGGTCAGCTCTTAGACACCATCATATTTCATTTTTAATGGATTTAGGTACCTAACAGATAACCTCAACTAGTTTTGCTTCACAAGATGTGACTCGAACGTTAATTATACCTCCTAGATTTACTCTACTCACTTGACTCTGGCAACATCACTGCGAAATACCGCGGTGGACCGCCATTAACAAAAAAAGAAGAATATGGAAAAAAAAGGAGTAAGGGATTGTGTCTGGCCAAGCTCCAAGAATTTTAAAAGTTCTAGGACACGTTCAAATTGGTATTTTTGCAAATAATTTTGGCTGGCAACGTCGCAACCGTAATGGTTGTTGGGCAAGCGCACAGTGGATGAGCTGTGAAGCGCGGACCTCGAGCCTTTCGCAGGCATTCATCATCGCGGGCAGCCGTATACTATTTTAAATCAGACTTCATTTGGCTTCCTTATTATTATTCTTTCCTGAAATTTGACACTTCTAGATCTTTCTTACTGTCAAATTAGGACACTCCTAATTTTAACCGTTTGACCGCTTTCGATGCCTGAAGTCGTCGCCATCGCCATAAATTGTGTACTTAGTGGTTATTAATAGTTTCACTTGTATAGTTTTATTGTTCTTATATCGCCAGTGACCTTTGGAGTACTCGGATATCATCTAAAGCAAAGCCATCCGAGTACACGGTGAATGCGCTACATTTCCTCGTGCATACCTTTACCGATATAAAGTGTATTAGGGACCAAGAATTATGTTCTTGTGTGATAAGAACACGGTACAAGAGTCCTTTGCATATGTAGGGCCTACTTCGAGTGCAGTTGTCTAAATGCCTCTCGTCTCTTTGTTGACCAGTTGGATATTTCCCGGCGAGCTTAGTTTCCCCGCGTGCTCATACCTCGGAAGGTAGAGTAAGGAGCGGCAACATAAATATTTAGGTACACTACACCTACACTTTAGTGCCTTGTCGCTTTAACGACTTGTCAGCCACACGAATTCGTCACGAGGCGAAAAAGCGACAAACCTGCGACGGAAATCAAAATAAACGCTCAGAAATGTTATAAATACCATAGTATAAATAGAAAAGTAGATCGTCTTCAAACAAAGGTACATCGCGCGGCTTGCATGTGTGCGTTACGCCGTCCGTACGGTTGTGGGCGGGGCGAACCTCCCACACAAAACTACAAATAGGGGTGAAAAAAGGGTGACTAGACGGGGCCGCGGCGTCATTGCGTTCGGTCACGTTCGGCTGTAGTGCGCGTTAAAACATCGATTCGCAGTGTCTTTGCCGTAAAAGTCGTTTGTTCAATAGGTAAGTATACGGGTGTCTAAAAACGGTATAAAAAATCCGGTGCTATCGTTTCTCAACATACTTTTTAAGTCGGAAACGTGAATACCTACATACCTATTTAGAGTTTGTTTTGAGAAGAATGCTGTTTATTTTTTGATATTTATAGCTTATAAGTATAGCCCACTTGCAGATGTTAATTTGTTAAAGGGCCTGTATCACAATCGTCAAGTAACGCGTATCTGACACATAAATTTAGCCCTTTCCTTTTCTTACACTTGAACATAAACAAGGAGAGAGATAACTTTAACTGGCACTTTAAATCTATTTTATTGTCAGCGTGACATTTTTATTCGTTTCAAAACGCCTAAACTGTGCCTAAACCTAGCTTAGGTATGTATATATCCAGATTTAATAAAAGCTGCAAGTGCTTAATGTAATACCTACTTAATTAATTAGGTATTTCGTACCGGCCTGCCTATGGTACCTATACCTAGGTGAAATAAATACGTATAAGTACCTAGGTGATTTAAGTTATTGAGTGAGACGTGACAGGTAACATGTGACATGTGACGACGTGATGGCCTAGGTAGTTGGTAGTGACTAAGTACCTAGTGACCATGCTTATGGAGCTATAGCGGTCCTGGGTTCGATTCCCGGTCAGGGTAAATATTCGTGTGATGAGTGCGAGTAGGTATTTGTTTCTACGTCTTGGGTGTTTTATATGTACCTATATAGTAATATTAAGTATGTATTTTTCACTACATAAGTATGTTTATCGTTACCTAATACCCAAAGTACAAGCCTAGAACCTAGTTTGGGACTACGTAGGTCAATTTGTGTAAGATTTTCCCGTGATATTATTATTTAGATATTTATTCAATGTTGTGTAATGCCGCGCGGCGCGACCTGCCAATGCTCAAAGGAAGCAGCGCGGCGCGGTAAGTAAGTACGTAGTCAAAGGAAGCCGAATTGCGCGAAAGCGGCAATATCAAAAGGTCGAAAAGAAATTTATATCACATCACATAAACACATAATTATTAATATTTCAATTACAAATAAACATAATTATTATTTAGTATGAACAGATAAAAGTATTTAAGTAAGATAATTTAAATTTGGTACTTAGGTAGGTACCTAACAATATTAATACTTACTTTAGGTTTGTGTATGATTATAAATCACAGATCAAAGTATGGCCAATAGGTAATATAATCTCCTAAAGGGCCGGAGTCGAGCTACTTTTCTATTTATACTATGCTGGATTCGTGTATAAATATAGCGCGGGCTTGCTTGACTGTGTCTCGGTACTCATCCTCGTCCTGCAACGGCGTTTTTCCCGGTCTCTGCAGTAATGTACTATTTCTTGATTCATTATTGGTCTTAGTGAGCGGTATGACTAGTTTAGTGTACAAAATTCAGCTTGTGAATTTAACATTTTCAATCTGTCATCAAGACATACAGACTAACATAGTTCCTAGTTTGTCTACGGAACCCTTGAAAATGTGATTGATAGGTACCTTCTTGAAATGGTAAAATACTTTTAAATCAATAGTAATGTTTCTCAACAAGACAAATCAGACCATCTTTACTACCGTGCACTCAATATGTCAGTTTGCTCGTATGAGCTGAAGGCTTATTGTCTAACGCACTCGCAATCACGATCGTTTTCATTTTGAAAATCGAAGGCTTCTCTGCATACAAATTGAAACCAATTGCTACATTTTAAACCTGCCGGCTTATTGTCTAACGCACTCGCAATCACGATCATTTTCATTTTGAAAATCTTGTCTGCATACTAAATGAAACAAATTGCTCCACTTTGAAGCCGGTTGCGATTGCGAGTGCGTTAGACAATAAACTCTCTGGTTGTGATTACGAGTGCGTTAGACGGTAAGCCCTCTGTTCCTTAAATTTTATATATCAGTTGATTTGATAGGGGTACATGCATCGAGTTATTTAAGAAAAGTGATCAGACAGATCTATTGGAATGATATGGTACTCTTTAAAAGTAACATGTTATTCCAATAAATCTGTGGATAACATTGTCGGGTTTCCGACATTTTTGGATAAGTTTTGGATAAGTAAAATCCAAGTTTTCAACCTTTGGGTGTTTTTGTCATGCAAAGAACCTATAGGTACTACTAGACCGGTTCAGGAATTGCGCACCAAGTAACAGTGCATGCACTAATCCGCGTTTAGTCGCCTGCGGGCAATGGAGAGTCAGTCTCTTGTTGGTGAAAAGTTGTTATTTCATAACCGCATCACTTTAGAAACAAAGGGCCTTGTGAATTGTGATATTCGGGCGTGTAATGGAAAAGTTACGGTTGTTAATTTTAGTCCATACGTGCATTTTTTGAAAAACGCCCATTCCTATTTACGCATTAAAATCTCTTAAAATTAGTTTTTGTTTCCCTGCAACTCCTTGCGCTTCTTGAGTGTTGTACAAAATATCTATTTCAACTTATCTACAACAGACTATTAGGATATGATCGAGTAATCCGACATTTTGTGGCATGTATTTTAGTTTACTGGAAGTGGTAGCACTGTGTTTTTAGGTTATTTGTATTTATTTTTGTAAACTGTTTGATTTTCCTTGCATCGCTTTGAGTTTCCACTTGCCGCCATCAGCAGCACTTGTGGGTACCTGGGAATACTGTGATAAGAAGGCGTTTCTCAGAAAGATTGTACCTAGTTAAGGACTAAAATTAAGAAACGTTAACTTTTCCGCTGCGTTACGAAAATTAGCTATACTGCTAGATATAAAACGCAGGTTATATCTCATACAAAACTCCTGTAGCAATGCTTGCATATTATCTACTAACGGGTGAGGATTGAATCTGCTTCATTTAGTTACCGTGAAATACGCCAAAATTGCCACCTAGGGTATAATTGCCCATAGGTAATGTAATTTACAAACAAATTCGTTAATGTGGAAAAAATCTTTTTCTTCAGGGCAATATTAAAATTTGATTGATCTAAATTACCTATATAATAAGTGAAGTGAAGAATTACAATTGATATAATATAATAAGAAGTAATACCGTGTTTTATTTTGTTAGCTTTCAATATTGTATGTCCTCAAACACGAAAATAAAAATAAATAAATTCAATTGATCAAAATAAATTCATTTAATTAATTAAACCTAATGTGACAACCCTAAAATTTTGAAATAGCTTTTGGTGACTTGTATGAAAATGAGCAGAAATGTCTAAATAACATTGCCCACTCATTTTTAAGCGAAAGTTAAAATGATATCTACTCAATGATCAAAATAAACGGTATCATTTCCCTAATTCGTGACCTGTTGCTCATTTCAACTGCGTACGGGCTGTATTTTTAAATCATCAAGGGCAATGTTGGCTGAAAGTCCGTTAAAATTGATAAAATCAGGGTTTAAATTAAGATTTAGGACTTATTTTTCAACGTAACTGCTAATTGGCGTTGAGGGTGGTATGTACGTCTTATTTTCGTAACGCAGCGGAAAAGTTAACGTTTCTTAATTTTAGTCCTTAACTTAGATACTTACAATCTTTCTGAGAAACCCCCAAAAGTCTTTTATAATTGCTGTTGTCGATCTTGTTACCCATGATATTAAGTTTGTCGTCTATTAGGCATAAAGAAATGATTTAAAATCTGAATTGTGGCACATTTATTCTTGTAGTAGGTATATTCCTTTAAAACAACTTGCTCTGAAACACGAATTTTAGGATTACGTAGTAATACCTATGGGTACCTATAACAAAAAAAAGTCAACAATTTCGTTTTATTATATGAACACACCAGGACCCGCGGCTGCACCCCAAGGTCGAAAACTTGATCTTTTTATAAAAGCCTATACCTATAAAATGTTAAAAAAACGGCGGATACCACCGACCTTTTATAATGTTATTGGGCTAACTAAATATTGACCATGCATCAACTTCTACGACACATTGACACTAAATGTAAATAAATATGTGTGACGAAAATCCAATTCACCTTCTCTCCTTTACGGCCAAATAAAGCAAGTGGGTTATAGAAAATAAGCATAAAAACATAAATTATTCTCGGACTATTTGCAGTCAATAATATAGTTCAGTAGATTCTTAGGACATCTCGTACAAACGGAGATTTCAGAATTTTTTTCATGCAAGCAATAATTAATATTTCAGTTAAAATTGATCATGGCCACTTGCTGTAGAAGACCTGGGACCTGTTCCACGAAGCTACAAGTTACAAATTACAATCGGAAGTCTCTTGCTAACTCCTTTTGCTAGAAAGAGACTTCCGTTTGTAATTTGTAACTTGTAGCTTCGTGAAACGAGCTGCTGACGTCTATTACCCTAATCATCAACAATACCGCAGTGCCGTCAGAGAATTTTACGAAGTACTTTATAAGTGTTCCAAGGGCGGCATTGTGGCAGTTATTCAAGATTGCTAAAGGTAATAGACCTCATAACAATAAAAATAGACACACGTCATTATGTGCTATAGTCAAAAAACTTTTTAAAGGTACTGCGCCTTTCCACAAGCAAAGGGACACTATGAACGGTAATCTATATAATAAAAATGAATCGCTAAATGTGTTGCTAAGCGAAAAACTCGAGAACGGCTGAACCGATTTGGTTGATTTCTTTTTTGTTGTGTTCGTCATTGTCAGGACAAAGTTTATATAAAAGAAAATAATATAAAAATCCACCGGGAAAGTCAGAAATTTGCAGCGGGGCGAAGCCGCTGGCGGGCCGCTAGTTGTAAATAGAGTTATCTAAAGTACCGTAATTTGAATATTATTTAATTAGGTACCTAAGTACTAAAAAGAAGGTAAGAGTCATGCATGTCGTGGCAAGTTATGAAACAAAATAGGGTAATTCCACGATAATGTAACGAAAGTTACCATTTCAATGCGTGTTTTATTTAACTTTTAATGTTTATATTTTTCTAGATGTAAATTTAAGCAAGTACCTAGTTACTACATAAATGAACTCTTCCATTTTAAAAATTAACTAATTAAACAAGCAGAATGCTAGAAATTGGTAACTTACGTTACTCTCTGCCATGGAATTGCCCAATACATGTTTAAAGTTAGGGGATATGAATGTAGAAGACATTACAGCCGTTAGTTTTAAATTTGTCTTAAATGGAACGCGATGCCAGTACAAGGCCGGTCTATAATTGATGAATGTTGTTAAGTTATGGGGTCCTAATAGCTTGGTAAATTAATGCTCAAAACGGGGGTGTGGATGAAATGGCCGAAAGCAGAAAGTTTGACTTCGGAACTTTGTTTGGACTAGTTATGAGATAAACATACTAAAAGTCCCCCACACCTCTGCGGTGAGCCCCAGGGGGCACAAAGAAGGTCCGTTTTTTGTTTTTTTTTGTTAACATCTTGAAAACAATGCGTCATAGGAAATGTTGTTTTGCAGCATTATTAAAGCTGATAAAATTCTCTACAACATTGATTCTATATTTTTTTACCTATTTTCAATCATTGTCTAGATATGAGCTCCGAAAAACGGTAGATTTTCAAAAATGTGTTTTTAGCTAGGGTGGACAAAGTGAACAACAACTGAGAGCGTACATGGACGGACTTACTAGTTGCTGCAGAAGCATGTCTAGAAATTGGCAGGTGAAATGTTTTTTCTTCCTTTCTTTCTTTTTTCTTCAAATGCAAAAAACAGTGCCGCGACGGGTGCAATTGCAAAAAAAGGCAGATTCAATTTTGTCTGTGCAATGGATCTTGTAATAATTATATAAAATAAATTTGCATTGCGTGACTTTTCGTGTGTTTAAAACAGTACCTACCTAAACGCTACTTCACGGGCGATCAACGATCATGCATTCAGATTTTTTAGTCTTTTCTTTCTACTTCATTATTTTTCTTGTTAGAAAGTGCATTGTTTTTTTACGAAAAATAGATTCCTTGTCGGAAATGATAGGTACCTATATCACATGCCCTATACCTAATGTATAGTTTAAGAGAAATGTGGCTTCAAATAAAGTGCGGCAGCGTCGAACTTTCCCCCCCTCCCTCCACTAAATGCGCAATGGCTCTCGATGGCTCCCGGTTTGAATGTACTCAAGACCAGCTAAGAGTCAACTGTGCCAAGTTTTAGCGCATGTCTCAAAGTGCAAGGTGTCGTGCAGTAATACCCTAGCAACAACATTTCCTATGAAGCATTGTTTTCAAGATGTAAACAAAAAATAAATAAACGGGGCCTTCTTTGTACACCCCCCCTCTAGGGCTAGTATGTTTATCTCCTAACTAGTCCATACAAAATTCCGAACTCTCAATCCTTTGCATTGATTAAATGTGTGTAGTTTTGGGACGTACTTCTATGAAATAAACAATATGATGGAAATGAAAACCGCATTTGAGTCTGACATTTAAAAACATTGCATATCTTGCAAAGTTTAAATTTATTTTTAAGTCAAGGACCCTTTTCGTGTGGAACGACACATTTATTTTAATATAAACAACCGGAGTATCAGCATAAAACCTGAACTTTAAAATACTCAAACTTATGTGTGTCCTTTTTATTTGTAAGTATAGGTGTTTACTCGTAATGGTGAAAACAGCTACTGGCACGTACACATAAGAGTATTCAAAAAAGATAACTACCGTTGAACTAACCGTCTCATATCGGAGAGGCTTTCTGACGGCGAGATAGCGATCCACGGATATCCACATGAAGGTGTAGACGGAGATGCACCACAGGGTCACCTCCAGGTAGCCCGCCAGCCGACACATCAGGTCGCCGAACATCCAGCGACCGGTGATGGCCGGGTATACGGATAAAGGCACCACAAACATCCCACAACATAAATCCGCCACCGCCAATGACAGGAGGTAATAGTTTATAACCTCGTTTGAGAGACCTGTAATAAAAATAAGATTCAGTCCATGTATGAACAAAGAACAAAACACATGGATAGAGTTTATAACTGGAGTGGTTGCACTTTGCATCGAGATAAAGGTATAGTAAGTGTAAATGCAACTGTAATATTACTCCACAATTATTTTACATTATTTTACAATAGTAAAAAATGTATGGTTCGGAACGAAGGTTGGAACGGCGCGTGTTGTTTCCCGCGGTCCGAACTTTATGTGTAAAGGTAAAGGCTGCTAATACGTTATAGTGCTGTGGGGCAACAGCACAGAAGCTAAACAACTGTTCAGGCTAAAAAAGCGATGCGTCAGGATTCTTGTTAATATAGTCAAAACGAAAGAACTCTAGTGAAAACAATATCCTGACACTACCATCTATATACATACTTACTAGAGACATGCCCCTTTGTCAAGCTGAACAAATACTTAGTCCCGCCCAAAAATCTGCGACCTCCAAATAGATTAGGAAGGTCTTTTCTCGAAACAACGAAAGGGGATAACGGGCCCGTTTTGCAATGTGCGCAAAAATCTTTAATAAAATAAAAAACGTTTATAAAAATGAAAATGAAGTTTATAATTTTAAAACCGCACTTAAGCAATACCTATTTAATTAAAAAAATTAATTACTCTATACAGGAGCTTTTGACAAGAACATAGTAGTAATAGTACCTACCCCTATAAATAACAGACATGTGACAACATTTAATCCAGAATGTAACAATTTATTATTGATATAATTATTGTAACCGAATTAGAATTTATTCGAAAGCTTATCAAACTCACAGAGTGGTATTAATACCATTGATATGTATCCTCTTTTTTTTTTACTTAATTATTTAATTTAATAGTTTAACCTACTACCAACAATTTACTGTATACCTACATTGACTCTGATTAATATACCTACTTAGCATTTAATTTGTAAGTATGCTGTGTCCTAGCAGGGTTCATGTTCTGAGCTGTATTTTATTTTTAACACCGCTTTGTAAACAACATAAAAAAAAAAATATGATTGATTTATTGAAGTCTGTTTTATATGCAGACGATGAATCTTACCTATTATGCTACGAGTATATAAGGGACACACTTTAAACTAAGCCTTGGCTTTTTTGCCTCAGTAAAAGAAATAATACCAACTTTTTATTCAATATTAATGTAAAAAAAGCATTGTAGCTTGACCGTAGATACCATTCGAGTAGAATTGGACGTGCTCAGGGGTTTTTCATAAGGGCGAGCCTACATCGACTGGCGGCCAGTCGCACCTAAATGACACGTTGATAATCCCTCACTGGCAGCATGAGGATGAAACGTTTATGAGAAACCTTATGATATCGAGTAGGACTTAATCCTATTCCTAACATTTATAAGTTAAGGGATCCACCGGGATAGGTACATCAAAATTGCACCGCTTACTATAAATGAGAAAATGTTATAAATCGTACCTACCTATATCTACCATCAACCCTATATTCAAATGGCGGACAGATGGACTTTGGATTAAATTTTGGCTTGAATTGGGATTTACACGTATTTTTTTATTATAAATAATATAGAACAATTTAAATAAAATGCATCACTATTTTCACAATTTCAAAAAGTTTTCATATAATGTACCTTTGGATCTGACACATATTTTACCCTGTATCATTATTTTTTCTATCTGTGAGAAGAAATTAATGAATGCTGTAAAAAAGGTTGGTGAGAAGGCAAGACCGGCATATGACGATCTTCTCTGATACCACCGTACCACTACCACTACCTTGAGTTTACAGTGACCTTACTAGGCTAGGATCATTATTGAAGAAGTAGAATGCAAGCGGCAACAAGCGGCGGCAAGTCATGTAACAGGTGGGGTGACAACGTTATCAGAGGGTTTTGAACCTGCAGAATACGGATCTGCCTGTCGCCATTCCGAAATTTGAAAAACCGGAAAAGGTGCAGCCCATACAAAAGTTTTCGTCGTAGATACGCTTAGTAAATCGTTGTTCCGGTACCCTAAACAAGGTGCAATTATTATGGTTTTTTGGTATGTTGTGAAGGACCACATAGTCATGGTAACCCAAATTTTTCGTCCCTCCAGCTCTATATCTTTGCCCGCCCTCTTGGAAAAACTGACACTTGATACTACTGACACAACATATCAAAAAAACATAGTACCTAATCGGACCTTTTTTAGGGTACTAAAACAACGATTTACTAAATGTGCGACGATTTTTTTTGTATGAGCTGCACCTTTTCCGGTATGATCCGGATTCTGCAGGGTCAAAATCCTCAGATAACTTTGTCACCCCGACTGTTACATGATTTGCGGCTTGCATTGTTTAGAGACGCGTTTTCCAGTTTTGGGCCTAGTCTATACTCGCTAGCGACGGTGTAAATGATTCCATAGCCTAAAAATGGTCCATACATAATTACTGAAAATGGCGATAATCCTCATTCACAAACATTTTTAGGGGTTTAAATAAAAAAAAAACTTTGGTCCCTAGGGATTAATAAGGAGTTTTAGACCCGATGTGCAGAGACTAAAGTAACATTTTAAACGCATGAGAAGTGAAAAAATAGTAAGAAAATATGGGATGTAAGGGAGCAGGTATGTCAAGGAGCAAAATACCATCTTCATGCTCCCAGCCAAACTCACCTGCCCGCGGTGCATCCTGCCGACCGACAAACGAGGCTCTGCCGACCGACTTATGGCGGTATAACCATCGAAATGGTGTAACTAAATACCACAGACCGGGGACGGGCAGCAGCGTCACCGGTGCGAAGAGCTATTTTCATATATAAACAGTTAATTCTCGCAATACATTGCACTTTACCTTTGAAGTTGAGGAAGGCGGCTATGATGAGGAGGTTGGAGACGACGATGGCGACGGCCACGACCGCGATGACGGCGGCCTGCGTGAGCGCCTCCAGCGCCACCAGCGGGCTGTCGGCCACGCTCACCTCGCCCGGCGCGCCCGCGCCCGCTCGCGTGCTTATCATCCGGGCGGGCATACCTTCCACCAACAACAACATTGTATACTATCAAGGTACTACATTCAAAATAATTTTGTTTGACTTTCGTTAATTTAAAAGAGTAGCAACGGATCCATGTAATTTTGCACTGAGATATTATTGGGAGTAGGCTAATAACTAAGTTCAAAATAGGGCGGTTGCCTTGAAAATAGTGAAAAACGGCTTCTACGCTGACAGAATTGTGGGCTCATCGAGCGTGTTTTTATTTAAAATAACGTAAGTATAATTAATAGACATTTAATCTTAAACTTAATGTAAAAGTAAAGATCAAGTGTATAAATCATTGCTAAGATCTCACTTGATCTTTAAAAGCACGTGATTATAAAGTAATAATGGTAAATTGGTTCGTTTGGTTGTGTTTACATCTTTGCCAATTTCAATTGGCACAGACTATAAATGCTTACCATTAACACTCCAGCAAACTATCACTGATTTCTTCGTCGCATCCTTCCATCTTTATAGTATTTTCTCAGCATCTGCACAAATGGAAAGTAATGTTTAGCCCTATAATAGTTTGCACAAAGTTCCCCTAGAACTAGAGGAGGAGGGTTTGGAGGTACTTTATTTAACACACTTTCAGGGATGATTTTCGTAAAAACACTTTATTTTATCTTTTTAGCTTGTGATGATAGTAAGTATCTTATTACGTTATTTTAATTATCAACAGCAACGCCTTACACACGTAAATAATTAGAAGAAGAATCATCTCAATCATAATATTACATGACCGATATACGAGTAACATCCTCTTCCGGGTCTGTCGGTCTTGCCTGGCTACCGTGTGTGTCTACGATACCTAGACTGGTAAATAGGTTATATTATATTTATACACATGACATCTTTCATCTTTATGATAATGTTTAAAATAACTTTCCAGAGAACGAGTATACCTATGCTATTGTTTACAAATACGACTCCGTAAAATCACACTCATTAAGTAAATGCCAATTTCAAAAAAGATCTCGGAAACGGGCCTCGGCAAAAGTAAATGTAAGAATGAAATACAGTAAAACACTACTTATATGCCTTTTTAATCCACGGGAGTTCGTGCTCAATTTTACATAAAACTAGTGCCCCTCAACTATGCAACGTCAAGTTGAGGAACAACGGGGTGTGACGTCGTGGATTGAAAATGCTAAACCTGTAGCCCCGACAAGGCCCATTTTTAAGGGAAGGTTAACATTAGAACGTAGGTATATCTACCTGATATCAGTGAGGAATATTTCCTCGCCGGCCGTCGACCTGACTTGTGACCTAGTCCCGGCAGTTCTATTTTAAGAAAGAATACCCTAGGGGGTGGTGTTTCCACTTAATAAATTCTTAATTTTCTTGAAAATGTCAATACATAAAAAAAGGTATCAAGATTAGGGATTGCAATCCCGCAGCTCACTCAATCCCGCACGATTGATATGCGGGATTATTATGTTATAAAATCAAATTGAAACTACTGATTTTTGTATAAAATCAACTTTCATTAAGCAACAGAAATTATTTACTTTCTATTAATTCTGATGAATAAAACAATGCGATGATTTGACTACTCCAAATCTTATTTTGCTCATTACCACAAAAAGTTGTGATTATTTTCGTGTAAGGGTCACTTTCGGTCTATAGGTGCGAAACATCGATGGATGAGATGGGAATGCAATGCCGGTCAAATTTGAAAACCGGCGTCGCTATTACCTAACGCACTCGGAATCGCAATCGGCTTCAAAATGGACAAACTGTTTTCACACTTAACAAGGCAAGTGAGTGAGTAAAGATCAAGACTAGATGGACTGTACATTTTTATTAATTTTCAGTCCATTCCCTATTCACACAACATTATAAATAGCTTTGAATCGATGAAAATCGGTTTTTCACTTAAGCTACATATGACCGTTCGTACGACGTTGCAATAAACGGTCCCAACTTCAATTCCTTGGGTTCTTTAGGTATCTCAGGGTATCTGTATAGGCCTAGCGAAGATGCAAACGGTGCTAACGATTCTGTTTTCTCTGCATTCTAAATGTATGGAGTTGTCATAATAAGCGATGGACGCAATCTTTCATTAGCTTTCGTCAATTCCGTCAATCCTATACATTTTGTCAATTTTCTAAAATCACTAACTTAGCGTTATGCATTCTGACTACGCCCGTCACTAAACAAGCATTAAATATAATTGACGTCTCTAAGTGCGGCAGTAAGTTACTTAGCTGTGAAATACATATGGGTCACTGGCACTGGATACATTGTAGGGTTAGTGTAGGAACAAATGTATCCAATAAAATAATGTACTGGTAATTCCAGCGATTAAAATAAAAGCGAGCATTAAATAACCCTCTATGAAAAACGCTACATGAAGAAAAGCTAATAAGAAAATCCGCTACTATAACAATAATTGTGTGAATTCTCTACTAAGAAAAAATGCTAGTGGTGGAAATGATCTAACAAATCAGTGTTGTACAGTCGAGTTCATAAATATGTGTACACTTTAGTACCTTGTCTATTTAATGTCATGTTTTAACCGCCATACATGAATTGCCACTTCGGCGTTTAAAGTAACAAGGTACTAAAGTGTACACATATTTATGAACTCGACTGTACCTAAGTCCGTAGAAAAGTTGTGTCTGAAATTGCAAAAAGCATAGGAGAAATACTTAAGTGGTATTTGCACTCAGACGGTCGGGCTCGGGCCTAGTCCAGATACCTAGATAACGATAAGTTAGCGATTTTTTTAAAACGACAAAATTAATAGGACTGACGTAAATTAATGACAGATCGCGTCGACCGCTTATGTCAACTACATACATTTCGAGTCGATAGAAAACAGTAACAGAGCAGAGTTAGTATCGTTTGCGTCTTGGCTGGGTCTACTGAGCCCGTTGTATGTCACAGCAATTTTCTGAAAAAAGTGAAATTTGACATAGTTGTTCAACTTGCTTGCGCATCTATTTTTGATAAAAATGAATCATAAAAATCTAAAAGCAAGTAATCAAGGCGGAGAGAGGTTTAGGCTTAGGTTACGTTAGTTTAGCAGCAGGCCCAGGCTCCATCGAGTCTATTGATTATCAGTTTTTGGGCGTATAGCGCCATTATTATGTCTAGCTTTCCATAGGTTAGGCCAGCTATTCTCAAAGTGTGCTCCGCGGAGCCCTGGAGCTCCGCAATGCCTCTGCAAGGGCTTTGTCGAAAAAAAATCGTAATGTACCTACATAATTAAGTAAGTCAAAGGATTATTTTTTTTCGCGAAAAATACCAGCTATGCCTAATTTGGGGCACTGTAAAAAAAATAAGTCCGATCGCTAAAAAAGTTTGAGAACCGCTGGGTTAGGCTAACCACGAAATTTAAACCATTGTTATGAATGTGATGATCGTGGATAGGTAATATATTTAACTGTATATTTAATTTTGTGTAGCCATACCAAACCAAATAGGTAAGTCTACCAGTCTAACTATTCGTTCCTAATAAACATTCAAAGACCGGTTACCGACGTGTTAAGCCCCCGTATTTCATATTTACATACTATAAAATATTAGAGGAACCACCGCCCCCCCTATCCATTTGTCAAGGTAACAGGGTAACACTGCGTTTATACAACATGGGCTGGCATAGCCCACAGAGAATGTTTATCCAAGGGGTGGCTATTTGCGCTGTGGGAATACTAAGTTAAAAACCGGGCAATAGCATGTAGGACCATGCTCAGTGTAGAGTTTCGAAGGTCACAAACACCAAGTTACTAAACATCCAAAAAACTATTTAAAAAACCAGCCAAGTGCGAGTTGAACTCGCGTGGAGAGGGCGTTGCTTAATACTGAATGCGTATTATAAAGTATTATTATATAAATTTTATTCCTTAAAAATAGCTTTCATTTGATATATCAATGCCTTTAGTGCTCCAACCGCAAACATATTCGACAAAACCAGTACCTAAATATTTTTTTCTGTAAAATTTACTTTTTGCTATTACCGACTTATTCTCCGGGAGGGCGTCGATTAGGTACTATTTGGCTAAAAAATGTTTCTGCGATTACTGTTATGCGAAGTACATTTCGGACAATCGATATTATGCAAGATAAAGGGAACCTTTCTTGAACGTAGGAAGCAAATTGAAGACAGGAAATTTTGGTTTTCACCGAATTGATTTATGATAGTAAGCTTGTATTATGTTTGTTTTTACTTTATAAAATGGTGCATTGTTGTGTGATCGGCTGTAAAAGCTGCAGTGAGCGAAAATCGGAGAATGCAACTTTTCATAGGTAAGTACCTACAGTAGTACGTAGTACAGCCTGTCCTCAAAGTGATTTTTGTGTTTTAAACGCGGGAAATTCAGCAACTAATCTTAATTACGTGTAAAATAAGACAAGACAATAATTAAAACTACTCTAAAATTCGCACCGCAAGTGTCACACCAATTGACCTAGTCCCAAACTAAGCTCTAGGCTTGTACTATGGGTACTAGACAACGATATAAATATATGTACTTATATAGAGAAATACATACCTACTTAAATACATAGAAAACATCCATGACTCGGGAACAAATATTCGCGCTCATCACACAAATATCTGCCCTTACCGGGAGTTTCGTAGGCAGGGTCACTACCAACTAGGCCAGCGCATCATCAACCGATTAGAATAGAGCCGCTGTAAAATGTAAAAGTGCGGTGGCGACTGCGTGTATTATTTTGTCAAGGTTAGCAGCTGTTAAGAGCTTCGCTGGCGGCCGGGCTTCGATGTCGACACACCCCGGGCCACGACCAATCGATACCGACAATGTACCTATAACAGATCGTGCCCTTCCACACCCTCCAAGTACCTTATCATCCACTTAGTAAACAAACGTGAAAGTAATGTAATGTTATGTCCTTGACGCAGGCATGTCCATGCACCTTCGGGCGGCTCTGTCTGTCTGAAAGGGAAACGTGCCTCGTACACGCTCCAAAAAGGTCCAACGTATTTCAATAAACAAAAAGGCCTAAAACATACATTTCAACTTAAAATTTGTAGGTACATAATTCATTTTGAAATCTTGCAGTGTTCAAAAGATATGAATATAAATATTTGTAGAGCGATTACTGCCATACCGAATTGGTCGCAAGATCTTACTAAAATTAATATTATGGCTGCAAGAGTGTGATGGTTCGTTTGTTTGTTTTTGGTTTTCTTTAGTGTGAATATAAAGTAACGGAGTGTTCCGCTGCTTAAATTTAGTAGAACCTAAGTAGTTCAATAGCCTAGAAAAGGAAGGAGGCGCGGTCAAAAAATTCCGGATTAGACACAAAAAATAAATTTTGACGAAATAAATACAGAAGTTTTTATATAGTTTTAGGAGTGTTGAATTAAGTTTAAAGGTGATAGAAACTTACTTCAAGCGTAAGGGGAGGTGGTGCGTTCTGCGTCTGCATGCAGAGTGCGCACAGTGCGGAGGCACACGTGTTGCCGAGAGCGCGCGGCCGGTCCGGCGCTGGCTCGCTGCCCACCCGTCTGTCAGTCGCAACAGCCGCGCACCGCCTAGTCGCCTACTGCAGCAAAACCGGCGCGCGCACGCTACCCTCGCCCGATTCCACCCCTCTCGCACAAACTCCCTACCATCGATTCACCGTTTAGGCACTTTTTATCGCTGGAAGCAAATTCTTGCCAGCAAATTAGGTCAACCACAATTCTCTTATCCCTAGAGATCTCCGAAAAATGAACTAGAGTGTAGGTAGTATCTCTTCCCACGACATACTAACAATTGATCTTTACATCCGCCTAGTTAAGTGCAACCAAAATCTCGATTGAGTTACGTCTAAATTAAGACTGTTACAAAAAGAAGATTGAATAGAAATTAAATTACATAGGTACTTACTTAGTTGTGTCATTCACCGAGCAAACACTCATCCACCCGTCACTGTCTTGACATTTTTATTGTGCCTCTAATTACTAATTAGGATACTACTGGAACAATATAAAGCAAGCTATAAAACAACCCGACTGAAATTTCGGGTTCCGAAGCCAAACTAGGAACCCTTAAAAATCGTGTCCCAGAATTTTACGTAACTATTAATGGATAAGAAAGCCAATTCTATACCGGTCTAGAATATACCTAGTTTCTTATATTTTAATTAATTTAAGAGTTATTAAGGTTTTAATGATACTGGTAAAGAACGATACCCTTACCTCCCTTGACTTTAACTATTTTAAAATTGCTATAATTTGTAATTCTAAAACTTGATATCCAATGCTCAATAACTTAGCTATGTATTGAATTACCTACACTATACTTCCAAAATAACAACGCGTTCAAAATAAATCCATATTTTCTAATAAATAAGCATTTCTCGTTTTTCATTCAACTTTGACCCTAAGTAAGAAGGTACTTACACAAAAAAACACCAAGGCTCTCCAAACCGCTATCCATTCGGCCCCTTGCATATTCATTGGGCAGACTTTTTTCACTGCATCGGTCCATCGGGTAGTCGATAGATAGCGGTAGACCGCGGCTCCTTTTCCCTTCCAACTGTCCTAAATACGACAGTGAACTTTCCAAGATCATCTGGCTTACGTATGGCCACATGACCAAAGTACCTATTGAAAGAGTCGTTGCAGGCAGCAGGGCTCGGATACCGGTTAAATTTTAAAACCGTTATTATGTACTTGAAGTAAAACCTTTTCATTTCGGTACCGTTTATTTAAAGTTATTTTCGTATTAACCGGTTTCGGGCTAAAAAAACTGATTATTCGCAGTAGTACCTTCAGTTATTGCAAAGGAACAAAGGCGAACAAAAAGTCGCAGAACGTCCTTTCATTGTGAAGGAACTAGTGCGAAAAAAAAACTGCAACTGAAGTCGCGTCGGCTTTTGGTTAAAAATATTGTGAGCGCCGAGTTTAGGTGCAATCTTCCACTTCTTTTTCGGAGGCATCTAGATATATCAGATTTAAAGCGTTTAATTATGAAAGTACTACAGCTACAATGACTACCTATAATGATTTAGGTAGTCCGTGCCAAACGCTAACAGTCGGATTGAATATGGCGGCAACCAGACGCCATTGTAAAAAAGAAAAAAATGATGTCGACGAATTATGAAAAGAGAAGTATCGTTGAATAGGTATTTAAAAATCATCTTTAGATTTATTTCATCATTTTTAATTTAACAACAAGTACAACGATTAAAAGTTGGTAAGCAACAGTCGGGTTTTATAAAGCTTGCTTTTTGAATGCTTACAACCACAATAATTAAATTTGTATCGGAATACCCATTTAGTAAATAATTGAAAAAAATCATACTTACGTTGCTTGAAACAATCGTTCAAAACGGCATCGGCGCGCGAAATTCACCCACATTACCGGTACGGCTATTCCCATTTGTCCGCACCCCTTTGTAAGTCACCAGCAATAATATATTATCCAACATTATAATATATTATTGCTGGTGACTGTTCAAAAGTATCTGACACGCTCTTAGGCCTCTAGTAATAAAGACGTGTCAGATATTTTTGCGCCCAATGTTGCACGCGCGCAGTTAGCTTTATACTTTAAAGTGAAAACTGAGCTCTATACTTTAACAAAATTGAGGTGCTATTTTATACACCTTTGCTACCTGATACCTTTCAAAGCCACCGTGGTCCAGACTTCATAGTCGGGGATCGTTATTACCTGTATTTGGGGACATAGATACACACAGAAACTTTTTTTTTATGAAATAAGGCAGGTCTGATCGTTGCGGGCTATTGGACCACTATGTAAATGATAATAAATCAAAATTAGGTAGGAACCTTCCATTTTTTTAGAAACCATTTGCGTTCCCGGCTTAACTCTATGACATCATTCTAGGGGTACATACCTATCTGAATATCGAAAGATAATATACCTAAAGTTAAAATGTCGAAGTCCAAAATATCGATAGTTACAATATCGAACGGTCAAACATCTACAGTCATATATCTATGTCAGAAAGGCCTAAGATCAAAATGCCACGCGTTTAAAATATCGAATGATTAAAACATAAACAGTTATTTGAACTTTGTGTTAAAATATAAAAAGGTAATATATCTAAAGTTAAAATCTCGAAATCCAAAATTACGAAGGTTACAAAATCGAACGGTCTACTTATCTAAAATCGTAAAATCTACGTCTGAAATGCCATACGGTTAAAACATCGAAAGTTCAGATTTTTCACATTTTTCTAAAAAGGTGTTTCAGTGAAGTGAGCGAGCGTAGCGAATCAGTCTGATTAATGCGAAACTGTCTCTGTCAGGTTAGGTTCAGAAGGCTAAGGCTGGAGAGCGAAGCTACGCTCGTCGTCGTACCTAACTTTTAATTCAACTACAATAACCGTTCGATATTTCAACTTTCGACATTTTGGACTTCGATATTTTATCTTTAGATAGATGTACCTACTTATCAACTTTTTATAATTGATTACAGACCCAACAAGTACGTTCGATATTTTAAACATCGGCATAATAGCCGTTCGATGCTTCGACTTTCGATGTTTTGGACATCGATATCTTAACTTTAGATGAATCAACTTTGGATATTTGATTACATACCCAACAAGAACGTTCGATATTTAAATCATCGGCATAATAACCGTTCGATATTTCAACTTTCGATGTTTTGGACTTCAATATTTTAACTTTAAATATATTAACTTTCGATATTCAGATATGTACCCCATTCTAGGACTATGTACGGGTACAAAACCACATTTCAGCTCAACGCAATCGGAGTTTCAAAACGAGTTTTATTAGACCTTACAAAAACATGAAAACGATTTGTTTTAAATTTCTTAAATGTTTAATTTGAAACCACTGTAAAAACAGACCGGACAAATACAATCAGAAATCATATCAAGGGGAAAGTATAATCGCAATTCTAGTATAATATATTGGTCGCAGAGTAAACGCTTACGCGTCTCACATTGGTATAGGTACCACGCCTGCCATTATGCGTCCTGGGCTAATAAGTTCTTTCAACCGATGAAGCGGTAGGTAACCTGTACAGTAGTAGATTCTGTATTTGGGCGAACCAGTTTAAGAACTTAAAATGTATACTTACTTAAATGTTGCCACAGTATAGGTTACTGTTACTCGTGACTACTGTAATTTACATTCAAATAATTGGTCATTTACCATAACTTTATAGTACCTATCGGACAGTACAACTAAGACGACGGAGCATGAAGGTCGAGTTGATACAATACAAAATTTCCTTTTCACTATAGCTACGTGTTTTACATATCTAGCACCACTATCTGTCACACTAGTTCGCCATTATAAACAATCTTTTGTAAGCGACATCACTACACACTAAAAACATTAAAACGGTAATAAAAAAAGATTAGGGTAAAAATAATATCCGATTATACCTACATAAAATAATATTGGATACACGATAGGTATGTCTAAAAATAGTTAATAAGTTAAACATAAAAACACTAGGAAATAACTTAGGTAGCGGTATAAAGTTCACATTTCACGTTTGCGAATAGTGGGAGTGGTTTCGCACTACGTCCGACCCGAATCCGATCCGAACCCGTTATATATCCGGTCTATATCCGTATCTTCACGAGTTCGGATCGGATTCGGATCGGCGTAGTGCGAAACCGCTCTGAAGCCGCAATGGAAATAATTATGAACAGCACGGCTAGCAGATGTTGTCCGCGACTTGTTTGTCGCTCGGATCTGCCTTTCTATCTAGTCTGTAACGATAGAGTCGCACTGAGCGATCAGCGAGAAAATACAACTTGTGCTAACCGTGCTGATGACGCCCATGACAATGATAATAATGGTATATCAAACCCGTCACACAATTTTTTTAGATAGATACACGTATTGGTGGCCACATAATCAGGATTTGCTTAGATTTTACCCATGCAATTTCTTCGATATAGGACATACATTTTGCCAAATAATCAAAACTTAATTTGTTCGAACTAAGTTTTAAATTCGTATACAAAATTTCAAGGACATATTGGAGTTTGATACTTATCAACTCAATTTTAAAGTTATAGGTACACTTAGGTATCGTTAACTAATAAACTGAGGTCCAAATTAAATGTAGCTTGCATTTTGTAAGGATTTAAATAAAAAAACGTCAGCGTTGATCCAAAGTTGAAATAAAGGGCGGGCCATTTTTTTTTGCAAATTAGCTACAGTGCGATAGCTCTTAGAAGGTGCTTCGGGTTTGTACTTGTCTCTCACTCGCTGTCATACATTCTTATTTAGAGCGAGTGAGAGAGAAATACAAACCCGAAGCTCCATCTGAGTGCTCACAGACTGTACAGTAAAAGCTAGTAAAAATGCAAATATTTCTGGCCCACTCTATATTTTGTATCAATTGTTCAGCACTTTATACTTAAATCCCGTAAAATAAAAGGTACTTTCAACAGCTGTTCACGCTACATCAGTGGCGTAAACCTTAGTGGTGATGATCTGACTAAATTATAACTATTGCCGAATTTTATAAAACATGGCTTAAACACCATCGAAAATAAGTTAGGTACTCATAACCAGAGCCCGGAATTTTCGCAGCAAAACAAAAAAATGGCGCAATCTAGCTAATGTTAGAAAAGGTAGAGTATTATTTATTATATTTAAAAAAACATGCCGATATGTTTCCCAGAGGGGTAGGCAGAGACCACTTCTTTCCATTATTTTATAATCATTCGCGACAGTTGTTTTATATGTGTTATTCCATCTAAATCTTAACTCCTACTTTATCATATCAAGTAATAAAATAACCCGTTGGGTAACTAAGAGGTAAAACTTTAAATGAAATGACTATACTACCTCATTAAAAATAATAGACACTTCAGAAACTGTCTACTCCTAGAGAATGTTGAGAAATAAATGAATATCTACTCCTATCACTAACTCAAACCAAATAAAATGTCATGTACTGCTGTGTATTGACGTGGATTTCGAAGAAGAAATTGAATCTGTTTCTATATGATTTTAAATAAACCTCACGTAAAATTTTAATTCAATACTTATTATGCTATCGATATATCGATACAAAAATATTTCTAGCTACATTTCAGTGTTTTTAGAAAAAGAAATCATAAAAACATAAAACCAGAGTCAGGAACTCGAGACAAGGCTGTGGGACGAGGGCAAGAATAGAGCGAGCTTACCCAAAAGATACATCAAACCTACTTTTCGAGGACACTGGGTTATAAGCACCCGGAAATACACATTATACGTCGTCTCTTAAAGGAACGAACCTGAATTGGATGCGGTTTTTTAATTGAAAGCAACGGTGGTTCTTAACTAGGTTTCATGAAAATCAGTTTGGCAGTTTAATAGATATCAGCTCTGAAATAAGGGGTCCATTATAAAGAGGGTTTTTGTCTTTGTTTTTGTTATTTCTGATTTACCTATTTTATTTATTTATGCATAATTCGATATTTGCGGAAAGTAGACCTATTTAGTTATCTTTTACTATTTTTTAAGGATGCAGCTGTCTTTGTTGGCAGTAAAGCAGCCTACGACGCTAGCGGTCCCGGGTTCCATCCCCAGTAAAAAGGAAGAAGATGAGTATTGGTGTGATGAGCGCGAGTATTTGTTTCAGTCTCTTGGTTGTTTGTGGTGTTATGGTTGAGTTGAATTTTTTTCACATTTTGTTTTTATTTGTATTCAAATCCGTATAAAGGTGCGACCCCACCGCTTCTTAACGGTGCGTAAATTACGGTGCCGTCAAAAACGGCGCCATGTTGGTACTATGACCCCGACTTTCGCACCTTTAAATTGCGATTAATTAAACTTTCATCAAAATATGAAGATTGAAGTTGGAGCCAACGACTTTTTTGAATTATTATGTTTTATGAAATTAGCTGGATTGTGCAATTTTTCATACTGTAGATGCCTAATGAAATGCAATTAATATTTTATTTTTTATGACTACTAAAATGACATTTTAACTTAAGAGACCGGTTATTTCCATTTTGAGGTTAGGTTAGGTATTTCAAAACTCTAAAATAACTTTAATTAATAACAGGAGGTAGTAAGGTAAAGTGGGGTAAGGAGAGCTATCACTACCACATTCCAATAACTCGATATGCACAACTTCCTTCTCTGATTTGCTATGTCGGTAAAGCAGCATACACTCACACAAAGTTCGGCTCAGGACACGATGCCTCTACTTTACGTGAACACGGTGAACATGACGACATTCAAAAATTACATATGAGGAAACAAAACACAAAGTCACCGGTTAGTGGGTTTTTATAAAATTTTGGTGGAAAAAGTGGTATATTTGAAATGTTATAAACGTAAGTAGTATTTCAATAATATTAGCTGTTAATTAATTGTATCGTTCCATCGAAAAACCAATTCATTTATTAACTACTGATCTAAAATAACTAAATAAATACCCTCAAAATTACTAGGTGGGGTAGGTATCTATTCATTGGGGCGAGACAAACACATAATAGTCTTGCCCCGAATCAGATGTTTATTTTTTTTGTAGGAACTTTATTATATAATTTTAGTATCCACAGTACTTATTCTTCTTTGGTGGTTTTGCTTTGCGAAAGGTTGTCCTTTTAACCGCATATTAGTTTATTAGGTAACTAAGATCTAAGATGTTGACACTGATATTAAGTACCTTCCGCCATAAGTAAAAAAGTCTGATCAAAGTATTACTAAAGTTTTGTTATAATTATTAATAAGTCAACTTATGCTAACAAGCTTGTCGGTATCGGAAGCAGGCTTAAGAAGGCGTGCAAGCTCACCCACGCCATGGGCCCCGCAGTAAACAATAAGCTGCCGTATAGCATCGCCACGGCCCCGAACTTATGCAGTTTTAAAAATCGCCTGAAACGCTGGCTTATTGAACACTCGTACTATAACTTTGACGAGTTTATCGCACTCATACGTATATCAATCTCGGCAGGCTAGGTTAGATTTTTTTTTTTGACTGGTTAATTATATTGCTTTATGTGACATTGTTAAGTTGATATTTTAGATTTGTGCAATTTGTGTATGATAGCATATTGGAATTATCCTCGTACCTATATCTTTTTAACGTGTAAATCGGCTTTACTAATAAATAACATATGACTTATTTTCCGTTTATTATAAAAAAGCTGTTATGTTGCCTAATTTTTTACGAGACTGCCGTGGTTCTACTCTCGAAAACATGAAATTGAACCATATTCCGCTTAGTATTCAGTTTGAAATATAATTGGTCACACTAAATGTTAAGACTTCTCTGTCAGAACATAAAATCTTATGCCTGGTAAGATAATAGTAGTAGGCACTGTTAGTATTACCCCGTTAGTGAGGCAAAACTAACAGTTTGAACATTCTGTAGTTTTCCCTACATTCTGTAGTTTTTATCTTTATAAAACTTGCGGACAAATCACAACACTTTTGTAAAAGTTTACAATAATCTTAAGTTAATTCAATTATTCTTTAAAAGTAAAACGTAAAACTTCGTCGTAAGAACCGGTCTTTATTTTTAACAATAAACTATGTTAGTCTTACCCCACCTTACCTTAATTGGCTTTTTCCCTAAGTGTCTAAAACAAATTTGACTTTGACGCAAGAAAAATCATCTCAAGACCGGAGTCCATACATCCGTGGGCAAGACCCTTTAGTACAAAGATAGCTTGAACCCCGTGCAAGGACATAGGGTAGATTTTATCCCGGAAAATTGGAAAGTTCCTGAGGGAAGTGCGATAAACGACATCTACGCGGACGGAGTCGCGGGCAACAGCTAGTATGAAATATTAATCATATTGAAGTCAGCGGCAAGAATCACCTTACCCATTCGTATTGTTTTGTGTACGCCGGAATGTGTACCGGTGTTCGCCGTTACACAAATTCTACACGAGTATAGATAAATTATCGAGAGCGCGGGATTGCATTTGTAGTGGTTGTACCGTTCACATAAAAAGGATATTTTTTTCCTTAATTTAATGAGATTACATGCCCTAAACAAACTAATAATTGGGATTGTTCATATTTTTACAATTACTCTAATTCGAAAACCATTTCGAGGAATAGGGTTTTAAACCCGTTCTGCATTATTAAGTTTTTGAAATATTTATCTATTTCGGATATTTCGGCAAAAGTATATTTAACCTTTGTTTGACTTTCGTTTTCGGCTTGAAGCCCTCCTTGGTGTATCATACGGGTTACGCGAAAACCGGTTGAAATAGTATGTTTTGTTACACTATTACAATCACTTTTTATCATTAGATATCATTTAATGTTGTAATTTATTAGAAAATGCCAACCCAAATTTAAAATAATCATGTCATCCATAAAATGTCTGCTAAATAAATAAAGATATTCAAACAAAACTATTGGGTCAAACACAAAATTAATGAAATTGGTCTCTTAAAATTACCTATTCTTTCGAATTAGAATGTAAAAACCGTTTGTTATTTTTTTTGGTCTATCCCAATTGCTTTGCATGTTTAATGAAATGCTTTTTTTTCGCTACCTATATCCATAGACCAAATATTTTTTAATCGGATTGAATGTTGGGTGATACGGTGGCAATCGGAGAACTGAATGACTATGTTCTTTTAAAATTGCATTAATGTGGTACTCACTAAATCGTTCTATATTTTGTTTAATTCATTCATACAAACTTGCTTTGTACATCAACGGACTACCTATAAAAAGTTCTGTCAACCAATCCATGATTTCTTGTCAATGAGAATTTGACGTTCAAAATTATTCTGAGAATTAAAAAATATAACAAAATAAGACTTATATTTTAGTGCAACGTAAATTGTATTTAGAATTTGACACCGACATTATTTTTGTATTTACATCTTTAAAATATATAACAAACCCCTTTTTATGCTGATAGTATGAGAATAGAGAAAATTCAAATATAGAATGCCTGTAAACACACAATACCACTACATATGCACTTCCGCGCTCTCGGTAATTTATCTATAACGTATAACTAGTACAACGCGTTGTCCCAAATACGAACTTAAATGCTTAAATAGTAATATCTTATTGAATTTAAGATTTCAGTACAATATTCTACCATAGATGGGTCCAAAATGTTTGCAATTGTACATACAGTAAGGGAAACTGAAAGACGTACCTTTTTATGTCTTAATCGCATTGCGACAAGAGCGAAAAAGGTGCGTCTTTCAGTTTCCATTACTGTACCTACGTTAACTAGGCGAAGCCAAGTTTGCGCGAACCTTAACTATTTAAAGTGAACGTTACTCAACAAGATTTGTTTTTTTTTTCCATAACGTTATATGTTTGTCAGATCGTAGATTCTCCCGGTTAATCCAGAGAATTTATATTCGAATTTCATTTGCCTTTACGTTTTATGCTACAATGCAAACCCTTTCGTAATAAATAACGATTGGTAACACAATTGTAATAGTTGAAACGTTGCATACCTACTAATAATTACTAAATTCGACAGCCATTATAATATATTTACAAGTTTAAGTGCTTACAATTTAAGTAATGTACAATAAGAAAGACGATTTGTGATCTAGAGCAAACGATGAATTAGAACGAACGTTTAGCTCTTATGATATTAGTACAGTACATACGTGTTGATAATAATATGCGGTAATAGATATACAAAAAAATTGTCGGCGCAATGAAATCAGATCTGGACATTTAGGGACTACTTAGATCGTAGGTGCCTTACGAGACCGGCCATACAGTTTTTTCTATTCGAATTGCATGAGATTCGCTGGCAGAGGTTTCACCATTTTATTTGTGACTTCCTGTATCTTTACCCACCATTGCGATGCAGTGGTCTCTGATGCAGTCCTGAAACATTAAAGTACATGGAATATAGAATCGATATTGATGACTTCAGAACGACCATCAGGTAGGTACAGGGTACATTGTCTAAAACACCCCTATGAATGTTGGGGCCTAATAGGCATCAAAGTTATTTGTATTTTAAAATTTTACGGGACAAGGATATTTGTTCAATTCATAATATTATCAAAACCTCAAACAGTAAGTTACTATAATAACTAGTACTAAAAACCCATAAAAGATAAAAACTGTATAGCAATTGAAATTCAAAACTTTACTTTCTTTATTGAATTTTACTGTTGAAAGTCTCATAATAATGTACTTTGTTATTTTTATTATACCATGAAAGTATCGATAATAAAAGAGAATGATCTACCAAAAAACCGATTTAGGAACACTAATTTAAAAAAGGGGGCAGCTTTTGAGTAGAGCTGAATGTGGCACGATACCCTTAAAGAGTCCTAGAATGACGTTTACTTTAACTTAAATTTATAAACATTTATGATTTAATATCATTCTCCTGCCCTTATCCCAACTTATTTGGGGTCGGCGCAAAATGTATTTTCTTCCATACTTCTCTATTAGTCGTCATCTCGGTAGTCATTCCCTTTCTAGCCATGTCATCTTTCACAGAGTCCATCAATCGTTTCTTTGGTCTTCCTCTACTCGTATAGCCATTTACATTCATGCTCAAAACTTTCCTGACGATATTTTCCTCATTCCTCCGCATCACATACCCATACCATGACAACCGAATTTCACACAACTTTTCAGTTACCAGTGTCACTTTCATAATTCCTCTTATATACTCGTTTCTTATTCTACCCATTCGCGTAACACCATTTCAGCTGCATGCAATTGCCTTTCATTCATTTCTTTCGTGGCCCAACATTCTGATCCGTACAAGACGGCAGGTCTAACCGTTGTTTTATAACCATCTTGATGTTAACTTTCAGTATTGTCATAATAATATTTCAAATAGCATTCATTCGTTAAATAGCTAAAACAGTTTAAATGAATTTTAGTAAAGAGGATATCTCCACTGTGTAAGCGTTACAAACAAACAAATTTAAGTAGGTATAGATAAAACGAACTTAAAATGTATTTAGTTTATTTTGACATATGATAATGGTGAAGGCCAAAATTAAATAATCTATAGTAATATTATAATTTATAAATCTATACTAATATTATAAAGAGGTAAAGTTTGTGACATTGTAGGGGGTAATCTCTTGATCTACTGAACGGATTTTAAAAATTCTTTTACCAAAAGAAAGCCACGTTATTTGTAAGTGTCATAGGCTGTATATTAACCCAGAAAAAATGTTTATTGCCCAATGAAGTGGGCACGGGAACAGCTAGTTTAAAATACATGTAATTAGGAAATATCGACTCCATGGATTCTAGAACCACGATATGCTACCAAAAGTCCTAACCCTAATAATAATACCTAATTAATAATTGGAGGAAATTAACACAAAAAACATTTCAAAATATATGTTTCTGAATGGTTTAAAAAAGTGGCGATTAAGTTAATTAAACTGAATGTGGTTTTGTATCCGGAGTCCTAAAAGATGTCATAGAGGTTTAAAGCTGGGAATTATAACGGATTGTTTAAACAAGTCCCATTTTCGGTTCCATACAAAAATTTGTGTGTATACCGCATACAAAGCCAACGAACGTGTGGGTCGTTTAGGCAATCCTGTCCACCACCGTGCGTCAGTTGCCTAGTTAGTGGCTTAGGGTGTTGACTCGTGATTGTGAATCACTGTCTCACCGTGTACAGTCAGTCATAAATATATATACGATCCCAAGGAGTCAAAAATATCTAAACGCCCCTATGCCGCTGATAAAGTCTATGTTTACATAATATTTGGCGCGATGGCCCTATAGATTTATTTATTAGTGCTTTTGACTGTACCCAAATGAGATTTTATAACTTAAGTACATTACCCGATGCTCTGCAGGTGAAGGAAAACATCGTGAGGAAACCTGAACATTTGAACAGCTGAGCGTGTAAAAGGGGCTTAGAGAGGTAAATCCACATAAGATTCTAAAAGGTCCAAAGGGTATCCGAAATCCATCTGTCAAGATAAGTTAAGATAAGAAAAGACAGTAAGCGGCACTAACTTGAACTTGTAGAGAGACCCGCAGCTGTGCGCGAGCTGGAACCCGTCGGCGGCGTCGCGGCGTTCAGCCGACCAGCTGTCGAGAGGCAGCCTCTTGCTCCGCTCCTCGCGGAAGTCGCCCCGGCTCGTACTGCCGGACAGACAACTAAATTACGGAGACCACGTGCCTACTTACATACTAACAACAAAAATAATAAACATCGTTTGTATCGTTGCATGCTACTTAACAACTTCCAATCATAATACATATTTGGCCTGATTTAAAAAAACTATAAATAGTTTGACTGCGGAACCTCAAAAAGGAGCATTAAAAAAAGTATGGCAAAAAAGATCGGTGAATTAAAAAAACTGTTTCTTTGACGAAGTAGAGAACTTTATTGGTTCATACTTTTATGGCCTATGTCCAGAATTGGACGTCTTTCGGCTGAAATGATGATGATGATTACAACAATGTTTTTTTTAAAGATTTAAAACTCCATTCGCAGAATCAATAAACATGAATCATTTATTTGTTGTTAAGAGTATTATTTTAGTAGTAGGTCTACTGGACAACAGATAGCTGGCGTTTACAACGACTTTTTTAATATTCTAGAATCATCTGTGTATATTAAATAAATGTCCGCCCTAGAGAAGAAAAGTAATTTGAAAAAAGAACTATGTCTATACCTGTGCAGTAGCAGAAACCTATACAGCCTCTCTGTAGTAAGATTATTAAAAAAAACCGGCGGGCGCAAACGACACAGCGCGGATGTCTCCCACAAGTCACAGCAATGTACAGCGATCAAGATAGTAATCGACATATTTCGGAGACGCCACCTGATAGTTCGCGAGCAACGAATGTTATATAGTAGTATAGTTATATAATAGTATGATAATAGTAGTTTATGTGACTGTTACATAATTAGGTATTAAAATACGAGTGTGTGTTTATGAAACGAGCCGACAGTTATTTATGTAACTGGTACATAAAGAAGCTTCTTAAGGTAAGGGTGTCGAGGTTAGAGCGCGAGCTTGCTAGCGCTCTAAATACAGGCACGAGTACCTTAAGAGCTAATTATGTAACTTTACATACATAACTTTTTCTACAAGCTTAAAATGATACTAACAAAAATAAACGCACTAGTGCGAATAAGAAAAGTAAAAAGCACTAGTTCGAAAAAACCAACTTTCCGCAAGATTTACAGGTACGAAAAGTACCACTTTTTGAGCAACTGTATTAAAATAGTTGATTGTTAACCAAGGGATGAAAGTGTCCGGGATATTTAGGCGCCTATAGTTCGAGGATGCAATTGATACTTTCACGCGAGTTAAACACTCTACTTTTCATTTCGAATATGAGAAAGGAAAAACAAAAAATATTTATATAATTTTTGAGAAAAAATTATAACGTCATATACTAGGAGTGCATTGCCGTGACGTGCGTGATTCATCCACGCTGTGTCGGGTGCGGCCCAGTAAAACGCACTAGTGCGAAATAGGAAAAGTAAAAAGCGCTAGTTCGAAAAAAAAACAATTTTCAGCTACGAAAAGTACCACTTTTTGAGCAACTGTATTAAAACATATTTTAAAAAACTTACCCTTTAAACGATTTGGCTGTGTAAAGGTCAAGGTGTTGGCCGGAGAGTACCATCCAGTAACGCTGCCAAGTGGCAAGCGACACTTTCTTCCCGTCTTTAAGGACAGTTTTTCTTCTTACGAAGCCTTCGTACAGGCATTCTGAAGATTCCGCTTTGGACGGGTGGCTAAAGGGGCAAAAAGGTAATATTATACATAAACTCACTTTATTTTCGCCCATTTTTAAGTTATAGAATCAAATGAGCCATTTAACACTTAATCTATGGGTAGGTACCATATGAAGGTAGATAAAAAAAACGATACATTTAATAAAGATCCATTTGTCTTAAAGCGACGTTTTGACAGGGAACTCAGTCTTACTCGCACGGTATGGGAAGAAAATTCTCTATGGAAAAGGCAGATTATAAAATAGAGACTCCGTCCGAATGCTTACAACTAAATCCTTCGCTCACTACAATACCCTTCCCGCGCGCATCGCTTTTTTTACGTGAATCGGCTATACTGTGTGCCAGATAGCATGGCAATGCAGGACATTGACACCCCTCTACCAAGAAAACGCCGTTAGTAATAACGACACCTACCTGTGTTCCCCGAAACATCCCGAAACGAATATTTTTTACTTACGCTAATGTTTTGTGGTACCGGTAATACGTTGATCTAGTCAAACCAGTTAGCGTTGCAGGGGTTGTGTAATTTTACTCACTTTTTCTTTTCATGAATTATGGTTTCGAAAGTAAATTAAGCTTTAATTATATGTATGCTTTGGTTACATCTAGAAGAACACCTATAGAACACTTACAGCGTATTGTTTAGCATTTTAAATATAATTTTTCCCCTGTACATATTTATAGACTGCCAATAACGTAGATCACAGGCTCACAGCTTCCGAAAACCATTCTTGCTGTCATCAAAGACGATCTCGTAGTCGTACATCTAATTAATTAGGAATGAAAAAATACCCACATGATGTCACTTTAGCCGGTTTTTTGCATGCAGATTTCGATAAAAGTCGATTCCGCAATCATGAAAATTCAAAATAGACATCATTTTCATAATTGGCATCCCTACAAACCCGGAAACTTTCTCGAATAACATTATGGTCGCCATCTTGAATTCAAAATTTGGTATACTTTTATAATTGGTCCCTGTAAACCCAGAAAATTATACTCAAGATGAATTTTTCATAAAAGTAATTTCTGCCATATTCAAGTCCGAAATCCCTCTCACCCGCTTCGTGGTCATAAGGTCATAACTGCAATAAAATTAACTTGAGTCTTATTCCTCATCGAAATAATCTAAACGATATTTACAATTCGCGACCGTGACTACCCAGTGGCGACATGCTCATGCACATGGCGCGTGTACAGTCAACCAATTTGATTCCTAGGCCACTATGGACTTTGTCAATGTGACGTTGTAAACCAAATCATAAGTCTGTAACGTTTGGTTTTCAACGTCACTTTAACATAGTCCAAAGTGGCCTAAATCAAATTGGTTGACTGTACAGATGTTCCTGTGCTCACATTTTAAATAGTAAAAGTATTTATCGCCCTTCGCGTATGAAGTATGAAGTGTCCACCTAGTGTTATCAGCACAAGAGAAACTTTACTGCACCACATCATATCGAACAAGACTAGACTGGGCGATTAGCGGTTTTTTTACGCTGTGTGGTTTTGTATACCTTTAAAGGATGCAAAGACGTGTTTCATAATTATTTGATTCAGTACTATCAGGCCTATAAAAAAACCTCCGGAAGTAAAATAAAAAGACGGAAAGGTCAGCTTTCCAAATATGTAGCAATAAACACAGTGATTGCCAACCTGTGGGGTAAGGTGTGAGAAAGCTTGTCGCTGGGGGCGGAGCCTGGGGACTCCAGGAGCGTGTCGTCCAGCAGGTTGACGGAGCCCGGCGGCGCCTTCTCCCCCGTCTGCGTCTTGCCGAAGATACTGAAACCAACAACCAGCTCAGCGCGCCTAGACAAATTCATTTTGACTCGTCCATACGAATCACAAGTGTGTATGCGATTGACATCAGCACGTATAAGGCATACAGTTCGCCAAGATAAGTTACTTCTTATTCACCCTAACAATTAATAGAAATTAATATAAAAAAAGTAGATTAGCGGACGACGTGCAAGCTTTTATCCTTAGCATATTTCAAAAATGTTTTCTGTTTTCTCTGTTGGTAATTTTTCTATCCGTATCTCCTCGACAAAACTTTAACTTGTAAAACGACTGCTTGTTGTGCCAAATGTAACATAGTCAAACTAGACGCGTAGAGATCCATTGGCCATCAACAGCAGAGCTCACAGCTCTTATGACCCACCAACATATGAATGCATTGTCAGCGGCTATATATATTTTTTGCCCATTGCAATAACGCGATCAGAGGCTCTATTGAACTCGGTAAAACAATATTGCTTTTGACGTGTTATAGAATTGTTTTAAACTCGGCCGCCATTACTGTCAAGATAGTAACGTTGACGATACGATACGATAACAAATAAAAAGCAATATTGTTTTACCATGTTGAACAGAGAGCCTCTATTGCCTTTCCCAACCATTGCCTTTGCCATGTTAACATATTGTCTAAGTTAACAATACGATAACAATTCAAAGGCGATATGGTATTGCACAGAAGAATAGAAGCTCTGGTGGGCTATTATGGTCGTGTTTATCGATGTGGATAAACGTGGATAAAGCATCTGTCACTATCTGACCATTGCGTAAGTGCGAGAGTGAAGGATGTTTTATCTACCGCGACAGGCGACCATAATATGGGTCCTGGTTTAAAATTGAGTGGCACGATGAGAGATTTAATTTGAAACAGTTATTTTTGCTACAAGTGCAGGAAGGAGTAGATTCTAATCGCTAGATGAAGTTTAAAAGTTTGTCGTTTAATATTTATTATTTATTTAGTAAATCATGCTTTAGGTTAAGGTGACAGAGTTCAAATTAAATTAACTATGGAATTGTTTTTTAAATAATAAAAATCTCGGAAATTATGCGTCATTGGATTACATGTTATACCACATTATATACTCCAAATAGGGTCTAGAATCGATGGGTAAAATCCTTCGGGTACGTCCCGGGCACGGTGTATATTAATTGTATTATAGCTGCGTGTGTGGACTCTGTCAACCAGTACGGAAAAAGTATCGTAAGATGCATTGCTTTGATATATATTTTAGCATATTAATATCCCGTGTGTGATGTCCCTGCCCGAGCTCAGGTGTCGCCAGGCGGTAGGTATCTAATGCGTCGAGCGCGCGTGGGGAGCCGGGAGTTTCGCTTCTACGTAGTTATTATTTATTTATACCGCATAAAAAGTGCAAAGAAAGGTAAGACATACTTGGAGCCAAGCGACCTGCACTTCCGATGCGTGGGTATGAACTTGGAGTGGTGGTAATTGGCCTGCAGGCGCAGCGAGCCGGAACCGAGCCGGTGTGGCGACGGGACGGCTGGCGCCGGCGCAACCGCCTCCTTTACAGACTCCTTGGAACCCCCGCAGCTGGCCGTGGGCGACGGGGGCTCCAGTTTCTTTGAGAGTCTGGAATGCACATGCACATTAAAACATGTAGTTATACCTATTTAATAAAAAGGCAGACTTACTGACTCATCAACGCACAGCCAAATCGGTATAAGTTAGAAACACGAAACTTAGACAATAGGATGATTTTATAACTGCAACAAGTCATTAGAAAGAATTTTTCAATATTCGACCCCCAAGTATTATTGTAATTGGTAGTAATTGATCTGTAAACGCAGTATACAGGGTGTTAGGTCGCTAGGTGCAAAGCTTTAAGGGGGTGATAGACGAGGTATTTTTGAACATTTTTAGCTGTATATGTCTTAGACGAAATGTGTTAATAATGCCCCAATAAGCGTTACCTTGTAAATAAAATAATTTATAATAAGTTTAATGTCTATTTACAAATTAAACAAGTTGTAAGCGTCTGTTGTATTAAAAAGAAAATGGAGGCATTCGAAATGATTAAAAATGTCTCAAATTTTTGGATCAGTAATTTTTATGTGCCTTAAAAAAATTAAAACAATCCATCCAACAAGCCATCTTTGCTATTCTTTCAGGTGGCGGCATACGTGCGTACAAATCTAAATTCGTACCGCACACGGGGCGAAACTTACGGGTACTCCACTCGCAAAGCAGACAGACAAAGACGCGCAGACATACCCGCGTGCTAGGGCCCGTGGTGTGCAACTGCTTGCCAGAGACTCATTGATGAATGAATGATATTATATTTATACAGTCAGCTTATAAAATTCTTTCATTTTTATATCCCACACGATTGATAAAAAAACGATTCAAAAAAATTATGACGGATGTGATGATGACCCTCAACTATAACAGCTGCCGACCTACCGAAACAATGAATAACGGGGTTATAGAATAGAACTCCTATTAGAGAGGTTTCATTGCTACAACAATTGCAACACCTTTACTGTTTTACAGCTCTCAGTCTACTGTATTATATTATAGTAAACAGATCAGAGCCTCGTAAACGGTGTACCCGCTCCAAAATTTTACGTCTATTTTCGAGCGCCGTTTAAATACGCTAATTTTCAAATAAATTACTATTTCAAATAATAGATAACTTACGAGTAGTGACGTCAGTTGGGAGTAGTCTACTTGTACGAGCCAATAAATCAATAATTGTGATGGAAACGCGACACTTACTTATATTGATCGTCTTCTAGAAATTTCTGCAGTTCTTCTATGTAACGCACGCTGTTTAGAAAATTAGCAACGTGAGCTACAGGGGCAATATCATATTCCGATAATTGATACTTTTCCAAAGTTTTTAAGATCACCGCCATCTTAGCGATTCGATGAGGTGAACTCAGCGCCGGGTGGGCGTGGTTTATATACACTAAGTCCGTTAAAAATATTCCTGAAAAAAAACATAGTTAAGTAGATAGGTATAAGGCATTGTTCAAGCTACATATAAATAGGTCGCTATTAGCAAGGTCCCCCAAAACGCGAAGTGTAAAGCTCTATAAAAAATTGTAATGAACGTTAAATAATCTTTCTCAGCAACTTTTTAACCGCAGTGTACTAGTTTTTCTGTAACCGTAGCATTGAGCCATCCTAAATTTGGTCGCCGACTTAAAAGTCTGTTATTAACGAAATCACTATATTCGGTTAAAGAATATAGTGACTATCAGATATGTACCTATATTGTATATTGTAATATTAATGTATTCTTGACATTTAATGACTGTAGCATTTGAGCTATATTTATTTTGTTTTCTTACTGTTTTTAATTTGTGTCATGAATTCATGATTATTATTACTTTTGTACATATTGACTTTATTTGATTTTTACTTTTTTTATTTTTTTACACTTAAGATCTCATTATGAATTCATTATAACTATGCGACATATGATAATGTAATTTCCAATATAAAATACATGACTACTACTGATATAATCACTTTGAAAGATCGTGTGACAAAAATCGTTCAATGATTTTATGCTAGAAAAACGTCTTATATCATTAAAGGTGTGTGTGATGATCAGACATAGGAATCCAGGGGGCAAAATTGTATGCCTCCCAAACACTCTCAATAAACTAAATTATCGATGCTTTTCCATATACTAGTGATCGCCCCCAGCATTGTATGTATTTTTTGTAAGTATTGTTCTGAAGACAAGTCTGAAGTTCCCACAGCATATTTCAAAAAAATGTTATGCCCCTATTACCTACCTCCAGAAACAGAAATTATAAAATCATTTAGCCACCTGAAATGGATTTAGCAGCCAAGACGGAGACGTTTAACTCCCGAAAATTTGGAACAAATTTTGATCGTTTATTTCAACAGTCGTAGATGGGACGCGAAGTAATGAAGAAAAAAATATGATGAGTAAAGTTTCAAAAATCGTTTTAAAAAAGAAGAAGAGAAATGGGTGAGGATCAAAAAGTTGGACCATCCATAATTAAGCGTAGTTAACCATACAAACAATGAAGTCGAAAACGTTCCGTTGTGCGATGAAAAATATCCCTACAATTGTATGGCTAATTTTCGTGTCATAAGGGTCACAACGGAATAGTTTCATAGAAAATTTAATTCAGTGAGTTAGCATGCCCAACTTTTTGGACCTTACTCAAACGTTACGTTATTATTTTGTTTAATTTTTTACACTCTTAATAAAAAATATTTTTACAAACAAAACTTGGAGTGATCACTACTAGTATATAGAACGAGCATCGATAATTGAGTTTACCGATATAGGAACTCTCTACCTAGCAATGAAAATTTTTCCCCTGGATTCCTATGTCTGGTGATGATGAAATAATAGTTAAAGTATTTTTAATTCGAGACAATTGTTATACATAATAATGTGTTGCCAGATTTGAATGAAATTTAATAGTCATGTGGAAATGTTCATGCTTTAGTATCGACACTATCTACCTACTTATATGGTCGGTCAGGACTTAATGGGCTCCCTTCTTTTAAAGCAGGAATGTGAATTATAACTTTGCCGGTTCTTTACCCAATAATTAAATACGTTTTGAACTTAGACCTCATTCACCCGAATGATTTTATAGTGTATGTTAAAATACGTTGGTTTAGATAACGCACTTATTTGCGTTGAAAAAACTACCGTGTGAATAAGTAGCACCCATCAACATGGACTTTATTAACTATTGGATCAAAGAGTACATGCATACATACTTACCTTCACTCCTGTAATCCCAGAGTGGTGTTATAGAATTACCTACAACTTTAAAAACTTGTTGATAATTAAGTACCCACATTTTTTTTATCATCGTAATAGAACAGGTTGCAAGCCCATCGCCTAACAAGTACTGACAAGCCTAAAATCCCTTAGTCACCTCTTACGACATCCACGGGAAGACACTATTCTAATCCGATAACCACTCGGGGGATCAAAGAATCTGTGACATTATACCTAGGTACCTTGCTTTGGTAAGCATAAAAAACAAGCTTCTGATATGATAGGGGGGGGGCACTACGATAACAAGTCAAAGCTAATTGTTTTTACCGCCTAGAATAACGGGCATCATAGTTTTTCTTTTAAATTCGTTATTATGTGCTTTTATTTAACATTATTATCAGATTTTTAGTACTTTTAGTTTTGGTTGTAGGAAAGGGGAACGCGCAACTCTAGCGAAAATTACAATTACGCTAAAAATTTATTATCAAATATATGTAATGAATGATTATTTAAGAGCTATCCAATGATACCTCATTCAAAATTATAATGTAAAAAAACCTTTTCTTTACTTTACATAATATGTAGGAGGCACCCGAAAAACTACAACTTTGTCAACCTAGGTAATGTAAATGTATAACTATGACAAAGTATAGCCTTGTAGTATCAAGAGCGTCTAATTTAAACCGCGGACAGACGGACAGACGTAGATGGCGAAGCTATAAGGGTTCCTAGTTGACTACGGTACCCTAATAATAGGGAAATAGTGTTCGTTGTTTTAGTTTTATTTGACTAAATCCTTAGACTGTAGGTACCCGGTTTTCAAAACCTAGATTTTTTGCATTTCCCCTCTGGCACTAAATTAGCAATTACTTTTTTTAGACTAAAATAAACGACTTCACTTCTCTGTTTCTAAATTCAGATAAGATGTAGAATTTTTTAAACTAACGGGCATCAATGTTGTATTGCTTTTTTTCACCCAACAGCTCAAATAAACAAGTTTTTTTTTAAAAAACGAAATAAAGAAAAGTTAGAAAATATCTTAAATTCATAAAATATGGAATACCTATATCAAAAACCCTTCACATTTGAACTTGACCTATTTCCCGTCATTTATTTGTCTATCGACAGTTTTCGTTTGACCCACTTTAAAAGGGACACTTAGAATGAATTATACAATAAGTGTGATTTTAGGTGTAATATTGTGCTCATAATAGGTATAATCTTTACAAACAAGCTTTACTCAAATAACTCACCAAGATATGGTATACAGGGCAGGGATATGCTTTTTAAATATTCCCTTAAAGTTGACCAGTTATCTTCCTCGCCAAACAATTCAGCCAGTTTATCAAACTGTTGTTTATCTTTTTTTGATAGGTAGCTCCATGTTTTCGACAACCTATAACAACGTAAAATAAAAAACAGTCAAGTGCTAGTCGGGCTCGCGCTCTAAAATATGATAATGTTCTCTTTAAACTTTTATACCCAGGGGGCGAAACTTTGGTGCCGGTGACGTCATAATGACGCAAATTCACATATAGGATGCTTTTATATAAACAATATTGCGACACCCCACTGATTCCTAATAATGCCATAATGATAATGTAAATATTAAAATAATGACAAAGACGATATGAATAAAATATTTTATTGGGTTATGTACGTACCTAATTCTAACAAAAAATATTCTTTTCACAAGTAAATAAAAAATATTAAATCATAATATTTCGTTCTTCCTTATTCTCACACGTTCATTCAGGACAATATACCTAATCTTTATAACCGCACCTGGAGCAAGTATTGTTCAAAGTCAACCTTTCTTATCTTTTCTCAACCTGTTAACGAATTCGTTATCGCAGGCCACACCAGATATTGATTTTGGACTATCAAGCTGGGATACAATAGACATTTTTTTTACAAAAAATTAAACGACTACCTACCCTTACGCTTATTTGGAGAGTAGTTTATTTATTTATTTAAATACTTTATTGCACAAAATTAAAATATTAGCAGTAATAGTAGTAGTGTAGTGTGTGTGTGTGTTTGTTTATCTCGAAAAGTAGGCGTGGCTTCTTTACTGCTTTAGTTTTATATATACTGTGCCAATAAATTGTTATTAGTGGTGATGTAAAATCTCGATAAAAACACTCTGAATGTAGCATGACGTCATAGGCCTGTCATCGGCACCAAAGTTTCGTTCCCTGTTTATACCCAACAGTCAGAAAGTTACGTCAAGGGATATTTTACATGACATCCTGAGTCGTGCGCCGGACGCCAGGATTCCTGAAGTTGGGGCACGTAAAATTTTGGTTTACCGTGGGATTCAAAAGGTTTACTTGCTGCCGCACTCAGAGACGTCAATTAAATTTAATGCTTGTTTAGTGACGTGTTGTCTTATTCTATTGCTATAGCAAAGAAAGTGACAGAAACAACTTTAATCAAGCATTAAATTTAATTGACGTCTCTGAGTGCGGCAGTTAATCATTTAAATACATAATAGGGAATATTGATGACTTTTTTTCAGTTTCAATTAAAGTTGATTCATGTTACAAACAGTTAAGAAAAAACATTCTTTGAATAGCTATAAAAATAACCAAGATTTAATTTAAGCCAACAAAGATTTTTTTCTTTCTCTTTCTAGCAAAACATAATTTGACATAGAGTTTATACGGCCGACCTGTTACATTGCGTCACAGTGCATATCGGATCTCTCTGTCTAATCGCTGTTTGATTAGCAGTTTGAAATGCGTGTATCATCCGTATTTCTTGGCCGATTTTAATTTTACTTTCACTTTTGGTGATCTCTATTACATTATTTTCAAATTTTGTTGAGAAATGCGATTTAAAAAATCCATGCATATTACCAGCAGCAGCAACCAAATAGTAATGAGAAGCTAACATACAAAATAATTAGACGACGTACAGAGGAGTGAGTAATTGCAAGACAAAGTCGATAACAAGTCGATTAAAAAAAAAAAGTCTACAGTATTAACTGTGTATCGGTAAAGCTTGATGATAAGACCAGGGTAGTGATTCTCTCAAAAGCAAAGGTGAGCGAATGCAGGAGTGAAGTCCAAACGTCGAGTTTAAGTAGTCCCGTCAAAGCGAACAAAACACATTTTAGCGCGTGCATTCTCAATTAGGCAGCCTTATACGTTCGAGAAGCCATGCTGCCAAATTGAATACACGCGCTGAAATGTGTTTTGTTCGCTTTGACGGGACTACTTAAACTCGACGTTTGGACTTCACTCCTGCATTCGCTCACCTTTGCTTTTGAGAGAATCACTACCCAGGTTCACATGACAAGCGCTCAGCGCGCGTTTTGATAACGCGCGTTTACAACTACATACATTTTATTCAGCCGCTCCTATTAAAACATAATATTTACGATCTTTTTTGTGCATGAATTGTAACAAAAATCATAATAGATATTGAATTTATTGAATGTACATAAATAAAGTTTTTTTTTCTGTATTGGATTGAATAAAGTAAAGATTTTCATCACCGAAAAGTCGAACCTAAAAAGTAACGTTTTTTCTTGTGATCTTTATATTCAAAGAAGACGAAGATTCCAGAGACGGAAACGACTCCGATTGACTATGACTATTTAAATGTTTTTTCTTTTATTTCAAACGGTTTAAATAAAAGATAACAATCCAAACTGCTTTTTATTCATTTATTTAATCGATAAAAGCAATAAAATAGTTTTGAGCAACTTTTGAGGTCAAATACTCCTCTGTGCGACGGCTTGGCCTAGTTGGTACGAAGCTAGCGGTCCTGGGTTCGATTCCCGGTATGGGCAAATATTTGTGTGATGAGCGCGTAACTATTTTTTTCTCTGTATAAGTAAGTTTATCATTGTCTAGTACCCAAAGCACAAGCCTCGAGCTTAGTTTAGGACTAGGTCAATTTGGGTACGTATCAGAACGCCTAAACTTAATAAGCCTAATGTATTATAATCCCTGAAAGTTCATAATACCTAATGGCTTTTTTTTCTGAAACTGAAAATATTTCAGGACTTTTCAAAACGCTATTGTATAGAACTCATTAGGTTAGGTTAGGTTTGTTTTGTAACATTCCAGAAAAGTTTACGGTTTAAGAAAAAACAACCATTAGGTATTATGAACTTTTAGGGATTATGATACATTAGGCTTTTTAATTTAAGGCGTTCTGATACGTACTCGTCAATTTGTGTGAGGTTGTTTTTGGCAGCTTTTATACAAGGTGTTAGGCAGAAGGTTGGACAAACTTCGCGAAAAAAAAACACCTTTTACATACAAACAGCCGAAATGTATGGAACAGCTGTTTTTTTTCGCGATTTGGATGTTGATCCCATAATAAAAGTTGATGAATATGACCTACAAAGTTAGTCCCTGAAATTTGTCCAACCTTCCGCCTAACACCCTATATACAGGGTGTCCCAGAAACCGACGTCAACCCGCCTAGGGCTGATAGAGCAGCTAAAAAGCTATCGATTTAACCCCTATTTATGTTAAGCGATTTTTGCTAGTTTCGGAGATATTGATCATTTTAATCTGAATTTTTGTAATTTTCCCTTATGTCCATGTTTCGAAAAATCATTAATTTCATGTTTTATTTCATAAGTTTTTAAGCAGCATCTTACATAATTAGAATCATTATGAATCAGCGAAATTTTTAAACTTATTTGTTCGTTTTTTTTTTCATTATTTTTTTAAGTAATTACGTCAAGTTTGTTTCTCCATGCTAGGTATCCCATGAAAAAACAACTTTCAGTCCATTTCAGACCACCCTGTCAGATTACGCCATAACCTGAAAACCCATTTTCACGCGTTTTCTGGACACCTTATGGAACTTTGAAGTATATTACAATATATTTTACGGCGAATTTTCCACTAAGAGTGAAAGAGATATAATGAGAAAGAAACAACGATACTGATAACCTTCAAGAAGCGTGTGAAAGAGATAACACGATTAGAAATGAGATCATTCAAGAAGGCATTCTGGAAAATAGTCGGACACAGGGACTATAAAAGGTGGAACGATTGCGGCTACCAGTTTTTTACTTGGACAGCGAACATGCGAACAAGAGCGAACCGAACGGTCATCTAATAATCCAAAGCTAATTGTGCGATAATTGTTTGTAACGGTAAAGTGAGTGCGTTAATAAAGTCTAGCTCTTCATTTTATTATCGGTGTAATTGTGTATTTCTACCAGTTACCTACCCCTACGTTGGTACGTAACAATATTTAAATATCTTACTAATATTATAAATGCGAAAGTTTGGATGCTTGTTACTCGAACTTCATTGGATGCTTGTTACAGAACGGCTGAACGGATCTAGATGAAATTTGGCACAGAGATAGGCAGTCTGGAATAGCACATAGGCTACTTTTTATCCCGGAAATTGGAGTTCCCGAGGGAATAGCGATAAACGACTTCTACGCGGACGGAGTCGGATAATATCGATAACATCGATAAAAAGCAGTGTTCTCTCCCTACCAGCTGTCAAATACAACCAGCAAATATCTGACCCATGCATATAACTATAAAGATTATCCATTATGTTTATTTATTATGTTCGCTTCTATCTTGCACGTAAACAACAACTCCGAAACTTATCCCCTTTTTAAACTGAATAGGTATAATATTATAGGTAATTATTATAAATTATCATCGACATACCAATAGACGCCGGGTTCCATACATAATTCTCTTCGAAAAGTGTCCTAGGGCGATACAAACTTCATCTATATATATAAAAGGCAAACCTGACTGACTTATATATCAACGCACAGCCGAAACTGCTGTATCTAAAAACTTGAAACTTGGTACGGGGGTTCCTTTCATGATTTAAGTGAGCACTAAGAAAGGATTTTCCGAAAATCGACCCCCAACGGGAAGAAATGGGAGGAGTAGCGGGAAACTAATTCTATATCTCGCTTATTATTGAATATTTTTGCTCTTCAATGAATTTATATAATATAATTTGTATGTTATTACCTAAATTAAAGTATAATGCAAATTAAGGAAGACATTTCAATTTTAATTAATACCGGTATTGATCCCTGCTTAGGACACTTATTTATTAGGTACCTACCAACGAAAAAATATGTAAGCATTTCGGCGCAGTTCATACCTACCCAATTGGTCAGTTCATAGTCATACCTACCCAATTGGTACTTTTCTGTTGAGTTTTCTTTAAAACGGGTTTTGGGTTATCCTTACTAATAAATTTTAAAAAAATATGCGAAAGTGTGTTTGTTGGTTAATTTCGTCTTCAAGATTTAACGCTTCAACCGATTGAAGTGAAATTTGGTACAGACACAATTTATCTGTGTATCTATATTTTTTCATTTTGAAAAATCGAACATGTCCCTTTGTTGTCGCGATAAACAACCTACTTCTACGTGAACAGAGTCAAGGGCAAAAGCTAGTTGTGAATAAAAAAAGGTTATACGTAAACGGAACCCTGATAGTGCGTATGCCGACTTGCACTTGCCTGGAACGGGTTCCCTACTTGTTTTAGCCAAACTTTGCCGCGGAGGTGTTATAAGTTTTACATATGTGTATCTGTGTCTATTTGAGGCATGGGAATGGACCGATTCCAACGCGGGATTTTTTAAAAGATATTAGCTATGAAAGAAGGGGTCGCCATTATTTTTGGGGTTTCTATCAATATAATGTTTATATTATAAGATAAAGACTAAATACTTCTATATGATCTTACCTGTAGACACTTGCACTATTCAAAGCAGATATAATGGCAAACAAAGAATGCAAATTGTTAAGTTCATGTAACTTTTTCCCTACTTTAATAAAATGTGCCAGCGTCTCAGCTCTTGCTTTAGGCGATTGTCCATTTAAAACTTCTTGTACAGTCCAAAAGCTTACCTAGAAGATATTAAAGGCATAAAAGTAAATATTTTAGTATTTCCAAAATCAATTATGTTTTTGTACTTAGTAAACATATATTTTACCCTGTTGAACCTTCTTGAGAAAGCTACAACATTTGGTGCCACGGTCTGCTTATTTAACTTAATCCAACCACATGTAGTGAGTTCCTCTGCTTTAATAGCTTTAAAACACGGTAGATCTAGTAGTGTGAGTTGGTTTGCAATATCCTCAGGAGTCAGTCTCAACGCAGAACAGACTATTTCATCCCAGGACTGGTTGATACTGGAGGCAGCCGGAAGACTACTGGTCTTGTAGTGGTACATGGGGTCAACTTGCCTGTTGCTGCTGCCATCACCGAGCCTGTGCATATGGAAAGTGATTTACACAAAAAAAATACCAAACATGGAAAGGATTTTTGGGAAAGGATGTTTTGGGAAACGGACAGAACGGTCCGAAACCTCGAGTTCCGGTAGCCATCTGTGGTTTTCGTAATCAGTTCCACTTCACCAAATCATACTTGCTGAATGCAAATGCTGGACTTGTTTCTAAAAAACAGAGATTGAAAGTCCTCATCAAAAACTTTTGCTGAAGGGAACCACAAACCAAAACATTATCTAGTTGGTTGAGAGAGGCGATGGCTGAGATATGCATCATACTCGTGAATGGGTGCTGTCTGTGGGGTCCGATCTGTTCACGTTTGCTAGGACTTGTTGTTCAATCAATCATTCTACCTAGTTATGGCTTTTGGCGTAGAGACCTCTTCATGTTGTTCTCATAGTCATTATTATTAGTTTAAGGCTTATTGACCTAACATTTGTAATAAATTTATTTTTGCTAGTATATTTAGGTATGTTTTTATAATTGAAAAATTGCTTCTTTTCCGCAATGATGGTCTTGTCTGCAGTGCTGGTAGATTCACTCAATGTTACCAACGTGTCAAAGAGCCCTCATGTGGCCTATTTACTGAATAAATATTTTTGAATTTTGAATTTTAAAGAAAGCTAAACCACATGCACAAGACACAAAACAAAAAATTTGAAAAAATTGATTTCAGATAACATTCCTTAACTTTTTATAATATAAACTAGACCAATATTATTGTGTTTTAGAATTAGTACACCCTTTTAGAATAAGTATATCTTAATAAATGCAAAATAAATTAACTATTAATCCTAAGGAAAATTTTAAAGTATTGGTTTCTTCCTTTATGAAATATTGTCAATTGTTATAAACAACTCTAATTGTCATTATAAAGAGATGACTATTAATTGAAAGTGTTTATCAATTTTGTTTATCATTTGCCCTTATCTAGTATGTAAAAGATAAGGAGTCGAAAATTTATAGGCCCTTATTATTAATACTAGAATGTTTTAATATTTCTCACCACCACCACATAATAATAGAGGCCAAATTATTTATTTAACCCTACTAAAACATCTGTATATACCAGCCAAACTATGATAAATTCAAAAGGAGTTTAATGATTTGAAAGATTCCTTAGTTGCATAACCGTTAGAACTAGATTTCAGATAGAGGTGGGTGGAAGTGGAACTGAAACCGATGTCCTGCCAAGTGGCTTGTCTCATTATAAATTAAGATGTTAGGTACATCAATGAAGTGTCAAAATTTCTTGCACAACATAAGAACATAAACAGACTGTTCAGATATAAAAAAATATATTACCCATAATTATAGTAGCATATGCAGTCATCTTTTGTGTATGTCTTTAGAGTATTTAATGGAATATGGATTGTTTTTTTGTAATTTTGTTTACAGGGCGGCTTGACAGCCAGGGGCCAACTTTCCTCATCTTCATTCTGTAACCAATTGAATTACAAAAATATAGTTAACTACATTTTGTCCACTACTTGGTTTACCAAGTATCAAATTTATATTGTCCAATATTTATACTGCCTTTTTACTATTATCTTATTAGATGTATAAAATATGACAAATATGGCCACCCCTTCTATGCATAGTAAATGATGGATCCAGAACAAATTATTATAAACCGTTCAGTTTTTTTAAATCATATTCTTGGTATAAATTTTCAACTTAACAGACTTGAACTTGTTTTTTATATCCAGTATACAAGTTGTTATTAAAAGAGTAATTTAAAAGTGTGATAATACCAGCCTTACCTCAACTATCCTCAATACTGCACTATCACTAAGAATATCCCTCGGCATTTTTGTTGAAACAATGGCACATACTTCATGTAAACACAAGTATAACCTGTAACACAACAGTCAAATGAGCTTAATACCCAATAAATTGACACAACATTTACTTCACGACAGAAATCAAAGAATAAAACTGAGAAAATTGTGCCTACAAAAAATATTTTTCATTTTTACCCAACTGACCCAGAAGGTGGGTTATGTTTTTACTTATACTGAATCATTTTAATGCTACATTCGTTCATTGAATACGTTAAGAGCATAACTAGAAACTTTTAAACTTGAAGTTAACAACTTATTCTCAAAAAACCGATAGGTAATCACCTATTGATATTATAAGTACTGTAACTAACCGGTCTAAAAACGGCCTTTAAACATTTTTACAGCACTAATATACCTACTTTTCTACATCATCACAGCTTACCAATTATTGACTACTGCATGGTAAATTGCGACTGTTTGTTAGCAAAAAAAAACATCAAATATGTACATGCTAAACGTCTACCCCATTTGTCTAAGTCACAGATTATAACATATCACAGAACAGGGGCACTACTTTGAAATCAATTATTCGAACTTCGGATCGCCCCATCACTTTCTTGCGAATTAGTGACGCGTCGAGAGCAAAAGGGATACCAATAGACGAAGTTCGAATTACGGATTTCAAAGTAGAGCCTCAGGGGCTCTACTTTGAAATCAGTAATTCAAACTTCGGATCGCCCCGTCATTTTCTTGCGAATTAGTGACGCGCCGAGAGCAAAAGGGATAGCAATAGACGAAGTTCGAATTACGGATTTCAAAGTAGAGCCTCAGAATGTATGGCACAGACTAATAAGAGATAGTAGTAGTACGTATATGCAAGGGGAATAAATACGTCCCTACGTATGCAGTACGATTTATAGTTTATGGTTAAATTCAAAGACAAATAGATTGTTCTTAGACAAACGAAGTACCTATATAACTCTACTTGAATTCTACTTGACACGCAAATGACAATACCAAAATTGAGGGAGATAGTTTTATAGAGTTCTCAATTAGAGAGACAGAGAAGGAGATATTTATTATAGTCACTGTCATAGGCGCACTTTTTTTTTTGCTACGCACGATCGCACAATCGGGTTTATGCCACGCAAACCCCTGGCGCCCGTCTCATGAAGCTACAAGTTACAAATTACAAGCGGAAGTCTCTTTCTAACTCTCTTTGCTAGAAAGAAACTTCCGCTTGTAATATGTATTATAATACTTAGGTCAGTTCAACTTAAATCGGCGTCCCACCATATATTTAACCAAAATTTTCCCACCATATATTTAAGGCCCCCGTAGACGACCAATTGCAATTGGGATACACCAAAAAAAATAACTGCTTGATTTTACATTTTTATTCGAAAGAATAGCCTTTTATAAGAAACTAATTTGAAGCATTTCAAGATTAAATGTATTATTGATATTTAAAATAATTAATTAAATTAAAGTAACGACAAGATTTCTATTGAAATTTAGATGCGATATTGCCACACACGTACAATCCATCCCTCGATTTCAGTCTGAACCGACGGATCGTTCCGTATATGGGGCCCTTAACATTGAAACAGGACTATTAAGGCCGGCCGCATACATTCGTTTTCCGTATACGGTTTCCGAATACGTTTTCCGCATTCGGACATCCGCGGCCGGCCGCATACATATGTTTTCGTACACGTACCTAAGACTTACTTTACATCACAATCTTTATAAAGCTACAAATTACAATTTATAGGTTATGGCTCCTGTACACAATGGCCCATCATGGGCGAGCGGCGAGCGTAAGAGACGCATTTATAACTTAGAGCGAGCAGCATATTCTTGTATATCACTCTTACGCATTACTCCATCCATACGTTGGGCCATGATGGGCCATCGTGGAGAGGAGCCTTTACAAGTTTCTATTTGACACAACCTCGACCAATGACGACCAAGAGCCATTTGAGCAGTGTTGCTAGTTTAGACCTGTAAAATTGTAACTTGTAGCTATATAAAACTTGCCCCAGCTATGTTTCTCCACTGTTTAGATTACGTATTAACAGTACTTATTCCATGATAGCTCTTATTTACTTGATGAACAGTAATGGCGGCCGAGTTAAAAACTATTCCATAACAGTTCAAATCAAATAAAATAGGTAATCGTTTTTACCGCCTAGAATAGAGGCCCTAAGTGTGTACACACGTTAAATCTCACTTGATTCATAGGAAATTTAAATTTAGGGCTTGCCACTCCGGGGTTATATGATTTAAAGTTCTTGATACTTGATTTTCCACATTCTTTAAAAGCATGATGCGGGGAACTCAGTCCGAGTAGAAGTCTTTATTTCTTTGCGTATTATTCAATTTTCTAGGATAACATTAAAATATAATGTGCACATACATTAACTATACATCTATGCAGTACAGATAGAAAAAGCAGAGATTTTCAATATTAGTAACGATTAGGTAGTTACCTACGTAACCTTTTACATCAACTTCGAACTTTCATTTCCTAAGAGATAACACGCTACAATATGTATATTTAATTTAATAGGATTTAGTTCGAAATGACTTCAAAAATTCGATGACGTATCGTTGTTTAGCTAACAATACCGCACAGGTCAAAATTAAATTAACTCTTAATAAAATTCGCGTTCAGTCGTTGACTTACGCGGTATTGTTAGGTAAGCGACTATTATTGTGCAACTTTAACGTGAATCAATCTCGTATTCCGAGGAGATGTGCGATATTTCTTTTCTTTTTAATTTCCTTATAAAAACATCATGAACACCGTGCCGCACAGCTACGGTTCGCCGTATGGTGGTAATGGGTAATCCTGGAATTAAATGGCACCTAATTATTAAGGGTTCTAAATAGACTTTTTCGTGTCAGACATAAAAGCCAAATGAGGTGATAAGTAACGTTTCTGCAAAATGTACAACGGACCTTAAAGTATTAATATTATTTGGCTTCATTTACTGGTCCGTTGTATGTAAATACGACACTAAATCTAAGATTGTATTTGATGTATATCTTTTTCCTCGCTAATTTTACAGTACACAGGCTTTTATCTCATTTCTCTAATTACTAACGCTATATTTATGTAAATGTAACAAACGATAACAAACTCTGACAAGCGGTGAAATTTGAATTGACAGGCGTAAGGCAACATTGCCATATGAAACCCGATTTCTTTTTACTTTTAAATTTTTCATGAGATTCTGGTAGACCTATATATACACAGATATACACATTATACAGATACACAGATACACATTTTATCGCAAATGTATTAAAAAACGTCGTTTCATACACGTGCGGAACTGTCATTTTCACTCATGATCATACCGAATGTCCCGAGTCTTGCCCTCCTACACCTCGGGACTCGTGTATCATGACATACTTTCCGCATTTGCATCAAATGTACTATTAGAATTAGTTAGTGTTCTAGTTTAAAGTATTTTTTATGTGTATTTTTTTTTTTTAAACGTTCATAACGTTAACGGATCTGTTAAAGGTAACAAAGGGAAATGTGCGGTGGTGCACTGGATCCCTAAGGAAAAAATAAAAAAAAGCCGCATGTTTAACTTGTCTGTGATTGCCTAAAAAATAAAGGAAGCGCTATAACTTCCGTAATACTGAGATCGTTTTGATTCCCTTAATATTATTTTGTTTATAAATAAACATTTTCATGGATAGAAAAAGTTACAATTTGGAAGGTATAAAAAATTAAATATAATGCTATTCCTACAAATGTTAAGTTTGAGTAATAGTCGTATTTAGTTTGGTGAATGATGATAGTCTATGTAAACTGTTATGGCGTTTGTCTTGCGATACACAACGCATATTCATGTCTGTACCGTATTCAGGCAAAATAATCTTATCTGACTAGGCCAAATTTTCTTAAAATCTTCATTGTTAAAAATAAACATGTTTTTAACTTAGTTAAGAAACCACTAGTTGTAAAGCGTACGTTTTTTAGGTTATGTTTCCATCTTTTATAGGTATTTTAGGTGAGCTTCTGTGATACGGTTGATCAAATGAGTGTTTTTCTTGATATACGTATTCCTTAATGTGATATCTGTATGATTTTCTATCGGTTTTTAGATATTCAGTCATGGTGGGAAGTGCCCAGTATTGCGTACTTTTGTTCCTTATTCAGGACTGCGTTCAATCTTCTGGATTTTGACATAGAAGTGAGTCTTACTTGTTTTGCCCGTATGTACTGTGGTTTTTATGGATAAAGACGACATAAACCTTCGCCTTTGATTTTAGGAACTTGAAGAAGCTCTTTTGACAGATGGGACGGAAGAAACAGCCAGTTCCCTCCTGACAGAGTTGATCGTGCGACTTCTGAAGGGCTGCCTTGGCAACAATGAGATCTCGGCGTTTAACTATCAGGTATTTATCATACTATTTTTGAGGATGTGTCACTTCACTCCCTTCTCTGGGAAAGCATTCATGGTCACTGGTTTTTTATTGCAGATGTATTTGAGACGACTCTTCAGACAAAAATGTCAAGAAACATCAAGATACAATCCCTTCAACACTGATATTGACTTCCAGTTTTTACCTCTCCGCACTAAAGTAGAAATATTGTATGCTTTGTGTGATTTTCGCTTAGATGCTGAAGATGTTTTTGATTTGTTCAAAAACCTTGAAGCTGAAAGTTTGCGAGTAGAACCTCTCGGGTAAGTAGGGTACATACAATGATTTAGAGTCATGTGTTGAGTCTTGATTGTCTAATTTTATTCTTAAATTCCGCTTTACTTTTCAGATATGATAATAATGACTCTGCATACTGGTACTTTTATGGCACAAGATTGTATCGTGAGGATACAGTAAAAAAACTTAAAGGGAAATATAAAAAAAAGAGGATAAAGGAAAGCAGAAAGCGTGGCTGGTTTTATGGGGATGACTGGTTGGAAGACGAAGACACAGAGCGGGTTTGGCAAGTTGTGTGCTTCACCGAAGAAGACTGGACCCACCTGACGGAAAAATTCAGCCGTGCTAAAAGCAAGGTTGAAAGAGAATTGTTCCGGTCCCTGTCTCAAAACTTTTTACCGGAAATACCACGACTCTTTCAAGAAAAGGAACGTCTGCAACGCAAAAGGTAAGAATAATATAGGGTAATTGCCCAAGTTTTCCATCTAGCTCCAAGTTCTCAGCTGTTTAGAACAAAAGCTTATAATAGTCAAATAAAAAACAGCTTATCACGCAGGTTTGGTCTTGTTAGGGCCCTTGTACCAAAGCATTCATTTCACAAACATAAATATATTATTTATTATCTAGTTGAGACTAATAAAAATTATCATAGTTGGTGTTTTAGTTTTCATGTTACAAAAGTGTAACTTCAGAAAAATAGTGATATGAGGAGAGTTCTCTCGAATGGTTGTTAAGTGTTTTGCGAGGTTGTGGTAGACTTTTTTTGTGCATAAGGCTCAATTAAAACATTATGACCTTAAAATAATGTAGTACTTAATAATAATATCTACAGTATACTTATAAAATTTTACTGGATTAATACTGAATTACTTAGTAGCAATTTCACCAAATGATGTTAAAATTAATCAATGTTATTCGCGATGTCCAGTAAGATCACCTGGTAGGATCCCCCACATACAAAATTAATAGGTAGGGTATCCTACCAGGTGATCTTACTGGACATCACGATGTTAATCGACTGTTAGTTCATACATTTTGAAAGCTGTTAACGTTCTAATCGTCTGTTAAGTAGTTAACATTGTTTGGTGAAATTGGTACTATATCTGCTAAATATTTAATTTTGTGTACTGGACAAAAACTGTAATTGCAGGTGTAATTTTGTTTAAATTTTCAAGATCCTATGCCATTTTGTATCTGTGTTTGATGTAAAATGACCTTGGTGGGTACTCAATTAGACATTTAAATTTCGTCCACCTAATTGTTATTGCTTCACAAGCAAAATCAATTTAAATGTGCGACCCCCCCGCCGCTTAAAATACGGAGATGGTACGGAATCGCAGTGACGCATCGTATCCATACGATTTTTATATCGCATGCCCTCCACACCAATTCCAATTCCAATTTTTCACGGAATGGCTTCTGTCCATATGGACAACTTTGCCAGTGTCAAGGTTTGAGGCTACAGATGACGCTGCTTAAAATATGTTGACAGTACGGAATCGCAGTGACATGCCGGAAACGTCACGACTTTACTTTGACATTTACGGCACGTCACTGCGATTCCGTACCATCTCCGTATTTTAAGCAGCGGTGGGGTCGCACCTTAAATGTATGGACGATAAATAGGCAGCCTAAATATTGGATTACTTTTTGACCATTTGCTCTGGAACCTAAAATTAGCATCTATTCCATCGTCTAATTTTCATTAATTAAAGTTTATTGCTTTGGCTCAAAATACTTAATACACATGAAAGAAAGCTTACATTAAGTACCAATGAAAGATATTGTTAGCCAAGCAGATTTTTTAAACATTTTAAAATTAAAAGACATGGTTGGGGCCAAAATTTGCTGACAAAAACTAGCAAAATCGGTAATTTACTTCGGACAATTATAACTTAATGCTTAATCTAAACTTTAAATAAAGCATATTATTAGCACTATAGTAGTTTTTTGTATATACATTCTATTACTTACTAGCTTCAGCCCGCGATATCGTCCGCGTAGAATTATATCATCATAATTCCCTCGGGAAAATTAAAATTGCTTGATTGGAAATGGATTCTTTTTTGCCTATGTGTTAATCCAGGGTATAAGCTACCTCCATTCCGAACTTCATGCAAATCCGTCCAGCTATTGCAGCGTGAAAGCATAACAAACATCCATACATCCATACTTTCGCATTTATACGTGAAACGGAATTCCGAATGTATGTGGCCGCCCTTAGCCATTTTTCTGACTTTCTTTCTGAACGTGCACATCAGAGATCGGACAGCGTCTTGGTTGAACGTTTTTGCGGCCCTGCTCCAGTCCCGATAAAATTGCCCTTCAGAATCGGCAGAACGGCCACTTTTCCGAAGTTCCACTTTCATTATAGCCCATAAACGTTCGATTGACCGAAGATTTGGGCAATTTGGTGGATTCATTGTTTTTGGTAAAAAGTTAACTTTTTCTGCTCATACCACTGTAACGCCTTGGACCCATAGTGGCAAGATGCCAAGGGCCAAAATACAGTCCGGACACTGTGTTTTCTAATCATAGGCAGAATTCGTTTCTTGAGGCATTCCTTTACATAGAGATCAGCCGTCATTGTAGAGGTAGAGGTGGACACGATTTTAGGCCACGTTCACAGATCGCCTGCCACACCATGATTTTCTTACCAAAATTTATCAGTAAAAATGGACTTTTAAGATTTACTAAGGTCTGATCCTTTATTAATTGTATAAAACTGAGGTCCTGGCAGTGATTTATAATCCAACTTCACTTACGTTTCATCGTCATTTGTAACACAAAGATTCTTCCTTGAGAAAATAGAGTCGTATGCCTTTCGTACTCTGGTTTTGATCGAAATTTGTTGTTTATCGCTTCTTTTCTTTTACATGTCTTCAAGTAATTCCTTTGCTTAGCACGTTGGACCATTCCCGCAGTTGTTCCTTATTTTTTGGCAATATCCCGGACAGGCGTCTCTACATTTTTCTTGTATGCCTTTCGTATGTTTTTTCCAAAATGGGGTTTGAAAGACCCGGTTTTCGACCTGATTTCTGTTTGTCGTTGAAAGTAAACTCTTGGCCATAGTTTTTATGGCAGTTTGGATCGCACCAACACTCACATTTTCAAGCTTAGCCAGCTTTCTGAAAGTGATTCAGAATATAATTATTTAAATTGAAATAAACCTCTGTCAAGTTATATTTATACTTAACGATACAGTCAGTAGGTACACATTAGACGCTTGGCGTTGCGTTCTGCGCGCGTTGGACGCGTACATACAGCGCGCTTAGCGCGGCGTTCGACAAGCGTTACCAGGGTATCCATACTGGCTCAGTTCGGAAATGGATCTAAGCGATCAATCTCCATTTTGGTGAAATATGTGGCCACTCTACACGAAAGCGCGCGATCAAATGTACGGCAAAATGGCGGTGCATGTAACTCAAAGCGCGCGGCTGACGCCCGCGCAACGTTCGTTCGTAAATATGTGAACGCGCGTTTCACGCACGCTTGACCAGAAGCGCGCGCTTGCATGTGTACACATCAACAGAACTCCTGGTTCTCAAAACACGCGTTGGCAAAGCGCGAGTTTGATAGCGCCCAATGTGTACCCGCTCTAATAGTAAGACCCCGTTCACATGACAAGCGCTCAACGCGCGTTTTGATAACGCGCGTTTACAATTACATACACCGTACGCGCGTTAGCATGCGTACGACCCTGAATAAGTATTATGTAGTTGTAAACGCGCGTTATCAAAACGCGCGTTGAACGCTTGTCATGTGAACGTACCCTTATGATGTCGCCACTGTATACCGGCGTACACGCGGCGCAGAACCGCCTTGGAAATGGTAGGTAATAAACAAGGGGCGGAATTTTCATAGCAAAGTATCAAACGTCGGGAAAACGGGATTGATAACTATTTTTTATCGACTGTTCCAGTTATCGATTTTCTCATCGTATAAAAGGATCTACATTGAAAACAGGACCAGAGGGCTTATTGTCTAAAGCACTCGCAATCACGATCGTTTTCGAAATCGAAGGCTTGTCTGCATACAAAATGAAAACAATTGCTCCACTTTGAAGCCGGTTGCGATTGCGAGTGCGTTAGACAATAACTGCCACACTCAGAGACGTCAATTTAAGTTAACGCTTGATTAAAGTTGCTGCTATCCTATCACTTTCTTTGCTACAGCAATAGAATAAGACAACACGTCACTTAACAAGCATTAAATTAATTTGACGTCTCTGAGTGCGGCAGTAAGCCCTCAGTTTAAATGATGACCATTTAGAGAAAAAATTACCATTCTTTATTACTATAGACAAGATGAAGAGAATATAATTAGTACAGATATAGATTTCGATTCTGTTATTTGAATGAAGGTTAGTTTACTGTTAGTTATACTGTTTAACATATCCGTTTTGGTTTTATATTTAAATTGTAACAAAGTAAAACTGGTTATCCTAGTCCAAACATGGTTTTAAAAAGTAAAACACCAGGTATGTATGTAATGAAATTTCATACATTTCCGCGGCTGCTGCCGTTGGTAAATAATAACTTTTTTTAAATTTTGCCTATACCTGGAACTCAGAACTTCGCATGCTGATTTTACAACAGAAAGGTAAACATTTCCGAGAATGTGGGAGAAAAAAAAATACTTTCACCCTTGCTTTGTAGACATGTATGAAAAGTACTATAATAGTTATTTATGTAACTGGTACATGATGAAGCTTCTTAAGGTACGAGTGCCGAAGCTAAAGCGCGAGCTTGCGGGCGCTCTAATTACAGGCACGAGTACCTTAAGAGCTAATTACCTATGTATCGTTGCATACATATTTTTTTCTACAAGCTTAAAATGATAAACGACAAAAATAAAGAATCGCTAACTTTTCTTGTATACTTTCCTCGATTTATCTGCTAAAAATGACTTGTCAGCAAAGTCATTTTCATTATTTCGATTGGCGTTAATAGTGCGCCCGTTTCCGTGTTACACGGCAACGGTTTTATGGCCCGTTCGGCACGAGAAATGTGGCTACGTGTAATTAAGTCACATGTACCCGTGTAGATTCGTGTACACGGGTTCACGTACCTTCGTACACGCGGATCCGGTCCACTAACACTGTATTATCAACACTTAAAAACTGAAGGAACCCAATTGGACACTTTATTTTTAAAAAAACTGACCAAAATTTTGGTCGTGTTATTGTCCCTTTCAAAGATGGTTTATAGTCACCAAAAAAAAACTATAACGGAAATGGCTGAATCTGGTACATAAAGTAAGTACTAGTTGTACTCATGTCAAACATGCAAAAACTGACCAAAGTTTTAATTACTGATCTCGCTTTAGCTTTTGGAAGTTTTATTTACCTACTCGTAGGAAATTGGTTATAAAAAAGCTTCGCGTCTTAATTGTTACATTTTAAGTACAGGGACCAAACAAATCAATAGTATTTCAATGTTGCTCAAGTGATCGATGGACCAACCGATTGGTGTGGTGAAATCCATTAATTCAGTTAATTTTCTATGTTTCTAGATTAATTCCATGTAGCAGTGAAATGGGACCTAAAGTATTGATTTGATAAATAATCATAAGACTGAACATTTTGATAGACTGCTTTATTTTGTGAGATTAAAGTTACTCAAGTTTAGTAAAGCCGTGAAATGGCACCCTGATTAAGATTCCATACAAAAGTTTCGCGCAAAGACCTAAACATTTTCTCTTTTCTTTCTTTCTCTTTCATGATACCATTAAAGGCCCGGCCACACCGCTTGGGTGACGTGCACGTGCACGTGCGCGTTCGCTTTCCACTGCGTTGTATAGTGACATGTGTCGTAATGAGAATTCATACTATACAACGCAGTGGAAAGCGAACGCGCACGTGCACGTCACGCAAGCGGTGTGGCTGGGCCTTAAGACACTATGCTGAATAAATTTTTATTTTGTGATATAGAGTTAAAACATAACATTGTGGATTTTTAAGGCACAAGTGACCGTTATGGTTTTTTAACCGGGATAATGTAGCATTCTAATGGTAAAACAATTTTTGAAGACGGTCCATTAGTTTTTAAGTTTATTTGTTACAAACATACAAAAATACAAATCTTTCCTCTTTATAATATTATATATAAATATGACGTGTTTGTTTATTCTTATATTCTAAAATGCCCGAGAATACATAACTGTTCTGAGTGATCAACAGTTAACAACGAATATTTCATGACATCTTAATTAGGACATTTCATTTTCTTCCGACCTTACGTACCTTACCATTAAAGACTAAAAAGTCGTCAATGTTTCTAACGGCCAAACCCTATATTCAATCCGCGGACAGATAAGGCTTACTTCGGGTTAAAATTTGACACATGCCCATACAAAATGTGTCAAATTTTAATCCGAAGTAAGCCTATCTATCCGCGGTTTGAATATAGGGTTCGGCCATAAGACACTACACCATTATTGTTAGTCAAAGTCCAAAGATTAATCGTTTTCTAAACTTTCTACACTGTCATGACTATGTTATCAGAATGAACATCATTTTAATGTTATGTTGAAGTTGAATCATTCTTGCGTTTTTTTTTAAATATATATATGCACATGTAAACTATCGCATACCAAAAACGAGCCACCACGCAAGAAATATATTTATAGCTTGGCAAAGTCCTTTGTGACACTCCCATGGTCCGCGGGCGACGGGGGACGTCCAACAGCGGGGGCGGTATAAAGGGTCGGCGGGGGCCGTCTGACAAGAGCGTCAGTCGGCCGCCGTCGCTGTTGGCCATAATTTTATTTTCACACCAATTTTATTTTATAATGAGATTCAGTACCATATTATGACCCGGCGGGTTATAATATGGTACTGAATGAGATTTGAATTCGTATGAGAAATTACAATTTGTATGTTTTTTTAAAAACTTTAAGTTTTAATAAAACGTTGTTTCTAGTAAGTAGCCTTGCTTTTTATTGTCTCGCAAAAGGTGAGAAAAGTAGAGTATTCTCCTTTCGGATAAAGCTGTTTTCGTCTTGGGCGAGCTTGAATCCCTCGCTACGCTCGGGAGTTAAATCTGGAGTCCCTCATTTGCTCAGGATTCAATATCACGTCCGTGACATAAAACAGTGCTTTATCCCCTCGGTGTATAATCTACTATTACATAAGTGCGGCCGCACACAACAAAACACACTTTATTGGTATGCAAAGACGAGTCCACCGATAGGCAAAGTTATTGGACGTCGTGCCAAACAAATTGTACATAAGGTCAAGCGGAGCTATTACGTCAGTGGGGCAATTACGTCGAGTGGCTTATCTCCCGTTTTAAAGTTCATATCGAAAAGCTACATCTATTGAGTAGTAGATTTCTTTTCTCTACTTCACTCACTCATATCACTCTTCGATACGAACTTTAGAATGGGAATTAAAACCACTTGACGTAATTGCCCCATTGACGTAATAGTCCCGCTTGACCTTACTCGTTTTTGGTATTCGATAGTATAGTATATCTTTACGTTTAGTCGAAATAAAATTCGTACATAAAAATAACATAATCAATCATATATGTGTTGGTGGTTGTCTAAAATGTGAAAGTCATATTTATAAGCAATTTTGATTAATAGTCTTAATACGCCTAGATGCTTTAAACATAGGTGGTTACTTAATCAGGTACTTACCCTACGTTTTTCTCATAAAATTGCTTATTAATATGACTTTTTCATTTTAGACAACCACCAACACTTATATATGATTACTTATGTTATTTTTATGCACGAATTTTATTTCGTGCATAAAAATTTTTGCTTTAGGAAGAGTCACGACGATTAAGAAGAATATTTGTACGCCATTTTGACAAGCTGAAAAATAAAAAAAGCTCAATCAAATTAGTTGACTATTCTTGACGTTATTGTCTAATTTCAGAAATAACATTTGTTAACACTTGTATGAACTAAAGAGAAGTGGGCGGTTATTTTTGTCGCTAAGTGTGTATACAAATTCCCACCGCGTCGCGTCCTAAATGTCTACACGGCTGTCTTACTGATGCTAAAACCACAGTAAACTAATTTCGCACAGTCGCAACAGTGTTTTTTTAGTATAAACAAGTCACTTGATTACAACCGTAATAAGTAAGGGTGTAACGGCAGTGCGAATCAATCCCGTTCATGATATATAATTATACAGTGGTGGCCACGTAATTAGGAACGCTTGCGTTTTTCCCATACAATTGCCACAAATATGACTTAAATTTTGACAACCAATCAAAAAGTTCTTAACTAATTTAATTTTTTAGTTACACTTATCGTTAAAAACGAAAATTTATGTTTTATACGGAACTTAATGCTGACGCGTCCACACAAAGATTAACTACTTTGTATGAACGACAAAAAATATATTTTCGAATCCTTATAAAGTGAAATAATCACGGTAAGTGTAACTAAAAATTTAATTAAACAGTCATTGAAAAACGCAAGCGTTCCTAATTATGTGGCCACCATTATATATATATATATATATATATATATACGATATGCTTGCTGCATTGTTAACAGATTTTTGTTCCTTTTTCTCTGCAATGACGGTCTTGTCCGAAGCGGTAGTATATTGACTCCATATCAGGCATTATTTTGTTCTCTGCAAAACTATAAAAAAATATATTACTGCAAAAGAGCCCTCATTTGGCCAATTTACTTTTATTCTGAAGTTTTTTTTTTTAATATTGTCAATTTAATTTTGTTAAGTAAACCCAAGGGCAATGCAATATTATGCTACCTACCTACTAAAATCAACATTCTTATCTAATTAGGCTGATGGAACCAATAATGGACTAGGTCCAATGATGGACACTGGATTCATATTTTACAGAATATAAGGGTTATTCACTTATTTTTTAACAATTAATTTACAACCGTATGATGTTTGGATTAAAGTTTAAATGTCCTTTATTGGTGCATGTCAGATTGAAGTGTCCAACACTGCCATCACCCTATTTGTGATTTAATGTGAATCTTGTCACGTTACATTAAGCCTCAGTGGTCAGTTAAATGTGTTGCTTTTAGTACCTACGAGCGGGTGGCAATAGGATATCCGCTGTAATAAACGTAGACCCATCGCTGGTTTGGTCTCGTTAAGCATATGACTGTTCCAAAAAAAGTAATAAAAACCCCAAGAAAGGTTTACTGAAAAAAGTTATATACATGATGTAATTTTCCTATTAATGCTACACGTTAAGAGCCTTTTGTCATTGTCATTTTTATCTGATTTAACGTTAAGGGGTTGAACTGCTGCTGCCATGCGAGATATTTTGATGTGATTTTGAACGCAGATAATGACAGCGAACTTATGCCAAATTATAATACCTGTATGATAATTGAATAAGGGACCTTATGAGTTTAGGACAAAGGGAGAAACACTGTCACTTGAGTAACTGCTGTCATTGTGTTGTTCACTGCAAAATGATAAAAACGAATTATTCTCTGAAAACAGAATGATGATGGACAATTCATGGTGCCTTCGAAGTTTAAGCGTGGAATGAAAAAATACTAGGGCCTCACGCATTGCTTACAGGAGAACCGTTATCAAGAACGGACCCCTTATGATGTGTGCGAAAATGCCATAGCCATTAATGACAGTAAAAATAGCCCCTGCTTTTATACCACTGGCTTCCCTCTCATTAATCTCTTTTCTATTACATAATAGTTATTTATGTGACTGGTGCATAATGAGAGGCATTATACACGAGTGTGGTTTTATGAAACGAGCCGTAAAGCGAGTTTCATAATAAGATCACACGAGTTTTTTAATGCCTAATTATGCGTACAGTCGCATACATAACTTTATCTACATACATATCATAAGTTTTCTACAATATGTGAGAAACCTGTATCCGTCGTTACCCTGCATCTTAATGTTCACATTAAAGTGCAGGTCACTTATACTGTAAAGTGAACATTAAGATGCAACTACAGCGATAACTGAAACTTTAATGACATGTAATACTTTAATGTTAACATTACAGTACAACCACAGATACAGGTAACATAATGTAGGGCATTTGCTTATCGCTTCTGAACATATTATATTGAAATTATGATATGGATGTAGATAAATGCACATTAAAATGTGGCGTGAGACCGAGAAAGCTGACATCACCCGTCTTGTTTAAATTCTCATCAGTTGAAAGAGGAACTAGGCAATAAGCACGTCGCGTTGTCATGCCATGTTGATGGTTTTCGTGTCAACAACATTAGCTATGCCGATAACATGATACTGCTGGGTCCCTTGATCAGATCGATTCGTAAGCTTGTGCCGACGTGTAAGCGGTAGGCGGCTGAGCTTGTGCTATAGCAAATACATATATATATATATAGACTAGCTAGAAAATTCAGTTGGTCGTATTTAAAGCGAGTAAAATATAGTCCCGTTATTTTTGCGCTCGTAGCGTTTTTTGTAGTTAACCTTAAAATCAATAATGTCTAATAACGATTTTTCGAATAGCACTTTACCCCAGCTAAAAAAATCTGAATGATTTTTTACTTCAGCAATTTTTTGAGTGGCTTTTTAAATAAGAGTACCTATATATTCACTTATTCAGTTCGAAACGGTTTATTTTTCATAATGTACAGTGCGATAAAACTTAGAAGATGCTTCGGGTTTGTACTTGTCTCTCACTCGCTCTCATACGCTCTTATTAAGAGCGAGTGAGAGAGAAGTACAAACCCGAAGCATCTTCTAAGTGCTCACAGACTGTACCTTAGTCGAATTTCACCGTGATCGATTTTTATACGGCACACAGTTTTATTTCAGACGCTAATTGCTGTTTACATTATGTGATTACTTAAAAAAAATACTAAACGAAAAAACTTGCAACTAGGTTTAAAAACTTCGCTGATTCGCAATGATTTTATTTAATTTAGGTACCACTGAAAAACTAATGAAATAAAACATGATATTAATGATTTTTCGTGACATGGACATAAGAAAAATTACAAAAATTCAGATTTAAATGATCAATATATCCGAAACTAGCAAAAATCGCTGAATATACATAGGGGTTAAATAGATAGCTTTTTAACTGCTCTATCAGTCCTAGACGGGTTGACGTCGGTTTCTGGGACACCCTGTATATGCACATTTATTTCGAATATCTATATCAGTTTCTGCCATGTTGCTCAAAAGTTGTCAAATGACTGGCAGACAAAATTTGCTGCGAAATTTAGCGCCGCTGCAGTTACAGCGAGATATACAAAATTCTCGTAGAGCCTCGTCGCGTCACTTCGCTCCGATGCCGCGCTATTATGCCTAGTGTGGTCTTACCTTATAAGTTCATACAAAGTCGCCTGGAAAACCACGCACGCGGCGAGTCGGCTTTTTCTAATAAAACTAATAAACCCAGTTATTTATTATTTTTACTTCAGAAAATATAAAGTTCGTAAACCACTTAGCCAACTCATCGTTTCGCAATGTCTAGCTAGCTAATTCGACAATATGAGCATCGTGCTTCCTTCACACGCACACAGCATAGGTGGGTTACTCCGAACAAAACTTAACTTAACCCTTAATGACGTGATCGAAAGAAAGGGTCAAGACAGGGTTAACGTAACATCGAATTCGATTTGGGGATTAAACATTTAAACATCCTCTCGTATAATAATATTTAAAAGCACCATTGTTTTTTTTAACGTTTATTTCGTCTCTGTCGAACTCTTGGTACCTTTCTAAATTAATTTATAAATCATCGTGACGTATTAATTTATCAATACGTGACTACATTTTGAACGACAATAATACTTCGAAAAAAAAAGTATTGTGACATCCATGTGTCAGCTCTCATTGTATTTCCACCGAAAGAACTTTTCATCAAAAATACAGTCTTAAATAGAGATTACTACCTCAAAATAATCATGAATATAATAATTAAGTGTAAAAATCAATGATATGACCATGCTCAAACTTCATAAGTAGGTACGTAATTACGGAGTAATAAAATAATGGTAAATTGATTTGTTTATATGAGTGATGAAACGAAAAGGTCCTGGCTATACAAGTTTTAAAAAAGATAATTAAGACGATCGACACCAAATTACACTAGAAACAACGCTGAAATGCGACAAAAAATATTAGCGAATTTAAAATAAAAAGAAAATTAAGACGCAGAGAAAATAATATACGCGATCAGGGTAGCATGCAAATCGGAATCGCTACAAGAAATAAATGCTCTTGTCTTGTAGGTAAACTACTAACAAACCCCTAAAGCATTTATTTCAGAGTAATAAAGTTTCTGAATCTGAAATAAATGCCTAATAATGATGTCGTCATTATTGATTTAGTATTTTATATTTTCAAGGTTGCTTGAACTAGCGCCTAGGCGCACTTCAAGTCGAGTACTTCAAAAGATTAAACAAAGAGAAGAAGAGGGCAAACCAAGCAAAGACGACGAGGAAAGTAAGGAAGCAACACCCACACCGGATCTGGCTCGCGAAAACAGAGCTAAGAGGCGCAATTTGGTCAGGTGACTAATTTTTCATTTCGCAATTGTTCTGACTTGCTTGCCATTCCTAGATCACGGTTGGGCATAGTCTACAATTCGAGTGATGTGTGGCTATAAGTAATTAAATGAGATCGATAAATACTCAATCAATTTAGTATACAGGGTGTCCCAGGAAATTAAGTCAAACGAAACTACGATGTAGAACACCTTAAGGATCTTCCGAATCACCCCATGTATGTTCCGGGATTTTTCGTTTTTTCTCATTTTCAACTTAAATGCGACCGAAGAGAAAACTTTTCTCATACTGACTACAATAATTAATTATTGGCCGGTTTTTTTTGTATAGCTGGGTGAATATTTGGGCGTTTCAACCGCCCTCATTGTTGCCTTCAGTATATTGACGAAAATAATGATAACTACCAGCTACTTTTTATGTCAAAATCAGCGGACCCAGGGGTAGTATCCATTTTATTTAAAATAACTAGAAATGTATAAAGTTTAATATATGCAATGAAATAAAAGCAATCTGAACATTTAATCGTATTTCTTTGTTAGTGACTCTACAAAAGAATAGGTTGGGAGATGAGAAGAAAAATAAATAATAAATAATATTTTCACTATCCAACCTGAGGCAGGTTGGAAGACGGCACTGTGATTTCCCAATATCCAACCTGGGTTTGATGGCTAGGTTCGAAGATGAGAATCACTCTGCTGCTTTTCGTTAAACGATTGCGTACCCTAGAGATCTAGACTGCCTTTACAACTTATTCACATCGTTTTAGATTTAAATCCGACACATCGAACTGTGATAGTTCTGCAAGCGAAAAAGAAAAAATGCCTCAAAGGTTGTCAAAACGATCGAAGCATCATGATAAGCGCTCAAAAAACTCGTCTGCTTCTCAAAAAGGCGAACCGCCCCCAGATCTGCCTGTTAAGACAGGACGGAAGACGAACAACTCACTCGCATGTGCCACCGGGCAGATCCTTATTCCGGACAACGACGAGCCCGTCAGCAGCACGAGGAGGAAACTCAAAACATCACAAATGTTTGTACTTAACCTTTAGTAAATGTATTATATGTGGCTTAATTATTTGCTTATTACGACTTCTACTTTTATTTCAGTTTTACTCAAACAGAGGAGGACATTCAAACAGACATGTACAAGGTCTTGGAACAGTTGACTTCGCACGACGACGCGTGGCCATTCATGGATCCCGTGGAAGAAGAATATGCCCCAAATTATTATGCTGTAATACGACGACCTATGGACCTGCGGAAAATGGAAGAGCGGCTTGATAGCGGTTACTATACGGACTTTTCAATGTTCAAAGCAGACTTCAAGCTTATTGTGAACAATTGTCGGTTGTACAATGGTCAAGACAATGGTAATTTCAAGACTTTGATAACTGACAAATGTATAATTACGTCTAATTAGTATAAAAATCGGATAAGTTTGGAGATTTTTATTCCATCACCTTGTTCATAGCATATTGCAATACTTTTTTTTTCAGAATACACAATGATGGTCGACAGTCTCCAGGTAGCATTTGATCGTTTGACGGAAAAGTATATGCACAAACTGTCTTCCTCTGATGAAGAAATAGCTGTTGAGTACCAGTTACCAACTCCTTCTAGAAAGCATAAGCTCAAGTCAAGCGAATCTCCAAGTCGAAGTAAAAGAAAGAAACGAAAATCTCACTCCGACTCAGGTAGGAATTTATGTATTTAGGCGCATAGCCCCACTCTCTGCAAACGGTCTTCTGTGCAAACGGCCTCTTATGCAAAATACCCCATTGGCATTACGTTCCTTTATGAAATCACTGCGAATCGCCGTCGCTTTAACGAAAATCAAAATATCGCCGCTTGTCGTTGTTCCTAAACATGCAATACGGACAGGTTACTGCATTACTAAACATTTGAATACTATGAGAGACGTAATCAAAATCTTGTCGCAAGTCGCTTAATCAATGCGATCGCCAACATAGTTTTGCTAATGTCGCTGTCGCGTCGCCATCGCCTGACCAGTGCGGCCGCGACCTTAGCGCTAAAATTTACTAAAATGTAAATATGGGAAGAAAACTTAAAAGGTAAAAAATTTCGACACTCCATACCTAGGGCCGATTGCATAATAAAGTACAAGCTAATAGTATTCGTTGTTTTGTATGGATTTTTACTAATAGTATGCGCTTGTACTTTATTGTGCAATAGGCCCCTAGTCGTTTAAAAACTTCATTCACTAAGGTTGAGTCAAATAAAACTAACTTATGTTTATTTTTTTATTTCAATATGTATAAAAATTAAAATCTTAATAAATATATATTTTGAAGAATAAATAATCATTCTATACAATTTCTGAAATGATCTTTTAACATTCACAGCCGGCATCGATAAAATTACGCACGACTTTTAATCTAATCAAAAAAGTTACAGCAAATTTGTCATATTGTCCTTTATACAACATATCAAAAAAACAATTCACCAAATGAATAACGATTTTTTTTCTATTAGCGGCACCTTTCCCGGTATATCGTATTTTCAGTTCGAATTTCCCAATAGCGACAGGCAGATCCGTAATCACCAAGGTCAAAATACTCTGAAGTCGTCGTCACCCAACTGTTACATGATTTACTTCTTGCATTCTACTTTTTCAAAAATGATCCTGTTCTAAAAGTAATAACACAGAATTTAACAACAAAATTACTTACCGATGAAAGGAAACGTTTCCGTTATCTCGCCCAACTATTCTAGAAGAGTTTTTACAACTCAATACGGCAAATTTAGGCATTTTCTTGACGTGCGGTGCCGATGAGAGTGGAGCGCGGACTACAGCGGACTCAATGAAAGGAGGAGCACTGATTTCCCTTTCGACACTCGAACTACACCCGTCATCTATTTCAATATTTCTGTCATGTGAATTTTTATTGTTGCAGGAGATCCAAAGTCGAGTTCATCTGACCAGGTATTAAAAGAAACAAAGATAAGTAATAATGAACTAGTTGATGAATCATCTGAACTTGAAGCCAAGAAATCAAAAGAATCTCATAAATCAAAACAGAGTAAAGATAAGAAAAAACGCAAAGGGCGTCACAGGCATGGTAAACATTCCAAAAATCATAAAAAATATTCTCACAAATCGAAACTCAGTCACGAAAATGGAACTAAAAGTAAACACGGCAAGAAACAGAAACATGGTAAAAATAAGAATAAAGATGGAAAAAAGTCAAAACAAAAAAAGAAGAAAAGCAGACATCATGATTCTGAACCTGTTGAATTTTTAAAGAGAAGCGAATCCCAAGATTCTTTGGAAAGCTCGAATAGAAGCCGAAGTGCGAGTCCCTTGCCCTCGATTCATACCCCGACTCCCTCGCCCTCCGAGCTTGACCACCCAGAGCCATCGGACCAACTCAACGATCCAGACTTCGTCAAGGATAAATACGATAAGATTAAAGAGAGACGACGGCATGCAGCTAAGGATGCTTGGGAATCATTATTCGACTGTAACCAGAAAACAGTAGATAAACAAAAACAGAATCTGCACATACCAGAAAAAGAAAAGAATCAGAAACTAAGGGAAACAATTGAAAAACTAAAAGCTAAAAATGAAAAGTATAAAGATAGTTCTTTGTTCAACAGTTTATTTTCGACAGCCGACAGTAGTTCAGATAAAAATACCTGTAGTAAAGATAGCGAGGCTATCGATATTTCTGACGATGAACGAAGTGATAACCCCAAAAGTAAAGGAGGAAGTAAGAAAGGGCAAAAGAAAAATACTGCTAAAAACGAGTCCGCTTCTGAAGCTTTGGAGCAAGCTGTTAAAGATATTAGCAAGTGGCTTGATGATGCGCCGAAAGGTTCTGTGCAGAGCTCACCCTGTGATAGCCCTGCCCAAACAATTTCAACAGAAGAACATGATAATAGCCGGCAAGACGATGACTTTATTCAAATTGATAAAACTATGATTTCCAGAAAAGAATTACCACGCAAACGGCCATCATCTCGTGAGCCTAAGTTAATCAAAAGGAGAGAAATTCAGAGAACAATAGACAGATTACAACCAGGGAAAAGTAAGGGCAATTTGCTCACTAATATGGCTAGTAAGAGTGTTGAAAAGATAGAAGAAGTAACGCCTCTTGGTCCTAGCAAAGCTCGTGAAATCGTCAAAAATGACGAGTCCAGTCCTAAACTAAGTCTGGGTTCCGTTTTGGCTACTGTGGAATTTTCCCTCGGTAAAGATCACAACTTCAGTAAAAATGAAGATCACAAAACTGAAGACGAGAAGTTAGCTTCCAAGTCACCTACCATAACCGAAAAAGATGATAAAAAAGAGGAGATTCAGCTTGTTAAAAAATGTGACGATACACCAGTTCAAGTTACTAAAAAAGATGCAGAGGTTGAAACTGAACCTACTACACCAAAACCAAGCCAAGAAAAGGCTACTCCGAATCTTAGTGCTTGGTTTAAGGCATTTGGTGCTCCAAAAAACACTGCGTCTACCGCTAACGTCTCAAAAAAGAAACAAGAGGAACCTGATTGCGATGAAAAGCCGGCTGAGATTGCGAATAATGATAATAAAGTGTCCAGCCCTAAAACCGCAAATAAATATGATTTTCCAATTGATCCAGATGCTCCTAATACCGATGGAGGTGACAGCCCAATTCCGAATATAAGTGCAACACCGAGACAGCGCAGGACCAGTACGGGGAGCTCTGTGTCCGAGAGATCTTCTTTTAGTCAGGACCTCGATTCGCCTAGGCATCAAATGTCTCATAATTCACCTTTACTGAGATCCCCAGCATCTCCGCGAACGGATGATTTTCAAAAAATTAGTTATCCTATTATCAATGGTACAGTAAGAGCCGGATTTTATCAGGACACTACATCAATTAAAAGTAGTCCAGAAAAAAGTTGCAGCCCACGGGAGGCTCCACAATCTCCTTTTTCGCCTTACTCGCAACATGTCTATGCTTCGAACAGTGTGGGTTCGTCAACTCCTAATTACTTCCTTGATCAAAATAAAAGCCCTCTTCCGACGTACACTCAAAATCCACCCCCATATTATGACACGTCAAAGGCACCAGTTGTAAATAAACCGGCTCGTATTCATGACGACTACACAGCCTTGGGTCCAGACACCTTTCAACAAGATCCATACAGCGGACCATTTTCTCCTTCACATTCGCCATATCCGCCCACTCAGCCTGCTAAATACGCTCAAGCGCAACTGTCGCCGCAGTCCTCGACATCTTGTGCGGTCACTCCCCCGCAATCTACTAATCAGTCATTATCAGACCACAAAACTTCACTCTTTCCAGTTAAGAAAAGAATTTATACTGAACCTGAATCGGGTAAAAACGAGAGTGAAACAAAAGATCAGCCAACGCCACAATCCTTCAAAAGTGAATATCAGAAAAAGCCTTCATCTGTACCCTCGGTGTCAGTAGATAAAATTGCCGCAGCTCTCAGCGAAAAATCAGAGTTGGCCAATCAAAACATTTTGCGAGAAAAGACTACAGTCGACTATGTTGAACGCCATACAGTTGACCACCGAGATAGTGCGTTTGATAATAACGAAAATCTTCACAATAAAGTCCATGCGGACTCGAGCAAACCAATTGGTATGATAAAGAAAGATAACATTGATATGGTTAATATGGGTTATAATATTCATCCAGAAGACAAAAAAAACATAGTTGAACCAATTCAAGTCGATTTGGTTGGAAAAGAAAAACCAACTGTCCATATTCAACCCAAAGGTTATGAAGTTGATGCAATTGCTAGGAATCTCGGCTTTAATCAGCAATTTCAAAAATCTATGTCAAAATCGAATGTTATCTCTGGTAATATAATTCCAGCGCACTCCCATAGCGAAATCCATCACAATCAATATGATAGCATTTCAGGTCAGCCTGTGAGTAACTTTTCGCTAAATGACATTGAACTAGCCAACAAAAAGCTGTACGCGTGCAACAATACATCCTCCACAGCTGCAGCCATTGACTATGGTAACTGGAAACTGACCAATCAAATACGAAAACAAGAGGTACTACCTTCTGATTACTCTAACTATACTGCTAATAATGCAGACAAACTAAAACATAACTTAAATGCGGCCAACTCCAGCGCGGTTAACTACAATAAAAATGTGCAGCACCAGCAATATCACAACTACAATGTCCCCAGAGCCAATTTACAAAGAACTCAAGAATTGCACCAAAATCTTCCTTCAGAACTTAGGATTCCCAATCCGCGAGGTCTTCTCAAAGGCGATCATATAAGTATTACAAATATAAATGATAGTGATTTGATTGCCAAAAACGATACTATTTCGAAATCGCAAAAATCTGATAAACCTGTGCAGAACCAGGCAATAGTCAGTGCAATGACATATAAAACTCCATATAATACACACTCGTCGCTTCCTCTTGAAGGTTTGAGGAACTTGCCAAATATACCTCAAATGCTTGAAAGGTATACCAACGATGAAAGATATTTGTCAAGTTTTGCTACTAGCAATCAATCATTATATCACGAGAAGACGTTTCAAATGGCGCAAATGTTTAATAAAAGTTTGCCATCAGATTCTCAGCCATCGAGCACGTCGGCGAGCATATACTCACAATCATCGATCACAACAATGAGCAAAGATAATAATAGTATTTATAAAACACCAGGCAGCAACTCTACTGCACCAATAGATTCAAAGAGTAGAACTAAACGGAAACGTACATCGGAAATCAAGCAAGCTCAGATCATTGGAAGTCAAAGTTACCATCCCCCTTGTGGTACTGATGTATTATCGTCAGTCAAAACAAGTATCGTTCCTGGAAGCGCATTCAATTTCGGGACAACACCGAGTATGACCTTAGGTGGAAGTCTATATGGAGACGGTACAGGTTTTTCGATCGAAGAATTCCGAAACAGTACGAATTTGATGGCAGCTAATTACATGGCAGCCGTGGCGCATCAGCAACGGAATAACGCAGAATCGAGTGCTGAAAAGTTGGCAAAGCCAGCTCATCAGAACGCTACTCATAACAGCGGGTCGTTCCCGTTCATCGGGCACGGGCAGGTGCGGGCCGGCTACGGGTTCGTGGGCGCGGACGGGTCGGCGCCGCTGTACCAGCAGTACCTGCAGCGGCACCAGGAGGAGCTGCTGCGGCAGTCCGGCGTGTCGCAGATCATGGGGCTGTACCCCGCGGGCTACCCCGCCGCGCTCGGGGTGCGCCAGCCCTACGACGCCATCAACCGCCCCTCCTGGCTCTAGACCCTTACCACAGACCTTCATAACGTTATGAAAAATATCGATATCATAACGCTATATTTCGTTAATATTTTAAATTTCGAATTTTATAACGATATTGTTTCATAACGTTATGCTACATTGCAACGAAATCAAAATCATAACAAAACCAGAATAACGATGTAATAACGTTTTGAATAGCGTGCTGATGCTGGTTTGTGCTTTTAATGCCCTATGTCAAAGAATTGTGCAGCAGTGACTTTTATGATGCATATAAGATGGCCGGCAATGAAGGCCATCGCGGTATTGTACGAACCAGTGAAGTTAAGTGCAGTTAAAGAGGTGATAGCAAATATCGTTATTATAGATCGATATGAAATTTATATCGTTATGACGAATACCGCTATGGATCAGACTTTTAAAACGTTATAATAATAATGTTATTGTTTGCGATTAACGATATAATTATAACGTTATCGTAAAATAGCGCTATTTGAAGGTCTTCTTACCACAGCTCTTACTAGTTTCGTATACAAGGTATCCCAGAACTTGACGTTAATATTACGGCACAACGCGCGCTTTCTTTTCCGGTCCAGAATATATCTTTAATTTTTGTATATGTTAATTCGTTCAGGAGTTATTAAAATTTTAATGATTATTGAGCTATTTTTAGCCAAGGGAGTCTAAGGTGTATAGTAAGCTGTTTTTAAAATGTCGGAATTCACTTGAAGCTCCAAAGTAGATACCGACATTTAAAAAAAACCTACTATACCTCAAGATAACTTTCTTTGCCAGTCCCATTAAATACTTCATAACTGCTGAACTAATTAAGAGATTGAAAAGTTAAAACTATATTCTGGACCGGTAAGGAACGGGCTTGCTTATTATTTAATATTTAAGTCAAGTTCTGGGACACCTGTATGTACCTACCGTACAACATTAGTATTAATTTTTGTGACAGTTGTTATAGAATAGCATTCATTCATTAATTTATATTGTTTGTAGTTTCAAAATAGCATTCTGTGAAATAATTTATAATAACTCTTATTATTTGTAATAATCAAATGCAACATATAATATTGTTTGTCATGACATTTGTTGTGGCTAATACCTGCTTATTCAAGTAACAAAAGTCGGGTAAGTAAACAAATTATTGGTGTTATTGAATATGACCTGCTATGGGTAATAGTGATTGGTAACTAAAAGGATTTAACTTTTATTGTTCAAATATTACGTGACCACTTAGACCCTGTTGTTTGATCAGTAGTTAACTCAACCAATTGTTAAAATTCGAAAAAAGAATAGAAAATTTGAAAAGCATTTTTTTTCGAATTTTAGCAGTTGAGGTAACTACTGAAACAACGGACCGTTAGTCATACCATAGTAGATGTAGTCACATATATTGGGAATGTATAACAAAAAACCGGACAAGGCGAGTCAGACTCGCCCACCGAGGGTTCCGCACATGACACGATAACTCAATTCAAAATTTGCACCGCCGACGTTCCTTGCATAAAGACACTGATTTTTTTTGGGATTTAATTAAAAATGTTGGGTTTCAGATTTTTTCCTATATTTGTAGTATGAGACGGTATTACTTGCCAAATTTCATAGTTCTAGGTCAACGGAAAATGCCCTATAAATTTTGATTCCCTTGAGAGTGTCAAAATATACGTTTTTAGTGACATAAACGGCCGTATCTCTTTTTTAACATTAACTTAGAAGTTTGATTTTTTCACAGCTTCAAGGGACTGTACTTGACTGTAGACTTGAGTATATGGTTTAAATTTCAACTCCATACCTCCACGCGTTCCCGAGATAAAGGGTTGACACACAGACAGACGGACATCAAAGTGATCCTATAAGGGTTCCGTTTTTTCCTTTTGAGGTGCGGAACCCTAAAAGGACCTTTTGTACGCCTATTATGAACAAATCGGGCTATTCCCAGTTGCCCGCACCCCTTTGTCCGCAGTGTGGACAAATGGGAATAAAAATTCCCTACTAGGTGCGGACAACGGGGAATTTTAATCAATTAAGTTGTAATTTGCATAGCGTAGCAATCATGTTTGGCGTGTGAATTTTGTATTCGACGTAAGGAGTTCAAAAGGTTAAGTGGGTCGGGCCACCTCGTAAAATTCTTACCAAACTGCGGTACGATTATTCCAATGGGATAATATCGATTTTTATCGAAGCCGTAGTCAATAGTACTTTAATAGAATATTAATGTACCAGTAAGATTAATAGAAACAATAGAAGCCGTCCGTTTTACTGTCATTTATTTAACTGCATGCTTATGTGTGCAGATATTAAATTAGATTTACAAAGGACCTCGAAAAGGATAGTATGAAAAAAAATATTGAAGTAGTTAGATTAAAAAAATATATGTTAAGTGATTTGATGAATATAGGTATAAAATTACATGGCGAGCCTTCTTAAAAATTGTGTATGTAAGTATGTAAACACTTTATTGTACATTCGAGTTCATAAATATGTATACACTTTAGTACCTTATTTATTTAATGTCATGTTTAAACTTACTCGGCTCGCCTCAGTGACAGACGCACGAGTTCGCGTCGTTGTTACACGTTGGAGCTGGCTCACACTGCTCATACTTCAAACACAAAATGTCGACAGAGGAAGCCTTGAGTTATTTTAAGGAATATTATCATATCACATTTTAAAAAGCACTCATTTTAAGTTTTACCTAGAATTTCTGAACCAATATAAACAAAAAACACAACACAAATTTCAAACCCCTTGCCTACAAACAGCCGAAAAAAAAATCGTGGCTCGCTCGCTACTCGTGGCGATGACACATTTTCAAACATGTTGGATCGCCGACGAACTTACTCGGCGGTTTTTAAGTACGCGTACTTCGGATGACACGCGGACGAGTAAGATCGCCGAGCCGCAAGTACGCGAACTTAGGCCTTAGTCGACCGTCTATCAACTTTAACACCTAAACTAATTTAACACGTAGAATTTCATGGCCTTTTAAGTATTTTTATATATTCATCAAAACACTTAATAATTATATTTATTTTATGAAAATTCCCCGAATGGGTTCTTGCTTCATACTTTCCGTGCGGTGTCTCCATCCTTAAACACTATTAAATTGTCGCCATTTGAATTATAGTTTACAAAATGAAATAATATTCTAGAAACTCAAAATTCTTTATTATAAGAAAGTTTATGATAAAATAGATCAGCTAACACAATTTATTGTATGGTTGCTCCAGAACTTAATTTAATCGTTAATCTAGACCGTCTAACTGCTCGGTTATACTATTCTACCGTTCTCTTCGGGGCTTTCTGCTTTTTGTAAATAGAAATACCGCACTTTTTTTTGAATTTCTTGTACTTCAAACAAACCGCTTTCACACCTTTGACTCCAATTTCAATTCCAATTCCGTATTTCAAATTTTTGTTCCGTTTTCTTGTTGGATGACCCTCTCGCTGCCTTCTTTCAATAGTTTCACCTTGTTTTCGTTTTTTAGCACTGGTCTCCGACTCGTATTGCACGATTTTGCAAACTGTGAAGAAGATACATTGGGATTTATAGAAAATTCTCGCAAAATTAATTCGCGGGCGCTTTTTTTGACTACACCTTGACTAATGAAAACAAGTGAATGTTTTTTTTAAGACTAAAACATGCAAATATGACCTAAATATGAAACCTAATACGTTAAATCAAAGAAGGTTGCGAGCCCGGAAAAAAGAACGGAAAATGTGAGCAACAATTTAATAGCGTTCACCCTTTAGTTATCATTAAGAATAAAAAATATTCTTCTTTTAGAAAATTACAAGTTAAAGATTTAGTTAACACTTTGACTAGGCTAGGTATGAAAATCAGAGCCCATGGCAGTCAATGTTGAGGCTTGTCCGTTTAGCTATACAACTCCCCGCTCTATTTGGATGAGGGTGGCAGAAACATCGTCGCAGTTTTAGAAAAATGAGATGTATTTTTAATTTAAAAAATATGAGAATTCCAAATTCCATTATATAATACTAGCTGTTGCCCGCGACTGAGTCCGCGTAGGAGTCGGTTATCGCTATTCCCTAGGGAACTATTAATTTTTCCGGAATAAAATTCATTGTTCCAGGACTAACTATTTTTTTTTGTCCACAGTTCATATCATAAAAATAATATATTGAGAAAAAACCGAATTGCTTATTTTTATCTTGTACATGGTTTATTTTTGTTTTGATAAATAAGTGATATAGTTAATCTAAATAATGGTTACAATGTTTTTAGTATTTAACAGAGGACAAGGCAGCCCTGGGTATCTATACATACTATAAAACAAAGTCGCTTACCGTAGCTGTATGTGACTGTCTGTATATTCGATTAGCGATTACTCTTCCTGAAGTACGCAACTGATTTTGATGCCCTGACCCATCATAGAACGGTGTCAATATTAGACATTACATTATAGTATAGAAAATTTCAACTGTCTAGCTATCACGGTTCATGAGATGCAGCCTGGTGACAGACAGACAGACGCAGTGGAGTCTTAGTAATATAATAGGGTCCCATTTTTACCCTTTGGGTACGGAACCTTATAAACAATTTGTTTGACACTTCTTACGACTTGAATCATAACGTTACTGTGACACAGTTCTATGGTGGGTCAGGGTTCCAGGAAACTAACGTAAACCGAAGCTGAATGAAGGCAGGTTTGCTAGTGGCGGATAAAAACACGTGTTTACAAACGCTTTTTACACTTAGGGTGAGGCATTATACTGGCTACAAAATGGAACTCGAATAATTTGCAGTTATTACTTGATATACTTTTGTCAAAGTAAAGAGATTTGATTTATAGCTGCATAATAATGTGCATTCGCTATATAAATAATTACTTACCACAATAATTTGAAAAACGAGCTTTAATGACTAAACCTAGGCACTAATAAAAACGGTACCTAAGTAATGCTTTACTTTACTTGGCATTACTTTAATCTGTGTCAATCTTACTAACCCTGCAGAATTAGAACCTACCGAATGGTGTGCCAATACCCTCGCAAAACCCTAGAAACAGCGTAGCAGTTGCATCTCTATTGGTATTTTTACTTGTGTCACGCAAGAAGTTAAATCCTATTTACATACATACATTCACGCCTGTATTCACAGAGTGGTAGGCAGAGCTAGAGAATTACCTACAACTCTGCACAATAAATTAGGCCAAGATGTTTACCAGCGTATTACTGACAGGTTGCAAGCCCATCGCCTCTTACGACATCCAAGACATGGAGTGGCACTATTCTAACCCAGGAACTAAACGAATCGTATTTAATTTACAAATATTCTCGATTCCATTAATCAATATTTGGCGGCTTTATTCAATTCTTTTTTTTCAACCATATTTCTATTTTATTAACTTTACAGTCGTGTAGACTATGCAGTGAATAAGAGGCACAATAACGTTAACAATGTTGCGATATGGTTTGCCAATCCTCCGGTATTCCCAATATTTGTGACTTTTATCTATGATCATAGGATATCGAGTAATGAGATGCATATATTCCCTTGGGTTTTTTATGGGCAAAGTATAAAGTGAATATATGATGATGATGACGAATTATGAATATTATGATGGATGATGAAGTGAATACACCTTTAGTCTGTGCCAGTTGAAATTGGCAAAGATGTAAACACAACCAAACAAACCAATTTACCATAATTACTTGATAATCACGTGCTTTTTTTAGGGTTCCGTACCCAAAGGGTAAAAACGGGACCCGGGAAGATGTATTTCTGTTGCCGATATAACAACAAATACTAAAAACAGAATAAAATAAATAAATTGAAGGGAGCCTCACATACCACCTACGTGATTTATGCAGTTTTTTGCTAATGTTGTATAGATAATGGGACGGAACTCTTCGTGCGCAAGTCCGCCTCGCACTTGACCGGTTTTTTTAAGATCAAGTGGTTTTTAGCAATGATTTATACACTTGTTCTTTACTTTCATATTAAGATTAAATAAATATTAATTGTACGTTATTTTAAATGAAAACACGCTTGATGAAGGTTATACGTCAAACAGTACTAATTTGTTTACATCTTTGGCGATTTCAATTGACATAGACTATAGGTCCAGTTCAACTTTGCAATCCACTAATATACTGGTAATAAACCACTAACGGCTACTATTGGGCAAATACCTATGCATCTCATCCTGATCTCTGTAGATCATGCACACACAAAACTAAATGAACAATACATATTTAAGTCTGTCTACATACCAATAACAATGTTAGATAAATTGAATACATATTTTCTTTGTAAGCATATTTATTTACATAGCTTTTTCATTATGCACTTTGACCAAGTGATTGTTGAGATACTCGTGCTTATTGAGATTTAAATATTTTTAGTTTGTATTTCTTATTGACATAGGTAATGCGACGCTTTTAAGCTATTAGCTTTAATTTATTAAGGTCACATAAAAACTCTTGTTATTAGATTAATTTTAAATTTTACGTTATGCTACTTAATGTAGGTTGTTGTGTAAATATTTCACTATAATCTTTTGTTTTCTACAAATAATTCTTTATCAGCATTTTTCTATGTATACATCGATTTTTGTTAGTTAAGATTAAAGTTTAATTTAGTAATACCATTAATGAATATTGTTTAAGTGACTCATATATTATAGAAAATTTAATTAGATAAATATTAAAATTAAAAATCTTGTGTAAAAATTGAATAAATCTTTTTCAAAAATATCCAGTTGTATGAAATACTCCTGCTTGAAATTAATAAGGCAAGTGAAGGCCGGATTAAAACCAGACAAGAGCATGTCGTACCATGCTCAGTATAGGGTTCCGAAGCCGTTACAACAAACACAAAAAGTACCTCCAACATGATATTGTAGTTTTACATGTAAAGCAAAGATAATGTAGGTACTTAGATTTAAAAAAAATACCTTTGCTTAACATGTAGGTATGGGAAGTACCAGAAAACTGACAGGATCGTAGCAGGTGGAAAGAAGTGGTCTCTGCCTGCCCCTCTTGCAAATGGAGTGATTTAATGTATGTATGAAATAAAAGAGACTCATACCGATATTAATTGTTGATCACTGGCTCTACTCGTTTCTCGCTCATCGTAGGCGTTGGGACAAGTGCCTTATCCCGTTCCACTGCTGTTCGACAGAGCCCTGCCCCGCGCCAGGTCTCTTATTTCTGTGCAGTTTGCCCTTCAGGCATCTAAAGATACCTAACGAACTTAACCTACTTACTTTTGCTGTTCCGACTCGTGGTTTAATGATTGGTTTAGTAGCGAGATGTCTACTATCGCACTTAGTTGACTTTTTTGACAACGCCAACTTACCAATGATTTCTATTTCAAAATCAAAAAGAAAGATATATTGCTGTAGCAAAGAAAGTGACAGCAGCAACGTTAATCAAGCATTAAATTAAATTGACGTCTCAGTGCGGCAGTAAGTATTTATTTTATTGATCTAATGTACAAAATTAATTGGAGCGTCGTAGGTATGTTATGCGCCGATTTGTGTAAAGACACATGTATCTGAAATACGGTGCTTGTGAGACGAGCCTTTAAATTATTCATCACCTAAAAAGGATTTATGAATGACACTTCTACTAAATCCTGTTTTGAAATAATCTATGCTTATTACGCTAACTATACGTTAACATCTTATTCATGCCACAGTTGTCTTTTTCTTCGATTGACTCTTTAGCCGCGTATCCGCCAAATGCTCGGTCCGTGTGGACGTGCCTCAGGACTGTTCGGGCGCACGTTGCCGAGGCAACGAGTCCTGAGGCACGTCCACACGGACCGAGCATTTGGCTCGCGAGGATGCCGCGCGAGCGCGTGCGCTTGGTGGATACGCGGCTTTTCACCATTACAAGTAAGAAAGGGACAAATTACTCTCATACATAACTTTCAATGGGAGTTCCCTTAAACAAGTATTAATTACAAGTAAAGCGTTGCCAGCTCGTCCTTAGGATTTGTTTCCTGGAGAAGCGAAAATATTGCATTTAAATTGTATGAAAAAATAATAATTTAAAAAGCCGAATTTGACCTATATTAATAATTTTTAACTCCAAATTAACTCAGGAACACGCTGTTAAAATCCTCCGGGTACGTCCCGGGCACGGTGTATACAAGAATTGCTCGTTCAAAGGTACCTGGATGACCGAGCTTCGCTCGGATTTTTTATAGTAACTTTTCTAAAAATTAAACCTAACTAGATCGATTTATCACCCTGAAACCCCCTGCATACTAAATTTCATGAAAACCGTTATATATAAATAAATATACAAGAAGGTATTTGATTAGACGGATACACTGCCCTTGTTCGAAAGTATGGCTGCTAAGCTAGTCGGGCCACCTCAAGAAAACAAACTATTCATATAAGTATTTGTTTTTAACTAGGGTTTACAATTTATACTAATAATGATTTTGAAACGGATTTATTTAAACTGGATAAAACTTCTTATTTCAAACAAAGTCAGAAAACAAAAGTTACGATTTTATACAGAACATTGAAAGAAAATTATTTATAGACAAGCCGTGTGTGGAGGCGAAACAAGTGGCGTCTAAAAATTAACATTATACTAAAATTTACGGCGGGGTACAGGTGACAAACCCCTTTGGTGACACATATTCATGAACATACTTGCTCCGGCGGTTTAGTCATTTTTCTAGTATACAGAAAAAAAAATAGCCGGCTTTATTTTAGGATATTCCCACCTGTTACCACCAATTTGTTACCACTTTACCACTAACAGGTGAATACAGGGAATAAAATTTCCCAGCAGTTACCACTGGTAAAAGACAAGAAAAATCAATTCCAGTGGCCCGTTTCACGAAGCTATAAGTTACAAGCGGAACTCTTTCTAGCAAAATGAGTTAGAAAAAGACTTCCGCTTTAACTTCTAGCTTCGTGAAACGGGCCCCACCACTTTTTGTTATTAAAAAAAAAACAAATGTGTGTTATAAGTTATTTAGGTATGTTCATGTTTCGGGCAGTGTACTGAATGACCTGTCGAGATATTGAGTGGTTTTCCCTATATTTAATGTACCTACTATTTTATTGGAATTAAAAATAAAAATAAAGTGGTGGTAACCACAAGGAAAGATTTTTCCCGTCTGTTCTAGTGGTAACTAATGTAATGAAAATAAAAAAAACCCAGTTTACCAACTTTTTGGTGGTAACAGCTAGGAATTTTCATTCCGCTAATACGGCTCTCTCGGACTCGTGGTCCCACTGCTTTCGACAGAGCCCTGCCGCGAGGCGCGCCTATTTCTAGGAGGGTTGCCCTTCGGGCATCTAAAGATACCTAACGAACCTAACCTACCTACTTTTGCGGGGTTTCGGACTCGTGGTAAATAATTTTTGACGACAGCGAAAACCAGTGGGACATAAAGTAAAGGAACCACTAAGCCTAAACTTCCAATACGAGTGGTAACAAGTTGGTGGTAATGGATGGCAATATACCTTTAATTTCAGTGGAGTTTTCGCAAGAGACTTTATAAGTTGTTTAAACAAGTATGTTTTTCTATCTTGAGTTTGAGTTATAAAATCATTTTAACTGCTGTTCTAATAATAAAATATTAGTTTTCAAACTAATGCGAACTCAAAAGCGATCTACGCAGTGAGCTCGAGTTACAGGTCTCAGGCACAAACTCCACAGACAATAAAACCGGTTAGTTTTGTTGGCTCAACGAGTGTTTAAACTCGAATATCGCCATCTTGTCTTACTGGCCCTAAACTTAATTTACTTACTCACCACAGCTTCAAGCTTTATACAATCGGTAACTGAGACGATAGCATCTTGAATTAATTGGTTGTATTGTCTAAATTTTAAAATTGATCTATGAGGCAGAATACTAATCACCGAGGCATGGTTGCCAACGCTACTTTAAACAATACATGAGGTACAAGTCTCGATACGCAAGAAGATTGAGTAAGGGCCCCCTCACGTCTAGCGTTTTACGAACGTCAGCGTTTCATTGTCGACGCTACGTTCTCGCAGCGCCGCCGCGACGCTGTGGCGTTTTTCGAACGATAGCATCTCAATAACGACCGCGCAGCGCCTCCGCGAAGTCAGTGGAGACTATCGAACGTCGGAACGTCTTGTCATCATCGCCCGTGAAGTGTCACTGCGAAGGGGTGAGGGAGTGACGCTGCACTGACGTCGCGGGCGCGTTGCGCGAACGAGGCGTCGACGCTGCACGGGCGTTATTGAGACTCTTACGTTCGAAAACTGCCACTGCGTCGCGGCGGCGCTGCGAGAACGTAGCGTCGACGCTGCGCGGGGGTAAAAAAAACGGTAGATGTGAGGGAGCCCTAAAGCTTTGTCTGCCATGACCTCTATATTCACAATTGGCCGTGGTGATACTGAAGACCAAACTAAACCAAGATATCACGTCGAAATGCCATTTAATTCTCAGATTTTATGATGTCTGGCGTTGATCTTCTGGCGTTGAAGTCGCCAGTACGCAAAAGTATCCGTACAAACGTTTTTTTCGCTTTAAATATTAAATGGTATGTTTAAATGTAGCGAAACTTTGAAGTCGTAATTAAATTGCTATTGAAATGCAAGTTGCTATTGTTGATATCCAAAGTTATATATCCACCCAAAATAGAAACAGCAATTTTTACGTTTTTAAGTATATATTGAACTAAAATTTCAAATTGGTGAAGTTAGAATTTGGTCTACACACATAAAACTGAAATTCAAAAATAAAACTGAAGTTTGTACGGGGGGACGCGAGCGTCCTGGCGACTCGTAAGGTTGCGATGCATCGCCTAGACCATTGCTGAATACAGAACCAGGTAACTGTTACACAAACCTACTGTGTCAATTAAAACAACAAAAACTCCACACAGACCATACATAACTACATTTACCTATTTACTTGTGAAGTGAATGAATATCACAGTACTTATATCGGCTAATTTGATGTACATAGGTTGGCAAACACTATAGCAGTTAAATGAAATCATCATATTAGCCCTAATTATTAGAAAAATAAAAACCTAGACCAGAATTTATATCTAACTAACCTTTTGCTAATTACTTGTTTATCAAAAATGTGTTTCCCTCGACTTTAGTACAGATGAAATTGCCTTTCGCCTGATTTGCACTCTGCACAAAAGAATTCAAAATATTGTGATTAACAAATAAACTTATATGATTTTCATTACAAAAATCAACTAACAACTACATGAATTTCTGGTTACCGTCATTATTACAAAATACCTGCTTCTTAACATATTTTATACATTTGATTGGTCAAAAATGAACAGTGATGTGGCTACGAGGGCAACGTCCATTCATATAATATGAGATGAGCGATAGATTAAACTATTATTTGCTACAAACTTATATTGCGCCTTGTTTAAACTTATATCTACCGTAGTTCGCGTCATGCAAGCGCAAGGTACCGGCGGAGTGGCCGCGCGCCGCGCCGCCCGCTCTCCCCGCGCCGCCGCCCGCCGCCACCCCTGCCACAACCTTTACTATTTACATCACTCACGCTTCTAAATCAAAGCCGAACATTTACAACTTACACATTTAATTTTTTACCGACGCACTAGGAGGTTCGAATCTAATATCTACAGTATACGATTCAATTATTACCGTTTAAATTTAAAAAAGGAAAACTTTGACAACTACATATTTTATAAGCTGGGCCAAGACAAAAAAGGATGTTATACACTCTTACAGAAAAATCGTGATTAATTGTTAAGAATAAATAGTGCAAAACGCCAATGATTGATCAGTAAGAATAGTACCCCGTCGACATTTTACGAATTACGAATTAAAAAAACTTTTTAATCTAAAAAAAAATGTTTATCAGTGGAGACGAGGACTTTCCATATTATAAACTTTGTGTTTTTCTTTTTCTCAACTAGGAAAAACATCGTATAATGTCGTAGATTTCTACTATTTTATTAAAGGGTAAATTTTAAATCCTAAAAAATATCAAAACGTTGCGCTCAATTAAAATGAAAGTTGATTGTGTAACAAGAGAGCGGAATTATATATTTCCGGCAAAGGCGGTGGGTACATGGCATACAAAATGAAACACATTTCCTCGTGGTCCTACTAAATTTGTCCTATTGCACAAAAGTGCACCTAGATTTGATCACCAAATTACTAATGGTGGTTGTAAAAGTAGGTAGGTTAAGTTCGTTAGGTTTCTTCAGATGCCCGAAGGGCAAACTACCCAGAAACAGGTGCCCCGCCCTCGGGACAAATATAGTAGGACCACGAGGAAACGGCCAAAATGAAGCGAGGGATTCATAAGTATAGAATTCTAGCGCAGCGAAGAATTCTGAAATACATTTAAGCGACACCAACCAAAACAATAATGATATTGCTACCGACTGACACATACTGCTTCCATATCGGCTAGCATAATATTGGTGTTTTGTACCATCTAGTGGGTTTTCCATAATCATCAGTACCTAGGCATACTAGTGAGAATTCACAAAATTTTAAGCGTAATCAGTCATGTCATACCTACTGTTTTTTGGCGTATTATATCAATGCATGAAGAGCCAATCGTCATAATAGTTTTACGCTTAACGTTGTATTTTCATCATAGGACAACAATGGGTGCATCTCTTAAAAAATTTCAAGGCATAAAATTTCAAAATAGTAGTTATATGAAAAAGAGGCTCCAGTCCAGGGCCTCTATTCAACACGGTAAAAACAATGGCGTTTTTGATCTGTTATCGTATTGTCACCGTTTTGATAGCTCTTATTTACTTGACAGTAATGGCGTCTGGCGTCATAACAATACCTTAACAGCACGGGTAGCACAAGTAGTATTTTCTCTCTTGTCGCTCAGTGCATCTCTATCGTTAATGAATGACTGAAAAGAAAAGGAGATCCGAGCGACAACCAAGTCGCGGGCAACTTGTGCTAGTCGCGCAGGTCAACTACGGTATCGTTTTGACTAAAACTACAAAATGGAAAAATCTGAAATGAGTATGGTGGGGGCGTTTGTCTTCCCCTTTGTCTTTATTACAACTAAAATCAAAAAAGACACGACCACTACTTAAAAAGAAGTCGTATCTCTAAATTTGCTCATTGTCAAACGAACAAACCTTAATTCAATTATAACGTAGCTGTCGCCGGAGACTCCGTCCGCGTACAAGTCGTTTATCGCTAAGCGCGGTATGTCTTTCCCCGGGGTTTTTGCCAGCTTTATATCGAGATCGGTTTAGCGGTTTAGCCGTGAAAGCGTAAGAAAACGACGAAAGGTGTATTTAGAGATGCGAATTTCTTTAAAGTGCCTACCTAGTGACGCTATTTAACGGCAAACAAAAAGCTTTTGAATTAAGGTACATAGTTTTATTTTTTTAAATCTGTCTTCAATTATTATTATCCATTGTATGATAAGATTGATAAGGGACGTAAATAAAACAAGAATCTATACTAAAACTAAACCAAAAGCCTTTGTTTCATTCTTTTAATGGAATTATTTGCAAATCAATTATTTCCTAAGATATAATTGTGAGGCAATAATTAATTTATAGCCAGATAAGATAAGTTGTATACGGACCTTGGGAAAGTTTCGCTAAAAGTAGCATAATTATACGGGTGTCAATAAAACCAGCGATGAAACAGACCATGGCTGACCAGGCTGCCAGATTAAGTAATTTAGACCTTAACAAAAGTATCATTATATAGTCGTGGTTTTTGATACCCCTAGTGTTTCGAGAGCTACGACTGCTTTAAGGAGTTTTTAAACCTGCTAATGGTACGAAGTTTCCAAGAAATGTGCTATAATTTGAAATCCAAGTTTTTAGTCAGCAAGGTAAAAAAAAATAAAAAATTAAGATCAAGTTATATATTTAAATAACATATAAGTATCTAAAATTACTTAATCTGGTACCCATGAGTCATTTTCGTCTTGTCGTCAGTTTTAAGGACACCCTCAAAGACAATCGCCTTCAATAGTTCCTTTTCATCTGAAATAATTATTGCATTGTATTATATACCAGTAAAACGTTGTGGATTATTTTTAGCACTGTAATACAAATCACCCACGCTGCCTTCTTTTGTTCTGTTTATTACTTTGACATACGATGGTTAATGATTGATGATGATGATGATTTTGACGGTGAACAGTAAAGAGTAGGGACAGCCAGTAAAGTAAATTAGTACTACTAAAAACCGGATCATGCCGAGGGTTTTTATTTATCTTATAAGTTACCTTTACCCACATCAAAAATGTCCAAGGATCACAAATATCTCTACATTGTTTTGATATTTGAGTCAATCAACTTTTTTACCCACACATTTCGGTCTATTGCAGACCGTTCAGATTTTAATAAATAAAATAATCGAACGAACAATGGCAAGTGGCTCAACAATCCCGGTTCGTGACTGTACTTGACTAAGATATATTGATAAACTAGTAAATTGACTACATCATTAAGAACAAAAATAAGTAGTGATATTATTTTTAATAAAAAAGTTGATTGAGCCATTTTGCAGTTGCACTGCAGTGCGATACGTTGGAAAGTATCAAATTATTGCGGGGATATTTTGGTCGTTACACATTTTTGATGTGGGTATTTAAGTGGTTACTACCGTGGCCGTAAACGTATGTGAATTATTAAGGAGTATAATTATAATCTAGTCAATATAATTCTTGACTAAATTAAATAATGATATCATAAAACAGTTCTGTTGTACCTAGATAAAGTGAAATGGCACCGGTCCCTGGCTAAGGTAGTCCCAATGTTAGGTTCTCGCTACAAATTGATTAGTATGCCACCACTGTGTTTCACTTCTGATCCAACTACTTAAGAAGCCGGTGGAACGTGTTTGGAAAAAGTATGGCAGATTTTGTATTCTAACAGCTGAACTCTGTCTTTACAAAATCAAACTTACAATATCTTTCTTTCATCATCCATAATATGACGACCAGATAATATTCACTGCGTAAAAAGCACAAGGTTTGCAAAAACTATTTATAACAAATAATGCCGTGTCGGTTCAGTTAAAAAGTCGTTTCTCAACGTAAACGAACTAGCGAACAGTATAGAAAAAGATTATTTATCTATGAAACAATTATTCTAATAATTTATTTAAAAATACAACTTATAAAATCACTGTATCCTTAGAACCAACGTCGTATTTATAAAAAGTGACCCAACAGATAAAAATAGAATTAAGCAAATAATTGCCTATTATACATCAGAACGTAAAAACAAAAATGTTAAGGTATTACAAATTGCGTCATTAGTTTAATTGAATAATTATAATCAATAACTGTGAAGTAAAGCATCCAGTCCAAACGGAGAACGCTTTGTTATGACTTGCGTCCACTCACTTTACATTCACTTTCCTACCAGTCATATCATACAGAAAATGTCACATTTATGAAAATTCAACTCGAACAGTCTTGATTGAAGAATCTTTACATGAAATCGAATTTGACAAATCGTGAAGAGTTACACGAAAACAAATGCTTAGAACTTAACACCAAATCACACAACACATTCAACGATAATCATCTGAGAACGGAATGAACAATGTTTAGCGTTGATAAGTAGAGTCAGGTCCCGCGAGGGCCGGGGCGCGCCCGCTGCAGCCCCTAATCCTCCGACATGAACGAATTCTGCGACTTGAGCTCCTCCAGCCGCGAAATTTGTTGCCGCAGGTACATTATCCTGAGAACGTTATAATAAAAAGTTAACATATCATATCTTTGGTTCACTGCCATTAAGGACTGTATCGTTAATTATGTGTACAGGAAAATAAGCGTGTTAAACATTTATCTTTATTGATTATTTTACATACCTATACACTGTTATTTATACATCGTATCGCAAAAAACAAGAAAATAATATTATGTACTTAGAGTCCTTTGCCAAATTTCCGGACTTTACGTTTAATGTGTCGTATAAGGTTTTGGACAACACTTTCACCAAATGTTTTGGCTACCTGATTCCAATCTCTTTACATTTTTTAAAGAATTGGCTGAATACTCGTTTTCCTTATTACGTAAATCCCTCTTCATTATGGCCCGAAATCTCTCGATGGGACGTATTCGGACAGTTTGGTTGTGTTGTTTGCTTACAAACTGCACGTTTTCTTTGGCATACCACTGCAGAGCCTGCTGCTGAGCTGTGAGAGCTAGCCAAGTCAGGCCAAAATAATGTTGGACCCTCGTGCTTCCTCAAAAGTGGCAGTAATCTTGTTTCGAGACATTCCTTTCGATAGATTTCGGCATTCAAAGGTGGTCCATTAAAAAAAGGGTGTCGATATCATTCCACACTGACAAATAGCTTGCCAAACTAAGATTTTGTTCCCAAATTTTTCACAAAGAATTGCTTTTTCTGCATTGTTAACGACTGCTCCTTATCTTACTGTACAGTACCTACTGTGGGCCGGGTAAAGTTTTGTAATCATTGATTATGCATTGCTTTTTCCTGCACAAAACTTCTTCATACAGCTTCTGGGCCCCAATTTCGCAATTTCGAGCGCAATGGGGGTAGCACAGGGTTTTCAGTATGGGAACTTGGATGTTAACTACTCTCAAGACACCTAACAATATATTTAAAAAAATACCCGGCCAAGTGTGAGTTTAACTCACGTGGAGAGGGTTCCGTAAATACGTTTTTTTTTTAATTTTTCATTTCTTATAGGTTTTTCTGTAATCTACAAGCAATATTTTAGGCTCTGTAGTTTCGGAGATCAGGGGGGGAGGGGAATGGTCAATTTTCGTCTTCTTTCATTAATAAAATCAAAACGATTTATTTTACAACAATGACAGGAACATATTTGAGACCCTCATAACGAGCCCTTTCATTTGATATATGATATGACACAAGGTTTTAAGGTTAGCAGAACTTTTTTTTTAAATTCCTAATTTGTCCCGCTAAAATGACAATTATAAAAAAAATAATACTTTGCACGTCTGTATTTGCGTCATCAGTTTACATATTTGTACCAAATTTCAACTCAATCGGTCCAGTAGTTTCGGAGCGAATTGGCTGTGAGAGACGGACAGACAGACAGACGCACGAGTGATCCTATAAGGGTTCAGTTTTTTGTGTGCGTGTGGATTGAGTGAGCACCCTTCCAAAAAAAAAAAAAAAAAATGCTGTTCATTTAGTAAAAGTTCTAAAACAATTGTAAAACTAATCCCTGTATTTGTAAAACCTTAACTTAAAAAAAAAAAAGCTTTAACATGTGCTCACTCAGTTCTCACAATCTACCAACGAAATCAGTGAATGTATTCATTTAACATATAATATTTATATACTAATATTTAGTAAAACCTATGCTAACTTACCTTTATAATTTGTAGATCTCCTAGTAACGTATTTAAGGTTTTACAAATAATTTCTTATGCTCACTCAATCCACACGCTTTCGAAATCCCGATTTCTGATGAAAAAACTAAAGATTTAAACTGTTATATATGTGTACAGTTAAGTAAAATTAATATGGGACTTTGTAAAATACAAAACGAACCACTAACATGGCAGGTTTTTGGATAATAAATTTTTGTAAGTGCTCACTCAGTCCACATATTATAAGTAAGTTAAAAATGTAAATATCTTTAGATTTGTAGTATCACAGAAACTATAAATTAGTTCAACTTTTAGTAAAATATTTTACTAAATATCCACCATCTAATATTTTATATTCGTTGTCTGTTTATAAAGGTATTCAATTGTGATTATTCTAATGTAAATATATCAATTAGGTTGACCACACTTCTATATTATGGTCATATCCTAAATAAATAATTTTCTTCTTTTAAGGCTAAGGAAATTAACCGATACAGTCACATACACATTAATTAAATTGATATATTTTTATGAGATTTATCTTAATTTAATTGCGAGTATTGCGACAAGTGTACCTTATAATATTATAATATATAATAAAACAGTTTATCGAAATGCCAACAAAAATAGAATGAAAAATGTACAACTATAATGTCGCATGTAACGTTACTTACATTTATGAACATTTTCTTTTGGAATACTTTACTAGCTCAGTTTTTACAAAAATATGTACTAACCTATCGTGCTCATCAAACATATTAAAAAGAAACGTCTTCTTGCCCTTAAACATCGATATTATTAATATTTTTGATATTAGTATGTTAGAAGAATCTATTTCTATAGCGGAAGGTGGATTAAAATGTGCGTCATGTGAAGGAATAGCAACCAGTAATTATGTAATATCAAATTTGATCTCTTTTGATTTAAATGGCACCAATGCAAGTAGCACTAAATAAAGTGCCTCGTACTTTATATATAAATAATAAAATATATAAAATCATCGGCGCAGTTGAATTTGTAGCACCTTTACATTCAACTGGTATAGGTCATTACAAAGCTCATCATTTAGTAGACGACACATTTTTTTGCTACGACGATAATTGTACTAAAATTACAGAAAGTATTAACCAAGACATTCTGTTACACCTTTTAAGCTATGTTTTAATTGACACTTAACAGTGCAGTTATTTTGATACATAACTTTACTTACCCGTTAATAATATTTTTGTAAATTTCTTTAACCTCCTTTTTGCTTTGCCGTAGTCGAGTATAAATTAATATTATTCTATTGCCTACTTACTTCAATAAAGAAGACTGATTAAGTAAACAAATTTGTTTTCTTTTAAAATGTCCTGTATTTTGGATATGACCATAATATAGAAGTGTGGTCACCCTAATTGATATATTTACATTACAATAATTACAATTGAATATCTTTATAAACAGACAACGAATATAAAATATTAGATTGTGGATATTTAGTAAAATATTTTACTAAAAGTTGAACTAATTTATAGTTTCTGTGATACTACAAATCTAAAGATATTTACATTTTTAACTTACTTATAATATGTGGACTGAGTGAGCACTTACAAAAATTTATTATCCAAAAACCTGCCACGTTTGTGGTTCGTTTTGTATTTTACAAAGTCCCATATTAATTTTACTTAACTGTACACATATATAGCAGTTTATATCTTTAGTTTTTTCATCAGAAATCGGGATTTATAAAACGTGTGGATTGAGTGAGCATAAGAAATTATTTGTAAAACCTTAAATACGTTACTAGGAGATCTACAAATTATAAAGGTAAGTTAGCATAGGTTTTACTAAATATTAGTATATAAATATTATATGTTAAATGAATACATTCACTGATTTCGTTGGTAGATTGTGAGAACTGAGTGAGCACGTGTTAAAGCTTTTTTTTTTTAAGTTAAGGTTTTACAAATACAGGGATTAGTTTTACAATTGTTTTAGAACTTTTACTAAATGAACAGCATTTTTTTTATTTTTTTGGAAGGGTACTCACTCAATCCACACGCACACCAGTTTTTTTCATTATTTGTACGCAACCCTAAAAAGTAGTTACATGCGGGTTTGCAATGTTTGCTTTTTTTGTGTTGATATAGACTGGCCTATATTTCATTTGTATCCGCTTATTTTCCGAGTAGTGTTTTACCACAGTCGCACAGGTATTTTTTAGTGTTTTGTAGCTATAGTTTTATGGTGATCGGGGAAAACGATGCAAAACTTTAACAAAACTAAACAAAACTTACATTACAGCCATAAAACTATTAATATCCTTATACCAAATCCGAGACTCTGATATAGAGTTAAATGGAACACTAATCTGCTAATAATATTGTTATTTTTCAACAATATTCTTATTTTTCTTCGTTGCAAGTTCTCCTTTATGGTCAACTTTACAAGTTTTGTTAAAGTTTTGCACCGTTTTCCCCGATCACTGTTTATGATGTAAAACGATCGCGGCGAAATGCTATTACAAAATATGCGCAAGAGGTATGTAACTGTAAAGCTTGTTGCCAGGCGAAGTTTTCAGTTCTACCATTGCCATGACAAAAAATATATCAACTCAAAGCTTATAATTACTTTGTTTCAAATAGCCTCGTGATTTCCAAATAACACCTTTTTACAGTACTTACGTAATTTCTAAAAATAAAATGATTAGTTTTTATCTAAATATTTCATGTTTTTTAGCTTACAAATGAAAGTTAAACTACATTTATTTCTGTTACATATTTAAAGTTCAATTTGATGTTTTTTAATATTTTTATTTATGTTATTTCATGTTAAAAAATCCCTATCAATATCAAAATTTGAAGTACATACAACGGTATGTTGTGTGCAAAATAATAGCAGTTTATGTACTTAAGTAAGTATTTTCTTAAATAAGACAAGTGCTCAAAACAGGGCCTCACATTTAAAAACTATTCACCCAAGGATTGTTAGCATGGGCTGGCAAATCAATATTTTTTTTAAATGCCTAAAATTTATTTACGAATTTCAAAAAACTATATTCCTTAAAAATAGCAGTGTTATGAAAATGTCCTCATTACATTTAAAGCTAGATGTGCCGTGTGTGCGTGTGTGTGTGTGCGCGTGTTTGGCGTGTGTGTGAGTGTGCGCGTGTATGTGTGTCCACGTACTTCTGCTCCTGCAGCGTGGCTTGTATTTCGGTGTGCCGCACGAGTGAGCGCGAGCACTTGAGCTCCGCCGAAACGCGCGTGCACTGCAGGCAGCCTAGCTGGTACGCCTCCTCCGTGTACTTGTTCGCCTGCTCACAAATGACATAAATAAATACATATACACATGGACAACGATAAATAAATCGACACTACTTAGTACAAATCCCACGTATACTCGAAATCCTGACGAACGGATCGCCTCTCAACCGCACATTTCGAGGTACCTATTTCTAAGCATAATACAGGGTGTTAGGTCGCTAGGTGCAAAGCTTTAAGGGACGATAGACGAGGTATTTTTGAACATTTTTAGCTGTATATGTCTTAGCCGAAATTTGGTAGTTTTTTATTGAAAATTAAAGAATTTTACTGAAAATACCCAGAATTTGACAGTTACGTGTTAATAATGCCCCAAAAAGCGTTACCTTGTAAACAAAATCATTATTTTTGGAAAAAATTGTTGTCTATTGGACCAAATTAAACAAGTTTTAATCGTCTTTGTTGTAATAAAACAAAATGGAGAACTCGCAGTCACTGCTTAGTTTATAAGTATTCAGTTTCGTAGCTTAGTCGGCTATATTTAATCTCGTAGGTATATCCTCGTGGATCCCGATACCTATTAAGTAAGGTTGTTAAAACAACCTAGCCAAATAAATTATGGGGTTTCTTTTGTCTTCGGTAATTTGTACTTTATAAAGTACGTGGGGATCCACGGGGATATAATTCCACTCGTGCGACTGAGATAAATCATTAAATTCATCAATTTCACCCAATCTATTAGCGACAAGTTTTGTCGCTACGAGTTGTAGTTACGAGTTTCGTTTATTTGGTACAAAACAAGCGAGTCCGTCCAGAAGTACCTCTGACTGATAGTGAACCCGTTCTCCCGCGCTATGGTATCGGCCCGCCGGCAGGCGATAACCGCTGACTGGAGTTCTAGCATGGTATAGTTATGTATTTGTTTATTGGCGCGGCGCGGCATTTGCAAGCGACGAATGACACGGTCACTTTCTTATCAGTAGATAATCTCCAATAACCAACAGCATTATATGCAGTCGGCGCGGCAGCGTAAAACACGTGTTGTCTCGCTTTGGCTCGTATTATTACTGAACCTCTTGTTTACGTTGTCTCGGTCGTTCGATAATATCATAGAAAAATGGTATCTTGGTATTCGTAGTTCTTGTAATGTTTGCAATTGTACTATCCAATCACGGAAGATTTTTCCATCTTTTTCTGAAATTTCATGGTCCCAATTTACTTATGACTTCCAGGTATTTTGCAGCATGATTTTCGCCTTTACAGTGAAGGGGCAAGAAACCCAAACTCAGCCGCCATTAGTGCCAAGTAAATAAGAGCTATCGCAACGGTAACGATACAATAACACGTCAAAAGCAATATTGTTTTATTGTGTTGAATAAAGGTCCTGATATACTTTTAACTAATAGCTATTGAATCACGTGGGTCTAGTAGAGTAACCTTGAGTAATGATAAGTTAGAATCAATAATCTTTTTTCAGGAGACGATTAAACACCATTAGCACATTAGGAATCGATCCCGGGATCCCCAGCTTCGGAGGCAGGGTTACTGCCAACTAGGTTATCTGCGTCGTCATAATAAAAGTAATGTTAAGTCCTAAGCGAATGGGGATCACCCAGCTGATAACCATTACTAAAACATCCTTAAGCGGTTTATTAAATAGATCTTCCTGCCTAATTTCACAACCCATCGTCCCTAGACTCTTACCCCTTACTAATAAACGTTGAGTAACGGTGGTATAGCTATACAATGTTTTGTCCTTATCTGTCATTGTGACATTTGGATTTGACAGATAAGGACAAAACATTGTATAGCTATACCACCGTTACTCAACTTTTATTTATTAGTAAGGGGGTTAATAAATAAATAGGCATAGCTACGGTAAACCAAAAAATACTAAGTAACTTTTTTCTGCCGGAGTATTCAAACTATTGTATTAGCACAAACAATCGTTATTGTAGTCGGTTGGTTATTGTAACGACGTGTCGGTTAAAGGTACCTGCTTCTCGAGTATGTCGGCAGGCCAGCCGGAGACGTGCGCCGTGAGGTCGACGCGCACGTAGTTGACGAGCGAGGGCGTGAGCGCCGGCGCCTGCGGGTGGTGCAGCGCGCCGCCCACCACCGACGAGTAGCTGCCTAGGCACTCCACTGCGGACAACACTTTACTCAGCGTCCGATTTTATCACAGGACCGCCTAACTAAATCCTTGTCTTTCACCTTGCAGGGGCGGAACGTGTATCGTAAATATCTTAATAAAAGTTTGTACTATGTTTAATTATTGAACATTTTCAATCTCATGATTATTTAGGCAACCATTTTTTTATTTACTGCAAAACTGCCTAATAAATAATTTACTTCTCATTTATATTTTTTGTAATCTTAAACCAAAAACTATAAAATTTCACTTTATTTATTTTCCAAATAAAATTAGTTTTTTTCTATGACTACTCCAAATAAGGAAACTATTTAAAATAGGAAATTCCATCGTGTTTAAATTGAGGTATGAACTGTTTGAATCAGGGACGTAGTTTTGTAGTAATTGCAGAATTTTAGTTCGCTGCCAAAGTGAACTAACAACCTATTTGTTTGGTTATTTGTCTAGGTGTAAAAGTGAACCTTTGCACCGAACTAATGTCGCCAACTTATCCATTTTAAAGAGGCTGAATTTCCTTAATTTTGTCAGTTTCCTTATTCGGGATTGTCTCAGAGAGGATTATAACAAGTATTAGAAAAATAAAAAAGTGAAATTAAAAATTAAATCATTTGATACACGGATTTGTAGCAAATTACAAGGACTACTATTCTGTATTAAGCATTTAAAATTACTTATGATTGTCATCAACTTATTCACATTCTACTAAGGTGCTAATATTGACTCAGTTTTGCACTTAACTGAACAAGTTCTATTATATTTATGTATGTATTTTTTTATTTATTTAATACATCATTTAAAAAGCAACGCCACCATATTGACGTACTTTTATTTGATTTTTTGTAATTGAAAGAATCCGGTATACCAATAATCCGGCGATACAAGAATCCAACGAAACAAGAATCCGGCGAATCAGGAAATAATCTTTTAGGCCTCTTGTACTCGACACAAATCTCCATACAAGCTACCATTTCAATTCAATAGAAAGTTTCTGATTTGGCCAGTCAGTCCACAATCAAACGATATTATTGAGGTATTGATGCAACAAACTTATCCTCACATTGATTCCGTTGAAATTTGTTAGTCTGTTTAGTATTTTGGACGAGGTAGTTACTTTTCCGCGGCAACAGCGTGTCGAGGTGCAGCGGGGGTGCGTGCGGGTCGATGTTCTCGGAGTGCGTGGGCGTGGGCGGGCCGGCGTCGCGGCGCGGCGAGTCCGCGCTGCCCGCGGGCGACACGGCGCCGTTGTTGGCGGCCGCCGGCGCCGCCAGGGGCGCGGCCACGATGCGCGGCAGCGCGGCTGCCAGCAGTGATCCGCTCTGCCATACAATAAGTACATTACATTACTGTACAGACCGGGAAAATAGTACATTATTGCCTAGGCAGGGAAGTAGGCATAGGCAATTGCGGGCCGAGTATTGGTTTAAACGGAATCCGTTTAAAAATACGAAGCCCGCAATTACCGTTCCTACCAAGGCAAACACAGTGCTTTTCTCAAAAATCGCAAGAAAAAATCATGTTGAAGTAAAATCTTCATCGCTTGAACTCATTTTTTGAATTGCATAAAAACAGAAACTTCACGTGAAAAAACCATCAGTACCATCACCCTTTACTGCCTTTTTGTTTATGACAAGGAGAAAGGTAAGGTTTTTTAAAAAAAAAAACAAGCTATTTCAGACACAGATAAAAAAGTTATGTTTCGAATAAAATATAGATGTTTATGACTTGTGCCCTCATTTTATTAGGAAATATTGAACATAGTGCATTCCCAGCGTCATCTTTTTAGGGTTCCGTACCAGAAGGGAGCCCAACGGGACCCTATTAATATGCCTACACTGTCCGTCCTAACTTTAAAGAACGTGTATCTTTCGAACAGTAATAGAAAGCGGTTTCTTTTTTCAGAATGTGTTTTTACAGCGGATTAGCAATGTTGCGAACCGGCCTCTATACGTCCGGGAGGAGACGCGCGGGACGACGACACGGCACGTGACGTCATCGCGAGCAAGCGCGGCGCGGCCACTCGCCTTAGCAGCAGTCACGACGGCGGACGAGCTTTCAATTATAATTAATTACCTACTGTATGACCGGGACATATTTTGTACCAATTTGACGGGCTTATACCAGCCCCCATTTTAATATAGCCCGCATGTTTCATTTTACGTCCAGTAGGATCCTAACATTGGTCCATTAGGATTATAACCGCCTAAATTGAAAAAAAAAAAGGTCAACGCCACGTCAACTTTCGAGCACTTTAGTGTGGTCTCCAGCTATAGAAGATACTTCAAGGACCCTTCTTTATCATTATCCTGTGGGGGACTTCGCCAAGCAGCTGCACACGCCCGAGAACTACACGTCATTTGGAGATCGAAAGCGCGACGGACTTTGGATTACTAAGCCGCGTGTCATCTTAGAACAAAGGAAAGAGCTCATCGTCTACTGATTAACCTAAGAGACGGTTTGGACATTTGTGAGTTCGTTCCAATTATTCCTTTTATCTTTCACCTCCATTAACATTTCTTAAATTATTTTAGTGAATGCCTTTTTTTATATTATTTTTTCCTCTTTCAACTTCTATATCTTCAAACCTTATGTCGGTTAATCGCCAGTAGTTTACAACTGCTAGATTTAGAAAGCCGCTTTAAAAAAATCGATGTCTTATACGCTCAATACGACAAATAACAGTCCTTTCGGCGGACGAGGACGCTGAGGTGCTGGAGCGCGAAACCTTTGAAAACCGCTCGGCTGGGCCAGCATCGCGAGCGCGACGATGGATCCGTATTGAGCTTCGAGAATGCGCAGCCAGGTGCTTTTAAAACCTATTGGGTTACATTGCCCAAAATTAATTTACCTGTATTTCATGTTCATTATCAACACTGGCTTGAGGTTAGAGACACTTATCTTTCTTTAAATCGTTCAAGGCAAGACATAGATGACATTAATAAGTTAGGTATGATAATAAGAGACTGCTTGTTAAGAACCACGTTCATTTTTGAAAAATAAGTCTTCGAACAAAAGTTGTTGTTTGTGATGTTTATTGAAAAGGTTAAAAAGATTAGTTAGCAAGCCTGAAAGGTTAGTTAGCAGACATCAAAAAAATTGTAGAAAAAGGGTTGTCGATCGCAACAATATGACTGATGTTTAAAATTATGTAACATATGTTGATGTTCAGAGTTAAACACTACTATTAATACTATTAATCAATAAATGATTGAATAACGATTTTGCTGCAGTTTCTTACGGCGCTTCTTCTCCGTAATGATGGTCTTGCCCGAAGCGCTAGTAGATTCACTCCACATAACAGATTGTAAAAGAGCCCTCACGTGGCGTTACTGAATAAATATCATAAAATTCAATTCGAATTACAATATTTTATTTTTAGACCGTCAATTATTTTTTACTTTTAAAAAAACCATGTTCACCTCCTTTGTTTTCAATCAATAAATAATATATTATTTTCATTCCACATAAAATCAACACAATTGCACTTGACGGAAAGTCCATGAAGAAACAAAATGACTTATATATTAATGGATTGTCTATGTATCTGTCAATGTAAATTTATGTCATAATTTCTAATCATAAAGATAAACTATAACCTCAGATAAAGATTTATCAAAATTGCATTAAATAGTTCCAGTCATCCATACTAATACTATAAATGTAAAAGGAACTTTATCTGTCTGTTACGGTTTCACGTTTAAACCGCTGAACCCATTGCGTTGAAATTTGGTATGGAGATAGCTTGAACTCCGAGGATATACGGTACTTTATTCCGCGAGTAACGATAAACGACTTCTACGTGGACAGAGTGACGGGCAACAGCTAGTAAACATAATAATTAATAACCAACAACATTTGTAGTTCTTAATCACTTAAACTTATTTGAGTAATTACTTTTTTTTAAATAAATTTTTGAAGTTGCTCATCTGACTTTTTTAGTAAAAAACTGAAAATAAAATTATCTCGAAAATGGTCACTTTTGCATAATGCATTATATGGTCAAAATGATTGCAAATTACCTCCACTCCACTCCACTCCACTCCGTCTTTAACGGAAATGTATGCAATAACCAATAACCCTGTATATATATGTTATATGTATATATACAAGAATTGCTCGTTTAAAGGTATTAGATTACAGGATATAAAGCATTCGCTGAGAAATGCATTTTTAAATGGGAAAGTGCGAAAAGGTTCATGAATATTTACCGGCTGGTTAGAATTGTCCAGCACGACCACAGGCGGCACCGCGTTGCTCTCGGCGTTGTTGCGGACTACGGAAGTATCTCTAGCCCCATACGAATTCTCTGACAGTGGCGTACTCCGGTCGGGTGATATGTCCATATCTTGTAATGACTGACCATCTAAAAAAAATTGTAAAGCCAAAATTTCAAATTGTTTTTCATTACATTCAAGCCTGCTGGTGGTTTTTTTCTACTCTCGTAGAATAAACCGCCAATATTGATATCGATAACGGTAGCAGAATAACACCTATAGCGTAACCAAAGCGCCAAAACAGTTCTATAATGAGTAATGCCATGGTAGTAACAGTTCATTTGTAACTATTACAGCATTTACTGTTATAAATATAAATAATATATATAATAAATCTAAAGTGTTAATCGCGTAATAGTTATTTATGTAACTGGTACATAATGAAGCTTCTTAAGGTACGAGTGCCGAGGTTAGAGCGCGAGCCTGCGAGTGTTCTAATTACAGGCACGAGTGCCTTGAGGGCTAATTATGAAATTTGTTTATATCCATATTGAACGTAACCATGGTAACCAAATAACAAATCGATGTATATTAACCATATTATTTTTAGTAATTTAATAAAAAAATAATTTTATACATATAATTAGTCTGATTTTTAATATGCATACGTCATTGTAATTTTGGACGTTTTGTAGTTTCCATTTTGATATTGTAGAAAAAGTGATGTATGAGAGCGCTTCATTATCTACCAATTACATAAAAAAACTATTATAAAGTAGTGAGATTAGCATGTGTTGAATAAAAATTACCCTACTAACAGTAGACTGTTCATGATTTTACACTGCTAGCTAGCCTAAGTACATTAGACGAACCTTTTCCTTCATGCGGTGCTGAGGACAGTTTTGGTCTACTTCGATCATGAGGCTCCTCTTCCCTTCCGCCATTGTTCCAATACCTATCTGATCCGCTATTGGTTCTTTTACTAGGTTTCTCCGTTTCTCTTCTCCCTGATCGAGAACTTGATCTTTTCTCCCGATCTAGAAAAATAATGCTTACATTAATTTCGCTACACACATATTTCTAAGAAATTGATACGACAACTATTATCGAAACAAATAAAATAAGATTTCAATAACACACAACTAGTGACAGGTGTTGAGCATAAAGAGAGCATTCGCTATATTCGCGGTTATTCACGGAGTCGCCTTATGCACACTTTCCCTATATCTTTATTATTTTTTCTAAAAGATACATAGACTGAAAACAGGCGCTACTTGTTTTTCAAATGTCATTCACATTGTGCCAATTCTCGAACTACTCTAGATAAATTAAAGCTTTCTTTTTGTTAGACTTAAGTTTAGTCGTTTAAAGAGCTTAAGCAACCGGACAAAGCACAACACACGCCCATTACAAAAGAATTTGTAAATATTTGTTTGATATTTAAATATTTTACGTGGCCTCCGCTCTGCGCACCGCTTCGTCGCGTCCTTGCCAGCCGGTAACTGTGAGGTAACTGAGAGCGGGTGGGCGGCACTTTCAACGGGAGGCAGGGAGCGGCCATACTGTACGGTAGTACTCTTTATTATACTGTGGTTATGACGAGCAGAAAGGAAGGTTGTATTGTAGAGGGCGAGGAGGACCCATTCCGTGGCCTGCGAGAACGGACTTAACGCTGGTTGATTTCTATGTCTGGGGTCACATGAAATCCCTAGTTTACGACGTCTCGCCTGTGTCATCCGTGGAAGAAAACTTAGAAAAAGAATGCGTCTTTTCGTACGCAATAGGGGAAGTCACTTCGAGCAAGAGCTCAAATTAGGTTAAATTACAAAATGTCTTAATCGTTATTTACTATTAATTGTTAATTGTTATTACTACTGCACTGTTACTGGTTCTAAATTTTATTTTAAATTTGTATTTTTTGTTTTATATTCTATTACTAGCTTTCCGCCCGCGACTTCGTCTGCGGAGAGTCAGAACTTCTGTTGAAAGTACAGTTATAGTTTACATCACCTTATAAGGGTTTTAAAAAAAAAGTCTAGAGCGTGAATTTTAAGTAAGCAGTCCACATAAACAACTTTAATTTTATGGCGCTACATACAAAATAAATTCACTGCCTCTCTTTCACCATTACGTTTTTTTATACGAGTCTAGATAAATTTGCCACATTTCTATACAAACAATTAACCCACTTAGCAGAAGATTTTCGATAAACACCGAAGCTGAATATTTTCTGTATGTAATAATAATACCCATTTTCATATCTTGAAGGTATGTAACTTTGAATATTACATAATTTCGGTACAAACTTTACAGTCAGTAGTCTTAGATCCCAAGTTTTTTTGGATTTGCTCTTAACTAACTATTAGGTACCACCTTTTATCCACCTTTCTCACTTATAAACATACCATACAATTTTCTACCCGCTGTTTTACCTCCTTAGAGGTAGTTTTTCCTGAATCGAGCATTTCTACCAAGTTTCAAGTAAGTAAATCAGAACATAAAAGTATTCGTTCCTGTAGAAGCTTTGCAACCCCCTTTCATCCCCCAAGGGTTTGAATTTTAGTTATCACGTGACTCATTGTTTTCATTGCAGAGCAAGCATTTCTACCTAGTTTAAAGTAAATTTAAGCATACCAAATATTTTTTCCTAAACGAACTTTGCAACCCCCTTTTATCCCTAGGGGTTAAATTTTAGTAATCGCTGAAATACGTGTCACATTATTTGCATTGAAGAGCATTTCTACCAATTTTCAAGTAAATTTGACCACAAAAGTATTTTTTCCATTTAAATTTTGCAATCCCCTTTCATCTCTCTAGGGGTTGAATTTTAGTTATCACTGATATACGTGACTCATTATTTTAATTTCAGAGCATTTCTACTAAGTTAAAAGTAAATTTGAGCATACCAAATATTTTTTCCTAAACAAACTTTGCAACCGCCTTTTATCCCAGGGGTTGAAATTTAGAAATCGCTGAAATGCGTGTCTCATTACCAGTGATCGGAAATAGGTGAGCTAATCTACCTAAACTTGATGCTTATTCATTCATGCGTGAGTGAGATGGGAATACATTATTGAATGAACATGCATCAAGTTTAGGTAAATTAGCTCACCTATTTCCGATTACTGCTCATTACTTGCATTGAAAAGCATTTCTCCCGAGTTTCAAGTAAATTTGACCATAAAAGTACCTATTTTTTCCCATACAAACATTGCAACCCCCTTTCATCCCTCTAGGGGTTGAGTTTTAGTAATCGCTGAAATACGTGTCTCCTTATTTGCATTTAAGAGTATTCCTACCAAGTTTCAAGTAAATTTGACCATAAAAATATTTTATCTTTAAACACTTTGCAACCCCCTTTCATCCCTCTAGGGGTTGAATTTTAGTAATCGCCGAAATACGTGTCTCATTATTTGCATTGAAGAGGATTCCTACCAAGTTTCAAATAAATTTGATCATAAAAATATTTTATCTGTAAACACTTTGCAACCCGCTTTCATCCCTCTAGGGGTTGAATTTTAGTAATCGCTGAAATACGTGTCTCATTATTTGCATTGAAGAGCATTCCTACCAAGTTTCAAGTAAATTTGATCATAAAAAATATTTTATTTATACACACTTTGCAACTCCTTTTCATCAATCTAGGGATTGAATTTTAGTAATCGCTGAAATACGTGTCTCATTATTTGCATTGAAGAGCATTCCTACCAAGTTTCAAATAAATTTGATCATGAAAATATTTTATCTGTAAACACTTTGCAACCCCCTTTCATCCCTCTAGGGGTTGAATTTTAGTAATCGCCGAAATACGTGTCTCATTATTTGCATTTAAGAGAATCCCTACCAAGTTTCAAGTAATTTGATCATAAAAATATTTTATCTTACACACTTTGCAACCCCTTTTCATCCCTCTAGGGGTTGAATTTTAGTAATCGCTGAAATACGTGTCTCATTATTTGCATTTAAGAGAATTCCTACCAAGTTTCAAGTAATTTGATCATAAAAATATTTTATCTTACACACTTTGCAACCCCTTTTCATCCCTCTAGGGGTTGAATTTTAGTAATCGCCGAAATACGTGTCTCATTATTTGCATTGAAGAGCATTCCTACCAAGTTTCAAGTAATTTGATCATAAAAATATTTTATCTTACACACTTTGCAACCCCTTTTCATCCCTCTAGGGGTTGAATTTTAGTAATCGCCGAAATACGTGTCTCATTATTTGCATTGAAGAGCATTTCTACCGAGTTTTAAGTAAATTTGACCATAAAAGTATTTTTTCCCATACAAATTTTGCAACCCCCTTTCATCCCTCTAGGGGTTGAATTTTAGTAATCGCCGAAATACGTGTCTCATTATTTGCATTGAAGAGCATTCCTACCAAGTTTCAAGTAAATTAGACAATAAAAATATTTTTTCCCATACAAACTTTGCAACCCCCTTTCACACCTTTAGGGGTTGAATTTCGAAAAATCCCATCTTAAACGACGCCTCCAATACAAAATCAACTTCCCCTCAAAATTCCAAATTTGTATCTTTAGCGGTTTAGGCTGGGCGTTGATATGTCACCCGGGACATTGCCTTTTATATATATAGATAGATAGGCTTCATACTTTCGATTAGTATGTAATTGGTCTATTAAACAAGCAATAGCAATTTAAAAAACGATCATTTTTATTTCTTTTTTTATTATGGATTGTACTGGACTGAAAAGAAACATTTTCAAAATTCATCATTTCGCAACTTCGCAATTTTTTTAACAACCTTTACAAGCTGCGGTACCAACTATTCGCCAGGGCTGCGACGAAAATCAGCTTCAATCTGGCCAGGTTACTTCCTACACGAGACTCTTCTCGATTTCACTCCTTGCGGACATACCATCAGGTGCTAACTTGTGCTTGCATTACTAATACACAGACAAGGTTATTTAAAAATATTCCAAAGCTAAAAAAAAGTTAAATTTTGAAAGGCTTTATCTCGGAAACTATCGGGTCTACAGTGACAATTCTAGTCTCATATTGTAGCAAATTTAGTCTACCTTAAAAAAGTTGAAGCTGGTTTTCGGCGCATCCCTGGCGAATATCTGGTACCGCAGCTCGATAAGGGTGTTAAAAAAAAATGCGGATGTCAAAAAATTGATAAATTTTGAAAGGCTTTATTTCGGATACTATTGGGTCTACAGAGACAATTCTAGTCTCATATTGTAGAAAATTTAGTCTTATTTAAAAAGTCCTGGAAAGATACTAGCATTAACTAGTTATTTAGAGTTATAATCTCCAAAATCTGAAAACGACCGAAATTTTCGCGGTTTTTTTTGGATAAAGTTGCGTTCGGCGCTCGAGGTCACAAACTTGGATTATTAATTGTGCTAACATTATAAAAAAATCTGTAAAAAATCAGAACTACCAGATTTGACGCAAGCTCATGATGACTTAAGTTACTCGAGTACCATGTCAGATATGTAAAAAAGTAATCAACATTTTGGTTTCGTGTTAGTGCGCTATACCCGTTTAAAGATACTTTTGTGACCAAAAAAAGGTATATTTGATGTCAACACTTCACGATAATTATATCACACTTGAGTTCCAAGAGGTTATTGTGGGTTACAAATTTAAAAAACATGTTTGATCCACACTTCTGACAGTTCCAAGTACACCCCTATGCAATACTTCGTCTAAGATCACGACTGGACCGCTTTCTTATTTTATTTTTTTACCGATTTGGCGACAATGGGACCATCTCTGTTAAACTAAGCATTCACATAAGGGAAACCTAAAGAACTTAAATTGATATCCCTCTCTTATTGCATTACCAAATATACAGGTAACCCTTATAAATAGAGCTTAAAAAGCCGATCAAACGGCTTTTTTAAGTTAAAGGCATATTGGTATCACTCAAAATATAGCGCTTTAAAAGCAAAATCGAACAAGACTTATACGAAACGGATTGGTAAGGGTAACCCCTATAAATAGTGCTTTAAAAAGCAAATCGAAGGGCTTTCAAGCGATACAGCTTTTCTAAATAAATCCTTATAAAAACCCATTCGAAACCAGCTTATAGCTCGAAGTTGGGTCCGTTTTCGTATTGCTGCAAATTGATGTGAAATCGTAAGGTCGATTTAATGAGACATGAAGATTGAATAAGCGGATCTTTAGTTGCTTGGAATACATTTGTATCAGAATTTAGATAAAAGTCTGGTCTGACTCTTACAAAATTTGTAGCCGTTATCAGTATCGTAGTCGTGCGTGATTTGGACCATGCTTTCCTGCCCCGAACGGAATGCTTAAAGCAAGTTCATAAAATTATTGCTATAGTAAAGAATACAAATTACGCTTCTTTTTATTCTGTATAAAATTAGTTTTGATTGATGTAATAAAATCCTTTTATTTATTTTTTAAATTGTAATAAATCTCAGTGACAGAACTTATGAACCGACTAGGTATGTTAGTATGTATGTATGAACCAAGAAAAGTGTCTGTCGAAATCATCATCTACTTGTCGAGACCGGATTAACGACTCCTAATTCGGTGGGTCTACGTTGAGTACCTACAGCGGATATTTTCCATTTTCTAAATACAGACACTCTACAATTGCATAAATTGGGGTAATACTGTAATGCTTAAATTGTATTTTCATGAATAAATAAATAAAGTAATTAATTAACGTAGGGGTTTCGTTAACAGAACTTAACAAAAAATTAACAGAAAACCTAAACTCAACAATGGAAATTACCACGGCGCGTGAAGAAAATCAGATGACAAGTGGGTTTTATGGCCGCCACCAATGCACCATGTTCAAATTTACGTATTTAAGGTAAGTATAATAATATACGCACATCTTCAAACGATAATATTCCTCATATTGTATCAAAACAGATACCAAACGTTATCGAGACCTGAAGTTTTACCATCGCAATATGATCATTTCTACCACAAAACAGTTTCAATTAAATATTTATTTATACTACTGGTTTTTATATAAGCATGTTTATTTAAACAGAGCATTTAAATATTATTCTTAAAATTACTAATTAATTAATTGCTTACGTGCATTCTTTCGCCAAGAATAAATTTACTAATTTTGGAACGTGTCATTTTAACGGCAACACAGTGGTAGATTTGATGGAATCTAATTTATGAATCCGAATTTAGATACCATAATATTTCATTGTAATCGAATTATGTACTTATTCAAAATGGAGTCCCATTACAATAACTGTAACTGGTTCAAAACGGTCTCACCTTCTTCAAATCTCGGCAAACATATTTTTCAGAGTTTTTACAATTCGATACGGTACAATAAGGGTTTTTCTAGATTTAGGAGGCCGTCCGGTGATGAAAACGCGTGAGCATTTAGTACATACAACGGATGTCCTGTTGCCACCAAGACTCCATCATGAGATTAGCTCTTAGTTAACATAATATTCTAAGAGCCCACGACACAAACCTAGTTCGATAAGACTACCAGAAGAGATATATATAATTAGTCACGTCATTAATGGGGGAAAGTGAAATAACGATGTTGCAATGCAAAAAACCTGGCTTCGGTTTTTTTTTAAAGTATAATAAAAAAATCGGTTTCTAGTATGATAAGACTCCCAAGTTTCGTTTGTTCCTCGGAACAGGGGAGGGGTAGGGCTATACGACAATGCAGTACTGCAAGCCCCCATGATTGGCCTTATCAGTGGCAGCAGCATGATAAGCGACGCCTCGTACTTAGGTATCTAGTATGATCGACCTCTTCAAAAAAGTAACTCATCTGTAAGATCATCAATTTCTGTGTAAAAAAACCACTGCAGCATTTTCTTAACAGTGGAGAAAGTGGTTGCTGCAGCGCTTGAAGGTCGCCCTCCGCGCAAATGTATTCCGCGTTTCAATTCAGTTTTGTCAGCAATCACCCAGTTCCTTTCGATTTGTACTGATTGAATACACGTGCCACGGTGACGTACGAATTATTTTACGTGTTCGGCCGAAATAAGAATAAGAAAGGAAAGTACCGCCAGCAGTATCATCTATAACATAGACAATAAACAAGTTGCGGGCCCACTGTGAATAAGCTTACCAAAAGACAGAGCTGGATGGAGGACGCTGAGGACCCCTTTGTTTTTAAAGGACATGCTCAGTAGGAGTCTGTAATTGTACTCTCATATTTTATTTGTAACTATTTTATGTAAAATTATTCATACTGTGTTTAAGAACACCTTTATCCAAGGATAATAAAAGGCTTTGATATTTAAATATGACTCATACTTTTCTGGTAAAGTAAGGTTATTTTTGCGATTAAGGTATGAATACTATAAAAAAGTTTATTTTTGATTGGAACCACTTGTTGTTAAAACATTTGACAAACATAATTACTATATTTTTTTACGTTTATTACTGAATTGAATGTATAAAAAACTAGCCAATTGCATCCTGGAAAAGATAAACTGGATTGAGGGACCAACTTAACTTTACCATTAGAAAACTGTTTAAAGAAAAAACAACGACATGAAGTCCTTAACTAATAATAAAGGGGATGATTTGGATGCTCCTTGAGGTGCTGTACCTCTGGACTTTCACTTGACACTATTTCGCAGGACACCCTGTATTTGATGAAATTGTAACTAAATTTCTTTGACGTCTGGTTGTCAGGAGGATAATATTTATCATATCTTATTGGGCCTGTGTCAGATTGAAATTTTACATTTCACACGAACATCGTTCCTACCAGCTAAGCAGTAACTTGTATCTATAGTATATTCGTTTCAGAGATCAATAACTACTGTCTAACGCATTTTTTAAAACAAATTATGAAAAATTATGTGTCATGGAATTAAACACAAAATAATAGGCTATTTGACAACATTGAAAATATCCTACAAATTGTGGTCATCCTATCAGATAATGATAATAGCATAAAACAACATATTTCACTTTATTTTAAACTAAATCATGTATATTTTTAAGGAAATTACAAGAATTTTTTTTAATATTTTTCTAAATTTTATCTGTGGAACGCTATGTGATTTGTTTGCAGCTGTGCTTGCTTGCTGGTGACGTAACACGCAAGTAACCACAGATCATAAGGGTATATCTCTTCAAATGATTGTTTATTGTTTACTTGCGTGTGACGACACACTTGTCATATGGCCATGATGGAAACAGCGTTTTAAGCACAGTTTTGAAAATTTTAACTTTAACATAGATTTTTATTGATAATACAGTACAATCTCAAGAAAATATCAGTATGCTTGTTTTCCAAAATTAGTCAAATAGCCTATTAAACTAATTTAACTTTCTTTAATGTGAAACAGACTATTAATACTGGTTGATAATAACCTCATTCTTCAACCAAATCCATTCGCCAATATGATTTTAATCATTTAAAGTCATTGCATTTTATTTTACCACATAAAACATCTGTCTAGATTTTCCCATATGATGGCATGATGTTATTCGATTTATGATACCTTATTTTTTTATAGTAGATAGGTAAATTAAATTAAGTTAACAAAGGCCATAGCCAGGTTTCCATATTAAGTCGGGCCTTGTATCAAATGGGCTCTTGTTTTTTTTAGTACCTCTTACAGTGAAGAATATTTATGCTGAGTATAAAAATCTTACTGGTGACAGTTTTTGACTTATGATTTTTTCAAGGTTTTTTTTAAATGTGTTGTTGTTCAGGTTGTATTCAAGCGATTTGCTTAAAATTTTGAAATGATGTTCTTTATACAGGGTGGGAAAGGAGTATACCGACAGATTTTAACCATGGATTCCTGGTGGTGTTACGAGTAAATAATGTTATGTACTGGGTCCAAAACTGCCTTAAAAAAAGTACTTCCTTGTGAACAAAGCCTTAGTCAAAAGAGTAAAAAAGAAAACTTCACACTTCAAGAACGACTCCGACAAAATACGATAAAGGCGTGTTACCCTTGAGATTTTTCAACTTGTGAATTACATATCTCGAAAATTAGGCTTTACTGAGCCATATTTGTATTACTTTTTTGTGTCAAAATAGGTACTAGAAACGTTGGTTTCAATCTGTCGGTATACTCCTTACTACCCTGTATATATGTTCATCACCACCATAAAAAAACTAATACTAGTTATCATATTATTTTATTATGAAAAATGAAATAAAAAAATCATTTTTTTTATGTGGTTGTGAATGAGTGACACCTCTATATTTTTTTCTCAGAATAGACCATACATTGGCCTACTACTTGCCAAAATATCAAAATTTTCCAGGCAGTACTTCCTATCAAAAATCAGCAATATGTGTAAATAAATCAGATACATTTTGCAAAAACCATCTTGAATCAAACCATCTTGAAACTGATGAGAAAACTCAAACATAAACGAGGAGTTTGTACACGACATTGAAAAATACCTATTGAATACAGAACTTGGCCACACATATTGCTAATTTTTGATAGGAAGTACCGCCTGGAAAATTTTGATTTTTTGGCAAGAAATAGGCCAATGTCTATTCTGAGAAAAAAATCTAGAGGTATCACTTATTCACAACCACATACCAATCTATATAAAGAATATCATTTCAAAATTTGAAGCAAATCGCTTGAATACATCCTGTAAAACCACACATTAAAAAAAAACCTTAAAAAATCATAAGTCAAAAACTGTCACAAGTAGGATGTTCATACTCAGCATAAATATTCTTCACAAGAGGTAATCATAAAAAAAAACCCGAGCCCATTTGATACAAGGGCCGACTTACTATGGAAACCCTTGGCCTTTATAACAGAATACTAAATTAATTACATTTTCTTTATAAAACTTATCTATTATCGAAAAAAATGAATGCATATTTTAATAAGCAGCATCACTTTTGCCAAATGACATCTTTCACAGGCCAATAAGATATGTTTTTTTTTATAGAGATCAAGCTTACAAGAATGAAAGACCATTTAAGATAAAAAGTGGTACTGTAAGTCAACCTTACAAATAGATACATACCTATTAACCTAGGGCTATTTAAACCTAACAATGCTTCAATAAATTATAAGGATGTACAGTAGAGTTCATAAATGTGTACACTATAGGACCTTGGATGGATGCCATATACTAAAAAGATCGATTCTATAGTACCTTGTCACTTTAAACTGCTGTGACAATTCATATATGGTAGTTTAAACTATCAAATACCATATCAAAAACCTCTTCCAGGCTAAGCGATTCGGGTCCCTGATACGCACACTAAATACTTAAACAAACATTCAAAGATACTTTATAGCATAACACTTACTACTTCTGGATGAATATGTTGAATCTTTGGATGATGTCCTTCTCGCGTCCCACTCCCGAGGCTTCTCCCACTGAGACACTTCACTGATACAATTATAATAATACTTCTTTCCTGATGAACTAATATGCTCTGACCATTCACTGCCAGAGGGTGTGCTTCCAGATGGAGCACTTCGCTTATCATATTTACTACTCCTATTAACACTAATGTTTATGCCACTAGTCCGATTCTTTTTTTCTGATTCACTTCGTTCATGATTACTTCTTTCTCTTTCACATTCTTTGATTCTCTCACGTTTCTCCTTTGGAGATCTGACACTATCTGAAATAGTTAAACAAATATATCAATAAGTTGCCAATTATGCTTGCTATAATGCTTTTAATTATTTTGCAATATTAATGGATAATTGTAGACACAATTATAACTAAAAATCAGTAACTCGCTTGAGCTTTATTTCTTTATTTCTTGAAATGAAAATACTAAATTTAAGTTTTAGTCTAAAAATATTATCAAGCCAGCCTTGCACCAAACAAAAATGCTGCTACCTTTTTAATTTGTAAGTAAAAATTGGTAATAGCTAATCACTGGAGTCTGTATGCACAATTTTGAGTAGCATGGCAGTAACAGTCGAAGCCAGAGAAACACATAAATATGTGATAAAAAAGAAAACAGTACAACCTAAGATAAAATTATGTAAATTTAGAGACAAAAAAACCTTTAACCTAATTGAGATGTAATAATAATACTAAATATATGTGAGTGTAAATTGTATTATTGTGTAACAAAAGTTGGTCATGCAATTCAGATGGTTAATTTTTATTACACAAAGGAAAATATTACATTACCTAAATCACAACATAATACACAGAGGACAATCTTACGCAACTAGACTTAGTCCCAAATTAAACTCTAGGATGGTTACTAGACAATGATAAAATAAAATACATACTTATAGAAAAAAAAACAAAATATCCATTACTTATGTTCAATATTTTTTTATATTACCATAAGGAACCTATGATTTTAAAAACAAATAGCTTTTCCCATGCCCACTTTTTTGTTTGGGTTAATATATTGCCTATGACACTTTTCAAAATCTCTTCAGTAGATCCAGAGATTACCCCCTATACTGTTACAAACTTTACCTCTTTATAATATTAGTAGAGTATAAATAAACATAAACATAAAAAAATATAAATAAAAGAACAAATTACAAGGCATGTATTAATTAAATAAATAAATAAATAACAGGGGCCTATCTCACACAGTTTGACCTAGGCGAAAATTAAGCTCAAGGCTTGTACTATGGGCACTAGACAATGATAAACATACTTATATAGAGTAAGTAATACATACTTAAATACATAGAAAAAAATCCAAGACTCAAGAACAAATATCCAGCTCATAAATCAAATAAGAGACTGCTAAAACTAGGGTAATGCATTGTTAAATTAATTAATTAAGAGTATATAATTTATAACAATTTTTAAGAACATGCACAGTTTTCATTCGCAACTGCCACAAAAAAAACAGGTGTATAATGTGTTTATTTACATTTGTAGGTAAATAAATATCTATCAACACATTTACTTAAACCATCAGAACAAACTTGGTCGTAAATAAGGAAATATCAAGTTGCCTTGCAATTTTTTTAGGTAATTCTATAGGTGAATTCTATGTAGTACAATATTTTCTATACCATATAACATTTTAAATCACAATACAATGTAAAACAGTACAAGTTCATACCTGTGTACTTATTTCTAGAGGATTTATAGTCTCTATCTCTCTCCTTTTCAGAACCTTTCTGCATATAGGTATTTCTAGATGTTGCATATCCTCTATCATCGGCCACATGGCTGTAGTGGTGGTGTCCATGACCCGAGTGGCCTGTGTGGGCTGCATGCCCATGCACTGATACATTACCATTTGGCGATCGGAGAGGGGTATATCGGTTATCAGATGGTACATACTCACTCGGCCTTCGTTCACTTTTTGTATTATATTTCTGCCGAGAAAACATAACATCAAGAAAATGCAAGAAAACTATATAGACTTATAACAATCTACACATATCAAGAGATTTTGTCTGACTCTGTTTAACCATGTAAGGTTAGATAAGAAAGGCTCAGTTATGAATTATAATGTATATATTGTGTGTAACACTATGTATTGCTATTTAAAATAATAACTATTATTTACTTAGACAGCAAATATTCGAAATGGTTTTTATTCTGATGGATATCATATCGAGGGCAATTATTTAAGGGACCAACTCGGTTTTAGGGATCAGTAACGTAAATTTATGTAGGTACAATGACTACAAATTTTACATGTCACCTTAAATATGTAATTAATAGGAAATTTTACAGTTATATTCTGTCTGAACATTACTAAGAATGTCCGTTTAGACCCAAACAGGAAAATAGTGGTCGGAATCAGTTACGTAGAGCAATACATTTGAGGCAGAGTAGCATTCATGTGCCATCACAGTAAGAAGGGTGTCATAGTCGAAGTGCGCATAAATTATGCTCACCTGATACGGATGGGCTTGGTGCTTCTCAAAGTACCTGAAAACAAAAACATATGATTATAAACCACCGACGTAATTACAGGAAAACTGTTAATCGGCGACCGCCATCTACAGATTGCAAAACTGATCCAATATCAATACTTAACCATACCCATCGCTTATTCGCTGCGGTTTCCTTGCATGCATTACCATCAATGCAAATGTACGATTGATGACGGCCTCAGTAATAAAATACTAAAAGAGGCCACTGTCATTAAAACAAGAGTTATCCGTGATATATCTTGGTCGACGCCATGTCATATTCAATTCATTTCATTTCATTCAACTCAAGCAAGACACTCGAAAGAGTCAAGTCAATAGAGACGCGAAAGAGAAAGGAAAGTGTTATCGAGATTTTGTCTATGGTAGTAAATGTCGATGGAATGATCATGGAGGCGAACTGTGCGCGAACGCGTCAAATCGTGAATGTGGAGCCGATTCGCATAATTTTCGCGGGTTCGCGCATATTCGAAATTCTATTCTGACGAAAACATTTATCTTCGTTTGGTATCAAATGTAAATAACGTTTCATTAGAATATTGTTTATCTTCTGAAAACAGTTCAATGATTTAAAACTTACCTGATCAGTTGATAAATTTGTCTCAAACCCGACGGAAGAAATCGTGACGGCGTGGGACGACTCAAAACATGTTAGCTTTACTCGACGGCTTTTGAACTATTAGCTTATTTTAAATGGAGATTGGTTGAATTAAAGGATGATTATCGTCATTTCAAAAGCTAAAATAGTTCTTGTACATTTTCAACTAGTGTGTCCGGTCGGTACCACATTTATGATGTATTTAAATCAAATTGTATTTAAATGAGATTAGGACTTTAATTATAAACTACTGGCGCCGATGCGGGACTCAGAAAGTATTTTCAAACCACCAAAAACTCATGCTAGACTTCTACCCTGGTACAAAATGTTTTCAGGAACTTGAGTGTGGGGACACGCCAAAAACTGACACCTTATCACCTGGTCATTATTTAAATATTACGCAAAGAATTAATGAAGTTATTGATGGAATTTTACTGGTCTAAAATGTGTTAATGCTTTTCAAACTTTAAATTAATTAGCCACATATACATTTTATTATTAATTAGACTTGAAACACAGGGGACAGCTTAAAAGTGGGGGGTACACTTTTTTTGGAAAACGCTCAGACCCGCGAATCGCGCGCGAATGTAGAGTACCTTTGAGGAGCTACTTCGAAGCCCACTCTACATTCAAGTGCGATTCGCGGGCTTAATTATTATTATTTTTCAAGCATTGTTTGAATCCTGACCTTTAATTTCGTATAATTTCAAAAACACAGCCGAGTAATTTTAAAATATCTACTGGCAGCTCTGGGGCACATACAGTGACGGCGCGGCCACATAATTAGGAACTCTTGCGTTTTTACCATACAATTGCCTACAAATATGATTTTTCAAATTTGACAACCAACGAAAAGTTCTAAACCAATTTTATTCTAGTTACACTTATCGTTAACCTATAAACTAAAGTTTAAATGTATGTACTTACAATTTATCTCTGTTGAAAATGAATCTTTCATTTTATAGGGTTTTGAAAAAATAAATGTTTGGCATTCATACAGAGTTGTAACTTTGTATGGACGCGTCAGCGCTAAGTTTTTATATCCCTATAAGAATGTAAGGTCCGATTTTAACAGTAGTTCACTGTACATCGGTTTAAACCTTAGTCGATGAGCTTTAGTAAATTGTAATTACTCAGTAATAAAAATTTATCAAGAACACGGCAATAGTAAAAAATATTCAAATAAGTCCGTCACTAAGATTATCAAAAAATATTGAACACGTATTTTTGGCTCTTTTTTGGCTTTATCAAATCAATCAAAATTGACAAATATAACGCGCATCAAAGTTCAGGAGTCGGAACAGGGGCTCTACTTTGAAATCAGTAATTCGAACTTCGGATCGCCCCATCACTTTCTTGCGAATTAGTGACGCGTCGAGAGCAAAAGGGATAGCAATAGACGAAGTTCGAATTACGGATTTCAAAGTAGAGCCTCAGATTGTAAGGGTATGTCCACAGAAATAGAATACTCATAGAAGGAACTTAATAAGAGGCACGCTTGAAAAGTATGCAATAGGGGTGTTACCTGGGTAAAAAAGATTCTAATAAGTCCGTCACTAAGATTACCAAAAACTATTGAACTGGTATTTTTGGCTTTATCAAATCAATCAAAATTGACAAATATAACGCGGATTAAAGTTCGGGAGTCGCACAGAGGCTCTACTTTGAAATCCGTAATTCGAACTTCGTCTATTGCTATCCCTTTTGCTCTCGACGCGTCACTAATTCGCAAGAAAGTGACGGGGCGATCCGAAGTTCGAAATACTGATTTCAAAGTAGAGCCCCAGATTGTAAGGGTATGTCCACAGAAATAGTATTCTATGGGGCTCGTGACGTCGCAACGTGGTATAAAGTGTGCCACGGCGTGACGTCACGCGAAAATTCGCTTTTGTTTAATTGACATAAGAAAAAAAAATCAATATTTTTAGATAATGTAAATGACGGACTCATTAATTTTTCTTAGTACGCTAGCCTATTGTACATGGGAAAAAAACGCAAGCTTTCCTAATTATGTGGCCACCACTTTACATAATAACCACTAACCACAGATTATATAAGGGTATGATAACCTCTCTAGCTAGTGTCACCTCGGTAGTTAGTGTTGTTACAAAGCATTTCATGATGGCCAAACCTGTAGATTTAGAGCTAAAAAAAGCTTTTGTGGAGTTACAGGTTAAAATGGTAGAAACTAGCAAGAAAATTCAAGTGATTGACTCCCAAATAAACGTTCTCAACCGCATACTACAGCACGTAGACATCACACAGCGTGAAATTAGCACCATGCCTCCTGATACAAAAACCTACGAATCTGTGGGCCGAATGTTCTTACTAACTGATTTTGAAGAAGTTAAGGCTAATCTGCAAAATCGTGAAGCCCATGTTAAAACACGCACCTTAGAATTGGAGAACAACAAACAGTATCTTGAAAAGAATTTGAAAGAAAGCGAAGACAATATCAGAGAAATGGTTCAACAGAGGAAGGAGCAAATCGAAATGAAATCTTAGCAACATCTACATCGTCATATTTCACATGAAGTCTAATTTCTTAAACATTAATTTGCACTTTGCTTATCCCATTATGATAACTTTTCTCTTAAATTCAAGCGAATCTGCCACGCGTTGTATTAGTCTTTCATGCTCTTTCTTACAATTCTAATGTATTTGCTGTAATAAAGATCTATTAAACTTGATTTTTTTTTTCCTGAATTTGACGGTAAATTTAAGTTTATCAAATCTAACAATGCAACTATGTGAATGGGAACTCCTAAATCGCCAAGTATGTTCTTTGAATTCAGTTCAGGTGAGTCTTTTGAAAGTGTAGTCTGCAACAAAGCATATAATGAAAATCATTTACAACAATCAACAGTGAAGTAACTAAAGGATGGCAGAGCGGGCAAAATGCCACGGAACTCTTGCCTGTGAGGAGGAACCTAATATTTATTTCATTTTTACTAAAAGTGAAAGGAATTGCCCTATCTGATAAATTTGCCACGGGCCTCTGTTAGTATAGTTACACCACTGAGTATTAACTTCTCGCTTTAACAAAATAAAATATTGCCTATATAAGTCGGACTAAGAAGCTTCCTATTAGTCGAAGATGTGACAAGAAATATTTGAAAAAGTGAGGCCCATAATTTTCCCAAATATATCTTGTTTTTCTTTGTGTAAATATGCGTGAAATGATTACTGTAAACAAACATCTTGCAGTATAGCTCTGGCTTGGTGAGTACATTTATTTATTTTGTATTTATGTTATTGTATGCATAATTTAAAGCAGTCGGTTGTTTCAAATTTCATGCAAAATAAAACAAACATTTTATATATGATCAAAACACCTTCTTAAAGTGAAGTTTGATTGATATTATATTACTCGCTTCATTGTGAAATTTAACATTTTTTTTAGTATATTTTCTGGTAAGATTTTGCACAATTTTAGAGAACTTTTTTTAATTAAATGGACTTGTATTAAATTAAAGGCTCGAACAAACTGCCAGACGGGACGCGTGATGATTGAGTGATGCGGGCGGCACGCGGAGCGGGTCACACAGAGCTAGCGCGCATCGTGCTGGCCTCGCGCCACCAACCCGCCAGCATCGAGCGCGCGGCACGCGCTGGGACCCAATTCTCGTGAGTTCGAGATGATTTTTCATGCGAGATATGTCAAAGAAATGTACGCAGTTGACAGTGCATATCGCATGAAAACTCATCTCGAAGTCACGAGAATAGGGTCCCAGCGCGCGCCGCGCGCTCTCCCGCTCGCTCTCAATATTATAGGCATGCATAAGTATAGCGATTTTAGTATTTTTTTGTAACAAATCCAGGGTTTCCACTCAGAAAGTATAAGTAGACGAGATAACTCGTTAGCTGATTTACACTTATTTTCCTCTATGTTTATTTGTGTAAAACGAAACACTTAAGGTACAAATACGTATTGAATATTCATCGGGTGATACGATTATTTACTTTTCAATCTTAATCTAGTTAGTAACTATAGAAAGTACGAGGGGTGATCCATAAGTTTTGATAATCGGTATTAAAAATGGGAAATATATAAATCGTTATATTTTAATTGGAATAAGCACACTTTCTATATTTCCAAACACTTATTAACTTCATTCAATTGTTTTATTTTGCCACTATAAAAATAATTTTACTTTTGGAGTTCTAAATGGTCAAATTTTGTACCTTCCCTAAGTCATCACCAGCTCGTGATTATTATATAGTTTTTTTTGAACATCGGTGAATGAGAAGTAGTAGTCGAAAGTTAGGGCTAAATAACGAGGACAGCGGTTATCAGTTCTGATCTTTGGTCGATGGGCAGCACCCTTGTCAATTAGAAGGCTCTGAAGCACAATTCCTGGCGCAAATTCGTTTTTTTTTCTTCATCTTATTTTTAATATTTTCCCATAACTATGATAGAATAATGTTATAAAACTCTCCTAGATTATTTGAACTCAATGGCTAAAAACTAATGTCACATTATTTATTTGTAGGCCTCAATAGTCCTGGATAAGGCCGAAAAAACAACCCTAAAATTTGGTTACAGAGCTGGAGATAAAAATACCACTGCAATGATAACTTATTAATCCTTTAAATCATAATGATAAATCAAGGTTTCATTTTTAATAACAATATTTTTTATTAGTGTAAAAGAACTTTCTCCACACCGCTCCAAAGTATTACATAAATGTTTAAAAAAACAAAAAACCGCCTTCAAAAACGCGAAAAATAACTTCTACTACTAGGTACTTAGTAGTAGGTACCTATCCTATTAGGTTAGTCCAACTGAAGTCGGCTTTTTGTTGAAAATATTGTGGTGGCCGACTTCAGTTAGACTAACCTAATAGGATAGGTACCTACTACTAAGTACCTAGTAGTAGAAGTTATTTTTCGCGTTTTTGAAGGCGGTTTTTTGTTTTTTTAAACATTTATTTTATTTTACACTTTTTAGTGATCATAATAAGCTTATGTAGTCCCACTTCTTAGTTGATATATGAAACTTTAAGACATTTTCAAGCTCGCCGCAAGCAACGCCGCGGGAAAATCATAGTCATTTTAAAACAATTAAATGTGCTTCGTTGTAGTCACTCAACTATCTTAATCGAGATATCTTATCGCCACCCTTGAAATCGGTACCGTTGAGGAGTTCCGGTGGCCATCTGTGGTCTTCATCATCAGTTCCGCTTCACCAAGTGACACTTTCTGAATGCAAATGCTACATTTGTTACTAAAAATACTAAAATCGCTATATGTTTGCCTACAATATTCGAGGAGTTCCCTTGATTTCTCCAAGATCCCATCATCAGATCGTGACGTGCTGACAATGGGACCAACTAGAAAGTATACCCATTCGAACACCGAAAAAAAATTTCAAATCGGTCCAGTAGTCTTCGAGTAATCGGGGAACATACATAAAAAAAATAAAAAAAATCCGACGAATTGAGAACCTCCTCCTTTTTTTGAAGTCGGTTAAAAACGAACTCTTATTTTTGCCGTCTTGTAAAATTGTTCATACAGATGTTTTTTGTTTAGCTGTCGCAGAAAAACAAATGAATAATGTAAAAAAATTTTTTCTCTAATTTAATTTTGATTAGTGCCGTGGTATATTCCACATTAAAAGAATATCATTAACTGGATGGTTCATACTGATTCTCAAAACTTATTGATCACCCCTCGTAGCTGATTCGAGGCCAAAAGTAAGGGACACAATGACAATGTGTCCGGTTGTGCAAGTGACTGTCGATTGCCCTAATCCAGGATGTAATGACGAAAAATTCAAAACGAGTATATTCGTCTACCGGATCTGAGAGCTCATCGCACGAAACAAGTTAACTCGTCGGCCGGAACGAAAGGGTTAAAAACAAAAGACCGCCTTCAAAGAGGCAAAAAAATTTATTCTTTTGAGAGGCCACCTATGCTAGTCTGTAGTGTTCCGCGATCAGAGGCTCTACTTTGAAATCCGTAATTCGAACTTCGTCTATTGCTATCCCTTTTGCTCTCGACGCGTCACTAATTCGCAAGAAAGTGATGGAGCGATCGGAACTTCGAATTACAGATTTCAAAGTAGAGCCCCTGGATCTTAACCATAACGCCTTTGTATCTGTTCTTTGGATATAATTATTAAACTTGATCATATTTGCTTGAGACTGGCAAACTTGAAAACACGATTAGAAATAAAATCCTCGATAGTTGAATTTTTCAAACATGACACCTTTTCTGCAAGTTTTTGGTTGAATCTTCGAAACCCTATAAACTTTAACGATGATTTTTGATGTAACTTCTTAATCCTGGCAAACCATTTTTTCGATAAATGTTGTAATTAAATTTGACGCTGCCATCAAGGCGCGCGCGAACTATCTCCATCTCACATTCTTCGCGCGGAAGCACAAAAAGCCATCCCTTTTCATTCTTGTCGGGGCGTGGTACCATAGGTGGCCTCTTAAAATGGTCAGTCCAACTGAAGTCGGCGACTTACAATATTTTTACCCAAAAGTCGACTTCAGTTAGACTGACCATTTTAAGAGGCCTTTTGTTTTTAAATCATTTATTAACTGGGTACGGTTGAAACGAGGTACGTTGAAACAAAGCGAATATCCGAGAAACTATCAGCTGTTGGGTGAGGGGTGTAAGGGAAAATTCGTGGCATGTTAGTGCGAACATGTTCCACAGTATTGCCATAAGGATAATTAACAACTAATAATAAAAACCAGCTAAGTGTGATTCGGGCAATACGAAACCCTCGATCCGCGAGTCCAACTCGCAGTTAACTGTTTTTTTTTATTAAACTATAGTTTTTGCTGTAAATATGCGATCAATGTTTGCATTAATGAACTTTAATCCAGGAAACATTACATAATATTTATTTTGAGCATGTGTTGACGCTGTTTGCACCGTTAATCGGTGATCTGCGTGAGAAGCGCGGTGCCGCGGATGATCCAGAAGTGCGGCGGCGCAGAGGCGGGCAGAAGCACCGGCAGCACGAAGTTGGTGCTGTGGCCCGTGGTGGAGAGCGTGCCCGCGCGCTCCGACGTCTTGTACAGCGGCGCCTCGTAACGTGGGTCGGGCTTCGGCAGCTCCAGCACTGGCTTGAACCACACCACCGGCAGCGGTGGGTTCATTTGACCTGCACACGAAAACATCAGCAATTAAGGTCAGCTCTACAGATTCCCAATTCTACAGATTCTCAGCTCTACAGATTCCCAATTCTACAGATTCCCAGGTCTACAGATTCCCAATTCTACAGATTCGCAATTCAACAGATTCCCAATTCAACAGATTCCCAATTCTTCAGATTCCCAATTCTACAGATTCCCAATTCTACAGATTCCCATTTCTACAGAAGGCCTAGGCCTAGTCACCCGTCTTTGATTGGTCGGTCTTGGCGGTAGCTCATTCTGTGTCCATAGAGTTAGAAAACTTTTGAAAATCTAATTTGACAGAGTCGACGGAGCTCCTCGCGGAGCTCCTATTTCTGGGTTGTTTTGGCCCTCCGGGCCTCATATAAAAACGAACCTAACCTAACCTACCTACGACTGTGAAATTTATTATTTGTTTTACGTTTATCTGTTTGTAAAGTTGGGAACCTGTTGAATTGCGAATCTGTAGAATTGGGAATCTGTAGAATTGGGAATCTGTAGACCTGGGAATCTGTAGAATTGGGAATCTGTAGAATTGGGAATCTGTAATAGAAATCTGTAGAATTGGGAACATACCGTTCATATCACTATGTAACGTTGTAGTCGTGAATTGACAAATTCGTGACGGTAGAGTGTTTGACACGGTTAAAAGTATCAATTGCAAGTATTGCAACCTCTCAGATATGGGCATACTTCTTAAGCTGGGCATTCACGGACGCGCCGTTTGTCTCGCTGACAGATGGAATGTATAAAACTGGATGGCCATAGTATTTTGACCACATTCACGGGCGCGCCAGCGCGCCACACCACGCCTCAACGGCATGACATCACGGAGCAGACTGATTAGAAAATGGTAGCCAGAGAAGTTTTCTTTCCGGAAAATTCAAAGTTCCCAAGTGAATATCGATAATAATAACCCCTGCAACATGGGACGGCCGAATAACTAATTCCACGCGGACGAAGTCGCGGGCAAAAACTAATAATAAATAAAATCGACCTGCGTTCTGATTATTGGAAAATAACGAACAATAATGAAGAAGTCAGCAGTTAGAGCCTCGGTGGCTTAGTGGCTTAGGGTGTTGACTCGAGTCACCATGTACCAATGAGTTACCCGATGATCTTACGGTGAAGGAAAAACATCGTGAGGAGATATGCACATTAGAACAGCTGAGTGTCCAAGAGGGTACCTAATTGATTAAAAGATCCTAAAGGGGTTGAAGTGTATCCGATAGGGCTCATCTGTAAGATAAGATAAGATAAGAAGCGAGCGGTTACCGGGCAGCGCGTCGACGAGGATGTTGTCGGCGACGTCCCAGCGGCCCGCGTCGATCACCAGCCCGTGCACGTTCACGCCGTCTGTGGGCAGCTGCACCTCGCCGTACACGTCCTCGCCCTCTTGCTGCCCGACACCACAGATTAAACATAATAACGTATCGTATCGTCCCGTATATTGGTCAATAACTCATAAAAAAAAATTAAGCTCCTTAATTAAACGATTTACAATACTACAAGAAACCATATACAGGATGTCCCTAAAACCAATGCCAAAACTGAGAGGACTGACAGAGCAGCTGAAAAGCTATCGATGTAACCCCTACGTAGGTATGTTCAGCGATTTTTACTAGTTTCGGAGATATTGATCATTTTAATCTGATTTTTTGTAATTTTCCTTTATGTCCATGTCACGAAAAATAATTCATAAGTTTTTCAGTGGTATCTTACATTAATATAATCATTAGGTACGAATCAGCGGTGTTTTTTTAACTAATTTTCTAGTTTTTACTTATTTTTTTTTAAAGTAATCACATAGTTATAGTTAATCATGTATCTATAGTTGTTTTTTCCATACAAAGTGAAAAGCAAACACTGCGGTCACTGCGACACCTAGGGCCTGTTTTATAAAGCTACAAATTACAATTTACAGGTTAAAGTTTCCATTTGACACGACCTCGACCAATGACGACAAGCCATTTGAGCAGTGTTGCCAGTTTAGAAATGTAAAATTGTAACTTGTAGCTTTATAAAACGTGCCCCTAGTATAGAGAAAGAAACTTTATGTCATTAGTGTCATTACTTACTTAAAAAAATGATTAAAAAAAAACGAGGAAGTGGGTTTAAAAACGTCGCTGATTTGTAATGATTCTAATAATGTAAAATATCACTGAAAAAAAATGAAATAAAACATGATATTAATGATGTTTTTGTTACATCGACATAAGGGAAAATTACATAAATTCAGATTAAAATGATCAATATCTCCGAAACTAGTAAAAATCGCTGAACATAGGGGTTAAATCGATATTTTTTTAGCTGCTCTATCAGCCGTCTCAGCTCAGTTTTGGCGTTGGTTGTTTTAGGGACACCCGGTAAATACCTACGAACATGACTCATGCTCGTATTTATAAGGTTTATACTCCTTTGACACATCTCATTTTATGATGGGCGGGGCGTTATCTAGTTTATAGCGAAAAAGATAGATAAAGCGACAAGCCAAAAAATACAAGCTAGCCTTACAGGAGCGGAATTAGGTACATTATTCTAGAGACCCGGAAAATAGGGCAGTAGCCAAGATACATTAAGTTAACCAGCATTTCTATTCGTTTTTTTTTAAAACCTATCGCGTCTCTGGGTTTATCACGTGACTCTTTCGTATCACATCATCTACGAAACTAATAGAAAAGCTAGTAAGCGTAATGCATTTTGGCTATGGCCTCTAGCTATAACATGATGTGTATCTCTATTCCACCAAGAAAAAGTAAGAGATAGGATAATGCGCAGAAATCGTTCGCTTAATCTAAACCCAGCGTTATACACCGTGGCTGTTAATAACCCGAAATATTTTAACCATCGATTCCAGAGCCTATTTGGAGTATTTAATGTGGTATAACATGTAGTCCAATATTGCATAATTTCCGAGATTTTAATTATTTAAAAAACAATTTCGTAGTTAATTTAATTTGAACTCTGTCACCTTAACTTAAAGCTTATTTACTAAGAAATTGATTAAATTAATTTATGATGTACGTTGATGATATCACTACTTACAACATGAATCTTTCTAAGTAAATAATGCTTTAGGTTAAGGTGACATAGTTCAAATTAAATTAACTATGAAATTGTTTTTTAAATAATGAAAATCTCGGAAATTATGCGTTATTGGACTACATGTTATACCACATTAAATACTCCAAATAGGCTCTAGAATCGATGGTTAAAATATTTCGGGTTATTAACAGGCACGGTGTAGAAGTCTGTAGGTACATGAATAGCTTCCATAGTTACCGTACCAATCGACGTACCAAGCTTAATTTGAGAAGTAATGTAAAATATGCAAACATGCACTAAATTATCGATTGGCATGAGAATCAAGTGGAAATAGCTGAGGCTCTACTTTGAAATCCGAAATTCGAACTTCGTATCACCCCGTCACTTTCTTGCGAATTAGTGACGCGTCGGGAGCAAAAGGGATAGCAATAGACGAAGTTCGAATTACGGATTTCAAAGTAGAGCCCCTGACCTTATCCTTCTTCTTTCCAAAGAGGTATATATCGTCCTGCGAGAGGAAGAAGCGCTTGGGCTCGAAGTCGAACAAGAGCGCGTCGATGGGCACGCGGTAGCGGCGCGCGTACGACTGCAGGGACCCTGTGAGTAGGCCTTGCGGGAAGAACAGCCCCGACACCCAGCAGCTGCGCTGGTTGCCCTCGGACAGCCATTTCTGAAAAAAAAAACAGTCTATCCTTTTTGCTGGACCTCAAGTTATTTTTAACCGACTTTAAAAAAGGAGGTTATTCGTTCTACTGTATTTAATTTTTTTTATATATGTTCACCGAATTCTCCGTCAATTGTGGACCATTTTTTTTTTTTGGTTTGATATAGTGTACTTTCGTGGTAGTCCCAGTGTCACCAAATCTGAATCTGATGAGGGAATCAGTGAGGAATTGAGGGAAGGCAAACATATATCGATTTTAGTACTTTTAGTAACAAGTCCGGCGTTTACAAATTTCATTCAAATTGGTTCAGTGGTTTAAGCGTGAAAGGTAATAAACACACAGACAGACATACTTTCATATTTATAAAATTAGTATGGATTAGAACGGATGGATAAGTAGTATAGATGGTTAAAAAATCTAATTATACCGGATTATACCGGGTTTATGTCTTCTATTCTACTTCACAAAAATCCTTTTCACAACACTGCTCGGAAATATGGCCATAGATGGTGTTGTTTGGGGTCACAAAACGTCACTTATAAGGACACACCAAGAATGTTTTTCTCGGCGTGTTTGCTGATTGGTCGAGAACATTGTTGTCCAACTTTAAGAACCAATGAAAATCAATCAATAAATTTTTGTGTCAGCTCCTTAAAATGAAAAATTTAAATCGACCAATCAGAACACACCATTTTGTGTCGTAAAATATTAGGTGTATTTTTGCTAAAAGATACACAGACTAAAAAGAATGTCACTGCTTTTTTTTTAAATGTAATTCATACTTGGCCCCTAATCTCGAACCACTAGAGATGAAATTACATGGGAGATATGGCGAAACAAATACAATTTTATATGGAGTTGACATCTTCATCTCGAATGTTAGTTTATACATCTCGAGTGCCAAGAGAACAGGGGTCCAGATTAAAAAAAAAGTTATCTTTGGTAAAATGTATGGTAAAGGTATGGTTGTGATACAGCTTCTATACTACCTTTGAAAAACCGACGACAATTGACTAACGCTATTGAGTTTTGAATATGAATTTTTATTTTATTTCCTCTCAGTAGTTGTGAAAAGCACTATGTCTGCCTCGGTAGAAAGTACAATTTATGGACTCGTACACTAGAGGGCCTCAACTACGTTTCGGCCCTCTATATGACTCGTCCAAAAATCGCGTACTTTCTATCCTCTGCAACAATGTACTATTTTTAACTTCATCCGCGAATACACTTATCGCACTGCGTGTATTTACTTAGTTGGTAAAGTACGCGCACTTCAGTGTCCGTCCGCCCAGTGCCAATACAATGGTTTTCTTTAAGAAAATATAATTGCTTTCCCCAAAAGGATGAAGTCAAACAAAAAATTAAATACTATACTTATTACTATATACCTTCCTCAGTACCTAATATGATTTTTGGTCAGCTTAAAAGCTATTTTAACAGACAAATAGAATACAAACCTCTACATAATTAACCCTGAGTGTAAGGTCGTGAATCCAACTGCCCAGCGACTTTAGCGAGTTGTAACCCTTCTTATGCCATAGTCCTGGTACTCTATTATTCAAAAACGCCTTGAACACCTCCTCGAATTCTTCCGACATGACCACGAGACCCTTTAAAATTGTCGTTAATTATTTAACCGCACACAGTAATAGTATGGAGGGAGACTACGTAGGTAAAAAAAACTTGTGAGCAAGAGTCGTAAGATACAATTTATGTTACTCGTATTAACAAAGTATAATATTTTTATTTATAATTGCTAACGATCGAACCTTTTACCTTACCAGAAACGCATCAAACTGCATAACAAACCTTAATGGCTTTCTGCAGCTCATTGAGTGACCAGTGGATGATACGGAGAAGCGTGTTGAAGCGGTCTGTCTCGTGGAGGAGCACCGTGGTGAGCGAGTTAAGCTGACCCTTGTCGTCCAGTTCCATGAGTATCGGGTTCATAGTCGTGGGGTCAATTTTAGTGGCGATAGTGGAGCGCGTCTGGTCGCAGATTCGCCACACGATCTGGTCAGGCGTGTCGCCGCCGCCCGAACCGCCTGTGCGCGGCTGGACATCCACTATCGTTTGTATAAGTGTAGTTGTTTCTTTGTTCTGAATAGTTCATTAAAAATTTATCAGCATTTGTTTATATTTGTTATGTACTTACTTCTGAGTAACTTGTTTTTAACAAGCGTTGGAAAAGCGCCAGTGCGAATGTAGGTAGCCTTACACCAATGTTGAGTGGCTCAGTATTGAATCGTCTATCTATTTCTATTTCTATTTCAAAATAAACAGCTACGCAAGTTGACCAAGTAGCAAAGTGTCAAGCGTTCTACTATAGCATTTTGTCCAAGTTATTATATCGTCTTTAATGTACCTACATAGAACTCCAAAACTGCATTTACTTAGTGTGCGTAGCATAACGTCCAAAATACCAAAAAGCCGATCTCCACTGTTTGGAAATTGCAGCAGTGGTTTTTCTTACACAGAAATTGATTATCTTTCAGATGAGCTTTGGTTTTTTGCGGAGGTCGATCATACTAGATAGGTAGGTATCTAGACGTATGAGGCGTCTTTACCATGCTGCTGCCACGGGTACATATCTGAATATCGAAAGTTAATAAGTATATCTAAAGTTAAAATATCGAAAGTTACAATATCGAACGGTCAAAACCTCTACAGTCATATATCTACCTACGTCTGAAAGGCCTACGATCAACATGCCACCCGTTTAAAATATCGAATGAATAAAACATCAACAGTTATTTGAACTTGGTGTTAAAATAACGAAATTTTTATTGGCCACAAAACAATGAGCTTATGTACTAAATAAACAGATTGAGTAATTTAGGTCGGTCAGTCGTTAAATTATCGCAGTTCAACCCAACACACTTCCTCGCTACGCTCGTCGTCGTACCTAACTTTTATAATTCAACTTACTCAAACATATATAAAAAATAATATAAATTATTAGTACTATGTAATATCGATATTTCAAAATTCGACATTATGGACTTCGACATTTTACTTTTAGATAGGTACTCAACTTTTGATATTTGATTACAGATCCAACAAGTTCGTTCGATATTTTAAACATCGGCATAATCCGTTCGATGTCACTATTTCTTGATTAGCGTAGTGGTAAATGGAAAAACATAAATACAGTTCGGCTTAAGCGAATTATAATATGACTTAAAAAATTGTGCGTTAACAGGGGGAAACCGTTTTAAATATACTTAGCTAAGTATAGACATTTTGCTACATTGACGATTCAATAATGAGCCCGTTTAGTGCCGAGCGTCAAATATTTGCTTTTAATTTCGTGACTTCGTTTGCGTAGACCATCCACCGCAAACGGTGTTTATTATTGGGATAAAAGGCAGCATATGTGCTAATCCAGCGTATAAAGTAGGTACTAGAGGACGCCCGCTACTTCGTACGCGTAGAATTAGTTTCCCGCTACACCCCCCATTTTTTCCCGTTGGGGGTCGTTTTTCGGAAAATCCTTTCTTAGTGCTCGCTCACTTAGGTACATCATGAAAGGAACCCCTGTACCAAAATTCAAGTTTCTAGGTAGGTACAGTAGTTTCGGCTGTGCGTTGATACATCAGTCAGTCAGTTTAGCCTTTTATATAATAGGTACCTAGATAGCCATCCCGAACTTCATCCAAATCCGTTCGGCCAAACGGCCGAAACCAGTGTGAAGAAGAAAAGTAACAAACATACACACACTTTCGTATTAATGTGATTAATTACTGCGGCCCTGCGGATAGGGCGGTGATTCTAATCGTTCCAAGGATTATTAGACCACCATGGAATTATATCAAAGTGAAGTAATTTATAATATAAAATCGTATAAAATTGAGTATAGTTGCTCCAATCGGGAATTCAATAATGTATGCCAGTAGAACGTAAAAACGAATAAGACTACTTACTACTACAGGTACTTTTTTTTACCTCAAAAGCTATATTGGCATTTTCGTGCATGCCAAATACTTCAGGGCTTTCGATGACAGGTAAGTTATCAATGTATTCACGGTACACTTGTAGTTTTTCGTCTCTGGGGCAGTAATATAGACCAGATTTGGAGTATTTGTAGCTTTCCTCAAGCGTTCGAGGCGAAAAGAACTTTTGCAAGATGGTGGTCAAACAGCGCTGGTCCCACATGTCGGTCACTCGGCCGCCATAAGTGATAGAACCTAAGAAATACGAAATTAGAAACTAAATGAGATAAACATGATCTGAAAACGTAATTGTTACCACAAAAACGATGGCTGAATGTTGTACCTACTCGTATATTAATTATAAAGTAAGTACTACTTGTGCCTTAGACTTGTGCTAATACCTCTATTTATACTATGCTAATACCAAATACGAGTAGGTAGGGAAAGCTGTTGTAACCCGGACAGTTTTATGTTTTTTGATTTAAAAAAAAAACCGAGACACTACAGAATCTCCGAATGTGCGAATATGTAAAGATGTACTTATTATACTACATTGCGGGATATGACATTAAACGATCCTTTTGTTAGTTTAGACGGGACAGGCTGATAGAAAAAAAAGGGAAAAATGTGTATCGTACAACACACCCCTGATTTACTTATTTATAGGTACCTTTTCATAGTAGACCGGACGATACTGACACAAAATTTCCGGTCATTTGTACCAAGTATTAAGTAATTAACTTCAGACTGTCTTTTACATATATTTATATGTCGTTTAAATGAAAATATAGCCTCTTATAATTTATTTTTAAATGAAAAAAATATAACAAATTATGCAAAGTAAGTACCCAATTACCATATTTACACCATATAAGTTAATAAGCAAAACGCTCAATTTTGTATAATATATTTAGTTACGAGTACTTACTTGTATGGCACTTGTACGAGTACCACCTCGACTATGATGCTTTAGTGATACTCGTACCTAAGAATTTAGCGGCAGTTTTGTATGTATGTTCGCTACTGACAAGCTAATTGGCGAAAGGTATAGTGATGGATGAACATGATTGGCTAAATGTAAATTGTACAAAAAAATATAAACTACCGAAACAAAAGTAATACCTATTTGTATACCGGCAACTGTTAATAAGTAATATATCTTTCTAATAATTAGGGGAAGCCCAAGCAAGGTGTGTGCCCGAATTTCTAAAGCTACGAGTATCTAGTGCGTACTGGTGATGTACTCCAAGGCGTCCCAGGGTATCTTTCCGCATTCGCAGAACATCTGCAGGTTGAGCATGGCGCACTCGCGGTCGCTGTTGTTGAACTCGTAGGTAATGTTCCAGCCCAGCGGGCCGAATTTCTTGCGCTCTTGGATGATGGCGTGGAAGATGCAGATGCCGAACAGCATAGTTCGCCAGTCCTGCCCGAGCACTGCGAGCGATCTTATTCAATTACTACCTAATTAAATAATTTTTGCTTGGAAAATTCGTTCGTACCACTCCCAAGGTCCGCGCGGGGGCAGGGGACGTCACGAGCCGATGACGAGTTGCTCACCTCTACACACGATATGAATTACTTTACTTTACGGATATGTCTGCCGATATCCCTAACAATATTCTACATTAACCTACATCGAATATTGTGGAGACGTGATATCGATTAATGACATTATTAATGGTAATGTTATAAAAGAAAATTGGAGAAATGGGTGGGTACTTATTATGTTAATCAGCATACTAAAAAAGACGTCATCAAAATTAACTTAAATTACTTACTGTCGTCACAATACATTATCTTTCTCCACTGTCTCTATCAGAGCTATCAGAAGTAACATCGTTCTGATATTTCGTTGAAATTGGATATTCCTTGTGTTTTTATAAATACTTCTGTCAGTCGTTCATGCCACCCCCGCTGTCTTTCGTTCCCCGTCGCCCGCAGCACCGTGAGAGTGTCACTAACGAATTTGCCAAGCTACCATATCCCAAAAAGAAAAACACTGAATAGGTAATAAAATGAGACTGAGGACATGGATCAAAATCAACAAAACTTATGACAATTAATATGTGCGTGATATTCTTATTAAGTTTGCATCACATGTGAGTAATGTGTATTACTTAGGTAATTATAATGTATATACTCTATGTGAGAATTCGAACTTAGCCGGTGAAGACCGAAAAGTGCCGAGTGGTAAACTCCTAGTAATCTTACGTAAAGATTGGTTTGCCAAATACAAGTACCTACTGCGATAAATTAGTTGGGAAATGATAATAGACGAAATTATATTTCAGTATTAATAACTACCTACCAACACGGAAAAAAAAAGCTTATGAAAAAAATAATTGGTTGTCTGTAAAGTCGGTTTACGGACGATAATTTTACGTGATAACGTCATTAGAAAACATTCACGACAAATTGCATACTTTTATGAATTGAATTAAATTAATATCACTGAATTATCATTATTTTGTAAGTATAAGTAATACAAAGAATAAACAAATATATGACATTATATCGCTAAGCATTTGAATTATCGAGTGCAATTAAATGTTAATTTATAGAAAAAAATATCTATTAATTCCTTGTTTGTATTATACAAAATAATGATAATTCAGTGATATTAATTTAGTGCCGAACGCTTAGGCCGATCGTGCCTCTCTATCGCTTGTTCCGCGCTCTCGCTTGCACGCTCGACTCAGGCGGAACGTGACAATGGGTCACGCTTTTTCGTGCGTGCAGCCGGCGTTCATCGATTTATAAGACGTTATCACGTCAAAAATTTGTAGAACACGGTCCCGTAGAAAAATGTATTAGTAGGTATGGAGAAAACAATTCAAAGTGACCCGTTTCAAACAAAGATTTCCTTGTTTTTATGGCTTATTAAGTAGGTATATCATTACAATAAACTACCTAGTAAAAGTACCTAGTAGAAATACTAACCATGATTTTGAAAGAAGTCCTCATCCATCTCAATAAGTGCTCTCTTGACATTTGCTTTTAATCCCTTTGGAGGTTCGTTAGTAACTTTCACGGAATTCTGTAGCACCGACACAGGGAACTTAGGCGTAGGCATTGAGCTCAAGAATAGTCTGAAGTCATTATGAGGCATGCCGTGCTCGCTGGCCATGAAGGCCACGATCATCTCTAAGGATAACATCCACGATGCAGCTAAATGACAATTCTGAAGAAAAAAATCATTTTATTAACTACATTCCTAGCACAACTTTTATTTTCCCCTTTGTCACTGTCTTGTTGCATCTCTCGTCAAGTAGGTATACCTAGTCACAAACTCACTGAGAGAGCGGAAGTTGCGCGTTGCGGCGCCTACGCCTCTCCGGCACGCTTTGAAATACTTTTTAGCACGGGGAAGCGCCGCATATACTATACGCGCCGGTACGCGCTGCCTTATCTTATAATACGTTTGCGACTTACAAAATAGAGGGAGATTACTGAGCGAGACAAAAGTTGTGCTCATTGCTATCTTATCCAACTTAGCACCCTGGGGCTCTACTTTGAAATCAGTAATTCGAATTTCGGATCGCCCCGTCACTTTCTTGCGAATTAGTGACGCGTAGAGAGCAAAAGGGATAGCAATAGACGAAGTTCTAATTACGGATTTCGAAGTAGAGCCTCTGACCTGGGGCCCTAAAAATATGGCTGCGTTTATCGTGTGACAAAATGTGGATAAAGCATCCGTCACTTTCCGACACTTACATACCTAAGTACGAGAGTGACGTATGCTTTATCCACATTTTATCACGCGATAAACGCAACCATATTAGGCCTGCTGACACGACCAAAATATATAAATTTATTTTATGTAAATAATCTAACTTGCAAGAAAACCCAGTCTCCTTTGGGTTTGGCGTTGTTGATTAATTTTTCTGCGACGGGACCTTGGCCCTGACCCAATGAGATTGAGTGTACGCGGTCTCGAACGCCCATTTCTGTAGCAAACTTCTGAAAAGCACCAAATGGATCGGATCCGGTACTCAGCACAAATACTAGAGGTACAGAACACGCAGTGTCAGCATATCTGAAAAGGAAAAAATATATTTTCTTCCTTATTTCAGTAATAAGTAAAACGAATTATAATATTATCATCATCGTCATAATATCAGCTGAAGGAAGTCCACTGCTATACATAGGCTTTCCCAGAGATCTCCACGACAATCGCTTTTGTTTCATCCATCGGCTTTCCACGATTCTCACCAGATCGTCGGCTTCTTACGGTCCTCACTCGGCCCTCCTTGTGGAGGGCCTAGGTACCGACACTTTACAATTATAATGCCAAGTTTATTCTGGGAACTAAGGTAAAGGCACCTACCTATTACCGAGGAACTTGAGGAAGTTTTCAAATAAGAGTCAAAAATTAAGGGTATTAAAGCACCTCAATGACTAAAAGGTTTATTAAAAAAAAGCCTTGTAACTTGCACTTTTTTGGGCTCGTTTTAGTTTCATGTGATTATATGGGATAAAATAAATACTAAAACAAAAAAGTCGAAATCCTCTATTACCGAGGTATTGGATAGGCTTACCCTTACCCTATTACCCTATTATGAGGTTCCAATTACCGAGGGTAAGGGAATAATGTATTTTTGGTACAGTACATTAAATTATTATTTAGAATTATGTTATTTTTTGTACGTAACACTAAATAAAATAATATTTTTACCAGATTTAATTTAAAGAAAAATAATCAATAAAAACATATTCGAATAATGCCCATCTCTGTTTAAAACAATATAAGTATGTAGAAATACATTATTTTTTTGTGAAATCATGTAAGATCACGTACCTATAAGTAAGGTTCCTGCGGGTAATAAAGCCTGTCGGGTAGTATGGCCTAAGTAACGAAAATCGTATTTAAAATGGGTGCTCATGATCAAGGCCGCGGTAAGTAACACCCTAGCGGGCGAACAAGAAACTACAAGTTATTACCGGCGCCCTGCACTGCTCCCCTGTGCTCGCCAGTGTTGCGTCATTCCATTCATTTTGAAAAGTGGCCGCTTGGCAGGTGTAACAAAAATAGATCCGAAAGAATTGTAAATATTATCTGCACTATTACACTTGGTAATGTCAATTTACGCTCATCTTCTTTCTTACTAAACTCTTTTAATAGGTATGTGATTAACATGTTGTGATCCTTTGAGTAATTATGTATACTACTAGAGTGGACGCCTCAACTTGATTTCTTGTAAAACCTGTTAGAGCCGATCGGCACTAACGCGCTCAGTCTGTGCCGAACGGCTTTGGCAGCTCGACGCATTGGAGAGAAAAGTGTTACGTCTAAATATGCGTCCATGTGTACTGAGGTACTGTAAAACTGCTCAGGAAAATCAAATAAAAGTCAAGGAGTGACTTTGCACACGTAATTTAACTGCATTTTCTTTAATCACGCTTAATTTAATTATTTTTCTATCAATTTTAATGCATGTCGACGCGTCATTTGGCCGCCATGTTTCGTTGAAACCAAAGAGTAACAAAATAAGTCTACGCAGACCTGACCTGATCGACGTGCAATGTTAATACAGATAATCAAGTTAAATAAGTTTAGTTTTAACTTTTAATTGTATTAAATTTTGAAGTTCCCTATCAGACATTTAATTATATATAATACTTTTTGCCGACTACGAAATTAATGGTTGAAGTTGTTAAAAATATTAACACAAAGTATCCAAGGGAAGAAAAAACCTTCAGCTCATACACGCATATATGTTCCGTGCATTTTAAAGAAGACCAAAAATATACCACAAAAACAGGACGAGAAATATCTACCTACCTTAAGAAATATGCATAATATGCAGTACCATGTCACCAATCTTGAAATTTACTAAACGTCAGAAACTGACAAAACTTATATTGTGTGAAGGAAATTAAATATGATGTAGCAGTTTAAATTATTTTATTTTATTATATCTGCACCCATGACATAAAACCTCTATAATGACTTCTAACTATTATTCCCATTGTACACCGTGAATTACCATCGTGTATGTAGAACAAACTGTAAGTCGCCTCTGTTGCGCGCTCACTTTATCTATAAGAAAACGAACACCCCCGCACACACCGCGCATGCCCCTCCGTCATCAAGTTACTCCGTATCTTTTGTTTGAAATGTCTGTTCTAGTGTAACGTAATAATTCAATGTTGTGATCCTTTTTTTAATTCTTTTTTGTTTGTAGGTTGGTGGTTACTATGGCCCACAAAAAATACCTATAGGACTTATTGCCCTTATGTTTCGTGAATAGAAATAAATTTCTCTTAGGCGTACTTGACATACCTATATGTTTTATTCTATAATCGATATACTTATCGGTTTTATTCTATAACTTAGTTTAGCTTACTTATAGCATATTCTATAAGTTAGTATGTAACGATTTGTATAACGTGGTATGGAACATTATTTCAATCGTATAACGCGCAAGAACTTTGAATTGTATGTTATTTTAGACGTAGGCCTTCTTATCCCACATATCGTAAAATATGACCTGTAAAGTTGTAACTTGTAGCTTTATAAAACGCGCCCCAGGACAAACAAGATAATTGTTTTTACCGTGTTGAATCGAGGCGCAGGAGAAGGAAAATAAGGCTTGCTTCACATCGTAAGTAGAGGTAAGATATATAAAAGTGAGTATGTACAGGCATTAATTTCACAATCAATGCTGCGCTTTCCTTGGGCTTAAAATACCCGTCATATTGTTTTGTAAAACGGTAATATTAAAGTCCTAGGAAAATATATTTGGGCTAGTCACACTGATAGAGTCTGTCTAATGAAAGCTGAACCTGAAAAAAGAGGCAAATTAAAAAAAACCTTCATATTTTATTACCGATCAAAGTAAGAATAGAATAGGATTACGCGTTTTCTCTCCCTTAGTGCCCACCAAAATAAACAAAATAAGAAAAGTAATAAATTCGTTTATTCCTACTTTGATCGTTAGTAAAATATGAAGGTTTTTTTGAACTTGCCGCTTTTTTTCAGGTTCAGGGGCACTACTTTGAAATTCGAAGTTCGAAGTTCCGTTCTTCGATTTCACCGTTTGCTACTATGAACACCTTCGGGGCCCGTCTTCGGATTCGAAGTTCGTCGTTTGACGTTTGTTGCTTCTATTGACCTACTATGAAAATCGAACTTCGGCGGCGGTTTCGGATTTTGACACAAAGTTCTTCGGGGAGAAACGTCAAATCTCACGTTAACTAAAGTGTTATCGTTTGACCTTCGATCCATTGTTTTCATTGCGTGAGTGTGAGTGATTTTTGGTTTTATTACTGTAAAATATTATTACCTAAGTTTTTTTTATTAAATCGAGTTAAGTTTATATTTTAAATTGAACGATGTCACGTTTTTTGCTCAACGAAGTACTCCGCAAAGTGATGCGCGTACATGACGAGTTTGGCGGCGGGTGACACTCGAGGCTTTTTGGGGAATTTGTCAACACTTTCAGATTAAATCGAGTGGTGTTAGAGGCTATTACTAGCCAAGCTTAATAGCCGAGGCATCAACCCTACCTATTCAATCAAAAAAACCCTTAGGTACGTATTTAAAGTGTTTTAGCGATGCTTATTTTTAAGAAAATATGTTTACTTTTGGTGTTGTTATTAATGAGGTATAATGTCTACCCCTCTGGGAAACAGGCGTGATGTAATGTATGCATGTTTGTCTACCTTTTTTTTGTTCAAATATGCAGATCAATCAAGAGAGATAAAACTATTTCATTTGATTTATTACAGATTGGAGTTGCCTTAAATTTTATGGTATTGTAGATTACCAGGGCAGGGTTAGAAGAGATGATGCTGGGTGAAGAGGTGATGACTTGTTGCCTGTGTGATGTTACAAGGCCCTTTTTCTGCCCCATGTGAGGTTCCCCCAAACAAGCGCAGCATTATTAAAACTGGGTAAGTACATACTATGGCTATTATATTTTTCTCATTATCATTCGCACTCATCATAATGTCATCCTAAAAGATATTATGTTTGTATGACTTTTCTATACAATGTACCTAGTTAAGTCAAAATGATTATTTTTCATTATTCATAATAATGTTTTGAGTTGCAGCGTAAGAGTTTGTGGGACCGCCACTAAAACACCAATGTGTCCAAAGTCACAGCATAATCAGAATTTATAATTAATTATATATTTTATTTGTCACAGGGCAGTGGAGATGCCTTTTGGCCGAACGCATTCTGCACTACCCCCGAGATGGCTGGCACGATCTGCAGGATCACCATTGAATGCAGTATGCTGTACAATATCTGCATGCGAGCTGTAGCTGACGACATCACGAGCTAGAGCAACATGCAGCCTGGTGCTGTCACCGACGTCCGTGTCTCCTCCACCGCAGAGGCGTTGCACGGGGGGTGCGAAATAGATAAATCTTAGTTTTAATTAATAGATAATTAATAGTATGTCGTCCGAGACATCTGACCATATTAAGCGAATTTTTCAAATGTTTATCCTTTGACAAAAATTATACTTACTTTATTTTAAAACTGCTGCTTATGATTCACTAAGACAACATGAATGATGAACTTCAATTTTCGGAGTACTTGTTGGTGTTTTTATTAACCATAGTTTTGTTGGATGAGGGGGTTAGGCTTGTAAGGACTAGATTGCAAAACAACTATGTAAGCAAGTTGGATAACAACCAACTAAACGCCTTTTTTGTACAATGCCCTAGGATGCAAAATGTCTATGTTGTAAGTAATGCCTAATTAGGCATAGCGTCAAGGTTGTTTTATTTTATTTATTTATTTATTTAAGGCTCACAAAACAAGTTACAGTCTTTGTTACATAATGCTAAAAACAGAGTTTTAAGGTCTAGACTATTACTCTAAACTATGTGTGCACAGTAAGACAAACATTCATGTTAGTTAAATAATGTTAGAAGGCATTAATTTTATTAGTACTCATATTTAAGATTTAATTACTATCAGGTTATACAAATCAAAAATTGGTTATTGTTCTTTATAAATAATGTTTGTACAATTCTTTTGAAAGTGAGAAGCTTACAGTTAAATATATCCAAAGAAAAATGCTTGGCTGTGATTTCACTTTAAGTTAGGCACATTCTAATAATAGGATTGTAAAAAGATGTATTATTTTTAAGTATTTGTAGGTGGAATACTTTGTGCGTCAAGTTTCACGCTTTGTAGCGTGTGGTAAAGTTAAGTAAAGCTAGCAAGGAAGAACAGTCGATATGTGAGTGGAGGATATGCAGGTACATTAGCTCACTGCATTTACGACGTGCTGCTAATATCGGCAGTTGAAAATGCTCTAGTCGGCTAGCATATGAGCTGAATTTGCGTCCAAGTCGAAGATAGCACAAAACATTTATAAAAGTTATTTGCACTCGCTTTATGCGTTCACTATGAACCTTGTATTGGTGGGACCAAATTAACGCTCCATATTCAAGTATACTTCGCACTAGGGATTAATATTAAAACTTGTATGTGTCAGAATTGAGAAAGCTATGTACACCTGGATATTACATGGTCGTAGTTAATGTTAGTCGATCATCAAAGTATATACCGAGATATTTAGATAATATACTATCAAAATTTATATAAACATCACTGAGGTTTTAACTGTGGCTAGGTATATTTGCTGAGTAAGAACTTAACAAAGAGAGACATGGTTTCTCAAACCAAGATCTTATGAAACTAAGTCTTTTGTTTTCATAGTCGTTTTGCAATATAGTCCTTATAAGCCTAACCCTGGATAGGGATGTAGAGAAATTATTTCAATTGTTTCAATCTCCACTGATTCATTGATTGATTCCTGATTGGTGTTCAGTGTAGGCACGAGATAGTCAGTTATTTATTGACTTATTGATGAGATATCTAATCATGGCCATCATAATGCTCCCAAAAAACAATGCTAGTTATGAAATATATATATAAACTAGCTTTTGCCCGCGACTCCGTCCGCGTAGAAGTCATTTATCGCTGCTCCCTCGGGATCTGTCTAATTTTCCGGGATAAAAACTAGCCTATGTCCTTCCCCGGGACTCAAGCTGATGGAGATCCATACCAAATTTCATCTAAATCGGTTCAGCGGTTTAAGCGTGAAGAGGTAACAGACAGACAGTCAGACAGACACACTTTCACATTTATGATATTAGTATGGAAAGTATGGAATGGATAATGTTATACTAAGGGCCTGTTTCACAATCGACCAGTAAATTTATCTGCCATTTAAAGTTGGTTCTCTCCTGGTCTATTTTCAAGTGTCAGAAAGAGAGCGCTAATTTTATCTGTCAAATATGCTTTACTTGTCGATTGTGAAACAGGCGGTGAGGTACTTTTTCAGGCTTAACTATAGACAAAATATTGGAATAGTCCTCATACAATTTGTTATAATTTTTTTTCATATTTTTATGTCGTACTTTTTCTTCTATATTTGTATTAAAGGACCATTCATGTATACTTATATTGCCAAGAGAGAGAGGGTGGATTTGTAATTTTGTTTTTGTGGAAGGTAACCACTGCACCTCTCATGATTGCAAGTAGGTAATGCTAGACTTAATCAGTAGTCTTAGTCCGTGGGTCCACAGAAAACCAGCGTGTCGCACCTCCGATAGGTCGTACGACATATAGCTGAGTGGATACCATTTTCGCAGCACTACTTCTTACACACTGTAATAATTTATAATAAGGCGAAATAAATGTTTTCTATTCTATTCTATTCTAATAGGAAGTTGTAATAATTTTCAGCAAGTACTGAAAAATGAGCAGTACCATGTAGGAGGGTAATTCAATTTTGTGTTATGTGTAATAAAATAACTTTTATTATTTTTCGATTTTAATTTTATTTTCCTTGTGTTGGAGTCAATGAGCACCGCTTGTCTTGATTTTGTTAGTTCTGCGCAAATGGTTAACTTGGTGATTTTGGAATCTTCCATATCCAGCCTGGCCTGTTTGAGCAGCCAAGATCACCACCGACTGGTGCCTTATATGAACAGATAATTACAATATTATAAAAAATGTAATGGGATCAATATATTTACCTAGAAAAAACACAGCACATAATAACAGTCAGTTAATCCATGAAATACCTAAAATTATATATAAACCCCCTTGCAAAGATAATGGGCACTTTCGATTTCTACAAGTAGTTTATACTAATACATACTGTAACTAAATGAAATTTTATGCTACCACATTAGAATAATAATATTTGTAATCATTGTTTTTCTTTGTTAACAATACTTTCATTAACATAACATTTTAATCAGATGCCATTTTTTAATTTAACGAGATGTGTTTCAACAACATCAAGTTTTAGACAATTACCATGAACTTAACATGTTTGTTGTACAGGAGCCTCCCTTAAATATTTATAACAATAGCCACAAAATAAATACATCATCTGTGAAAATTTCAACTGTCTAAATATAATTGTTCATGAGATACCAACAGAGAGACAGACAGATGGACAGCGGAGTGTTAGAAATAGGGTCCCGTTTTTACTCTTTGGGTACGGAACCCTAAAAACAAATCCATGGATATCAAACACATGGACAATTGTATGGTTAAAGAGTATTTATTCTGGTGGACTAAACAGAAGCACAAGGGCTAGCCCCATACACTTCTGCCAAGTCATAATAAGGTTATGCTTACATGATTGGTGCTGAAATGACAGGAGCTGTAATGTTCCTAGGGTATGGATGATTGGTCACAGTCCAAGAGTGAAACTGACACTTTCTCATCCATTCTTATAGGGCAAGTTTCACCCGATGACCTCTTTTGGCGATTGGGATCGCATCATCACCCTGGAAATGAGACAATGTTGTATTGTTTTTATTTTATTGAGAATGCACCTGCATCGGCACTGGATTATAAAAAATAATACCATGTCGTGATATTTTACCTTCTGCCGTAGCATTGGCGACAGGACCGCACCACCGAGACTGTTTAACGTAACAGTAATTTGCTCCCACAGGGTGCGGGAGCGTACTCCTCCTTACACGCTCCTGACAAAACCACGAGCATGATCAGCATTTCAAATCGCTCGTGGGTAACAGGGGAAGAAGATGATGGTTGCTGCAATCCATAAGTACAATGTTTTCATTCAAATCTTTCGGTAAACTAGTACTAAAGTAAGTAAGCAAGAGAACCAACAAATATATCAGTTTACTAAACAATAGATACAATACAAATTTAAAAACCACCAAGTCTTGACTCGAGTTTAACTGTTTTATAATATATAATATCGGGATGTTATTGGAAATTAAGTTTAAATATAAAAAGAAAACTTACAAAACAAAATTTCGTTGCTTGACACATGGATATGACAGATAGATTATTTTTTACACTTAATGATACGTCAGAATATTTTTAAATATTAAAAAACAAGCGTTATTTGGAGATTTTATTTTATTAAACTATCCTTGGTACTTTGTTTGTTATTGTACAAGTAAGATATAAATTGTTAATCGGCGATTTAGGACAAAAATCTGATTACCGGTTTTTAAGTGCTATGAGTGTAAACCATACTTTTTATTCATTCGTTCTTTCCCTTCAAGTTGCTCAATTCTTCTAGGATCGAAGGTGATCTATGGCTCCGAAACGTAAGTGAACAATTCGAAGTTACTTCATAGTAGCCTTCACCTTCGTCGTTCGATCGATCTGCGTTGCGGGCTTCGTTGCGAGCGTCGAATTTCAAAGTAGTGCCCCAGCTTTCATTAGACAGACTCTATTGTAATGTATCGCTCTTATTAGCAACGCATGCTTGTTTAATGTGATGTCTGTGAAACCGTCACGTCACTGTCAGTGTCATTGTCAGTCATCGTTATCAATGCCATGACATCATGACTATTCATGCAAAGCTAGACTTGTTTCCCGTTTCCAGTGCACTCTGTTAAGTCTATGCTATATAGTACAAGTATAAAAAGGGTGTATTGCCTATGAATGACGTGCGCAGCTTCTATTGATTTACAGTGTAACACTGCCCTAGTTAAATTATTACTAGCTTCCCTGTTTGTTTGAACGCTGATCAATAACATCGACGCAAACTATTTGATAATTGGTGAGTAAGTTGCAATGTTCGTAGCACCTAACTAAAAAATGGCAGCACGAAGGCGCAAGTAAGTTATATCATAAAACTGTTGTGTTAAATATTGTGAAAGGGCAGTTTTGTCATGTTTGGTAATTAAATATCTTTCAGACTTCTTGGACCCCGCCAACGTAGGAAAAGTAGAAACGAGTCTCCAGAGATGGTTCCCGTTACTCGACAGACAGTCACCCTAAATAATGGCGTTAAAATGCCTTTAGTCGGATGTAAGTAGATCTTCTTAGCCTATGAGGGACATATTAAAAAAACACTTTAAATAGCCTGTAAACTTAAAATTCAGTTTAATAAGAACACTTTTGTGCAATTATAACTCTATTATCCAATAAATATTCTTAATAAAATACTAACAGTGGCAAGTTAATGTAAATTGACCTTTTGTATGTGTTATGTCAAATATAAAATGTGTCACTCACATGCCAAAACTGTATGCTAATTTTTTTTTAAGAGAGGTTTCACACCATCATGTTGGTTACCTGATGGTAAGTAATCACCACTGCCCAAAAGCACCAGCAGCTCAAGAAGAGTTGTTGGTCCGTTGATGACATGGCTTGGAAACGTTATTTAAAATATTCTTATTAAAATGATTTGAACAGTTCTTTATACAACATTTTAATCGGAACAAAAAAGAAATGAGATGTTATACTTACTTAAGTTTATTTTTTTATGGTTCCGTACCCAACGGGATCCTATTAATATACCTACGCTGTCCGTCTGTCTGTCTGCTCTCTTATAGTTTCAGACTTTCCCTTACTGCCTGATTTTAATGTTACACCCTGTATACTTGAATTTATAATGTACGTTAGGACAAACCTCAGCAACTTTAAAGAAAGACCAAATTACAACCCAAGGGTTACCAAAAATTGTTTAAACTTTATCACCCCTGCCCCTGCAGATTAAAATTAACCAAAAAACCCGAAACCTAATGGGACGTATCTATTCTAATACCTTTAAATGAGCAATTCTTTTATATATAATCTGAATCTCGGAAACGGCTTCAACGATTTTCATGAAATTTAGTAACCCCCTGGGTTTCGGGGGCGATAAATCAATCTAGCTGGGTTTCATTTTTAGAAAACTTACTTACTGGTTTGTTCAAGTACAAAAATGCAGATATGGACGTCATGTTAATGTTATAATTATTATTGTTTTAGTGGGCACATATCGCATTCGGTCTGAAGACGTCATAATGCACGTCGTGAATACAGCTCTTGCAGCAGGATACCGAATGTTTGGTAAGATTCAAATTATATACTTTGGGACCCGGGACAATGTGGATTATTGTTAAATCACTATAAGAAAAACCTTGGATAGCGATCAATTATCATGTAAGGACTTTTGCGCGAAATACGTTTGGTCGAATTGAATTTCGCAACCGACGACGACTGAAGACGATTTTTTTTTGGACTATTCTGGTAGGACTACACTATGAATATGTTTTGCCCAGTGTAGGAATCCGTCTCCGTTAAAATACAAACACAATAATCTATCTCTAATAACTAATTATAAAGTAAGCTTTACAAATCCGATTTGATATTGTCGACGATTATGTTAAAAACATCAAAACGCATAAACTTTACCATTTATATTTTCTTAGAATTTTGTGTACGTACGTAGTTAAGGAAAATGATTCCTTGACCACTCTGGACTATGTCAAAGTGACGTAATCAATCAAAACGTAAGAGACTTCTTATAATTTTATTTACAGTGTCACTAATGTCACTATGGCATAGTCCAAAGTGGTCTAGGAATCAATTTCCTTGACTGTACGGTCACGAGCGTTAATTTGGGACCCATTTCAAGAAAAATATGGTTGAAGTCGTCAATGTCATTAGAGATGTCAAGTCATTTGTAACTTTTAGGAAACTCAACCTTTTTGTTGTAGAATGTTAGATTGACTTTGGACCTAAGGTGGGTACCAAATTTAATCTCGTGACTGTACCTACCAACAGTAAGGGAAACTGAAAGACGTACCTTTCATGTGTTATTCACATTGTTACGAGAACGAAAAAGGTGCATCTTTCACTTTCCCGAATCTAAAGTGAGAGTCAGAATGGTGGGTGTACCTAAACGAATATAAAAAACAACTAGGTATACTAAAAATATTTGTACTGGTCCGTACGTAAAGTTATTACAAAGTGAAGGTACACCCGCCACCCTGACTATCAGGACGGCGGCGGGTGTATATATGTCAATGTACAGTCAACAGCATAAATAAGTGATCATTTATGTATCTTGTCGCTTTCAATCATTTCACAATTTTGTATAACATTTCAAACACGACGTTAAAGTGACAAGGTACATAAATGATCACTTATTTATGCTGTTGACTATACCCATGGTCCTACCAATTATTGATACACTACATGTTAGGCATTTTGGCAATTTATTTTGTTTATGAAAGCAATTTCTTGAAAAAATAGTCACGACTATTTGGCACACTTTTAAATGCCTACGCTGTAAACGCTGTTTTAAAAGATTTACCTTTTTAGTCTATGGCATTTAATAGTAGATTGTACAACAAGGGCATAAAACAAACCAGGCAGGCGAGGGTGGATAATTAAGTCGAGGATAAAATGAAATGGTTACATTTTCTTTTCAGATACCGCTACGGTTTACGGCAATGAGCGTCATTTAGGGGAAGCTTTTCGCGTTTTACTACCCAAGTATGGTTTAACGAGAGACGATATTTTTGTTACTACCAAGCTATGTAAGAACAGTGTAGAACTGTTACACATTTTATGTATGTTAATATTATCTAAATGTTGGTTGTCGTTTTACGACCAACTTTGTTATTTTTCCTAATTTGTTTTTAATTACAGCACCGAGAGATACCAATACAAAAGAAATCATCAAGGAAGCCTGTCAGAAGTCGCTGAGATGTTTAGGGCTCGATCACATTGATTTGTACTTGATTCACTTTCCTGGTATGGCTAATTTAAGCTCAGGAGATAGCCTGAACATTAAATTACGTACCCAAGCTTGGGAAGCCATAGTGGAATGTTATAATGAAGGATGGGTGAAATCTATCGGCGTGTCCAACTACACGGTGAGACACTTGCAGGAGTTAGACGTACGCAACTTCGGGGTTGTTCCAGCTGTTAATCAGGTAAATTACTTTTAGACCAGTAGGTACCTATACAAAATATTTAACACGATCATTTAGGCCAAGGGTTCTTATCTTAACCTTTTTGCTATATGGTACCATTAATGACTGGTGACAGGTGACATTTCAGTGTACATGGCGCTGCTTATATGAAACCCAGCGACGTAACAGCGTCTTAACTTTGCAATGTATACCAAACTGTCACCTGTCATTGTCAAGATGGTGAAATAGGGGGCTGGTCTTCCGAACGATCGGAAGATCACGTAACACGAGAGCTTATTTCGTGTGGATTAAGTTGATTTTAAAATATATGCTTGACGTGTGAGCTTGACGTTAATGTCATATGATCATATCAATTCTCATTTAATCGCACTATTATTGGTGCTAATATTATGTAATGTTATTGTAATAAATTGAAATTGAGAAATAGACTATTCTTATTCTTTGACTTTTTTACAGGTCGAGTGCCACCCTTACTACCCACAACGCGAGTTGTTGCAGTACTGCAAAGGGACGGGCATCGCCCTACAAGCCTACTGCTCCCTGGGAGGCACCTCGTCGGGCTCCGCGACTCTCATTAACGATCCCTGCGTTACGAATATAGCCAAGAATCTAAAAGTCACACCTGGACAGCTCTTATTAGCTTGGGCAACACAACAAGAAATAAGTGTGATTCCTAAATCTACCCATGCAGAGCGCATCAAAGAAAATATTTCCCTCGATTTTAAAATACCAGATGAGGACATGAAAGCGCTCGAAAAGCTTGGAGAAAACAAAAAGAAATATGCGTGGGATCCATCAAATGTAGCTTAAGTTTAGCCAAGTAGAAAAGAAAAGTTTTTATTCTAACGTTCGTTTGATATTCTTATAAAAAGACCGACAAATTAAGAACCTGTCCTTTTTTGAAGTCTGTTGAAACACATACCCCTTATTCACTAACGCACAATAAACCTATTAAAGTTAAAGTTAGCAAATGTATGACCGCGTAGAGTTCTAAAAACCGCCTCGCATGCACATTATGCCTCCACTCTGGTCGGCCTTCTACCAGTGTCTCCCATTTCGATAGATCTATGGTAGCCCTCTTCATATGATGCTTTAGAACATCATTTTACCGCAAAATCTGACCGTCTTGGTTTCGTTTACCATCCTGTTATTCGCATTAAAAGATGCTCTTGGCCATTTTGACGTCAGACATTCGAGAGATATGGCCGCACCATCGCAGCTGTCGTCTCATTAGGTAAGTCTGATGTCACGACCCGTCAGTGATGGGCCGCGCCTGGTTCGCCAGATTGCCTCTGTGTTCGGAGCCAGCCGGGGAGCTGCTTTTGGCTTTGCGGGAGGGCGCACACTGCCTTTCGCTCTGGGGTTATATAGGTTGACAGTGGAAAACCACATGGCTTTTTCAAAGCCGCTCCAATGGTGTAGAAATGATGATTTCTTTTGAGGCTAAAAGTGGAAACACTGACAAGCTTTACCACACAGCGTGAAAGATGGTGAGCAGTCCTAATGTGGCCTCATTTTCCTTCCCTTCTGAGAAAATTGAATGATTTTGATTGGTTACTTTGGTTAGAATGGCAGACGGGACTCGCCAACCCAATGGAACAATGGAATAGGCCCCCCAAAATAGCTGCATATACAGAGCAGCAGTGGGGGGGCTAAGGGTGAAAAGGTGCTGCTGGACTTCAAACGACCACAACGTGCTCTTTCGCCACATATGCAACGCATCCGTCCTTCGAGCATATATAATTATAGCTCTTGCGATCCACTCTGATCGGCAAATAAAGGAAAGCCAGAGTTGAGGATCTGTTCCTCGTGATAGTACATTCCAAGCAGTCGGTGAAGACAAGATGAGGAACAGAGACTACCCTCGGAGGCACTCAGGTCCGTGGTGTCGCTACACACAAACAGTCCTGCGAACACTTGTTACACTGGAAGTACCATATGTTTTTTATTATTATTATTACTAGCTGTCCGCGCCCGGCGCCGCCTGGGTGAAATTTCTTTTTCATGCAAACCTTATGAAAAATAGTTTACGTCCTATTCTCAGACCTACTGAATATGCACATAAAATTTCATAAGAATCGGTCAAGTCGTCTTCACACGATGTTTCCTGCGCTAAACCATGAGTACATTTCAAGATCCATCCAGATCCAGATGAATTTTAAAGATATACATATCCAGACGTGCTAAATTGGTAGATTTTAGAGCAGAACAGAGGAACTTTTCACACGTAGGTATGTAAAACCTAAAAAAAAATTCTGGGTTGGAAGTACTATGACCGGTAAAAAGATTACTTAACGATGTGATATCTTTAGAGAGGTTGGCCATAATTAAATAGTATTGATAATTATTGTGATTCATTAACAGATGAACAAAAGTCAGTAGAAGTATATTTTGAGAACCAGCAAAACTTTTGAATTTCATCAAAACAAATTAGGGAATGGCTGGATTCAACTGGCGACTTCTTCTGCTTTTATACGTTCGAAGGCTTTTTTATTCACTTTTTAGTACTTTTTACCTACTGAACCAAATTCGATAATTCTTTTTTAGTTAATAAATTCATACTTCATGGGTTCAATCCTATGGAAAAGTTGACGTGATCTGATGATTGGATTCATGAGGAATCGAGGGAACTCCTCAAAAGTTTTAGGCACACATACAACGATTTTGGTATTTTCTGTAAGAACTTAAGTATTTTCATCCTAAAAGCACCTCTTGGTGAAGTGGAACTGTTGATGATGACCAGAGATGGCCACCGGAACTCCTTAAGTGTGATGAGGAATTGGCATCAAAGACATTGTTCCTTGATGTGGAGCTTTTTAACCGACTTATGAAGTCGAAAAGAGAAGGTTCTCAATTCATCGCTCACTCGCACAGTATTATACAAATGACAAGGACAAAAGATAGAGGCAGGTAGTCAAGTGGACGGCAACAAACTATAATCTTCTTAAGACTCGTTCACAGTGGTATTTGAAAATAAAAGATTAAGGAGACATCGGTCCGTTTCATTAGCCAAGTCACAGGTAAACGATAAATAAAAAGTTGCATGAAGGGAAACAAACGCGTCCACAGCGTATAGATGTAAGAGCCGACTGATTACCAGCTCCATTATGAGTGCGGCTTTAGCGGATTCTCATTAGCCTGTCACGTGTAACTGCACTATTCCAGTACTAAATCGTTAAAGTAAGCAATAGGCTACTTGCCTCATATTCAATTTGGCTTATTCAATTAATATTTTCTTTAGTATTAGACTTAAGAAACCAATATTTATCGATTTCAGATATTAAAAGTGTAAGATGGCTACATATTTTTTATTTAAAAATTGTTCATTTTTATTTTTTATTTTGAACTCTGAAAACGCTGTCGGGCATGTTGTGACGTCATAGGACCTTAAGCAAACTTCATGTCGGTTCTTATACGAGTGAAATTCGCAATGGTATATTCTGCAAGTATTCTGTGCTGTGACATGACATTGTCATTTATGTTTATCTATATGTCAAATGCTCTCGTCAACTGTCAAACAAATGTTTGTTTTCGGCCCGTATGACGTCACAGCACAGATAATCTATAGACTAATATGGCTGTAAGCGTTTTCGCCCGTTAACGAAAACTAAACTTTTAAAATAAAGTTTTGCGGTTTTGTAGGTCCTAAAAAAATGTGGGTTTTTTTTTTTCATCTAATCGGACAATAATTAATAACTTGAGACCTACTTTAAAACAGAGGCAACTAGCCTATTAAAACTCGATGAGCCTAATGCAAACTAATTATTCATATACTTACAAGGTACTCAGCTGCACTGTGGGGCTCTCTATGAACAGGGAGCCGAGGCTGGTGCTTACGTACTGAGCGATGGCGAACACCAGCTTCTCTTCTTTCAGACATTTAATAATCATGAGTTTTTCAAACGGTGACAATATTTCGTTCCATTTCACAGATGGAGGACTCGTATTTTTCTTATCAACATGTAAAACCTGCAAATTAAGACGAAAAATGTACTCTAACTAGAGGACGCCCGCGACTTCGTACGCGTGGAATTAGTTTAGAATTAGGCTGTGCGTTGATATATAAGTCAGTCAGGTTTGCCTTTTATACTATATTTAGATTAATTCCATGTTTTTGAACAAAATTTAAATTTTAAAAGAAAACGCGTTCAAAAACGCAAAAAAAAACTTATTCAAGTCATTTTTTTTAAATTTTTGGCTATAAATATAAAAGTAGTCACGGAAAATTATAAAAAAAATAGTTTTGAAATGTGCAGTCTGAGCCCTTTCATGGTACACTATTTTAGGGCTGATTTTTCAATCCCCAGATAAAACTATCCGTCAGTTAAATGTATTTCTATCCTTTTCTGAAGTCATATGAAAGAAAAGAATAGAGCTAAAATTTACCTTCCGGATAGCTTTATCTGGGGATTGAAAAATCAGCCCTAAAATAGTTTTCAAGTTTGAATGTGTTGCGTAAATATGCAAGAATTTAAAGCGTCACTTTACAAAAAAAAGAACCGCGGAACAATTTTGTAAGAAACTTTGATATAATATACATATTGTAATTTTTAGTAGAACTTCGTTTTTTTTCCTCGTATTCAAAGTGAAAAGTAGAGTGTTTAACGCGAGACTAAACAACCATAATGACACTCGAACTATAGCCACCCTCGCTCATCTCGTATCATTATGACTTGTTTTAGTCCCTTGTTGAACAATGTACTATTACGCACCTCTTCAAAAGATCCTAGTTTGATTTCAATCCTTTTAAGGCAGTCATTCTTAAGACCATCGAAAGATGGGTCGATCTCATTCAAATGATTCACTGCCAACCACATCAGTTCAGTCATTTGTTCAAGAGCGGGTTTTTTCGGTGGAACCTAAAAAAATACCTGTCTTTAAGTAAAGAACTCATAGTTGTGCATTCAAGTAGCGTGAACTGTCCTATTAATGGCCTCCCACCAATTATTGGCTCAATGAATTGTAATATAAGGTAATAGAGACGATAATTCGACAATCAATAGGTGCCAGTAACTGGTATTTTAGAGGCTAGTAATTAGGTGTTTTACCTTATCTTGTCCCAGTAAAGTATAAAAGTAAGTGGTTTGAGTTTAGTATATTAATAGCTGCGACAAGGTAAAATGTAAAATGTTATTGAAATCCACATCTCGTCCCCGCTCCGCTTCAGTGGAAACAGTCAAGCGGAGACGAGCGGAGCGGAGAGGAGACGTAACTGCATTACTACATTGTAATCACTCCACTCAGCTCCGCTCGTCTCCGCCTCGGTGGGATCACTTAGCTCTTTTCACAGCTCTTCTCCACTCAGCTCCGCTCGTCTCCAACTCAGTGGAGCCGCAGCCTAACTTAGTTGTTCCTGGCTAGGTATTGAATTTTAGGTAGTGGCTACTTTTGATAGGTAGGTACTTAAAGCTTGAGCGTTGTGAAGGTGACTATCCAGATGTTATCAGTAACCGCAGTTGTATTACCCGGTTTATAACTACGCTAGTCTTTTAACCTTATAAAGCTAGGAAATTCACTAGAACTTTTTACAAACCACTTTAGTACCAGCAGCTCCTCTTAGAATGAAGTTCCACTGATCCGGTTTAATGATCCCGGCGTCGAGGTATATGGCCATGTTAAGCAGGAAACTGAACACCAATTTGTGTCTCTCGAACAAGCCTCGCGAAACGTTACTGTACACGCTTGAAGTAATCTCGCGGTATAGTATCTCCAACCGAGTTTCCAACACATCACATTTTTCACTTCTCTCTATTACTTGGTTAAAAACCTGTAAAAAATATTTTATTACACATTAGTTAACGTTACCTACCTACAGGGTGTCCCAGAACTTGACGTATATATTACGGCATAAGAAAGCGCATTCTCTACCGGTCCAGAATATAGTTTTAATATAGTTTTTGTACCTATAAGTTAAATAGTTTCGGAGTTATTAAAGTTTGACAAAGAACTCTACCTTGCGGTACACCTTTGCCTTAGTTGGTTTAAAATAGCTATGTTTAGCTATAAAAAGCTAAATTAAGAGAGGAGTTCATTTCTATTATTAATACGCCGTCATCAGACTATCCCTGAAGTGGGATGTTTTCAGCAAAAAAGTAATCATTGATATTTGCTCACAAGGTAAAATGATAAGCCCGAACATACCAAACATACATAATAAAAAGTATTGAACAGACAATCGAGAACCTCCACCCACACGTTTGGTTTATCGATAAAATTTTCATTACTTCCGAATCAGTGCAGCACTATTACAGTTGACCATCCGCCATTTCGTGTTACCAATCCGGTAAGTTTTTTCTTGTAGCTATTTCTAGTCCATAGTTTTCCTGGGATAGAAGATTTCCGTCCACATCTCGATATGACTAGGTAGATAATACGACCAGATCGCTTTTCGACTACATCTCGATCTGACTACATCGCTTTGTGCCTAGATCGCAATACGACCAGATCGCTTTGCGACTACATCTCAATAATTCTGAGTCGCTAAATGACGACTATGTTTTTTCATGTTATGTCTGTGTTAGCAATGTCGACGGAGCCCCGCATGGCGGGGCTCCTATTCCTGGGCAATTTGCCCTTCGGGCATTTGAAGTTACCTAACGAACCTAACCTACCTAGTAACGCAAGCGAAGTGGTCATTTTGCAACTCGGACTTTTTGAGATTTAGTCGCAAAGCGATTTGGTTGTATAGCGATCTAGGCACAAAGCGATGTAGTCAGATCGAGATGTAGTCGCAAAGCGATCTGGTCGTATTTGCTACCTAGTCATATCGAGATGTGGACGAAAAGCTTCTATCCCGTTTTTAGTCATGGTTTACGGTACGGTACCTATTTACCACTTCTTCTTATCATACAAAAGTTTTAAAAATATGCAAGAAGCATGTTCATAAGTGCTCATCCTGAATAAGGGTACTTGACGGGCTTGCCTGATTGAAATACTTCAGAGAAAATTGATACATGGGGTCGATATCAGCCAGCTGTGCCACGGCGAAATACAGTACTGCGCCTCGGGTTGCCACGGTGCGATATTTCTCTCGGGCAGCTGATATGCTGATTTCAGTGGCTTCTGTTTCTTCCAGCCGAGCGTTAATGATCTCTGAAGTTTCCTGAAATAGAGTTTGTATACGTTAACACTGGCCCGGATCTGCTTGCACATTTTAGTACTTAGTCAATTAACTTATGCTCTCACTACATACAGTACAGTATTGCTACAGTTATTGGATTGTAGCACAGTCCGGCTGACAGCTGTTAGAACCCAGTGACTTGTGATGAGACAGAACCTATTCAATCTGGTTTTATGATATCGATTTAAATGGCAAATTTTATCGAACTCTTTAGAACAGTTTCATACAGAAAATAGTACTTATAGTTGTTTTTCGACAAAGGTTTAAAGGACTCCTAATATCGCATAACAAACCAGAACAGCCGCAATAGCAACAACAACGGCAACTCAAACAAATCTTATAGGTAAGTTTAAGAACATGAAAAAATAATGAGCAAGTGTTTTGTTATATCGGCTAAAACTCGTATTTAAATAGATACCAAAGAAAGCGTTTCTTCAATGGGAAGTGTACCTACCTATAAGTTTGATGGGTATTTTTTTTAAATATGAGTTTTAGCCGATATAACAAAACACTTGCTCATTATTTTTTCATGTTCTTAAACTTACAATCAAAAAAGTAGGAAAATTGCATTTTTTTTTTAATTCTCTATTGAAGTTAGAGGGTTTATCTAGTCACTTTTCATTACTTTGGAGGACTTTTATTTATTTATATAAGTACCTTACGAACACGAAATTTTTTAATAGCAAATTTATTTTTATTTCTTGTATTCAAATTATGTACATCACAATTCTTAATAAAAGAGTTTTGATTTTTAATGACATACATAATATTCTCATAAATAAAGTGTGATAAAAATGTGATGCTACTGTCAAAATATTAATTTCTTTAAATAGTAATCTTAAGGAATCACGGGAGTTTAGGTTATAAAATATAGGTATAGAACGAATGGCTCTTTTTGTAACACGAACATAGTCTGTATGTCAGCAGCTTTTCCCCAAACAAGAATACCGTATGACATAACACTTTGAAAATAACTATAATAAACTAAGCGAGCTGTCTGAACATTGGTAAGTTGTCTGATTTTCCTAACAGCATAAGCTGCCGAACTTAATTTACCTGCTAGTACTGCTATATGGGGACTCCATTGCAAGTTTTTGTCTATAGTTATTCCTAAGAAAAGCGCCTTATCCACCATTTCCAAACACTCATCATTTAGAAAAATACTAGATCCTACCGGTCTAACATAAAGGGGCTTCTAAACGGGCCATATTTTCACTGCAATATGTGGCCGGCAACTATTGGTATCTGTCTCTAACATATGAGTAAGAGAGGGACACCAATAGTTGCCGGCCACATATTGCAGTAAAAATATGGCCCGTTTAGAAACCCCTTTAGGCAAAGCGAACAATCTTATTTATTATTATTACAGAGCTATTAGATTACTTCTTGTTACAGTATCTTCATCTGATTCTCCTTGCTAACATATTTAACAGTACTAATTCACGAGCCATGTTGCTGCGCCCGCGTGTTTATCGCGAAACGAATTGAACAGCGCCTCTATTCCAGGCGGTAAAATCCAAATCGTAATTGACCTGCGAGAATAGTATGGTTGCGTTTATCGCGTGACAAAATGTGGATAAAGCATCCGTCACTCTCGTACGTGTCAAAAAGTGACGGATGTTTTATCCACATTTTGTCACGCGATAAACGAAACCATTATACCCCCTGTTAGGTATTCTTTATAATTCAGCCGCCATTACTGTCAAGTAAATAAGAGTTATCAAAACGTTGACAATACGATAACAGGTCGAAAACTATATGGATTTTACCGTGTTGAATAAAGGCCCATGCACTGTATCTAAACTATAGGTACATAGGCTACGATCTACGGGCCAGGACGCGACGGGACGCGCGAGCTCGCACGGGCAATTAATGGCAATTATAGGTGGAAATGGGTCTGCGCGATTTCAATGCTCGTTCCACCTCGTGTCGCCACGCCTCGGCGGTGGAAAAGGACCTTAATGGAAAAACACGCTTAATGTTCTCCGTACCTAGCTTTCGTAGCTTGCAAGGAATATAAGTAGTTCGAATAGCGATAAAGTAACTCACCTTACTTTCATTGAGTGTTTCTATGAGTACTTCGTCATCGAGAATGTTTCCTGATGAAGCATAGAGCAGTTTGAGTATCTTGTCTTCGATTTCGAGCAGGGTCGCCTTGTCTGCGTTTATGCGCACAATCAGCTCAGTACGAAGCAACTCTAAGTCCGGACGCTCCAGCCTCACGACGTCTCTATTTACGTACCATGTTTATCAATAAAAACGTATAATCATCAAAATTTTGAACTTCATCTTTTATCTTAAAATATCAGTAGTCCAGGAACAAAAAAATGGTCATTTAATTTAAGGGAAGTCTCAAGATGTAAAAACTACAGTATAAGTGACTATGACAGGAAAAAATGAACCACATTAGCGGTATTAAGTTATTAATACCTCCTACAATAAAACCTGGATAAAATAGTGAGTAATTTAATTTAAAAACTAAAGAAAAAATAATCATGTTCTTAGGTGAATGTGTGAAATGTCAAGGTGAAATCATTATGTTTACGTAATCAATTTTTAAACATGTGTTGAGAAAATTGAATTTAAAATTTTTGATTGTGAAATATACAGCCAGTTCTACCAGGAAGTTATCCTCCTAAGACCCAAAGTCCTTTTAAAAGGCCTTCGTCTTAGTAGTGCTACTGGTCCGAGCTCCAAGTCACTTTCAACTAATAGACGCCCAAGGGCCTTTTAACCCTTTGAACGCCTTTGACTTGGTACATACGTCGTCCTCACACGCCAATGACAGCTGAAAACGTACGTCACAAATACTCGGGTCTATTTTGCACTGTATCTGTGACCACTATATGGGTCGATGGCGTGGTAGGCACGACAGTACACGACGACTTTAGTGGTCCTTGGCGTTCAAAGGGTTAAAAACCTTCGATTTAAATCTGTTACAGAATTTTAAATTTACCGCGTAAATTATCTTACGTGATTTTTAAACGAAAACGTCAAGTATCAAGTTGTCAACGGTAAAGCATCTGTCACTTTAGGCGTAACTTCCAAAAAAATGGCCCGGCGTCGAGGACTTGGCAAGTAATAGTAGATTGTACAACAAGGGCATAAAACAAACCATTTTATCCAAGACTTATGGTGGATAATTAAGTCGAGGATAAAATGGGTTTTAAGACCGAGTTATATACACTCTGCTTTTCACTTCGATTACGAGGAAACAGTGTAAATTCCGTAACACGACAAGTTTTGCAAAGAAAACAACTAAGTAATTAAGTCAAAAACTAATTAAAAGTCAACGGAACAAAAAAGTCTTTTACGTAACACCTGGCCGTAATGTGAGTTTTATCGCACGCTGCGCGCACGGTAAAACTCGCATTGTGGCCAGGTGAAGACGTAAAATTGTGTACTCATCACGGGCAGTAAAAAAGAAAGCCCTCTATCGCATATTTACAACCCTCGCCTACGGCTCGGGTCTCAAATACTTGCGATTTCGGGCTTTCTTTCTTTTACAGCCCTTGTTAAGTAATATACTATTTCGCCACTGTATTTATTTTTTAATTTTCTGCATAAATTTACGGTACTAGTTTAGGTCATGTACAAGCCAGGGTTTACTCACGCTAGCAGCTGATCCTCGAGACCGGACAGGGTGACAGTGAAGTTGACTAGTGTAACTTGGATACAGATTTCTGGCAGATAGTGCGGGTTCGCGAGCTTGGTTGTCAGGTACAAGCGAAAGTTCGTGTCGTACTCTATGTCACTGTCGCCCAGATGTATGAGAAGTCGACCCGCCTATAAGAGAATATTTATTTATTTATGTTTCACCCACCGTTGTTGGAATAGATTCTTTGTGTATTAGGTAGGTACAGTCACCAGCAATAATATAGTATCCTACATCGCACGCGCAAAAATATCTGACACGCTCTTATACCTCTAGTAATAAAGACGTGTCAGATATTTTTGCGCCCAACGTTGGACAATATATTATTGCTCGTGACTGTACATTAAAATAGAGTTAATTGCTCAACTAACTAGACGTGAACTATACCAGCTTATTTACTTTTAAACGGTTACATGCAGGTACATTTGCAAGGCGAAGATTTTTAACATGAATTTTATGAAACTCGTGCTCGCTTTTTGGTACTTATAATAAATAAATAAATAAATGAGTTTACATACATATAATGAGCACCAAAATTAGTAAACTATCACCAAATTAGGTTAGTCTAGGTTAGGTTAGATTAGTTTTTGGTGATTATTTACTATTTTCGGCAGTAAAAAGTATTTTTTTTGGCGTTATGTTTTACTATATCTGGTAATCCGTTAAACATAAACCCTTATTTTATTCTCGTTCTAACAGATGATTTTTCTGAGGTACAAAAAAGAGACAGTGGTTCATATAAATACGATTTGTGGTCGATAACTGTACTTAATCCTTCCGTACAGTACCTACCTGAAGGAATGTCTGTTTGAGCAGGACAGGCGCCAGCGTGGCCTCTAGCGTCTCCCCGAGGTCTTCGATCAGCATCGGCCATCCCAGCCGGATGGAGTTCTCCAAGAGCCGCAGATACCCCGCGTCGGTCAACTTGGTGATTTGCAAGCCATTTTGGCGCTCCATATTTTTTATCCACCGGTTAGCCTGTTATCAATCATAACATAACAGTTAGTAAAAAAAAACCAGTCAAGTGCGAGTCGGACTCGCGCACCGAGGGTTCCGTATTTACCTTTTGGTTGCCGCAACAAATAATTTCGGAGATAAGGGGGGGGACGGTCATTTTTGTAATTTTTGGCTACATATGACACCTCATTTGCTATGATCGAACCACTTTAATTTTATAACCCCCCCATTTCAATTATTTATAAAATTAAATCCATTTTTTTTACTAAAACAGATGCGGGCCAGTAAGTTATACAACTTTGCCAGATTCCAAGTTGGTAGCATTTATAGTTGCTGAGAAAACCTGCAGTGACATACAGACAGACAACGAAGTCGTTATAAGGGTTCCTTTTTTACCATTTTGGTACGGAACCCTAAAAAGGAAGAAATCATTGAGACGGAAAGCCTAATTTTTTACTATAATCAAATAAAAACAATTAAAATAGCACCTGAATCAGTATTTTTTTTAGATTTTTTACAATATCTATTCAATGTCTGAAAAAAAATTAAAGCCCTTTTTTACCTGTTCTTGCGGGTCTATGGTGAGCGGCCAACGGCCGGCGCGTGTGACCAAGATCCCGTTTTCCGTGGAGATGGCGTCGCGCGGTAGGCCCTGAGAGTTCCACGTGCGGACCGTGAATGAATCCGCCATTACGGTTATCAAACTGCAAATGATAAATAAATATTAGGAGACCATCTCACACAAGTTGACCTAGTCCCAAACTAGGCTGTTATTGATTGATTGACGCACAAGTCGTATAACCATTCGAATCACAATCAAGTACTGCTAAATTGATAAAGACACTAAGCTTTTGGCCGCGACTCCGTCCGCGTAGAAGTCGATTATCGCTGCTCCCTCGGGAACTGTCCAATTAGGGTACGGGCACCAAAAGATGAACGATTAAGCGGCGATTACACCAACTTTAGACTGTTTATTCTCAATGAAATTAACAAATTTCTCCCTATTTTACTTTTTTATTGAAATAGGGTTTGCACATCAATGAAAAGAATAATGGTTTTTTTTTGCCGGTAAGTCTTACGGTGATAGTACGGTTCTCAAAAATTGTAAATGGACTTGTATAAGGCACCATTTAACCCCCTTTCGGCTTTACGGGTATATTTTTAACACCCTGTAGACTTGTTTTCCCGCTTCGGTTACGCTATAGGTGGTATTCTGATACCGTTAACGATATCAATATTAGCGGTTTATAGTAAGCGAGTAGAAAAACAAAATAAAGCAATCACAGACCATACTTGAACAATAAAGTAAGAATTGGAATGTTTTTATTTACCAAACAGCAACTAAAAAGTAAGAAATTAAAAAAAAAACCGCCTCCTAAAAGTTAAAAATAACTTCTTATCAAATGATAAAAAATCAAAATCAAAATATTTTTATTGCATGACTGTAGGTCTCAAGTATAATATTATACAGATGTCAAATACATGTGTGTGTGCATCACTACAATCTACCATAAATTATGGTGTACAATAATTGACTGAGTCAATGAACAATAGGTAGTTATAAAAAATCTTAGTAATATTAATTTTAGACTTACTCACCTAACCATACTCGTAAACACAGCTTAGAACTCTGTGCTCGTAAAGACTACTTACACATACTAAACCAAAAACCTTTTATCCGTTGTATTTACAAATTTTGTCTATATATTAATACATTATTTACTTTTTGGTTTTTTTATTTACATTAAAATAACTATAATCACTAAAAATTATTAATAAATGCTAATCTAATTAGGGAGGTTATGTAATTAAGTAACAGTCTATGGTAATAATAATAGTAGGTATAATAATAGTATATGGGCTATTTTATATGCATCCGCTGTTCTCAAAAAAGTCTTTTAAATTATAAAATTGTTTTTTTAAAAGCCATTTCATTAAACATTTCTTAAATTTATACAATTCATAGGATTTGAAACTATCTGGTACGTTAGATAATATAGTCAGTCAGTCGTCCCGAAATATTAACCGAAAGCCGGAACTTTTTGGAGGTTGTTCATTATTAATCTTTTTTTCATCAACCGCAGAACCAGACTGATGTATTAATCAATGATACAACCGCCTACCGACAATAAGACGTGTCATAAAAATGAACTTGTGAAAATACATGTTGCGCTTGCCGCTCTCGATCGCTCGAGGCACAGTATTAGTTAAAACTTACACACTCTCAATGCAGTGACAGCCATCGATTGTAAATATTTACCAACAAATATACTATGTGGTGTTGTTTGATAACCCTGTTTGATAATTATCAGTTCGATGTTTCTTCTTCTGGTGACATATTGTGAGGTAGATTATAAGTTTTTGGTTTTCGGCCACCACTTTCATTCGATACAACAGATGCATTATTATTAACAAGGATCGGAAAAACGCCCGTCATTTTGAAAACATAACCCTGTTCCGTACAGGAGAGACTTCCTTCTGATGTTAATTAAAAATATTATTAGGTATTTTACATTTATTATACCATAAATTTATATGTATTCAGCAACAATATTATTAATGAATAAAAGCATTATGGTTATGGGAAAAAAAATACATTCGCCAATCAAAAAGAATGCCTTTTTTCTAATTTTCTTTTATTCCATAACGACGTGAATTTAGGACCTATTTATGAGTCGAAAAAGTTTGTTCACAGTTTACGGAGGATTGGGGCAATCGTTGACATTGGTTTACTGTTTGTATATGTGTTTGTGTTTTATAATTAACATTTCGTTGTCATTCATTAATAAAATTGTCGCTAAGTACATATAAATTATTGTATTATAAATCTATAAAATACCTAATAATATTTTTAATTAATATCAAGGAAGTCTCTGCTATACGGAACAGGGTTATGTTTTCAAAATGACGGTCGTTTTTCCGATCCTTGATTATTAATAGTATGATATTTACTCAAAGGTGTCGGTCGCAGGTATCTCGAGTAGCTTGCACTCGGCGACCCATTTTGTTTCGAGCTCGCGGCGGTAGTGCGTAGGAAACGCACCGAAGTAGGCGATGCAGCCGGACGCTATGATGATGTCTCCGGTCGTACAGAACAGTTGATACGTTGCATTCTGTCAGCAAAACAAAGGCGCAATTAAAAAAATAAATGCATGTGCAATTATGTTTACGCATGGACGAATATCAAAGTGCTTCAATCATAAAGCTGTATAAGGTAAAAGTACGTTTTACCGTATCTGCTGTATTTCTTCTAAAGTATTAGTCGAGTACTTGCAGCTGATATTAAGTTGTGTTATTTTTGTCCGCTAGCTAGATACTTATCGCTTCCACTTCTCGGCAAAGCCAGTAATTTGCTGTCACAGCATGGACGCAACAATCGACTAAGTGGGTTGGTTATCCACTCAGTCGATTTTTTTATATGTTGTTAGGTCCCTAGAGAGTAGTTAATACCTGAGTTTGCAACCCTGAAAACCGTGTGCTACCTACATGGTGCTCGAAAAACTAGATGTGCAAAGTATTTTTTTTTTAATATGTGTCGTTTTCAGGGGAATAATTAGGAAAATTAAAAAAAGTTTTGCAATCCTTACTGTGTCATATATCAAATGGAAGGGCTCGTTATGAGGATCTCAAATATATTTTTGTTATTATTTTAAAATAAATAGTTTTGGTTTTATTCATGAAAGAAGACGAAAATTGACCATTTCCCCCTCCCCCCTGATCTCCGAAACTACGGAGCCTAAAATTTTGAAAAAATTACATAATACAGTTAATTGCTTGTAGATTACAGGAAAACCTACAAGAATTCTATCAAAAAAAAACGTATGTACGGAACCCTCTCCACGCGAGTTCAACTCGCACGTGGCCGGTTTTTTTACTAAAAACAGATTCAGCAAGCAAGTTGTACAAATGTCCCATATTTCAAGTTGATAGCATTTGCAGTTGCTGAGATAACCTGCTGTGACATGCAGACAGACAGACAGACAACCAAGTCTCACCATAAGGGTTCTCTTTTTACCATTTTGGTACGGAACCCTAATAACGTTGATTGTGAATTTAGTTATCTACGCGACACCAAAGCCAGGGTTCAGTTTTGAAGATTAAAATCAAGAATCGGTCCGAGGAAATGGCACAAAGTTTTTTGAACATTATTTAAATATTAACAATGTTTTTTCAAAAATTATTTACTCTAAACCAATTTTATTTTTACGGTAACTAGGGATTATCTTTGATAGTAGAATACCTTGACGGTACTCTCCCAGCGGGACTGTTCGTCGGCCAGCGCCTGCGTCAGCTTGCCGGCGCGCCCGAGCCGCGCCGCCGCCAGGTCCACCTCGGCCTGCAGCTTAACACGCTCGTCTTCCACCACCTTGTGTACATAACATACTGCCTAAATAGGTACACGCTGTTGAAGCGCCCTAACAATCCCCGGCACAGCAGTACGTGGTACGTTGTTACATTCTAAGCAGTACTTGGCTAGAAGCCGGAAAGGCAGCATCGAGTAGGTATTTATGATTACATGTCAGAGTATTGTTTTCCTAAATTAAACAATGTACCTAAAATTGTTAAATTTTGTTCTATTAATTTGTTGTTAAGTATTTATTACATCACTAGTGAATAAAGGTTAATTCCTATTTGATCTGTTGAACTCAATATCCACTATGAAATGCCACTTAAAAACAAGCAGGTATTCAAAATTTGATATTAGAGGTAAGTTTCTAGTTTGTCATTTTCTTCACATAAGTTTTGTCTGCTCATCAACTAATAGTTTCCCGCTAGTTTTTACCTTTCCGTTCCTTATGACAGTTATACAATTAAGATTTGTTCAAATTATTCATCGTTTATGCTTGCTATTGCATAAATTGTCCTTCGTTAGGTAACCTAGAGTGAGATCCCAGTCACCCCAGACTTACGTGAGTTTGGGAAAGATGACATTTTTAGGATCGGTAGTAAAACATTAACTTAGAAAGGAATGGATACTCGCTAAGCTGAAAGCGGGGCCGTTTTACAGGTAACAGGAATCACAGGCGGAAAAAAATCATGCTAACTTACGTCAAAGTAGGAAGGCTGGTTTTTACATGTCATATAATGATATTGTTATAAGCAAACATCCACAGTTGCCAGACACTTCCTGTGGGCCATAACTTTTGACAGACACTTTAAAAGTCGTAAAAAAATGTGGAAACTTACGTCATTTTAGGAAGGCTGCATTTTATATATATTAGTGAGTATAATATTTTAAAATATTTTCCAATGAGCCAGACAAATCTGACGGGCCAAGCATCCTCCCAGACTCGTTAAAAGTTCTGCTGAGCGAGGAAGCGCGGATCATTAGAGCATTGTTCAAGCGCATAAGTACAAGTAAGATGCCAAACGCGTGTCAGGAGCGACGCGCTTTGAACCGCGGTCAAAGCGCGTCGCTCCTGACACGCGCGTGTTGTAAAACAACAAAACAAATCGAACCCGGCACGTCAAAAAGTAACGCGTGCCAGCGGCGTGCACGCGTTGAAACTGCCACGCATTGCTGTCGCCGCGGACAACATGGGCAGCGCGGCGCGCGGCGTGCGCGAATCAGGAGCGTCGCGCGTGCTGACACGCGAAGTTGTATTAAATACGTCCGCGACGTTTTCCGTGACACTGGGGCGCGGCGACAGCGACGCGAAAGCGGCGCGTCAGTGCGGCGTCGAGTGGTTGAACTTTTTTTCAAACGCGCGTTGGATACAAACGAAATAACTCTTGAATTTGTGCGATCATATACTCGTAAGTGTTTATACGATTTCTAAAATCAACTTTGGCGTCATAATCTTGTATTGCAGACAAACTTCGGCTGGGAAACTATTATTTTCGTATTTATGAATGTATGTATGTAAATACGTTACGAACGGGAAAATAACAAACGGAGAACTTATCCCTTTAAGGGATCTCTTCCAGTTAACCTTTGCTATTGGAATCAATTAAATATTATCCAACATTGGGCGCAGAAATATATGACACATTTTTATTACTAGAGGTATAAGAGCGTGTCAGATATTTATGCGCCCAATTTAGGGAAATATAATTATTATTATTGCAGGTGACTGTACAACAGTGAAAGGGTGAAATTTATATTTTTTGTAAGATAATACGCGGCCCTTAAGCCTGCAAAAAGCAGTTTCACTTTTCTTATTTGAGGTTCTGATCTTCAGCGAGATGCCCGTGTTTTGGTAGGGCTCGCTCGGAGACCGGCACGTGCGTGGTGCGGAGGAAGATTAATTTGGGCGTGCAACGGCAATGGTGTGCAAATAATATCTTTCCACAGCAAGTAGTAACACAAAAGTTGAAGACGGGAAATAAATAATCTACTTAATCCTTAATGGGACGCGGTCCATTTGGAATCAAGGTTGCCAGGTTGGTAGCAAATTTTTGTTGTGGTTCTTTTTTAAATAACTTTTCTAAAATCTTTACCTATCTTTAAAAACCCCTTGTATCGGGAGCGCAAACATTGACAGTGACAGTTTGTGGCCAATCCCCGTTTCCGAACACACCCAAGTCGGCGCAGATTTGATGTCCCCTTTTCACGCTTTGCGACATAATTAATTACATGGATACGTATAATTTATCAAGCTTTAAGCTAAGATATAATTTACCAAACCTTTAGTTCATCCAACATCTTCGCGAGTTGTGCTTCAATAGCTTCTACTTCTCTTTGTTTAGCTCTGAGCACCGCCATTACATTTTTCAGTATGGAAGCAGCTTCCTTGTGCCTGTATTAAAAATCTTAGGTGAATTCTATAATTACTGGGAATAAGCTTACTAAAATGACTGCAAAGAGCGCGCAGTCACCGGTTGCATAACGTGAAAGAAAGAAAGGTCGGCTGAGGCTTAGACTTTGTTAAGTCCAGCCTTAAGTTTTTTCTATTAGCTAGGGTGATGGAACCAGTAATGGACAAGGCACCAATAATGGACACCTGATTCTTATTATACAGAAGATAAGGGTTATTCATTTGTTTTGCAAAAATCAAATTAGGACCGTATGAAATTTGATTTAAAAGTGAAGTGTCCATTACTGGTGCCTCTCAGCTAAAAGTGTAAATCATTGGTGCCGTCACCATATAGTGTGACGATAATAAGGACCTTCGCCTCTATTCTAGGAGGTATAAACGATATCGTTATTAGTATCAAGGAAGCGTGGGAGCCGGTGGCGACCTTCAGCGACATAGTAATGACGCTGAAGGAAACAGCGGAGAGGCAGCGCGGGGTTGACCCCGAAGCGCTGCCAATGCACCGCAGGCGACTGGGTCGGCAGCGGTTGGCTTACGTCCACCGCATGCCACCGTAACGAGTGCCTGTGGGTGATATCGGGGATCTATCACCTGCAGTAAGAGTTCCTGAGCTGGAAGGCCCCTGTTGTGTTCCAGGGTGCCTTCAGTGGAGACGGCGAGGGGCCTAGTCAAGTCCGCCGCCTGAAAGTTAGCCCAAAGGACAACTATTGCTATGGCTATTGGGGGGCTACGTTTTGGCGCTATAGCGGTCCTGTAGCCCCCTCCTAAAGCGATTGGCACAACGCCCCTGGGGTTTTAGTCCGTGCAAGACGGACATAACCCGTCCTGGCCACCGTCGGGGCGGGTATGCAAAGGTATTAAATTTACGTGCTATTTATTAACTTGACAAATAGTATTACAAAAAGTGTTCACGTTTGGCCATTTCCATACGTTATTAGCTTTTTAGATAATAATGTACCTAAAGTGCAGATATATGTAAGTACTATGTATAATTAATTACTTGAGTATTTTAGGCTCGACGACTCTGAACACTTTGGCATACATATCGATGGCTTGCACCCACAAAACCATGGAGCGGCATACCTAAAAAATGCAGTATTAAGTAGAATCTGAGGGGCTAGACAAGATGCATTACGCTAACCAGCGTTTCTATTCGTTACGTTTTTAAACCAATCGCATCACTTGTAGATGACGTGATACGAAAAGTCACGTGATCTGCCAGTGACGTGATTGGTTTAAAAACGAAGCGATTAGAAACGATAGTTAGCGTAGTGCATCTTGTCTAGCCCCTCTGAACAATACAGAGTGATTCATTTGTGGGGGAATAATTTATTTTTAAATAAAATGTAAATACGTGAGATAAGCATGTAGCATATATGATATTAATATACACCCCAAGTCACCTCAGAGTCACACAAATAATACGTGTAACATCTTATTTAACTTAACTACGTCGGACAAAGTTATATTTTAATTTGAATTTGATTATTTAACTTATAAGCTGGTGGTTGGCTTACCTTGGAAACTTTAACCACGGTGTCGGGATTAAAGTCCTTGTGTGTGAGGTACACCTTGATTTTCTTAAGTATGGAGTCTGGAATGTGATCTTTGTCGTACTCCTCCAGTTTTCCAATGAAATTTACGTCACCTAACAGTTTTTTGGTGCTGTCCCAATCTGGCCTGAATAAATAAGTTTGAGTCAGGCTGGAGATTTAATAACAAGAAAGCTGTTTATTTTTAAGAAACAATTGTGGATTGCGGTATCTGTTTTTTTTGGGTTTATGTAAAATATGCTCACTTGGCGCCAAAGAGTATGCAGATGGGCTCCATGACGAAGCGTACTAGCGTAGGGGGCTTCTGGAAGGCTTTGAGCTCGTTAATGTCTGCCTTGTTGAGCGCCTTGAGGGCCGCCTGCGCGCCTTCCATCGCCGGCATGGCCAGCGCTAGGTCGGCTTTAGCCTCTTCCGCTATCGCCTTCACCTCTTCGGCTTTTATCTAAAATGAAATGTTGAACTCTTAAGTCATACAGGAAGGAAGGGGGCTAGAGCCGTTTTAGAAAATAACTCAAAAACGGTATGTCCGATCTTGTTGAAAACAATTTTCATTGAAAGTGTTTACTAAGCGTTACCTTTATAAGCCTTTTTTTACCTTTTTTGGACTTACGGTTTCAAAGATAAGGTGGGGAGACACAGTTTATGCTTCTTTCGCAGCGGTTATTTTCAAAAATACCTAGCTTCTTAATCAAAAAAATCCTTACATGGTTCTTAAAAGAACTCTTAAATTTCATCAACATACATCTTGAAGTTTTTGAGTAAAATGCCACACGAAATTTGTAATTTTGGCTACGCAAAACCAATTTTCTATATTGTCTTCGATTTATGTTAATTCGTTAAAGCGCATAAAGTCTACGTTTTTTTTTTAAATTTATGTATTATCAATGACATTCGCCCCATTAAGGGTCTCCCCACACCTATCGACGCGGAATCGGCGTTAGCTGATCAAAAACTCTTTATGTGTACGCAATAAAAGTGAAACAAATGTCAATCGGCTCGGCCGACGCTAAATGACGTGTATCGACCAGATCTTGGTTCTGTTCGCATTCGTACGACGCTGGCGAGGGCTGAACAGTTCCGACCACGGCCGAGTAGCTACGATGAGAGCCGATTAGAGCTGGCGACAGCCGTCCAGCGTCGATAGGTATGGGAGACTCTTACTTTTACATAGAGGGCTATCGGACGTCTCGACGCAGTGCGGGGCACGCGAGAGCCGACCGTAGGTTTACAGCTGCTGCGATAGCAAATCGCAGGCGATCGGGCGTCTCTGCGGCCGTATCGAGGATGAGACTGCTGAACGTAGGTTTACAACCTCTGAGATGGCCGATCAGCTAAATGCGAATAGTGTGGTTTAAAACACTCGGTGAAAGCCAATTCCGCGTCGATAGGTGTAGGAAGACCCTAAGACGAACCTAATGACGTATCATTTATCAAAATCGTTAGTGGTTACGAGCGGATATAGGAACGAACATACTTACATACAGGTCAAACACATAACCCTTTTGGGCTTCATCGCAGACGGGTAGTAGGTATGCCACATTTAAAGCACAGGGTTCTAGAGACTGGAGAGTGGTAATTGGGCAAAAACTCGAGTTTAGAAAAAAGATGATTGGAAAATAGCGTTTTGCCACACACGCTTTACCTCCGTAAACGATGGTTTTGAATATTGTAGATAAAACATTTTCAATTTATGAATAATAAAAAACACCAACACGCGACCTCTTTCCAGACGGCTAGCAGATGGCCTTTTTCACGAATTTATAAGTCTACGGATTTACTTACTTATTACCTTATAATACGGCCTGATTGTTAAACACTTTGCACTTTGCCATAAGATTTACAAAAAAAAAGTTTGAATATTCTTGTTTTTAAACGACTTGGTACTTTGCTTTTCAGTTTCACTTTTCTTTTATTTTACAACTCGCTGCCTTTTAAAGTTTAAAAATGCAAAATTAAAAAATAACAAATGCAAAGTGCCAATTGCAGAACTTTTCAATATTTGACGGATCAACTTTGTGTTGTTGTTATTCAGCAGTGGTAGAGTTTCAGCAGTAGAAGACACAGTGACAGAGTTTCTTCAAAAAATGTTATAATATACTTCTACACTTCTAGCATACTCAGGAGAAAAGCCATAAAACAATGGGTTTGTAATTGATAATAAAACTGATTTTTAGTGCACTTATATCCTTTGAAATCATTGTTTTAAGGAATGACCCAGGAAACGTCGTCCATGGTAGCTGGGGTCCTATTGAGCAAAAGTGTTACAATTTTGCGTCGAGTAATGCCACTTGGCATGGTAGTTATACTGGTCAAACTGAGCTAAAAAAGCCCGCTAGCCAACCTTGACTCCGCGACAGGGGGGAGGGGGAGGGGGTTAAAATACCGAACTCCCGGCGTTTGGAAAAAATAATCTAGTAGAAGTAATTGAGGTAGAAAGTCAAGTTTGGTATCCTTTTCGGATAAATCAAAGACGGCCAATTCATTGGCCATCTCATTTTTGTATGTTTTTATATAAAAAAAAAAAAAACCCACAAACGTGTACTGCAAGTGGTAAAAAATATAAACAAACCCTCATATTTTCCAATTTTCATATGGAAAATGGTAAACAAAAATACTCAACAAAAAGCCCTTTAAATGCAAATTACAAAAACATTAACATTAAATAACTTGGTACAGAAAAATAATTGAAAGAAAATATTATACGTATGGCGGTGTTCTGTGCCATAGTACGAAAAAGAGCTAAAATATGGCAATTAATCATTTTTATGTGTCGATTCATATTCGGATACAGATATAGGGTGAAATCCAAATAATTTTCATCCTTCAAACAGAACAGTCCTTCGAAAAGTATACTTATCCTGAAACAACTTTCTTTAAAAATCAGGACTCATGCGTGACAAATTCCAAAGGTGGGATTTACTATTACATCAATAAATAGACGGCGAAAATTTTAAGAAAAAGTTTTATTTGCAGCTACTACCATACCTACTTGCACGATTCCGTGCATTTCAGCTGCCCTTTAAAACAGTTGCACCTTGTGCCGCAAGATTTAAGGCTGCATCTTATACCTATATTCAAGCCACGCTTAAGTAACCATGGCCCTATGAGTCCAAAGTGGCAACTAGGTATTGTTTTATTTCTCCCAGCCAAGTTCAGAAGGGCAAGGTGTGTTTCGCTGTTTTATTAGACACTGCTCCCAAACGTGCACGCCTTGAAAAACTGCCCTTAATACGTGTTGTTTGAGAGCAGCTTCTAAGGGGAGTAATTTTTTTAATTTGCTTGTCCTTTTTTGTGATCAAATATTTTCTAAATTCATGCACCGTCTCCGATGAGCACGATCTATAAAAGTGATATTAATCAGCTATTATTTTTTTAATTTACCATTTTTGTTACTAAAATATGTATTGTGTTCCCTACCAATCATACAAAGTGATGATAAAATTTTGATCATGATCTCGTTCATAAAGCAATTTCAATCCCTGTGTTGTAACTATTGGGGTATGCTTTCCATGCTTCTAAAGCGGTTTTTTGCCCCTCCCGTTAAACGATGCTGTTGTATCGCACCCAGTAAGAGAATGGAATAACGGCAGGATGTGTGTTTTTTTAGGAACTAAAATAATAAAAGAGAATTCCTTAAAATACCCAGTTATAAAAAATGTGCAGAACATTAATTACCTAAATACGAAGCTATTGTGTGGCAGGCCATATATTACATTTAGATAAAGGGAAAGAATTGTCATTTTATTGCACCTACCTACTTTTTGATTTCTGTTTCACCTTAAGGTTGACTGGTTGAGAATACTTGTAGCATTAAGTTCGCCTTTTGTACACTGTTTTAATTTTGTGCAATAAAGTATTTAAATAAATAAATAAATATTATTGGTGTGATTTCCTAGTGCCAATGTGCACCCACAGTTCTTCCAGTCCTTGTAGTTTTGGAACACACACTTGAAGAACATGACACCGCTAAAACTACTACATCTACATCTACGGTTCTCACCAATACTTTTGAATATACTTTTGGAACCGATTCAGTTAGGTGGAGCATCATTCGCGTGTCGGCCTCTTTGTGAGTGCATGGTGCAATATTTTCACAGGGGATAGTTTTACTGAGAGCTTCAGAGGCATCAGTGATAACTAACTAACGGGTTGATAGCAGGTGATACAGATCTTTTTTGTTTGCTTCTTCCCTGAGAAAAATTACCCATCCTTTCGGGATTTTTGTATTTTTATATCTCGACCGCTCGCCGCCGCCGCCGCCCGCGCTCGTACCTACTTATACCTATCTCGTCCACCGCGCGACAGCTTAGGCTTCAAGTACGTTCATATTTTTTTTACATTAATAATAGTTAATAAGTTATTTCATGTTTATGTTTTTATAATCTACATTAAATAGGCTTTTAGTGACCATTTTTGTTTAATCATCTTTCATATAGAAATCTGAAAATATAGGCATCTGTTTGTAATTTTTTAGCATTAATTGAATATAATTAGAGGAATTTCGTATTTTTTCTCTATTTATACCTACAAAATGTTATGTCCAATAAATCGGCCATCATCGATTTATGCGAAAACGACACCAGACTCGGCTTTATATCTCAAATATGGCCGCTAGAATATTTTTTTCGAATGCCGGGAGTTTGGTACTTTGACCCCCTCCCCCACCCCTCTGACGCGGAGTCGCGTGTGGCTAGCAGGCTTTTTGGACTCATTTTGACCCATATAACGTCCATGCCAAGTGGCATTGCTCGACGCAAAATTGTAAAGGTCTCCATACAACGATGCTCAATAGGACCCCGACTATGGCAACGAGCTATAAAGAAAAGTTGATTGACCCATTTTAATGTTTTGTTTTTAAAGAATATTTAAGTATATTGTGACTGCTACTCACAATATTAACCGAGATACTTGAAATGATATTCATCAATCATCAAGCAACTTATCGTCGGACCTTATGCGATGCGATGACAGGCACGGATATACCTATTTGGGGTAGGGGATTAAAACGTTTTGGTAGCACACGCCATCTCAGTCTACCTTAGCCTCGGCCTCGTCTTTCATGACGGCCTTCTTGACCTCGTCGGCCGCTATCTGCTCGATCCTGAGCTTGTTCACAAGCGCGATGCCCTCCTCGGCCTTGCGTGCCAAGATCGGCTCCATTTCGCGCACCTGCTGCTCCATTACACCCACTACATCATAAGTCTCGTACAATTTCTGTAACGAACAACACCGTGCAGCCTCAGCGTTACAGTCATATTTACTTTTTTTTTACTATATCTATATAAAAAAGACAATGTACATTACCTAAGTTCATTCAGTTTGAGTCATTTAGGACATAGTATAAGATTTATAAGTCAGTAATATGTACGTATCTTAATGAACTTGACCAGTGACACTGCAATAAAGGCTTCACGTGTGACTACAAACGAAGATAGATAAAGTTAATAAAATCATGAGCATTGCTTTCTTAATAACCGTCGCGTAATTTAGCAGCAGTTTCGTTTGTTAAAATCTACTAAAAGTTGATCTAATACAAAGGGATAAACATTTCGTTACCGATGCTATCGCAGAGACATACCTGTAAGCCGCAAGATATCCTATCTCTCCCTCGAATAATATCTTGCTGTTTCTTGTCTAGCAACACTAGATATAATTTTAACAGATCCAGGTAACTGCTTGGAGTAGTGTAGAAATAACGCCTCATCTCATCGTATAATCGGTCCGTCATAATGTCCACGTCCTAGAAAATGAACAATACTTAATTTGTCATGTAAGTACATTACTTACAGCGACCGCTTAGTTCGGTCAATGAGCTGAATGACCTATAATCATAACTTTTCGATAATCCGCGAATCAATAAAAATAACAAAGCCTGTAAAGTAGGTAGCAAATGAATTTTAGTGTACCTAAACAAAAAGTGGATAACTGGTGATTTTGAACATCATGTCTTCCATTACTACGTTTCATTGTAATAATAGTCTCCAAAAATGATGTATAGATTTTAGAAATATTGAATAGGTAAAGCACCAGTGGTCAGCCAGAGACCTGTAGTCGGCCTCTGCCTATACTTTGTATGAGTGGGAAGAGTACGAAAGATATATTTCCCACTCTTCGCACTCACATAAGGTCAGATTACTGGTCTCTGGCTGACCACTGGTGACTTTACCTACCTATTGGATATTAATTAAATTATAATACCAAAAATAGCTGTAACATTATTATAAATCAAAGAATATGCATATTTGTGAACTATAATTTAAGAGAATCCCTTAACCCTTTATAAGGCAGAGGCGATTTAGCGACCACATATACTTATTTATAATTTCAACCTTACGTACTACAGAATATGATACATATTCCGTTGTTTTTGCACGAAAAATGAATTGCTTTTAAACGATTCCCTAGGAAGTGTCAATCATGAAACTGTATTTGAATTTTACGTAGCATAACTGCATAACTGGGGCCTTATAAAGGGTTAAATACTCGTACAGGGTTTTAATACTAGTTCTAAGAGGCCGTATACGAAATTTTGCCGATTTCGCTGATAATTACGTGATTTTTTTTATTAGCTTCTTTTTTATTTTTATTATATTATTTTGATTAATCGACCAGACACCGGCGACTGTTATGTGAATTATGCTGGAAGAGGTTTAGAATGTCACATATTAGGAATGGCTCATTTATTCGTAGCTCATTTATTCGATCATAACTAAAATGACATTTAATGTAGAGCATTAAAACTTATAGAAAAATAGTATTTTAACTGTAAAATCACAAAAATACGAAAACCGGTAAAATTTCGTATAGTACGGCTTCTTAACAATGCACTTTATTATTTATTATTCACTCCCTCGGCGAACCTTGCCTTTCGAAGGATAAGTTGTCTATCGCTAGTAGCCGGCAATTTCATTATCTGAAACAGCTCAGTTTTTACAGCGCCTAAGTAATTGTATATAATGTAACGCTGAAGACACAGTAAAACACAAACCTGATGCATCGTGACGCACAGGCGAGATATTTTCGGGATTATAGTCGGGCTATCCAAGGGCGCGAGGCACTGCTCGGCGACGGACAGCAGCGCCTCGGGCGGCCACTTCGTGAACCAGTCGATCGTGCAGCAGTTCACCAGCGACGGGAACATCCGACAGCGCCGTCTGGTGTATGAAACATAGGTACTACATTCAGATCCATCATTGACTTTTAGAGATCCGTGCCCGAAGGGTGTCAATTGGGGCCCTTATTGATTTTAGTACAAACCCAAAAGAAAAAGAACAAATACCTACTAAGCACGTGTGGGTTGAGCGAGTGTATAGATTAACTACCCAAAATTTTTGTTTCCTCATATTTTTTGTTCCATTCGCGTTTTTCCCTTCTCCATTTTCTACCCATTCACATTTTTTCACCATTCGCTTGCATCTCTATTCTCAAATATGCCCAACCGACATTTAGCACAATATATTTATTTCTTATGTGATATTTTTCCTATACCAAAAGCTTCCCAGTCGTGTTTTTTCGCAATATTTTTATTTCTTACGCCACTGTGTTCCTATTCTAAAACTTTATTAGTTGTAATTTTTCTCAATACGTTTGTTTTTTACGTGATGTTTTTGTTATACTGACTTCTATCTACTTTTAATATTTTTCATACATATATTTCCCAAGTGTCATTTACCATAAATACTTGAGAATGAACTCTTTGTGATTTCGATATCTTTTACTGATAGACATGACATGCCATTAGTTAAAAAAACTGATGGAGTAACTGCCGCACTCAGAGACGTCAATTAAATTTAAAGCTTGTTTAGTGACGTGTTATCTTAATCTATCGCTATGGCAAAGAAAGTGACAGCAGCAACTTTAATCAAGCGTTAAATTTAATTGACGTGTCTGAGTGCGGCAGTATATATACACTATTAGGAAATTATGACTGTGGTAAAATTCGCGAATAATAAATAAACTGATTAAGTAAATACGCTTTTAGAAAATTATGGCTCAGGTGAAATTCGCGGATAGTAAAAAAAACTGATTAAGTAAATTTATAAGCTTTTAGGAAATTATGGCTCCGGTAAAATTCGCGGATAGTAAAAAGAACAGATTGAGCAAAAAAACTGAATGGTAGAAAATGAAGTGGGGAAAAACGCGAATGGAACAAAAAATATTGGGAAACAAAAATATTGGGTAGCTAATCTATACACTCGGTCTAGCGCTAATTTAATTCTTAATCAATTTATTTGATTGCCCCCCGATATTTATTGTTAGGTGTGCTTAGAATCGCCCTTTCTGCTTGATGGAACATGACAGGCCTTACCTGAAGGCTTCGCCGACGGGGCTCATACAGATGCACAGGTGAAGCTTTCCCCGCACGCGATTGATAAAGAAGTAGTAGATGCTGTCCCGGTCCGCCGAACTCATCCCGGACTTCACTGCGGCTTCCCGGCAGCCTGTCTGCACTTGCTCGTAAGAGTCGCCTTCAAACAGATTCGGCACCTCACCTAGTTTTAGGTAAATACACAAATATTTTATTTTTATTTTTGTATTATATGTATTTTATTTTCAGGTCTGTTTTATTCGTTGGCAGCAGAGGACAAGATAAAATAATACCTAAGCGTTTTACTTTAATTGTATGCTACAAAACTTTCCTCGTCATTGCAGTCAGTCTTCTTTTTGGGCCTGTAGCTCGTAGCTCGTCCTTTCTAATCATTCACTTCTTGAATGGAAAGCATTATTTTTTAAATTCATGTGGGATAATTATTCTACGGTTTAACAATAGTGGTTGTTTTTGTACTGAATAGAATTATAATTCGAAGAAACTTAGTCCGTGTTATTTTCACTTCCGGTCTGTTCCGGTAAATACCGCGAAATCAAACTCGAAGTAATCGTATTGTAAGTTGGACGTTTTTTAGGTTCCTTTTTTACACTAGGTTGTTCGTGTTTATCTCAGAAACTACTGGATGGAATTTGTTGGATGCGTTTTTCAGCATGATTAAGAGAGTTTTTCGAAGAAGGTGTCGATTTATGGAGTAATAAAGACCGGAATTGAGCATGTTGTTGATGTCCTCGAGGAACTCCTCTTTGGTGATCTGCGTGTCTGTGAAGAGGAACACGGTGTCTTCGAAGCCGACGCCGGCGCGCATGTACATCAACCGCAGGTCGTCGTGGAACTCGGGCTTGTCGTAGTTGCGCTTCAGCTCCATGCCCATGCATCTGCGAGGGTACTCAGGAGATTAATAATAATATTTTCAATCCAAGAAGGAGCTCCCCGCTACTAAATTGACGCTGCGTGGTTGCGTGAATTTATGTAAACTTAGGTAGTGGGGCGCGACTTGGTGGATTAATAGAAGAATTCAAGGTGATGAGAATGACAGATTTAAAGATTTAGTTAACCGAAAAAAGAGGAAATCAGGGGCAAGTTTGATAGGGAATTCTCTTCGATCCAATGTTAAGTTATTCTGGCATGACAGTCAGAACAGTTTAAGGCAAATCAGGATATTCAAAAATAAGTGTGGTAAGGGATTCAAATGGGGATGCCTTTGAAGATGACGCGGAAAAGTTAAATCTGAGGAAGGGATATTTTTTTGACTTTGTTTGAGCAGAGTGAAAGTAATTGAATGGCTTAAAGGAAATGTTTTGTGGTAGTAGTATGGAAAAGGCTTTATCCTATAAAGCAGTGCTCCCTTACTAGCAATAGCAATTTTTAAAAAACTTAGGTATCTCAGAAAATAAATATTCAATATGTTATACCAACGATATTTCGTTGTTCTATGTTTAAAACGAGATCTATTTTTACTAATGTCATTTATTATGCCACAGCGCAGCGTATCAAACATACGCAATTACCCAGCAGCTACTGTGACGCTGATCACGGTGAATTAACGTGTAAAAAAAAACTCCTGTAAGTATAGACCTGTATTAAACCAATTCCTTCATATCTATCTAAAACCTTTAAACGAGCAATTCTTGAATATAGGTATATACTTATATATATAATCTGAATCACGGAAACAGCTCTAACTTCATGAAATTTAGTATGCAAGGGGTTTCGGGGGCAATAAATCGATCTAGCTAGGATTCATTTTCAGAAAACTTACCAAAAAAATATCCAGGTACTTAAACTGATATTCAGTTATTTAATGACTGTTACTCGGTAAAAAGCCAATATAATGCTATTAAGATGCTTTTATATATATAGGAAAAACAAGCAAGTGAACTTTAAGCTGTATACTTGTGCCCATTCAAGAAATTTTACGGCATTAGAATATCTGGATATCCCTACATATAGTCCTGTAATCGAGCCGCATCATAAAGCATTAACTTTAATCGAAAACCGTTGAATAGCTGCTATTACCACCGTTTTGTGTTACTTGAGTTATAATTGGGTTATGTTTGTAATAAATTGTAGGTACAGATTTAGTGCATAACTATCGATATCGTATTGATTTCCCAAAGCTTATCGGATCGGAAGGTACTAAAGCGGGGTGAGAATATAAGATAAATACGAACTTTGCCGAACAAAAAAGATGTGTATGTTTATCGACTATAATATAGTATCTGTTGCTGCAGCGGTGGACTGACTTGCATTCGTTGACGTGTCCGGCCAGCGTGGCGACGCTGCGGCGGCCGGAGCCGCCCGGGCCCACCATGAGGCAGTGGCCACGCTCGGCGCGCAGCACGCGCGCCACGCGCGTGATGTGTTCCACCGCGTCCTGGAACAGCACCAGGTGCATCTCGGCGCGCGCCGTCGAGTTGTACTCGTCCAAGTACTCCTGAAGTTGAAGTGTTCACGCAATATCAATTTTAGGGTTAGGGTTTTTTGTCGCTTTCACAGAAATGGGTTAAGTCGTAAAGATATCCAACTGATATGGAATAGTTGAGGGGACCTATCTAAAGACCCGGACACTTTTATATATCAACTGTATTTCATAGTTTAATTAGTGTAATAAACGCAAGACATTAAATAGTTTGTCAACACAGTGGAAACTAACGGTAAGTACCTACCTAAGAAAAGCTCATGCATTGTATTTTTCTAAAGATTATGCAGCACTAGAAAAACCTTCTGGCTGTTCTGACTGATTTGATAATAAGTTTGTTTTTACACCAACCACCCACCGCAATTGTGACATTAGAACAGACAAAAAGAAAATCGTGCGAGTTTTTTTTTGCTTGTATGTAACCTACTACGATAACTTATAATATCAGAGCCTGACTTGGGATGGCCGCACGGAAAAAATATTATTAAAAAAAAAAAAGTGACTTATCTGGAAAGACAATTACAAAAATACATCCGGTTGTGGGACTATACATATATATTTTTTCCTATTTGTCTACTGGTTATGGCTAACTTGGTTGTCTACGAGGAACAAATGGAAGTGGCAGGTAAAATTAATAACTTCGGTAAAGTCAGACACTACGAATAAGGTGGTCATTATTTTTTCCGCTTACGTAGGAGCAGAATAATTACCTTCAAAACTATCATAAGTTTGCCCATGTCCGGTATCTCGGCATAGTTTCTCATTTCTTTGGGTATTGCAGTGTTAAGAAAATCACCAAAAAGCAGCATTGGCGGATGCTCGATGATCGGGTCGTCGGGTATTTCCAATATGGGCGTTTGAAAGTGTTTCTTGCATACGTTGCTCATGAGGTGATAGAAATAACTTTTGTCCTCTATGTTGATAAGCCGGTCGTGAAATACCCGCATACATTCGTGGTAGAATAACCTGCAAGTAAAGAAGTCTCGGTTCACAAACATCACATCTGCTTGATAAATGTCAAAATAGCTGGTTTGATAGTGCAATCCGACTATGCGCTGAACTTGGCACAGTTGACCCGAAGGTAGTGTCGAGTGAATTCAGACCGGGAGCCATCGAGGGCCACGGCGCATTTAGTGGGGGGAGGGGAAAAGTTTGACGCTGCCGAGCTTAAATTGAAGCCATAATTATTTCTCTAAAACTATACTTGTTATAGTGTCCAATATAAAATGTTCGGATAAATTAAGGATGGGAAGTCTATTTCTGGGATGAAAATAAAACAAAACTTTAGAACAAAAAATAAAAGTCATAATATACAACTTTTTTAATAAAAATAGATGTAAAAAAGCACATTTATATATTTATTAAAAAATTATAGTTTAGTTTTACGTCTAAGATGGACATGGAACTAATTAGCGTAAACGTAAAATATTACAAGTAAGCATCCTTCACAGTTGAAATATTGTAAAATTACTGTATGTTTTATAATTTTCTAATAAATATTTCGTTCCAAACATTTCGTCGAAAAATACGTCGCAACATTACTCCACATTTTATGTTTTTTTAAACAGATATAATAGGATCTCAAAGCTTAAACCAGAATATTGCAAGTCATAATTATTATGTCCCACAAGGCTGTATTCTATGCCCCACTTTGTTTCTTCTGCACATCAACCTTCATTGCTGTGCGGACGACAGTACGGGTACTTACTTTATACTTTATACCGGTCATGCAAGCATTTCCCGGGAGCAAGTAAACGAGAGTCGAAATGCCCTTGCTTGTGTCTGAAGTCGAGACTTTATTGGAGGCCGGCAGCGAACCTGCGATTCCTCTGGTGTTGCGGGTGTTTAGTATATGGGTCGCGATGATCTCTTACGATCAGGTGGCGCGGTTGCTCGTCTGGCTTCCGATTTTACATTAAAAAAAACTTATTGTTGAACACTCTTAGGGACGGGTAAAAATATTTATGATGTCGATATCGGTACCTACTCTTTTTTTGTAATTAGTTTTATACAGGTACCATGTTTTAGACTATATAACTTAACATGTTTTTTGCGATCCATGATAATCATTGTGATCAGAAGTAGAAACCATTATAAGTGTAACAAAAACACTATGGTTTCAATATTACTTTTCTAATATTTCGAGTTGCAGGGGAGTGCATGAACGCTCTTAAGATAAACCGTTTTCATAGAGGTACATCAAACTGATCGGAACTGTTCGTTAAGAATACTACATTTCTTTTGGTGGCAATAAAGATGAATTTATTCATTTTTTATTTTTTATTAATTTTTGAATGGTTCGTGCTATAGAGATAATGATAATTGCTTAGTAATTAAACATTGAAGATTTTAATTTATAAAAATGAAAACTGTTAATAAGTACCGATTTTAATTTTAATTTTTGTAATTATAGGACTCTTATAGAGGTAAAGAAAAATTATCGACATTTAGCTAATATTTCAAAATATTTTTTACCCATCCCTAAGAACATCCAGCTACCAAATCGCAATTCCGATAACGGGGTCTATTGATTAGTAATTTTGGTAATTCAGTGATCCGTTCGCTGTGTGGGTAATGGGCACATAGTATGCGGAAGTCTAAGCCCGCTGGATATCATAGATCTATCTCTATGTCGTTCCTCGTACGACATTCCGCCTATTCTTCCCTTCGAACTTAAATGAATCTCTTAAAATGCTTTCCTTTTTTTATTGTTAAATATTCAATCGTGTTGCCCTTTTTAGCAAGTGTGCAAAGAAGTGCAATAGCAATTTTTAACAAAGTTTCTAAAAACTTGTTTTAATTTTCTTATTATTATATTATTATAATAACTACCTACTGAAACAGTTGTATACTTGATACTATACTAAAAATTAAATCTATTTTTAGAGCTTACTGTATTTTTTCGTGTGACGTGTGAACCGAAGTCACTTACGCGGTTTTTATTAAACTTGATGAAATTTTTCTTACCTCTTGTTAGTGTTTAGGATTTCCTTGAACATTGGTGATAGTGATAGTGAAAAATCGAACTCTAATTGATATTGTTATACCCAGATGGAACAGTCATGTAGTATAATCGCTAGCTATATTGCAACAACTACAACGGCACGATTTTGCCAGCTTCGTTCAAGCCACTTGTAATGTAATTTAATAACCTTTTTTATTGAATATCGCATTTAATTAATATTATCTGATAAAAACTTACCTCAGCATGCCATTTGGAGCTCGCATAAAACCTGCGTCTGCCTGCAAGCAACCTTGCATGGACTTTGACAAGTCACGAAGATTGAACACGTAATGCGATTTTGCCGGAGTTGGCAAAAGCTCAGAACAGATTTTCTGGTACAGTTCGACAGATGCGTCCACAATCGGACCACCTAAAGTTGACACTTCTGTTACAAAGTCTTCCATGTGACCATTCAGAATTGCCTGGAAATTGTTTTAAAACGTAATAGGTAGTTCAAAACTTTGTTGATCGTTGATGTTCTAGGTCCTAAAATCTACCAAAAATGTATCTACACAAGAGTACTTAACGAATGCATCAATACAGCTGGGTTCTATGAGGACTGCCAATGGTACCAGTAAGTAGGTATACTTGACTGTAATTGTCTTTAGATAGAGAATGAAATAGTGATAATAATAATAGTAGGAGAACTGCCGTCAGTGGAGAAAGTTTAGAAAACGAATCATTTAAATTTTATGACAGTGAGTAATTTAATTTAGTTTTACTGATGTTTTTTTCAACCTACTGGCTCCTAATTACTGGTGTCATGGCAAGCTTACGCATAATTTTTGAGTAATGAAAATTATCATAGTAAGCTTCATTGTTGTAATGTTTGTCATTGAAAACGTGGTCTGAACGGGTAGTTAGGAAAAATGAATACATAATATAATAAATGGGTGAATCAACATTTTGTTGTTGTTATTCTGTCCTGTTAGCCAGGAGACAACAGTTATAGAGTTTCTTAACATGTACTCTCAGGACAATCAAGAGAAAAGCCATGAAAGAATGGGTTTGTAATTGCCAATAAAACTGATTTTTAGTGGACTTATATCCTTTGAAATCATAGTTTTAAAGAGTAACTCAGGAGACGTCACCATGGCAACGAGCTACAACAAAAAGTTGTTTGACCCAAATCTATACATATCTAGTAAAAAGTTGTGCTTGCAACGTCGCATGCATTCATATCCTACACTTAGGTATAGATATATTAGTTATAGCCATGTTGTAGTGTAGAGTTTCTTGTTACAATAAACAAACTGCCAATGATAATAACAAACTATACCTGACCGTAATTTTCTTTAGATAGAGGATTGACAAGTGATGGATGAGAATAATTTTACCTATAATAGTTTATTATAAACATAAATACTACCACACTACTGTCATTATTTCATATTATTTTATTTACTGTTTGTTTGTTAGTGTTATTATTATATTACTTTATTTACTGATGTTTGTTACTTTTACGTTTGTATATAATATAAATAAATTATATTACCATGCTCAAACTTCAAAAGTTCGCGATTTCGGAGTAATAATAGTAAATTAATTTGTTTATATGAGTGACGAAACGAAGAGGTCTCGACTACGGAGTTAAATATAGGAGAGTTAGAGGTATAAGGGGTCAAAGAAAGCCACAGCATTTTTATTTTTGACCCCTTTTACCCATGAGGACGTTTGTAGTTCACTGTTCACGTCTAACCTTGAATATGGTTTTCATGGCATCTGAGTTGGGTGGGGATATATAAAACATGGCGAAATGCCTCACGAAGCGCCCTGTCAGCGCGTTGCGGCCGCCCCCGGGCGGCGCGCAAGCACAGGACAATATTACGTCGAGTAGCTCCTTCCAGTACAACTTGTCGCGGTCGTACAAGCCGCCGAAGTCGAGGAACTGTCTGTCGAGCCAAACAACCTTTTGTTAAGTTCAAAGGACATCATCGGCGTTTCATACATATGTGGTCCAAATTCCTAAGTGCCGGCCAAGGGCCGGAAAACCTATTCTTAGCGCTTTCGATTCAAAAGCCTATCACATGGCTGCCGTATCGTTATGACTACCTTTTCGAATAAGGTTACCGCTTCCATAGCGCTTGTTGTCCGCTGTTGTCTCGCCGCGTGCGCCTACCTACTAGGTACTAGCATTTCTATTGTTTGGTTGTGCAATAATTTCAAAACCTCTTTAAAAGTGGCAAGTTTTTTAAGGGTTTTTGATACCAGTAAGTCTGCAAGCTAGAAGTTAAATCAATCGTATCGATTGATTCTTTTATTGCGGGTAGCCGACGATACGCTTGCCGCACTGATGGGGTGCCTATTTAAAAACAAGCCTATCGAATACCCCATCAAAAGCGTATGTTAACGGAAACCGGTTCCGGCCCGGGTGACGGCTTGTCTTGGGACGCATTGGTACATTTTGTTGTGTAAAAGTGTCCGTGCGGCTTCCTTACAGAATAAACATATTTTATCTTTTTATATTATTTATGTAAATTCAACTTACAAAAACAAATGAATTGTTCTACCATAACTTGACATTTGACCATAGTTTGCTTAAGTTACGGTGGTTCCAAATCCATTTTTGACGTAAGAATATCTGGTATTAAGACAATGAAGAATGTCAGTAGGTACGCCAAATCGCTTGAAACTTTGTAAGAGTAAAGCTTATAAATAAACAAACATACTACTTTTTGTTTCATTCAAATAGACCCAGTAGTTTTGATTCTACGAACGTATGAAATTACGGTAAAAAATATTAAAGGGTGCGGGCGCCATCTTACTGGAGTGACGTCATGGTTTGGTTGCGGTACGGCCCCTTATATGATTGAGTAAGTTTACAGGGCTATATTTTTTTAACCGTTATAAGTAACCAGTTGAAATTTTCACAGATTACGTGTTATTATAAACTCTATTGTTTAAAATTACAAAATGAACAATAAATCAAATCCCAAGAGGGGTCCCCATACAAGAAACATGACAAATAACCAGTTTTTTTAGCATTTTTATACGGATTATATTTTTATAATGGCTTATTATTTTGATGCTATTTTAAGCTTAAATTGCAGTCGAACTTTCATAGTTTACGACTAAATAACAATCTCAAGTAAAACTGCTAAAAATATTTGACCAAACTGATTTTATCAACACGATGTTTTAAGCGGTCACTCATCCTGTTTTAGAATACGCTTGTAAGTAGGTAGTTGCTTAACTTTGGAAGCCGAAGTACGGGTTGTATTTGTATTAGCTTTTTATTTCGGTGTCACACAATAATCTAAACTCCATACTTACGACCAAACAGTAATCTGTAGTAAAACAACAAACAACAAAATCTTACACGATGTTTAAGCGGTGTTTACTTAACTTTGGTGATAGCCCTTTCTTTACAAATGTCGTAATGCCTCGTCACACCTCCGCGGAACCGTAAATAACCCAGGTTCGGCAGCTGAAGCGGCCGAAACTATGAAAAAGAATAAGTACAAGGGTCTCGGCGCAGAATATAACTTCGTTCCATTCGGCGTCGAGACCCTTGGTCCGTGGGGACCCGGTGCTATCAGCCTTTTTAAGGACATTTCAAAAAGGCTGATAGAAACAACCGGAGACCACAGAGCTGGCAGCTTCCTCGGGCAACGAATCAGCATTGCTATACAAAGAGGAAATTCTGCCAGCATCTGTGGTACTTTGCCACGGGGGCCCTCTCTTTTTTAGCTTTTATTTAGTTTTAATTTCATTGTACTTTTTAGTTTAGTTATAATTTTTGTTTTAATTTATCTTTTAATTTGCCATAGTTTTAATTTTTAATTTTTAACGTAATTTGTAATGTAATTGTTTTAATCAATGTAGAATTCATATCGCTAGGTACCGTATAAAATAATGAACTATAAAACATGAGTTTTTGATTGACCTAGGTAGTAGTTCTGATATTTTGTGTACTTATTCATTTCATCGATTTAAAATTTCGCGGGCGGGCGCTGCCAAGTGGCTCACTCGCCATAAGTTAGGTACCTAGACCGCCTCTCTCTCTCTCTCTCTCTCTCTCTCTCTCTCTCTCTCTCTCGCTAGTTGTTGGTATTAGCGGCCGCTGTAGCAAGTAGGTAGTTTTTGAACTGTTTTTGAGCATTATTACTGTTATTTCGTGTATGCAAGATAGCTTAGATAGCGTGCGTGTGTGTGTGTGTGTGTGTGTGTGTGTGTGTGTGTGTGCGTGCGTGCGTCCGTGCGTGCGTGCGTGCGTGCGTGCGTCCGTCCGTCCGTCCGTCCGTGCGTGCGTGCGTGCGTGCGTGCGTGCGTGCGTGCGTGCGTGCGTGCGTGCGTGTGTGTGTGTGTGTGTGTGTGTGTGTGTGTGTGTGTGTGACGTGTGTCCGTCTATCCGCAGCCTAGCTCAGAGACTCTTAGTACCTACTAGAAACGTGTAATTTGGCATGAATATACATATTAGTCACGCCAACATAGTTAAATAAAAGTAAAATCATGTTTTTTTTTTTACGTAACGTGGGGAAGTTTTTTTTTCTCGTCTACCCCATAGTGTGGGGTGTCGTTGTATAGGTCTTTCCAAAATATTGCGGATTTGTGAAAACAATATTTCAATTAAGGTATCCGTTTATGAAAAGCTTTAAAGCGCAAATTTTTGTTAGAGTCAAGTGTCGTCGTCCCCTCCCCACTACAGCCAAAACTACAAATAAAAAATATGAAAAATATCTTCAAAGGAAAACTATCACGACTAAGTAGACTTCATTGGCTCTTGAGTTAAACGGTTTAAATGTTTATACCTGCCGAAAACTTATTTGCGGTGTTGGTAAACTGACCGCGACCTATATCGATGTATGGGGATAACAGTTTTCCAACGGCAAAGTTAAGTTTGTCGCGAGGTCTAATTTGTTTGTAGTAACGGCTTCGGAACCCTACACTGAGCATGGTTCGACAGGCTGTTGCCCGGTTTTTTGCATTAATGTTTTGGTATTTTTATGTAGAATACGGTGAACCCTAAATTAAAAGTGCTTGATTATTATTCTATTTTTATTTAACCAACTTATTCGACAAACATTACAAACAGAAAAGCCGGTCAGCAACGGACAGGTAGTTTAGTTAAACAGGTTAAACTGTATGTAAAACAAAACACTGGATAACCATAACTATCATGTCACATCAAAACGAATTCGTAAAAAATTACGACTTCCAAAGTTAAGCAACTACGAGCGTAGTCTAAAACAGGATGGGTGACCGCTTAAAACATCGTGTTGGTAAAATCAGCTTTGTCACCTATTTGTAGCAGTTTTACTTGAGATTTCTATTTAGTCGTAAAGTATGAAAATTAGACTAGAACTTAAGCTTAAAATCGCATCAAAATAAGAAGCCATTATTGAAATACAATCCATATAAAAAAGCAAAAAGAAATGGTTTTTTTCATGGTTTTTGTACGGGGACCCCTCTTGGGATTTGATTTATAGTTCATTTTAAAAAATTAATCGATAGAATCTATAATAACACGTATTCTGTGAAAATTTCAACTGTCTATTTATTACGGTTAAAAAGATAGAAGCCCTGTAAACTCACTCATTCATATAAGGGCGCGTACCGCAGCCAAACGATGACGTCATCATCCGTGAGCGCTAGCCGCCGGGTTTCGAGCGCCGCATACGAAGTTTAAAATTCAATATCTCGGAAACTATTAGACGTATCGAAATGATTTTTTTACAGCATTTTTTTGTTTTTAATGAAGAATACGATAAGCCAAAAATCTAAACTGGTTGACATTCTCTATTATTCAAGCTTTTCAAACTACCTGCATTTAGTCTTTTTTATTATTGCGTATCTACACTAGGTTGTCATTAGGGTAGGGCAGTGCGGGTGGTTATAATAATACTCTGATTGTTCACATCTAAATTGTGCCTGTGACAGATTGAAATTTCACATTTCACCCGAACGTTGTTACAACCAATCGAGCAGTCAACTAATTAAAAAATAATAAGTATATACTTATATAAATTCATATCAAAAAACAATAATTACTGTTTTACGCATTTTAAAAACAACAATTACATTTTGACAGAAATCCCTATGGATGGTATTTTTTTGGTGTAAATTCAAAATTGTCAATAGGGAATATGCATGGATTTTTTAAATCGCGTTTCTAAAAGAGATCACCAAAAGTTAAATTAAAATTAAAGTTGACCAGGAACAAATCTTTTTTGGCATATAGGTATCTTGGTAATTTTTGTTACATGAATCAGCTTTTATTGAAGCTGTGAAAAAAGTCATAAATGGGTAAGGACCAAATTTTTGTCATCGTTGCACAACGGAAATCATACTGGACTGGAAATAAAAGACGCACAATAATATTGTAAAGGTAAGTGTACAAGGTTTGAAGATGTCAGTCAAAATGAAAATCATTTAAAATCGTGTTATTTTTTAATATCAAGCCTGAGAAAACAAAACCTCAAAACAACTTTTGAAATCTGCTGAAACCATATATATCAAAATAAAAAAAAAATGTTTCCCGCTATTCTTCATTTGTTTTTCTTTCTGTCAAAATGAGTGAATCTAATGAATAAATTCCATAGGTACGTTTTAAAATTTTATTACAAAAAAGGAAAAAATGCAACGGGATCATGCCACTACCTACAAGATGGCAAAAAGTCATCGAACAAAATGGCACATACATAGTGTAATTAAATGAAAGTAAACTTCGAAAAAAAATTATCTTAAGTTTACATATAAAAAATGCGAAGAAACTTTTTTCCCAACCTAGGTAGCCTAGGTTTCGATTAACGTTTTAGTCTTCGAAAGATATTTGGGGTAAAGTCATTGCTTCGCCAGTAGGTACCTCAATAGTTCAATAGTAGGCTGCGCACCGTAGACGTCCAGTTTAGGCATATTCACGTCATCAATAAAGATGATAACTTTTTTGCCAAGGGGTGCTCCGAGCGCTTTACGAGGCCTCTTGTCCAAGCGCAGCTCAATTACTTCCTGAAAACAATAATAAATACTTAGGTAAAGTACTAATTAACCAATTTGGCCGAATTATTACTACATTGCCACTTTAGAGAATGCCTGACTCCGGTAATTTCCGCCACTTCACTCAGTGTGGTGGGGTGGCGAGGACATTGAAGTAACGTCCTTCTCCGTTTCATCGCTCGAACGTGAAGAAGAATGAGCGCCAGCGGTCAGTCGGCGCCCTATATTCTGCTCGAGTAGCTTGAAACACTCGTATGTAATATTCTTAATTTCTAATTCTTCTTGCCTACTTAACTCTACAACAGCAACGATGGGACAATGCTTTTTAGGGTTCCGTAGTCAAACTATACCCTTATAGTTTCGCCATGTCCGTCCGTCCGTCCGTCCGTCTGTCCGCAGTCTAGCTCAGAGACTTTTTGTACTAGAAAGCTGTAATTTGGCATGAATATACATATTAGTCACGGCAACAAAGTGGTAAAATAAAATGAAGAATTTTTTTTTTTTGTTTTCAGTAAGTAACGTTTTTTTAGTTACATGTAACGTGGGGATGGATTTTTTTTTCTCGTCTACCCCATAATCTGGTGTGTCGTTCGATAGGTCTTTCAAAAATATAGCCAAAACTACAAATAAGTACAAAAACTCTGAAAAATATCTTAAATTAAAGCACATATACCTAATGAATTTAATAGGGAAACAATCACGACTAAGTCACAGTATAATAAAGAGTACTAGCGTACAGTATGGTCACTCTCTGCCTCCCGTCAAAAGTGCCGCCCACCCGCTCTCGGTTACCTCACAGTTACCGGATAGCAAGGACGCGACGACGCGGTGCGCAGAGCCACGTAAAATATTTTTCACTTCTAATGCTCTTAAAATGTTACTTTAGTCTCGTGCACATCGGGACTAAAACTCCGTATTAATCTCTATTTTTAGGCTGTGGAAATAACCTCAAAATGACAACTGCGCAAAAATATTTAAAAAATAACGAATTAATATCGTGAAACCCGATTAATGATTACAAATATGAATCTATTTAAATATATTTAAACGAAATTAAATCGTTATTTTTTAAATATTTTTGCGGAACTTAATATTATTAAGATAATTTTATCTTATTAGGCATAGTACAAATAGTTTTCAAATTTATATCTGTTGGCTAAATATGCAAACATTTGTGTCACTTTGTAAAGTGTCACTTACCGCAATGATTAAAGAAACAACCGCGAAGCAAATTTTACAGAAACTTGGATACATAATTATTTTCTATATATTGTAACGTTGTTTGTTTTCCTTGCAATACAATAATAATAAAATTAAAAGCATACAAAATAATTCGACGCCGCTATTACAAGGTCATCTCATATTGCGTTCCTGATTTGCGAACGCACTAAATGGCGGCAACCCTAGCATGTCTTATCTCACTCACACAAGCATGGTACGCGTTCACGTACACGAGCTTAGACTGTTTGCGTAGCAACGCATTTGTTTCATAGGTACATTTTATCGCCATTGTCCGAGGTGTGACTAAGTAGACTTCATTGGTTCTTGAGTTACAAACGGTTTAAAGGTTTATACCTACCGAAAACTTATTTGCGGTGTGTTGGTAAACTGACCGCGACCTATGTCGACGTATGGTGATAACAGTTTTCCAACGGCAAAGTTAAGTTTGTCGCGAGGTCTGCTTCGGAACCCTACACTGAGCATGGTCCGACATGCCTTTGCCCGGTTTTTTTAATCTAGGGCGGTATCTGGGGCTGTATAGAAGAAAATACAATCAAGGGTCTAATTTCCGAGATTCTCCTTGGTGATGGTTTTCCCGTAGTAAAACAAAAATTGACTAGGTAGGTATTCAATTTTATATATTTAATTTTTGTTATACAATGGGGAGGCCTATGTCCAGCAGTGGACCAAACTACGAGGATGATGATCAATGGAAGAAAGTTAGCGTTGTCTCAATAGGTCCTTAGAATACTTTTCCTAAGCCTTACAAGACGCTTTGGTCTTAGATCTCACGTTCAGCAGGCTGTCAGCGTTATTGGATTCAAGAATACCTGCGTCCGCATGCTGCTAGTTTGCGCCGAAAAGTTCAATATAACTGGTATATAAATCCCGGAAGCCGACATTTTGTTTAATACCCCGGCTGCAACACAAGTTTTGCCCACACCTATAAAATAAACAAAGCGTTATTCGTATTATAGAAACATCTCACACGAGTGGACGCCCGCGTCTTTGTACGCGTAGAATTAGTTTCCCGCCATTAAGTACCCCTTTTCTTCCCGTTGGGGACTGAGTGCACCTCTAGGGTAGCCAAGGAATATGCCCTCCACCTCCAGTCCCTAGGTCCGGCGGTCTAGGCTGTGTTGTCGGTCAGTCAGGCAGCCAGTCACGGAAGAATTTTATCCATATAAGAGATTATATTCAATGATACGGGGTAACAGGGTGGTGAGGTACGTAATAAGTACGGGGTACAAATTTTGGTCGACCGTGCATTAATTTTAAAAACAGCTTTTTTTCATTACGTTTTTAATGTATAGACGTGGGAGAGTATTAAGTTGTATCCTGCAAAAAGTTCTACCCCGCGTATCCGTATTTTTCATTTGTTATTCCTTTACCTCAAAAGCATAAATTCCTTGTAGCGATTCACCGAATCACATTTTACCTCGAATGCACAAAATTCAATAGAATCTACTTGAAGCAATTTTTCGCGTTTTTTAAATTAGTATAATTAATTTATAGCATTTCATTTTTCGTGTAGTATTTTACCCTAGACGCATTTCGTCGCGATCGATGTTTATTTGGGACTCTATTTAATTTGACACCAAGGATCCCAATACTGTTAGAGATGGCAAGGGTTGTTCCTTTGAACTGTGGCGCTGGATAGAACGGGGCTTTCTACTATCAGGGCCGTCCAAGCAACCGTAAGGGTTTCTTTTTACCATTATGGTACGAAATCCTAAAAATGAATTAACTTAGCACGCAATTTAAGTTGGCGTCTCGCGCCAAGGTGGAAAACTTGTTTCTTTTATTTTCCACCTTTATATGAAGGCTGTTGTACTTAAATCCCTACAGACTGGGCTAATAGTTAATATTATTTACCTGTCCCTCCCGTGAACATGACAGGTTTTCCAGAACCTAGCAGCTTCTCAAATAGATACCCATATCTTACTGTCTCGATGGTGGGCACTAAAGTTTCGAAAAAAGGTTTATTGGAGTCGTATATAAATTGCGGTATTATCTCTGCCCATACTTTCAATCTACGTTGCTTGGTGTCCATGAACATGTCGAAGAAGTTAAAGCCTTGAGGGTAACTGCAAACGTCGAGAGCATTATCTACATTATCAACATATACTTACTCGTATATTAAAAATACAATTACAAATACAACATAACTATCGTAAAAACAGTACAAAAAACATTAACCCTCTTTTTCATAATCGTGCAATAGTTAAAAGTAGACTTGAAGTATGCTCTCTCCTTATGACATTTGAACTGGACAGACAGGGCCGAGATAGAGAGATAGGCGGTAAAACTCGTATCGCATCGTATTTGACCTGTTATGGAATCCTTTTTAACTCGGCCGCCATTACTGTCAAGTAAATAAAAGCTATCAAAACGTTGCTATCTCATTCACTACACATTTAAAACTTTTATTCTTTATACATTACGTAACACGCAATATTAGGTACTACATACCTACCTAAAGCACCGTCGTATAACTGTTATTTTGTTTTAAATACCTCACTATGCACTTTATTTATCCACACAGCAAAAATGAAAAGTTTTAGAATTCTCAAAACTTACTCATGATCATGACCTTTAATATCCCACGACGCGACTATAGTACCCTGCAGCCTGGTTTAAAAACTTTAGTGTCAATTTTTTATAACTTCAGCGTGCGGAAATCAGCAGGTTATATTTTTTCACTTATCCTTGAATTACTTCACTCAAAATAAAAAAAAATATACCGCGCTTGAGAATGTCGAGGTGACTTTTTTTTGGCAAGTTTGTGACTCTCCCACTCCCTTACGTCAGACTCAAATCGTCATATTACTGAAATCCACACTTTTTAGCTCGTACTTAACCCCCTACCATACCTTAATCTTAACACGCTCGAGAAATTCTATCCATAGATTTTATCTTGCTCATCTGATCGGCAACCCTAGATACCTAATATAGCTTATGGAGGGCTTAGCTTATATTTAGTGAACGTACTCAACACTAGGGGTGCATAGAATCTCCCCTATGTTAATCTGCCGCGCTCGGTTAAATCCCGATATCTCCTCTTGGGCTCACTACTATAGGGAATAAGTAAACGAAGTGGCACAATTATTGTAACACAAAATGCCACATAAAAATTAACCTAAAAATAAAAATAGAAACGTAAAAAGATAAAAGATCTTTCTTCAGGCCGCACGGGCACTTTTACACGTCAAAAATCTACCGCGCATCCACTGCTGAGATGAACATCAAACAGCTGAAACTCAACACAACATTCAGTCATTCTTTAACATGTCACTTATGATGTGTCAGTGATAATCTGACCTAGCATTATAAAATACTATGAATATAAACTCAATATCATTCGTAGTTGAGTAGGAAAACGTGTTAAAAGGACAAAACTTAGAATGATTACAAATTACAAGATAATATTACTTAATAAAAATTTAAAGTATAAATATAACGGCGGGAGACATCCTACATAAACTGTCTCTCGACAAGACACTATGCTTCCATGTTTTTATAACTACTTGTACTTGGGCTATTATTATAAAGTTATTTAGATACATACTATTCGGCTTCCGCGAATTCCTCAAATTGCCGTTTGACGACTTCTTCGAAACCTTTTCTATTCTCTTCGAAAATGTTTCCGCCTATAGCCCACACGTAGCAAAAAATGAAACAATGCGCTATGTAGATTTTTATTGCAGCTTTGTCAGGAAACCGTTCGCCCGGTTCACCAAGTAAGGCTCCCATGAGAAAGCAAAGCGCGGATATTTTGCTGATATCGACCTGCAATAAGATGGCTTACTGGTAATCAGTGATCGAAAGAGGCAGAATCAAAATATCTTAAACTGACACTAGTTCATTCACATGTGAAAATAAAATAAATGTAGTAAAAAACCGACTTCAAAAATGCAAAAATAACTTCTTCGGCTTTTGGTTAAAAATATTGAGAGTCGCCGACTTAAGTTGGACTGACCTATACCTACCATTTTGAAAGAAGATATTTTTTGCGTTTTTGAATGCGGTTTTTTTCTTTATTAAAACATTTATTTCAATTTATAATTTCTATTGATCATAATAAGCTGTTACGTAGTCCCACTTCTTATTTGATACTAGAGGACGCCCGTGACGTCGTACGCGTAAAATTTGTTTCCCGCTACTGCCCCTATTTAAAAAACCCCTTAGAGGATGAATTTCCAAAAATCGCTTGTTAGCTAGAAGTTCTAGAGGTGCATCTAGACCTCATAAAGAACCTTCGTGACAAATTGGAAATCTCTAGACCGAGCGGTTTCGGCTGTGAGTTGATATGTCAGTCAGTTTCTTTTATATATTTAGATGAAACTTTAAGACATTTCAAGCCTACCGCAAGCAACGCCGCGGGAAACTCATAGTCATATTTAGACAATTAAATGTTCTTCGTTATAGTCGCTCGAAGCTCTAACCGCCTCAACGAAGTAGCTTCGACTCCAGGTCGAAGTATCTAGTAAAGTTACATTCGGCAGCTACCGTACCTGATCGATGCCAACTTTGCATTTTTCCTTGACATGCTTTAGTCCGACGCTTGTCATTTTAAATAGCTCCAACAAGAATTCGGAATTCTCTTGATTAAAGAGGTTTTTCTCCATGCCGTCTTCGAGCCACGTTCTCACGAAAGGCAAGGTGCCGAGTTCGTTCGGGTCTATGTACACCATGCCGCAGCGGGAAACAGTGGCCGGCGACGCTTGCGCGAGATCCGCCACCTGAACACATATGCCCTTACTTATAAACGCGGAGTAACCATGGAGTAGCTAAGCCATGCTTTTTCCTTATCCGTCGAATTCAAATGCCACAACGACAAGTAAGGACAAAATATGGCATAGCTACTCCATGGTTACCTACTCCACGTTTATAAGTAAGGGCAATAGTCTTATAAATTGGGGTCCTAGTGAAAAAGAGTATAAGTCGATTTAACTCTTACTAAAAAAGGTATATACATAAACGGAGTATACTAGACTTAATATAATAAATCTTCGCTATGAGACCGTTCGCCGAAACAACTATCGGGACAATCATCGTCGAGTCAACATCCCACATGGCGGTCACCTCGTGAGCCAAGTCAAGGTACTTGCTGAGTTTTTCCTTCTCAGCCTTCACGAGGTTCTCGTCATGCGGGATGAATGGTGACGTCGACGAGCACTGCCCGGCGTTGAGATTGATCTGTCCAAACAAATTTATTCGTGTCCAAACAAAATTATTGTTAATGAAATTCAGCCTTGTCAATAGCATGCTACTTATTTAAAATTAGAACAAACAGTATTCATAAAAAAATACTAAATACACTTTCTGCAATGTCAACATTCGTCGAAATCTTTTTTATGCTAAACCAGGGACCGGAAAACCCGTTCATTTGCTTAATCCGTTCGAATCGATATCCCCTTCATACGATAACCCAAACGTTTCGGTAAGCCTTTCATCGGCTTAGTCGTTCATTACGATAGCCCGTTCAAGCCGAGTAACCCGATCCGTAACAACCGGTAACCGCTTACCGAATCAGATAGGTTTTAGAACTAACCGCTTATCGTTCGGGTTACGGTAACCCGTTCCATCCCCTCTTTTCTCGCACCGCACGCGACGTGGTATGTGTAAGAACTAAAATATCTTGACAGGTTCAATCAGCGCAACAAGGGGTAACCCGTTCGCGGCTTATTGATACCGGTAACCGGTAAGCCGAATTAATTCAATCGAAGCGATATCCTTTATAGCGGGTAAGCTGATTAGAGGGTTACCGAAACAGGGGGGTTTTTAAAAACCAGCCTCATAAAAACCCGTCCAAAAACCCAGGTTACGGTAAGCGGGTCCGGTCCCTGTGCTAAACATATTTATGCCAAACATACGGAACCCATGATAAATACAATCCAGTCAGTAGGATACTACTTGATTCACTGTATTGTATACTGTGTATTGTAAACTATTTATGTTTTACGTTTTTATTTTGAAAATAAGCAGAGTAAAAACATACATAGTAACACTTAGTTTTATTTTAGTTTTTCATATCTGTAACAGATATGTTTCTCCCGCAATATCATCGATTATCTTACAGCTTCATAACTACTAAAATATACATAGGTACCTACAGGATTTCTCTAAAACCAACGGAAAAACTGAGAGGGCTCGGCAACGGCAAAACATAATTAAAATCATTACGAATCAGCAAAGTTTTTAAACATATTTGCCCATTTCTTTTATTAATATTTTTTTTTAGTTATCATCACATATCCCATTGTTTGCTTTTCATTTTCCCATACAAAGTGAAAAGCAAACAATGGGACACCTAGTATGGAGAAACAAACCTTAAAACATTACTAAAAAAATATTTAAAAAAACGAGCAAATATGTTTAAAACATCGCTGATTCGTAATGATTCTTATTATGTAAGATACCTCTGAAAAAAATATGAAATAAAACATGACATTAATGATTTTTCGTGACATGGATATAAGCGAAAATTACAAAATTTCAGAATAAAATGATCAATATCTCCGAAACTAATGAGAATCACTGAACATAATATAGGGGTTAAATCGATAGCTTTTTAGCTGCACTATCAGCCTTCTCAGTTTTGGCGTTGCTTTTAGGGTCACCTCTATATTGAACAGTCATTCATTTTACCTCAAACAGCATATGAACGTAAGGCGTCAGTTTAATCCTCTCGGAATTAGATAAGCAAAGCATTTTGTTGTCGTCGAGTACGGTGTTCATATTTTCTATCCAAACGGCATCCACTGGGCCGTCACAGATTAACCACTGGTGGTCTATGTCCACGCACTGTGAACCAATAATACAAATATGGAGACATCGTTAAAAGTATTTTGTTTTGATTACCAATGCCATCTATCAGCTCTCAGTGCAATAAATAATATTGTTGACGTTGGGGTTAATTTGATCGATGTTTTATGAAGTTTTTGTTACTTCCCCGTAGTTTTTGGCGTGATTGGAGGTTTGTTATTAATTGTCGGATTTTACCTATGGCCTAAGCATACATACTAGGTACATCCCTGGTTGAACTTGAGAACAGTTGAATGTTTTCTAGTGTTTTTGTTGTTTTTAGTACAGTCGACGTCAAGGATAATGTTAACATATCTTTGACGTCGACCGTACCATGAAGTGAAACTCTATGAAAATATACTCTTTGAAACTGTAACTAAAGCGATAATAAAAGTATTTAATTAAAAAAATTCGACATACTCAAACAACCTTTTTTTTCAAGACTTAGAAATTAAATTAAAGATAACAAAAGATATGTCAAGGTGGGGCCTAAAACCCATTCATGCCCAACATTGCACTCTGGCTGTACACGGCATTGGTGAGGCCTATAATTACATATGCCTCCGCCGTATGGTAACAAAAAAACTAACCAAAAGACAACAATAAACACCCTGAATAGTTTGCAACGCACAGCCTGCGTAATCGCAACAGGAGCTCCATCCTCAACACAGAGAGCAGCCCTGGATGCACTGCTAAACCTAACACCACTGCACCTACAAGTGCAAAAAGAGGCTGAGCAGTGCATATACAGAATCTGTACCACGACAAGGACAAAATAGAGCTCTCAAGCACTGACCAAGCTCATGGCATCGGTGTTTGAACATAAAACCATGCGAATTGATGACATGCATACTGAATATAACTTTAAAAAACTATACTCAGTGGAGATACCCTCCAGAGAATGGCTGAAAGGCCAGTTGGACTACAAAGAGGGTTGCCACATTTTGGTATACAGATGGTTCCAAAAAAGGGTGTGTTATCTATGGTGAGATACCAAGACTCAAAGTTAGTGTCAACATGGGTACGGAGGCCTCAATCGTCCAAGCGGAAATCTTTGCCATTATCAAATGCGCGGAAATCAACCATGAGAAGAACCGTAGACACCAGCACATCTGCATCAACTCGGACAGCTAAGCTGCCTTTTTGGCACTAGGCGCATTGGAAATAAATTCTTAACTAGTCCAAAACTGCAAAGAAAACATAAATGCCCTAAGAAACTCCAACAAAGTTATACTTAGATAGCAGAATAGCAGATGAACTGGCTAGAAACGGTGCTGACAACTGCAGCTGCTGGTCGGCGCGGAGCCGTTTTGATGCATCACAAAATGAAAAACCTATTCCCTGCTAAGCGACCTATATAAATCTAGGGCGACCGAGCTGTGGAAGTCCACAAAAGGACAAAATCACTCGAAATCACAAATAAAAGGGTTCAGAAGTAAGCTCTCCAAAGAGATTCTACAACTCAAAAGAGAAAAGACTTGCGTACATGACTAGGATCTTAACTGGCCACAGAAAACTGAACAGACATCTGTTTCTAGTGGGTATGAAACAAGACGCGACAAGCAGGTTCTGTCAGGAGACAGAGGAGACAGCATTGTACATCCTCTGTTCATGCGGACCACTAATGCGCAACAGATGTATCTACCTAGGGCGACATTATCATGGACCCACAAGAGATACAACTCCTCACTGCCCAAAGCATCTGGAAATTCCTGGACGCAACGGGCCTTTGCGGTGAGCTCTAAACAAAGGGCTGCCACAAAAGATCAGCAATGGTCGAAGTGGCACACAAGGCCCATCTCAATCCCCCAATAATAATAATAAAGTTAAGTGCTGGTTAGGGTAACTTTAAAACTATGTCAGGTAATTTATTATAGTAATTAATGCATTGACCAACAAATGATTTATAAGTATACTTTACGGACGCGGAAATTTCATATTTCTGTACTTGTAAATTAATGTTTCGGTGGTAATATAAAAACCATGACACGGTTAAAAAAAGAAAGCTACTTAAGTTTTTTTAAATTCTAATATACATACTTAGTTTAAAAACTGGAAAATGTCCACTAGTTGAGCACTTGCCCCTGTATATGTAAATGTGGATTAATTAAAAGGAAGTAGGTAAGTATTATATACTTACCTGCACTGCAGTTCGTAAGCATAGTGGCAGTATTCCGTCATGCCACTCCAGAGTTTGTAAGTTAACTTCGCCATACAACTCGCCGATGTTTAAACTTTTCGGGTTCATAATATACTTGTGTACAGGATTATTCGCAGGTCCCGGTACGTTTAATGCATGTAGACGTTCATACGTGTCACCTAATACCTGTAAAATATAAAAATTTGTTCCATGTCTATCTAGTTTTTTATCTAGTTTTGTACAAAGACATGTGAATGATTGAGCAATGTCTAACCTAATAGTATTTCATAATAACCTTTGAATATGAGATTCGGGTACGTACGTAGGTAGTACCTACTCTCACAGTATATAAATAAACTGTGCTACTGGGCAAATAGGCATATAAAGGTGCCCTATAAGTGGAGCGTCCAGTTTCATAGACAAAATTGATTTAAGAGAATATATCCGAAAAATGTTAAATCCACTGTCACGTTGACAGCCAACGCCAAAACTTTCAAATTAACTGAGAGCCACGGACTTTTTAGCAACTTTTCAACAATAAATAAAGCGAGCCGAATAAAAACCTATTTAGAAAAGAGTTGTTCAACATGTGGCGTGCCTTATGTCATAGTATATGCTTATGTGCACCATGTGCGCATAACGCAATTGTCATATACCTACAACCATAATTGTCATTCATTATATAGAGATGACAATTAATTGATTTTAAAAACGTCAAGCTCTAGGGTCTCAAAACTAACACGATATATCATTATATTAAAGATAAAGCTAAAAAAGCAAGTATTAATACTTCCATCGCTCAAAACATTAATATACTTATACCAACATAAAAACAAAATTGCTCAACCTAGATATGTATAAAGATCTGGTATGATCTATGATCAAGAGGCTTCCGATATAAGCATTAAGATCTTGAACACCTACATATCTGCTATCTGAGCTAAAGTAAAATATAAAAGATCAAGAGGAGCGTGCTAAACCAGATCGTGGAAAAGTTTTCGAAAAAGCACGAAAAGGTCTCATTATTAATAATAAGACCGGCGTTGTGTTGATACAAGTTGTATTCCACGCAAGCGATATTTTCTTGTTTTTAGTCAAACTCAAATCCTTCAATCGGTGGACCTGAAACGTTGGCGTCAAGATCAGGAACAGAACAGCTGTTGTGATGAGACTGAATAAAATGGTACCTAGATAAGTTTTGATGGACGCTAATTCGACAAAAAATATTATTTTTATTAATGCCTATTATGGTCGTGTTTATCGATGAGGATAAAACATCTATCATTTTCTGACCAGTATCCAAGGGCGAGCGTGACGTTTTATCCACCGCGATAATGGCGACCATAATACGAGTCTAATATTTATCATTAATATATACCTAAGCATTAGTTTTGAATTTCATTCTTTACATTAAATTTTGAACCCTGGGAAATTATTGTCTTCTTCATCTCTTAATTTTTGGGACCCTGCGTCAAATAATAAGAAAATTAACACAAATGATTGAAAACTAATAAAATGCAACCTTACGTGTAATACCACCGTCTTTCCACCGCCGGTCGGCCCGACTAACATCACGCCCCATCTAACGATCATAGTCTCGTGTAACTGGATAACTTTCCGAATTTGACAGTCTTCAATTTGCAATTTTTTCGCCAAGAGGCAATATTCTGTTGGTGATCATTTCATTACTCTCAATGTTTTTGGCAGGAAAACCTATCAGTAAGTATTTAAGCAAAATGTGATACTGAATTCCAGGACATATGGCGTGAATGAGATACCTTAACATTTATAATAATTAATAAGAAAATATGATCACTTAGGGCCTGTTTCACAAATTCACAATCGACAAGTAAATTTATGTGCCAGTTAAAGTTAGCTCTCTCCTTCTCTATGTTCAAGTGTAAGAAAAGGAAAGGGCTAAATTTATGTGTCAGATAGGCTTTACTTGACGATTGTTAAACAGGCCCTAAAAAGTATAAAATAAAATAAATGTTTTAAAAACCTAAACTATTGCTATATCGCTATAGGTGTGCCTATAATTTTTGAGGAGTTCCTTCGATTCCTCATAAACTCCATCATCAGATCTTTATTTTGATAAGAATGGGACCAATCTGAAAGTATAAGCAATCGAATGAAAAAAACAGTTTTCGAATCGGTTCATAAACGTCGAAGATCTGCGGTAACAAACATAAAAAAACACAATCGAATTGAGAACCACCTCCTTTTTTGAAGTCGATTAAAAATACGTTTACTGACTGGTGGGAAAGCCAAATTAGACTTATGCAAAATGAGTGTAATCGCTACTTACTAATAGCATCCTCCATTACAACGTAGTCTCGTTCTGGTAGGCTGACGCCAGGGAATAGATCTGACAAGATGCCCGCAAACAAGATTGCATCGGCAGCTAAAAACTTGGGCAGGTTACTGTCGTTCAAGGCACAGAGAAGAGTCATCTCTTCGTGTTGATCCGGACTGGCCCGCTTCAGAGCACCGGCCATAACCTAGTATGTACAGTTTTTCGTGAAATATGCTGCTTAAAATCTGTTCATCGTTATTAGTAAGTATTTCATTTAACACGTATGTAATAAAATACAACACCCAACGGGTCAGTAGGCAAATACTTCATGTTGAAAATTACTTTACATTATGTTATGTCTAGAGTTACTTATTATAGATAGTTTTATGATTGAATGAGTGAATGAATGATTCATAAGAATTAAATTAAAAAATACGTTGTTTAAATTGTCATGGAATGTCAAATGTATTGTAATAGTAGAAAATATTAAAAAGAAAATAAACATAGTAACAATATGTTTTTTGAAACTTAAAAAAGTATGAAGGGAAAACATGGTTCCCTTATAAATCAAACTATACCAACTATACCAAAAAATACGCTACCTAAAATCGTTTCATTTAACAATAGCATCTTAAAATTCCTTTAAATAATAATAGCTACAGGTCGATTCACAAGAGTTGGCACGAACGGATTGAATTAGTGAACGAAAGTATACAAGTGTGTAAAATAATAACAGGTTTTCGGTTTGAAATTCGAACATCGGTTCAAAGGACGGCACTCACACAATGATAGGTGACATTACTTTAATCACATGACATTTGATTGGTAGCTTGAGAAAGTGGAAAGCTTAATTCGAGTCATAAATTTTTACATAAGGTAAGATTTTATCATTCAGTCATCATTCAATTATAAAAAGTAAATAATGACGACTCCACTGCTTTACTTCTCCAAAAATGCCACGAGAATCCTAACATAATCATAGTGAATCAAATAAATAGTTAAGTTTTCCACTGTTTGCGACTTTACATTTTCATATTCAAAAGGATAATATAACCATTTTAGTGATTTTTATCTACATAGGTAATTATAAGCTCTCATACCAGGACACTTTTTACTGCTCGCATGCCGAAATCGTAGTGGTCTTGTTTTGAAAGTTGTTCACTTGACAATTTGTACATTTGCACCATCTTTTTTGCTAAACCTCTGGAAGATTCAAAGCCTTCGGAGTACAGGATAACTTCAGCAATCAGAGCTGAAACCCGCGAACAATATTAAGACAATGACGCACAACAGGAGATATGTAACATACGAGACCATTTTAAAGCATTATGATACGATTAATAATGGCTCGAAACTAGCTAACAGCAACGTTATAAGAAGTTTGTAATTCGATTGTAGTGCAGTAAGCTTTCAAAAAAAAAAGAGTTAACATAGGCCGAAACTACTACCATATTAATATTACATCGTTTAATGAGTAAGTAGGGGTAGCCCGGGCGAAAAGTATATGTGGGTGAAGTGTGGGTGTAAGAACCATATCGTTATCGAAAAAAAACCGCCTTCAAAAAGCAAAAAATAACTTCATTTAAAATGGTAGGTAATAGGTCAGTCCAACTGAAGTCTGCTTTTGGTTAAAATATTGTTGGACACCGACTTCAGTTGGACTGACCTATTACCTACCATTTTAAATGAAGTTATTTTTTGCTTTTTGAAGGCGGTTTTTTTGTTTTTTAAACTTTTATTTTATTTTATACTTTTTAGTGATCATAATTATGCTGTTATGTAGTCCCACTTTAATAAGAATTAATAAGAAACTATAGAATATTGAAATTCAATCTCGCCGCAAGCAACGCCGTGGGAAAGTCATAGTCATATACTTAAACATACATATGCTTCGTCATAGTCGCTCAACTATCTTAATCGAAATATCTTGTCGCCACCCTTGAAATATATACCGTTTAGGAGTTCCGGTGGCCATCTGTGGTTTTCATCATCAGTTCCACTTTACCAAATAGTGTTTTCCAAGAGCAAATACACGAGTTACAATGAAAAATACCAAAATCGCTATAGGTGTGCCTATAAATTTTGAAGAGTTCCGTCGATTCCTCATAGACTCCATCATCAAATCTTCATTTTGATAAGAATGGGACCAAATGGGAAGCACCAGCTTTCAAAAAAAAAAAGAATCTTCAAAATCGGTTCACCCAGTCGAAAGTTCTGAGGTAACAAACATTAAAAAAAAAAAAAAAACATACAGTCGAATTGAGAACCTCCTCCTTTTTTGAAGTCGGTTAAAAATGTTTATTATTGACGTAAGCTGTAGGACGGTCGCGTCCTTAGAGAATATATTACCTGGAGCCGCCATTCAGTACATTACCCCTCTGTCGAAAAACCTGCACAATGTGCAAAAAGTTATACAAAACCTATTTCAAAATCGATTAATGGTCATTCACAAAATCGCCGCTAGCCAGAGAACACTCATTGGAAAAATGCCTGCATGTGCTGTAAGTTCGTGTAAAAAACGATCAACGACTTCAAGCTTCGAAAAAGATGGTACAACATTTCATTTGTAAGTAATTTTATAATTTTATATACGTAAAATAATATTTTTATAAAAATATTTTCATCGCATGTCAAATTTAACGATTATATGCAATCGATTCCAATTGTTACTTGGATTAGTCCGTACTCCTCACGAGACTCGGTTTTAATGCTTTGTAAGAAATGACTTTACAGTTTTTGAAATAAAGTCGATAATTCTAATAAGCTAAATAATTGTTTTCATCAAAATGATGACGTCGGCGTACTCCCTCCGAGACTCGGTTATAGTGATGAGAGTAGTCTCGATTAAATAAATAATTATCGACAATAAGGAAGATTTACTAAGGACCTGGAAATTACCTACTGAATACAATTTATTCTAAGGTATATTTTACAGTTTTCCAAAAGACCCGGATTTGAAAGAAATATGGACCGCCTCATGCAGCAGACAAGCAAATTGGGTGCCTACGCGTACTATACTGAGTGCCGGTTAGCATTGCAATAGAGGACATTGACACCCCTCTAACAAGAAAACGCCGTTAGTAATAACTACACCACCCATGTTCCCGAAACATCCCGAAATTAGTATTTTTTACTTTCGCTATTGTATTTTGGTACCGGTAATACGTTCATCTAGTCAAACCACTTAGCGCTGCAGGGATCGTAAACCTTGACGCTTACAATATCCTTTTTTAAAATTAAAATTACTCCAGTAATGACAAAGGCTGGGTTTTATAGAGGTTAATTATTAAATTTGGCTTTCACACAAAAATAATTTATATTTGTACCTACGCTTTAGGTTTTTAGATTAGCGACTGTTGTCGTTTATTATTTAAGGGATGACGCTATCCATATTAATTTTGTGTGAAAGTGAAAGCTCGGTTATAATTTATAAGCTCGTGCAGGTGCAAATGAGATAGCACGATAAAAAGGTTTTATTGCCCTAGTCGCCAGGTGATATTACGAAAGTTATAGTACATTACTTAACAAGGGCTGGTTCCATACTTCGCTATCAGTAACAAACGTAACGTAACACAACAAATAACGTAAACAAAACAAATAACGATCACACAACAAGCAACAAATTAACAAACAAAACAAACAACAAAAATCCGCAGTAGTATTCCGAAACTCGACTGAACGCAAGCGAACCCGAAAATGGAATGGCAGTTCTGGCAAAATGGTGGACCGAGGGTGCCGCTCCCCTGACTCAACGCGTCACAGTCGTGTCAAAAAAGATAAGGCCGTGGTATCGACGGCCGCGGGTAGCTGAGCGGCTAGCGGTGTCTGCCGGCGGCAAAAGTGTTCACGTGATCGGTCTTAATTATTTGAAATGACTTCGTCTACATGTAGAAATAAACAAAGTTAAACGCATTTAAGATTTTATTTTTTTGGCAGTAAAAACTGCATTTTATTAGTAAATGAACTATTGTTATGCATATTTGTAACTAAAACAAGATACACAAAATAATTCATACTAAAACACATTAAATAAATACACTGTGAATTATATAAAGCATATTGGGCATCTTTAACTACTTAGCACTTTTTTTAATTACGACACTTGCACGCACCTAGTGAGCCCGTGGCTCCATCCTACCCTGTACTATGATACTCAAGCGATGACATTTTTGCGACAGTTTTGTATGGATAATTGATTTGTCGCTAGGAAATTACGATATCGGGATAAAAGTCAAGTCGATGTCCTCTATTGCAATGCTAACCGGCACTCAGTATAGTTCCATATGTTCGAAACATTTTGATGCAAGTCAGTATCGAACGCTACCAAGCAAGAGGCGAAAGTTAATAGATTTTGCTGTACCTACTTTATGTTTATATCAAAAAGTAGGTATATTTAGTATTTTAGTAAGTTTTTCACGTTTCACTCTTAAATATTTACTTATACAAATAAAGACCAATGACCATAGTATTTTCATAACTTTGTCACATATGATCTAATAAAAATACAGTCAATAAGGTTTCTTCTCATAAAACAATAATAAGAAACAATGGACTATAATCTCCATGAGTGGTCAAGAGGGCAAACTTTGTGAAAATATATAATTTTAAATTTCTTAGAGGATGTGTACACTATTTTTCCTTCGCTATAACGATAGTGATAATTTATCTGATTTGGCCTATTGTTGACTGGTAGAAGATGCTTTATAATATTAGGTCCTCCCCTTATACGAAATGTCTTCTTAGTGCAATAAAGTTTAAATAAATAAATTGTGGTAAATATCAGGTTCAGTTACGTATCACAGAACTCGAATGTGTTTCCCCGTTATTGATAATAATAATACTCGCTACTTTATATATGTATTTAGTTAAGTAATTGATATATATATAAAATTGTTAACAAAGATAAATAAAAAAACATCCAACTTGTGCGTTATTTTTATTTACTATTTCATTAACCAATAATATCCTAATGCTCGTAATAGTTTATAGGTACTAAAATTGTATGCTTGTGCAAATGTCAGTAAAAATATCGATATTAGCTATCGACCTAATCCTCGCACCGTAGGTTATGCCGCTTACATTCGCATTTACGTATTCTTAAACTGCGTTTATACAAAGTATTTACATGTGTGATATGTTTGTGTGCATTAAAATATATATGTGTTAGATTTTTGTCAAAATATTCGTGTGTAATGACACAGATAGTTTTTGCACTTGTAAGTAATCTTTTGCATGTGTTATTTCTTCACCCCCCGCAAATCTCGGCAGACATGATTGTACTCGAATATGACCTATAAGGCGGCTCCAGGTAATATATTCTCTAAGGTCGCGTCGAAAGCTATTTCAATTTCAAATATTTCAAACGATTTCAAAAATAGTTTACGCAATACTAGCATTAAGCATCTTGTCTCGGGCCCATTTCTAGAATTAAATAATGAAAGTTACGACTTTTGTAAAATCATGCGTAATAACTTTTCTCTATTTTTGTCAAGCTTTTACGAATAAGTTGTGTAAAATTGATTGCATGTTACTTTAAGTTATAGTACAGGTTCCTTCGTTCAAATAGTGTGCAGTACATACAACCCTTTGAAGTCGCCGACGCCGCTTTAGGCCGCTTGTAGACGTCCGTTGTTTTCACCGGACAACGGACCGTTTTTTTTTGCCGGACTTGCGGTGGTATAAGGCCGCTTGTAGACGTCCGTTGTTTTCACCGGACAACGGACCGTTTTTTTTGCCGGAATTGCGGTAGTGTGTGGCTTACAATGGATGTGTGTAGACGCACCGTCGCCGGAGCGTCATTCAAGCTCGAAAGAAGTTTGGGCAACCGCCTCGCACTAACTTTATTCCTGTGAAGATACTCACGAAGAATCCTAAGAACAGAAGTTTTCGAAGGCCCTGTCCTTGCCGCTATTTTCGATCACTCAGAACTTCGTGTTGTCGCTGGTTTTTCTTGCGCAGTACATTGACTTTTGGAAGTGTCACCAACATCGTTGTCGCCAAAAAGGGATAAGCCGTGAAAAACTTCACGGAGCCTCTTGTTTTGGATCAGCAACCTTCGGTGGCTTTTAATTCATAGGACAACTCTAGATCTTTTAAATATCTGAGTATTGTAACTCTTTTGTGGTAAACATGCTATGCATGCTAATACAGACTTCTAAACTTTCCCTGCTATTATCAAATGTAAATCCTGGGTACCTATATGTAATTGGAACATTTATAGCATCAATAGTTCTTAATAGAAACTTAATTATTGGTAAATAAGTCCCGTGTAATATATCTTAAACGATGTGTCTAGTTACAAACACGAATAAATTATTAACTATCGTGTGTTATGAAAGTTTTTACGTTCACATAAATCCTAACCCCCTTACTAATAAACGTTGAGTAACGGTGGTATAGCTATACAATGTTTTGTCCTTATCTGTAAAATTCAAATGTCACAATGACAGATTAGTGATTAACGTCGGTCTTGTTATTAATATTAACCATACAACCTTATGAATTAAAGTGTGTTTACGTATTGTAATCGTCGTTTTTATATTATTCGTCTTCCACTAATTTGACGAAGTTCACGGTGAGTGCTTCCACAGGCCAGCCGGAGCGGGTTCGACTTAAGCCCTAAACAAAACTGCTTACTTCATTCTTTAATGATGGAAAATGACGCAGAGGTATTTAGCCTTTTTTATATCGGTCGGGCTGACCTCTTCTTTTGTCAGGAACTCGATCACGGAACGATATTCCAACTTAACATTTCGAAAACTTTCAGATTTCCTATCCTGTTCTAAGTGCCGTAAAACAAAACCACAACCCACAGAGACCTCAAAACTATACACGAACAAGCAGAATAAATGACAATCACAATGACACATTTATTTTTATTTTTAAACCACCATATTTCCCCAGCCGGAAACTTTTGAACCGCACCTCGTACGTCATATCCGGCGACCGCGACCGGTTGCGGTCGACGGTCGCGGTCGCCGGTCGCGGACGCCGGTCGCCGTCGTCAGTTACGGTCGTCAACATATTTTTACATGGCCATGGTTCGTAAGGCCATTTTTGGATATATATTTTAAAACTTACTTTAATTGTTTATTTAGGACAAACACAATGCAATGTATTTATTGTATTTACCGTAATCGGGCACCATCATGGATATCGGACGGAACAGCGCCTTTAGATTGTCTGGCAACTCCGTCCTGCCGGCGTAGCCGGGGTTCATGGTGATGAACGCCGCGCATGATAACACCAGCTTGATCTCACGGCCTTCAAACATGAACCTGCCACCAAACAATAAATTGGCATTTTGTCAACGTGGTAGTATCGTTTGAGGAAGTAAATTTATAATTGCACAAAAATACCTGCTCTGTCTTGCAACCTTAGCATTTCTTATAGTGATAAGTTGCTGGGCAATCACGGAAAGTACTTCAATGTCAATCCTGTTAAACTCGTCAAAGCAACACCAGGCGCCGGAAGTCGCCAGGCCGGAGAAGAAGCGCCCCATCATCTTATAATCAAGTCCTGAGACCAAAGAAACATTATAATAAAGCATTTCTGAGCCATCAGCAACACACCGGTCTGCGGACACAGGTCTTAGTACCTACTAGGAGGTCTCAACAGTACCTATTGTAAACAACCACCATATTATGTTAATGAAATGTTTTATTTATTTTTATTTTCTAACACCATATCGATATATTAAAGTTTAAGATTGACAGTTAAGTCAGTTGCAACTTTTCGTAATCCAAAAATGGAAAACATACTTACGTTGTTTTTTTTTATAGCCTTTTGAACTTTTATTTTGATCATGAAATTGAAAAAGCTTCACTGGCTTAGACGGTGGTAGCCGTATTTGGGCACTGATTAATCATAAAATTACATTTACATATTTAATTGCAGCTACCCAAAGGTTATTTGGAAGAGATCGCTTTTTAGAGATATGACCTCCTGTTGTTTACCTCGTCTTTAAATTCTGTTTTTATTTTTGTTCTGTATTGTATTGTATCAATATATTATTATATATTTGTAATTACTTTACTATGAGTAGAAGCAACATTTATTTTATGACAATACGATTCATTGTACTACTCGCGATCCGTCCCTTTTTTATATAGGTAATGTAGGAAAGACCCATTTTACGTGCTCTATAAGAAAAGTTCGACGTTGAATTACCTTCAGAGCAATTAAAAACCACGCATTGAATAGCGAGAGACTTTGCTAAATCCTTGGTGGTTTCTGTCTTGCCGGTGCCGGCGGGCCCCGCGGGCGCTCCGCCGAGGTCCAGCTGCAAGGCGCCCATCAGGCAGAGGTAGCAGCGATCCGTCAAAGGCGTGATCACGAGGACACCTGCCAAGTGCACCACCAATAACTGTACTAGTAGTGTCTTAAATGTCTGATATGATCAGAGATCAAATGTTACGAATCTAATTTACCTAAAGTTCGCGGAAGGATATTATATAAAGTGGTTATAACCGGTTAAAGTAAAGTTTTAAGTTCCCGCTATTAGCCGTTATGCTAAATACGTGAGAGTTTACTTATAGTGTGGAATATATTTTAAGTTGGATTGTGTTAAAGTAACATTACTCTTACAAAGAACGTATCAAGGTCCTGTTGACTAACCTAAAATATCCCATACAGACATTCATAAAAACAAATATTACTTCTTCTCGCAAAATTAAGGTAAATTAGCTCCCTAATAAATAAAATATAAAATATTATGAACAATCTCCACAAATTAACCTAGTCCCAAACTTAGGTATAGGCATAAGAATAAACAAACACTACGTAGAGGCGAAACTCCCGGCTCCCGACGCGCGTTCGGTGCGTTAAATAGGTACCTACCATCTGGCGACACCAGATGAGGTGTCTAATCAGTCAAGGGCGTCACACACGGAATATATATTAAGATATTGATATTGTCTCTAGAATTGAAGACAGAGGAGCGTAGCGCGGTGAAGGAGGAAGTAGGTATTTAAAGCGCGGGATTTGGGGCCTGGGTAAAGGAGATTCGCTTCTACGTAGTTTTTGTCTATTCTTATGGTATATGTAATAGACTACGATATACATACTAAGAAGTACTTATATTAATCACGTTTTCATTTCATAAATGAATAGAAAACTTTCAACCTTCAGGAAATACCTAGCGCTCATCACACAAATACTTGCCCGTACCGGGAATTGAACCCGGGACCGCTAGCTTTGTAAGCAGGGTACACCACCAACTAGGTTTAACGCGTCGTCCTGAAAACTGATCATCGAACGAGTAATCCAGGAACGTCATTGAAACACGGACTGGTTTATTAGCCTTCACGTAAAATACCCTCCACCATACCACACAAAAATAATTACAAAAAGAATCATCACAATCATGATACTTGATCGTTTTAGTTTCGGTACCTACCTACTTAGTACCTACGTATGACTTACCTCCAGCGCCCAAGTATTCGTGCCCGTAGACATACAAAGCGCTTGACATTCGCGCAACGCAGTTGTCTAAGTCCTCTTCCCAATAGTAACGGATCATTTTCAGCCATTCAAAATCAGTCCTTAAACCAAAAAATCAAGAATATAGGTGCAGTTCACGAATATGCAGGTATAAAATACAGTTCGGCACAAACACTTGTATCAATGGCAAAAAAAATACGTTTCTTGGTGTACCTACGTCAAGGATACTTGTAGCCACAGAACAGAAAAAACAGTAGAAGTGTCAAGTGGGCGTGTAACGTGTGGCATAGTTATGCGGAGTTCCGCGCAACCTACCATAGGTAATTTTGCCGCGATCGCTTATTTCGATATTTTGATATTTCTAAAATAGGAAATAAATCCAAAAGCATGCCTTATTGTGCTATTTTGGAATGTAAAACCGACAGTCGCACCAAAGACATTTTCCATGGTGGCGTGTTGTTTTTATGATAGTTTGAGTATTGGCCACAACAGGTCTGATAATAAACGAAGCTCATGCCACTGTTTTTTCTATTCCGTGCATGTAGCGAAGATCCTTTAACCACCGTTAAGCTCTCTCATCTGATCAGCACTAGACATCTAAATATAATGTTTTAGGTTTACATTCTAATACAGGTAACTAGTTCAAGGCTTAGTTGCATGGTATGAAATGAACTAACTCGCTGACTGTATGTACTGCAAGGCAAGATAGTTTTCTTTACAAGTATCATTAAAACCTTAATAAGTTTAATAACTCTTACCGCCTGTTTTACAATCCTCCAATTTTGACTTGCTGTATCTCCGCAACCAATGAACATAGCATGCTCAGATTACGCTCAAATTGTAGTAAATTTATTTATCTTTATTAAAGTAACGAACAAAGATACTTAAAAACGCTTCCTTAGGGTAGTTTTTGTCGGAAAAAATAAACAAGTGCTAAAAATTCGCACTTTTTTGAGCACCATGGGGGTAGCACAGGGTTTTTAGGGTTGCAAACTTGGATGTTAACTACCTACTCTCAAGGAACCCAACAACATATAAATAAAATCGTAGTTACATGCGCGTTTGCGATGTTTGCCTTTTTCGTGTTGATATAGACTGGCCTAATTCTATTTCTCGTTAAGTAAAGAGGGGCCATTGGCAAAGTTTTCATACGAAAACTTAGATACTGGATATCATTAATGCCACCTAGCGTTCAATAGAAAACCAGTTTTAAACTAAATTAGGACACTTTTCAGCTATCGGACGGTAGATAGCGCTAATAACGAACCAGCCAACAAACCTGTGATACGGGTGGGACCAATTCGATATCAAGGTATTGATACTATCGATGAAATTGAATAAATAAAAACGATTTAATAAAGAAGTAGTCGATTAACAATTTCATAATAATATAGCGTTTTACGCACGAAGTTAAAGTAATGCGATAGAAAAGTCATTATTTATTTTGTTAGCTACTCCTCAAACATGTGGAGAGCTAACGCCATCTATGACCACATTTACCAACTAATACGGGTACGTTTCATCGATTTCTATATTTTTCAAAAATCATAAACGTTAGAGTAAGTCTTTTATTCTTCTGGTATATAACTTGTTTTCTAGTACATAGAGATTTTTTCTTCAGTAGTTTCTGAAGTAAAGCGGGGAGACAGGGTGTTTTTTGTCTAATTACCCAAATACCTCAATGGAAATTGGCTTAACAAATCTTAAAAAGATGATTATCCCGTGTTATTTGAAAGCTTTCAAATGATCCCTCTCATGATAGGTTCCAGCTATTTAATTTTTCGGTGACATATTATTTTTGCTCCTTGAGTAAATAGTTTCAAAGATCAAAATTATAATAATGAGGCCTTGTGCGGGCCATTAAATACTATATCTACTCTAAATTTCAGCCTGATTGCTTCAGCCATTCCTGAGAAAAATCTTGACAGACCGACAACAAAGTCATCTTATAAGGGTTCCATTTTTCAGTAATCGTTACAGAACCCTAAAAAGGACTTCCACTTATTTAGTGTACCTAATCTCAATCAATTAAGAAATAAAACAAATTATTTAACTTTTCATGGGAACGGTACAACCACTACAAAAGCGATTCCGCGCTCTCGGTAATTTATCTATAAAATGGCGGTGATGGATGAACCAAACGGACCTTTTGTTAAATATTTTGTTAAGACTAGACTACTAAATATGCGTACTCACGATTTTTGTACATGTTTTTCCACCATGTGGTTTATGGTGTCTCTAGCGTGTACATCCACGGTGATCAACGCACAAAGCACTTTCCTGAACAGTCCACTAAGATTTCCGCGAGTGAGCGCCGCTAAATCGTTCAAGTCCGAAATACATTTCTTCTCAAACGCAAGTAAAGCTGTGTCGATGCGAAGGGGTATTTCTAGGTCGAAGAGTTTATGAACGTCTTTTGCCCACATAATTTGAGATACCGTTAGTATGACCTGTAGAAGTACATAGTAGGTATGTACATTATTGTCAATGCAGTTGGACCGTTGTTGGCCGAGTTAGTAATGAAACTTCGATCAACAATACTAAGCTTTAAGCCCGGTCCACACCACAACGATTATCGTAACGATTTATTTAAGTACGAAGCCGGTATGTGCAGCTTTGGCTAACGTGTGGACGAAAATCGATGCAGCGATCGGAGTTAGTTGCAAAATCTATTTGATAATCGTTGTCGATTTTAGTTGCACCGTTTTTAACCTACGTGTGGACGAAAATCGGAGCTATTATGCTATTATTCAGTTCGTTGACAAAAACATCGGAGGCGGACGCGAGACGGTGTTAAAAAAATTCAAAACTGTCGCAAGAAGACTGTAGCGGAAGTACCCGTGGGCTATTAGAAGAGTTCATTCACAGTGTTATAAAAACTGGTCAAGCGCGAGTCGGACTGGCGCACCGAAGGTTCCGTAATTAAGACCATAATTATGGTTGGAAAACGCAAAAGAAAATACTCATTTTGTTATGAACTTTATTTTCTATGCAGTAAGGTGCATTTTGAGTACCGACTAAGATTTTTGATAATTTTTCTAAAACTGTAAAATTTGACAACTTAATTTTATTTTTCGCGTAAAATATTAATTATTAACATAATTAATTAACGTATTAATTATCTTTTAGACAGGAATTTTTCAGATTTTTGGTCCATAAACTTCGGATATAAGGGGAAATGGTCTTATTTGTACATTTTTGGAAATCAAAAAGTACGTCACGGAAAATTATAAAAAAACTGGTTTTGAAATTAGCAGTTTGAGTCCTTTCACATGACACCCCGTTTGCTGTAATCAAATCACGTTCATTTTTCAACCTCATTTTAGTCCCTTTTTCAAATACAGGGTGTCCCAAAAGTACCACGCCACAGTGACACCGGAGGTAGGTCAGCTCAAGAGGAACCTAACCAGCCTAACATGACCTCAGTAAAATATGACTTTATTTTTTTCAAATTGCTAGACCAATTGCAAATTAAAATTAAATTGGTCTAGCAATTTGAAAAAAATTAAGTCATATTTTACTGAGGTCATGTTAGGCTGGTTAGGTTCCTCTTGAGCTGACCTACCTCCGGTGTCACTGTGGCGTGGTACTTTTGGGACACCCTGTATTTAGAAAAATAATTTCATATTGTGTTTACTAAAAACAGATGCGGGCAAGCAAGTTATAAAAACTGTGGCAAATTTCAAGTTGATAGCTTCTATATTTTCAGAGAAAAAATGCTGTCACATAAGACAGACAGACAGACAGACAGACAGACCGACAGAGAGGCAGACTTATTCCGGCGTCAAGTGCAAGTGCGTCGTCGTCTTTCGTCGCGGATGACATGATCCCGTCCGTCTGCGTTTTAGCGAAAAACTGAAAATCGACGCTAATATCGTAGACGTGTGGACACACTATGGATGTTCGATTTTAGCGAGTAAGCCGAACTGCGCAGTTAATCGTTAACGATAATCGTTGTAGTGTGGACCGGGCTTAACTAGATAACCAGTCCCGTACAAAATCAAAGCTAAATTCTGGCCGCGTAAATTTGTACGTCAGTTGCATTTGTTTACTAACGAACCGAGACAAACGTTTTAAAACAGTTTTAAATTCAACCTAATAACAACCAGTTTAGTTAAGTATTCAAAGTACGAGTGTTAACTACAGATAAGACTCACTTGGTTTGCATGCAATGAGACCCATTCCACGCGCGGGCGCATCATAAAGTCTTTGAGCGCGTACTTCATGCAACGTTTCACTGATGCAAACATTGCCTCTTCCACTTTACCCAGCCAGTCTTCCACATTTCCACGCGCTTTGAGACCCTGCATCATATGTCTTATAGTTCAAATGTCTAGAATTCTAAATGTTAACGGTTTAATAACATTTCATAGTCTGGACAACCTTTCCAGGTTTGTCAGATTATGTTTTGCGAAAAAAAAACTGTGGTAACTTTAAAAAAATTCTTCAGCCACAACAACCTTCAGCCAGGTTAGCCTTTTTGCATTTAAATATCATAATATCATTAAAGAAGTACCTAGGTACTGTACAAGTTTCTACGGTGCCACAAAACCTGCTCAAAAATGCTTTACGGCTCTTGGACTATTATTATGACGAGATGTTAGCCTAGTTGGTAGTGACCCGCCTTACGAAGCTTGCGGTGCCAGGTTCAAATAACGGTAAGGGCAGATATTTGTGTGATGAGCGCGAGTATTATTTGTTCCTGAGTCTTGGATGTCTTCTATGTATTTAAGTAAGTATTTCTCTATATGAGTAAGTTTATCGTTGTCTTCTACCCATAGTACAACTCTAAAGCTAAATTTAGGACTAGGTCAATTTGTGTGAGATTTTTCCCCTGATATTTATAAAGAAACCGTCTGCGCATTGCGGTAAGAACTGCAATTTTCGACGCCGCATCAAGGTAAACACAAAAATGACCGTAAACTGGTCATGCCGCACTGAACGTAATAAACCACGTACGGACGAATCGACGGACATGGCGAAACTGAGGGTTCTTTGTTGGCTACGGCATCCTAGAAAGTCAATCATATATGTATACATTTTCATCCTTCAATCTTTTTAATTTTGATAATCTGCAAAGAATAACATAGAAACATTTTCGATAAGCGATTCATGCGATATTATTGCTGTACCTTCCCCAAATTGACTCTCTCTCCCTCAGGCGAAAGCATCGCAATAATGTCGGTGGTTAGATCTTCTTGCAGGGCAGTCTTAGCGAGTTTCGCTTGCAACATATCGCGGGTCTGGAATGACATCTCCCTCTCGACCAGAGTGCCATCTTCAGTAACTTCCATTTCGCTCTCTGGCAGTTTCACTCCAAATTCCAGCTTTGCGATCGCGTCAAAGCATTTACGTAAATGTGGTTGCACCGCGTGAGGATTACGAGTCTAAACAAAAGAATAAATGTAGGTAAAATATGTCAATAATTCGCAAACAATTATTGAAAGTGCGAATAGTCACGGCGTTAAAAAACATTGAATCTTTGGGTTCTGAATTTTAACAAAAAATAATTCTATTTTCTAATGATATTTATGATATGCATTATATGACTGGAACTATGTAAATCATTTCACAGATAATTAATCCTACTTTTCCAAAAAAATACCCACAAGCCCATAAGATATTTCTAAAGATATTCATAGATCTACAAAAATTTAAGAATAACGGTGTTAATAATTTAAAAAAAAAGAATAAACAAAACACTAAAGTTAATTCAAGGTTTGTTTACAAACCTATCCAGGTATGTTTTCTTTTATGTTACCTAATTGTTTTAATGTAAGTTCCGATTTCTAATAAATTTCTAACAATTTCTAATTTTTAGTATATCTATATTTATTTTATTTATTATATATTTTCTTGAATCTAACTAGGAAGGTACAGTCCAACTTGAAAGTGGCTATACCTTTTAATACCCTATCGCAGTAGGTATACAAAGAGAGTGGTTTGAAATTAGAACATCAAATAATGCCCACAAGGTACTAAAATGTACAGCTACTTCCGAGTTCGACCGTGCCTTCTTTAACATTAGCGTTTCGCAATAATTATTGTAAGCTTATACTTGCGCCAATATTTCCAGCAACTCGTCGTTAGACAAGAAGAAGAATCGCGGAAAGGCAACTCGTTTAGTTTCTAGATAAGCTTCCAGACACTTCATGATCTGGTCGAGCATTTCATTATTCTTTACGAATTCCTCATATAGCTTTGGTTGGGTTGCTGCCGGCATCGCTAGGGGGACCTAAACAATAGCATTGGCGTAAGCATGTCGGCTCCGACTATTGGGAACCATAGTACGAGAAAGTACTTTCTTACACTACTATAATAGTATCAGAGGTGATCGCGATTTTTCGTATCTTCTTCCCGAAATACATTTTTCATGCCACGTTATGTCAAAAAGAACATTCTCCAGTTTAAGAAAAATACTCATTTCATGTAAACGAACTGCTGCCAAGCTCGAAAGAGCAAAATCTTGTGCCATAATGTTGCACAAGTTTTAGACCAAAATCCCGAAAAAAACCACGTAAAATAAGAGAACTTTACTGGGTTTTATACGAGTACATGTGGAAATCTTAGTATGGCAAGAATTTCCGACTTCCGACCGACGAGTTTTGACTACCGACCGAGTACAAGTAATGGTGCCGTCGATATCGGATTCTGCGTCGATATCGGAAGCATACTCGTCCCCCAATATCTTGGCCGTACTTGGCTTTCCTCATCATGCTCGGGAGTCGTTGTATTAACGTTCGCTTGTTAACATCAATTATGCTCTAAAAATATAAACCCACCAAATTGCCCAGAAGTTGAGAGAGAGTTGCCAATTACAAGGCTGATTTCTACACGAAACGCTGCTGCTCGAAAATTAAATAGTCATTCTTCGCACCCTGATTGCAGGTGTTCTAAAGAAAGTGAAATTATTTATTTTATTTTCTATAGTTAATTAAAATATATCTTGCTTATTTTAAAATGCCGTCATATATAAGATAAATGATTGAATACATGTGGCTACTTTTTTTCGTGAATAAGCCAACAGAGATCAGGTACATTTTGTTTGCGTGTATATAATGTAGGTATTAAAAACTGTTTAGTACAAACAGAAAAATAAAAACATAATTTAATACAATCCATCCATCCACCTGTGTCAGTGCCTTTAACAATAAACATAGTTCACACCTTCGAGTTTGCACGTGTATTCTATTGTGTAAATAACTTACCTTGGCTAATTTACGCATAATATCCTTCCAGGACTTGTCGACGAGGGTGAACAGCCGTGTTTCATTGGGCAGTTGCCTCTGGATATCGGGCGCAGAGAAAATCACCTCAAGATAGATCCAGGTCTGCTGGCAAGCCGACCATTCTTCCTGTATAATACTTGGTTCTTTAAGACTGCGCCGAGCAAACGTCGACCGTCCAGTGGCGCCCTCATCACTATATTATTGTGTTTTCTAATTAACTAAAGAATTTCCTTGCAATCGGACGATGCTTTTTTGTAGCGCAAGTAAAAACACAATTTATGGGATACGTAACAAACTTTGATAACAATTACCCTATGAGTAGTCAGCTTAACGGGAAAAGGTGGCCACTTTTTTCCGTTAAGTTGATAACTCAAAGGCCAATTGTTATTAAACTAGGTGATATGTCCTATAAGTTGTGTTTTCATTTGTAGTACAAAAATGCACCGTCCAATTTCAAGAAAATACTTTATTTTATTAGAAAACACAATAATAGTGATGAGGGCGCCACTGTACATCCGGCGTACGCTCGGCGTAGTCTTAAGAGTACTCACATGAAAGTCGATTACAATATTATTAGACCTACTGACACAAAATTTCCTGTCATTCGTACCAAGTATGGCGACCCTTCAGGGGTTGCTTTACGTAATGACGAAAACGGTTTTAATCGAACGTGTCGGATAAATTCCGACTGTCGAACAATTTGTTACACAAAAATTCTTATATTTTCCGATAGTCGACGAAAAAAGAAGTAGTCGGTGGCGTAATGTCATACTTCTTCGGTGTGACTTATAGCCCGCCACACCGACGAGAACTTAAGTAGTAAACATAACAGGTAGCAAAGGTGTGTAAAATAGCACCCCATTTTTTTTAAAGGTTTCACGTATTTTATTTAGAAATCACGTCGTCTATTATTAGTTATTAGACATTTAGTACAGTTGCAACCCCCTGTCAGACACAATTTAATTATACTGAATTATAATTATACTTACTTCATACTACTTAGTACTAGCTTCATAGTACTAGCTGAATTTTATACACATATGTTACTTGAGGAACTATGAAAAGATGTTTTCTCAGTTATCAGACAGTTTCGATAGTTCTTACACCTTATCAGACACATTAAAACTCTACCTACCGTAGGTGCGAGCGCGAGGTAAGTACGAGTATATACAACTAAGGTTTAGTGCTGACGTGTCCATAAACTTTGTATGAAAGTCAAACAAATATTTTTTCAAATGCCTAATGAAAGATTCGTTTTCAAACATGCGCAATGAAAGATGGCAATAGACCGAACGAACTTTTTCACTCGCACGCACCCGCTTGCATGGATATACATACCTCGCGCTCGCGCCTACGGTGGGTAGACTTTTAATGTGTCTAACAAGTTTTAAGAACTATTTAATCTGTCTGATAACTGAGAAAACATCTTTTGATAGTTCCTCAAGAAACATGTATAAAAGCTATTATAATTATTATAAATATAATTCAGTATAATTTAAGGGTGTCTGACAGGGTGTTGCAACTGTACTAAGTGTCTGACAATAGACGACGTGATTTCTAACATTATTCCAAATAAAATATGTGAAACCTGAGCTTTATGCTGTAATAAAAATTAGGTGCAGTTTTATACCACTTTGCTACCGGTTACCTTTCAAAGCCACCGTGATCCAAATTGCATAGTCGGGGATCGTTACTCCCTGTATTAGGGACGTACACACAGAAACCTTCAGGTTTTATGAAATAAGGAACGTCTAATCGTTGCGGGCTCTTGGAACATATCAATAGTCCCCATGTATTTTTTACTGTGTTATTTAAGATCCTAAAAGTACTTACTTACTACTTAGGTTTTTTTATGCCTATTTTTATTAAATATTTAAGTTTATTTAAATCATTAATGAAAAGTTCATTTTAAATTGGTCGTTTTGTCGAAAAATAAAAAATATTTTATAAATTGCGATTTCGAATGTTTCTGAAACATAACATTCTTCACCGTTTTTTCTTTATTATTATTACGATTAATTTTCAAGATTAATTTAAATGCCATATCAATCCCAATTAGTTGAACTGTAATATAAGCAAAAATGGTACAATTTTAATTATTTTTACTGCCCAAAATTGAAGGTAAAAAAAATCCGTACCAAATGCCCCGCTACCCCCAACGTGTGTTACAGATTTCTTTATAAACCGAAGCGAAATGAGGGCGGGCTGCTTCTAAATAATAATTACGTAGGTTAGGTTAGGGTTAGACTTGGGACTATCACAAAATGTTAACCTCAGCGCCTAGAAAAACCTGTCGATGTATGAAATGAGTGTCAGCAACTGTAAACTTGTCTACATACTTCGTATAAGAAAGGTCAATACTCACTAATGTTTTGGCGAATAGTTCCAAGTTCTTGGCCCACTCCTCGACTCTGCTTTTAATAGGTCCACAGTTCCTCGAGCTAAGGATAGTACCGATATGTATGTTGCTCTCATCGACTGCCGCCTGGACTTCCTCTAGACCACCCAGAACAAAAACGTCGCGCGCGCCCTTATGAGCAATAACTGGGAACTCTAAAGACTGCCACATATCTTCAACCTGACCAAAATACATTCATTATCATTACTTATAATACTGCAGGATACGTACGAGTATTGATATTAACCATATAAAAGCCAGAAAATTACAAAATTATTATTGTATCTGAACTGAAGATACCATGATTTTGGTAAAACTTATAATAGTTTGAGAACTTGAATAACAATGGCAGTAGGTACTTATTGGTTACTTTCATAACCTTTCATGCCTAAACGCACAATTGTAGCATTTCAATTTGAAAGAAAGAGACACAGAATACTTAATTAACTCTTTTCCCCAGATTAAAAAGCCTGGCAATTTTATATTCGAATTAAATACATATTAGCTATTATATCACACCAAACTCAGAGATCTATAAATTGCACACTTTCGTTTGATTTTACAACCCCTTTGTTGCCCACCCACTCTCACTCACAGCTCTCCGTCTATTGCTACAGATTGTAATTTGCAGTTCCTACGAGTGTATGTCCTTCTCATGATGACGATAAAATTACATACAATCTGTGAGCACTATAAGGTGCTTCGGGTTTGTATTTCTCTCTCACTCGCTTTTAATAAGAACGTATGAGAGCGAGTGAGAGACATTACCGATTTGTAGGGGTCTCTACAGTCAATAGAGACCCCTACAAATTATATCCACCACAGTCTCCCGAATTAAGTATTTCGGGCCTTGGCCAATAAATGCTACACCAATTGGTTCATTTATTACTTTTGTACCTACCTTTTTGAGCAGAGTCTCGAGCCCTGCCTCGGAGCTGGCCTGCCCTGCCACCTCCATCAGCTCCTCAGCATGCTGGAAGGCGTGCAGGTCCTCGAGTAGGTGCAGCGTCACCACCATATCGGGCGTGATGCGCGTATGGAGGATGTCCTCGATCTTAACCCAGTGTCGTGCCTTCAGGGATGGGTTGCGGAGGTATGACATCACAGGCAGCTAGAACAGTTCATTATTTGAAGTTACTTTACTTTGTCGCAGGCTATTTTGTTATAACACTAGATCTATCATCATATCTCAAATGCATTGACCAATTTAGAAAAGCACCACAAAATTTATAGTTATGGTCATGGTCAAGTTTTTAAAAATAGAAACCAGTAATTATAAAACAGAGATTTCAATATAAAAAATCGCATGAAACAAACACTTCGAGTTACCTTTTCTTTAATTATTTCTATTGTTTCTTTACATTTTGGTACGATCTTGTTGGGGGGCAACCCTTTATCGAGCTGATTGAATATTTTTCCGAAACTTAATGTTGTATTTTGCACTTCATCCATATCTAGACTGTTAAAAGGCGCTTCGTACCTGCAAATATAAAATAAGAACAAAACTTAAAACAAAAAACCGGTCAAGTGCGAGTCGGACTCGCGCACCGAGGGTTCCATATTAAAGATAATATGGTTGGAAAACGCAAACGAAAATACACATTTTGGTATGAACTTTATTTTCTATGCAATAAGGTTGATTTTGACTAACCTAAATGTTAATACAGTTTTTTAAAGTTTTTTGATAATTTTTCCAAAACTATAAAATTCGAGAACTTCATTTTATTTTTAAACTATAAATCTTTAATCTTTAAATCATGAATCTTTTGAAGTCTTTACGTCAGAATTCAAATAAAGTCTCCATTTTCTGTACACAAACACTACTTATACAATTACATAAACGTAGGGGTTTCAATAATTTTGTCGCCTATACTACTTTGATTCTTAGATGTTTGTTATATATCGAATTAAACATTTATATTGTTATATATTTTGTTGTTGTTTTTAAAAAGGATTATAATTGTTTCGTTCTAATTAGTGAGATGGTTTAATGCCCCGTAATATACGCCTTAAAAATAGCCAATACAACTGGGTTGGGGTTATTTTTTTTCCAATTTACTTATTTTAGGTATAATAATTAATTAATAATGTACGCACATCTTCAAGCGATAATATTGTATCAAAACGGATACTAATTGTTATCGAGACCTGAAGTTTACCATTGCAATATGAATATTTCTACCAAGAAATTGCAAAAAATAATAATTACTGAGTTTCATGTGTAAATTTAAGATATGATTTAAGTGTTGACATTTTAATAAATGTATATGAAAATATATAATCTTTTTTATTTCCATATCATTTCTTTGCTAATCAGGGCTCATGAACATAATACAATTGTGACAAATACGTTCATATAATTCATTCACGCGGGTGGAGCCGCGGGCACGTCTAGTCAATAATAAAGACATAATCTCTTAAAGAAACGTTAGGGCTTAGAAATAAAAACATCAATGTATGTAATTTTATCGTCAACATGCGAAGGACACATACTCGTAGGAACTGCAAATTACTGACATGACATTATTAGTTTTATGTATGTTTCCTCGTAAGTGTGTTGAAAGCTTAGAGAAACACGTGAGCATTAGTCATTAAACTTCTCGGCCCCATTAAGCCGTCGCCCCACCTCGTGTGTAATGACCAACTTAGCACAATTGTATCATAATGTACTATTGTAGCGTTTGTAGACATGCGACAATATAATTATCGATTTTTACAACTACGCACCAAGCCGTGTAGCAGTCGTTCCATTCCTTTGAAGACTTCCACAACGACTGTCGGAGTTTGACGTCGTTTATGGTTTCATCCAGCTGTTCCAATCTGGCGGGTGGAATCTACAATAACAAATATTCTCTTAAGAAGTTCAATGAGATGCAACTTTATACACCTTTGGTAGCTGTTACCTTTCAAAGCCACCGTGATCCAAACTTCATACTTAGTCGGGGATCGTTTTTACCTGTATTAGGGACATATACTTTCAGGTTTTATCAAATAAGGAATGCTCGATCGTCACGGGCTCTTGCTCTACTATTTATATATCACTAGAGAACGCCCGCGACTTCGTACGCGTAGAATTAGTTTCCCGCTACTCCCCCAATTTTTTCCCGTTGGGGTCGTTTTTCGGAAAATCCTTTCTTAGTGCTCACTTACATCATGAAAGGAACCCCTGTACCAAATTTCAAGTTTCTAGGTACAGTAGTTTCGGCTGTGCGTTGATACATCAGTCAGTCAGTTTAGTCTTTTATATATACAGATCATACCAGCTACACGGTATCATATTTGCGTTAAATAAGAGAATTGGGTATTAATATTGTTTTTAAATGATTTCTCTCAATTCGTTTCATGAGGGTAGTTTTTAATAACTCGCAATATATGCGATTACATTTTGTTGACAGTTTATAATTTCTTGACTGGGGCTACGACATAGCATCTTTTTATGTATGTACTTAAAACTAAGCGGAACATTTTAAAATGTGTATTGTATAGGAAAGCTAAGTTTTATTGTTATTGATATCTAGAGACTGGTTATTCCTACGGTAAATTAGTCCATTCATAAAATTCCATTGACTGACGAGTTTGACGATGCTTTACAAATCGTTTGTAGATAAAAGTACGTTTGGGATTTTGCTTACAGATTTTCTTTCGAAATGGAAAATCCCAGGGGCCTGATTTTTAAAGAAACTTTTCCACTATGCACTTTGCATTTTCAAATTTAGCACTTTTATAATCAATATCAATTAATACATAGTATAAAACAAAGTCGCTTCCCGCTGTCTGTCTGTCTGTCCCTATGTATGCTTATATCTTAAAAACTACGCAACGGATCTTGATGATGTTTTTTAATAGATAGAGTGATTCAAGAGGAAGGTTTTTATGTATAATAAATGCTGGTTTATTGTACGGGTGTTACAGAAAACTCAAATAAACCGAAGCGAAGCGAGGGCGGGTCGCTAGTTAATACATATGATTGAAAAGTGTAAAGTGAAGACCTGAAATGTGCGTTTAAAAATCAGGCCCCTGGTGCAATTAATAGGCTACTTGCCTCATATTAAATTTGGCTTAATAAATTAATATTTTCTTTAGTATTAGACTTAAGAAACCAATATTTATCGATTTCAGATATTAAAAGTGTAAGATGGCTACATATTTTTTATTTAAAAATTGTTCATTTTTATTTTTTATTTTGAACTCTGAAAACGCTGTCGGGCATGTTGTGACGTCATAGGACCTTAAGCAAACTTCATGTCGGTTCTTATACGAGTGAAATTCGCAATGGTATATTCTGCAAGTATTCAGAGGGTCTACTTTGAAATCAGTAATTCGAACTTCGGATCGCCCCGTCACTTTCTTGCGAATTAGTGACGCGTAGAGAGCAAAAGGGATAGCAATAGACGAAGTTCGAATTACGGATTTTAAAGTAAAGCCTCTGTGCTGTGACATGACTTTGTCATTTATGACTCATGGACTTTTGAGGTTGTGTTATGATCGTTTATCTATATGTCAAATGCTCTCGTCAACTGTCAAACAAATGTTTGTTTTCGGCCCGTATGACGTCACAGTACAGATAATCTATAGACTAATATGGCTGTAAGCGTTTTCGCCCGTTAACGAAAACTAAACTTTTAAAATAAAGTTTTGCGGTTTTGTAGGTCCTAAAAAAATGTGGGATTTTTTTTTTCATCTAATCGGACAATAATTAATAACTTGAGACCTACTTTAAAACAGAGGCAACTAGCCTATTGCTCTCATCCCTTGGTAAATAATCTTTATCAATCTCTTTTTGTGCAAAACTACCAAAAAAATATACATCACCTTGAAAATTTTCTGCCAATCTCGTATCTGTCTGTCCCTCGCGAAACAGACCATTAATTTCTCTAAAAGGTCGTCGAGAGTTTCTATTACTTTTTCCATATCCGAATTGGCATCGTACAACCACGGTTTCTAAAATTGTAAAATAAGGTTAAAATATTGCTGAATTTGACCAGTCTGCCAAGGAAGTATTTTGACCAGTCATACAGGTCATAATTCTTCTTCGGGGTCGAGTGTTTTTACGTTTGTATTCTTTGTTTGTATATGTATAGTTTTTTGGTCCGTCGTCAGATCAGCTAGGCTAGATTTCGACTAAGGGTGCAATTAAATTTATTTTAAATTACTAAAATAAAAATATACATCACTTGAAAATTTTCTGCCATTATCTATATACATATATAATTAAAAAGTACCTTTCGACTAAGGGTGCAATTAAATTTATTTTAAATTACCAAAATAAAAATATACATCACTTGATAATTTTCTGCCATTATCTACATACATATATAATTTAAATAAAACCGAGCAATGTCGGACCATGCTCAGTGTTGGGTTCCGAAGCTGTTACTATAAACACAAAAATCTATCTCAAAAAATACAATGTGGAAAAGTGCACCAGCAAAAGAGCGTACCGTACCTTCATGGCACTTACGTCCTTTTGTTGAGAAGTGCAGTTTTTCAGCAATAACTCAAAAACGGTATTATCCGGTCATGTTGAAAATAATTCTCGTTGAAAGTATTTAGTACGCGTTAAGCTGGGTCCACACTTGTGTCACTTGTATCATTTCGTCGTATAGTATCTCCGTCGCGTTGCACCGACGCGTATCAAGATCGCTAGTGTGGACGCAAAAACAGCGCGATCATGCGGCGCGCCGTATCTGATCGCTCGGGATCGATGTTGACACGCGTTTATTATAATACCCCGCACACTCGCGATCGGATACGCGTATCAAGATCGGTAAGTATGGACGTGTTTTGATACTGTATCACGATACGAAGTTATGATTTGATACGCGATACGCCGTGATCGCTCTCGAGGCGGTTTTTTCCCGATCATTAAAGGGGATACGGATAGCTTCCACATTTAATGATACGGCGTTATGATACCACATTACATAAAATACTATTACCGCATATAATAGAGGCGCAGTTGGGTTTTTGAAGCTTACTTTTGTTTTTATAATTTTCTTTCGATGATATTTTGGGCTCTTTTTTTCTTATATATGGACGCTGTTATGCAATACTGTGTCAACCCGCAAAATTACTAAAATCGAGATATTGATACAAATCCAATAGCCCAAAACCAATCCAATCCAATACAACCAACCAATAAACCAATCCAACAAAACCAATCCAATCCAATCCAATCCTCCTTAGCCAATAAACTATATTTTTCAAAAGAGTGTTAAGAGACTAAAATCATTTTAGTACTGAAAAGTTCATAAAAACTATTGACATTGTAGGAAACGAATTATGTTTTGGTGGTAAGGTGAGGCCGGGCTATTGTATCTGCGGGGCTATTGTAACTTTTACTAATAACGTGTTCTACTTTTAAAATTAGTATGAAAAGTTAAAATAGCCCCGCAAAAGCAATAGCCCCGCCTTACCTTATTATAGCACCTATTTAATTTGCTGAAACCAGGTATTTCATTTCCTATTGTTTAGTTAGGTTGTTATTAATTTATTTTTTCTACTCGCGTACTATAAACCGCTAATATTGATATCGTTAATGGTGTCAGAATACCACCTATAGCGTAACCGAAGCGTAAAAACAATTCTATAATGAGCGTTGCCATGGTAATAACAGTTCTATAATTTATTATAGCATTGTTATTACCATGGTAACGGTCATTCCGGATATCAGTCTTGGCGTTTAGTTAACACTTGACATCCTAATAATTTGTATAATAAACCGTAAAAAACATTTAACACCAATAACAATTACGTATATTAAAAACAAAATTAATTTTATGAGTAATTATGTGTTTAAAATAACATTTTTATTCAATTACTAAAAATAGATGGTTAATATACATCGATTTGTTATTTGGTTACCATGGTTACGTTCAATATGGATATCAACAAAATGGCGTTTCGTTTGGCATTCCAACTTGTTTATGATAATTTGATAGAACTGTTTTTAGTATCTATTAAAATTCGCATGAAATTTGTTTACATTTATCAATAAAATTCACAAACTATTATCGCGCATCGGAATAGTGAAAATGTCTTTGATGACAAGTAAAATGTTAGCAGAAAAATCGAGTAAAGTATACGAGAAAAGTTAGCGATTGTTTATTTTTATCATTATCATTTTTAAGCTTGTAGAAAAAGTTATGTATGCAACGGTTCATAATTAGCTCTTAAGGTACTCGTGCCTGTAATTAGAGCGCTCGCAAGCTCGCGCTCTAACCTCGGCTCTCGTACCTTAAGAGGCTTCATTATGTACCAGTTACATAAATAACTATTATAGTGAGTAAAGGAAAAAAGAGGTTAATGGTTTTACCACAACTTCATCCCGTAGCTTGTTGACGTCATTCATAAGGTCCATGATGTCCTTCCCGATCTGGCTAGCAAACAGACCAGCCAGCTTGCCGCGGGTCTCCAAACGAGCATCTACATTCTGGCGCAGCGTGCCGAGCGTCACACTCAAGCCTTTAAACAGAAATACCTCACTCAGCAGTGTGCGCGCGAGCGCAATTAATCTTATTTTACCACTTAAGTGGATGCTAATGCTACTAGAAAGGTCAGACAAGAAAAGGTCAAATCCACACACAAACAAACCAAAATACAAGCACGAGAAAGATGCGTTTAGACCAAAAGAGCGTATGAAGAACACAGCAGGGTGAGATGTTTTAAGCGGGTTAAGAGCAAAATAACATTGTACCATAGTAAGCGAAAAAAGGAGGTTCTGTTTCACTGTATGTAGGTATTTTCTTTTTTTTATGTATGTTCGCCGATTTCTCTGTCAATTGAGGACCGATTTTGAAAATTGTTTTTTGTTTGATATGGTATAGGTACTTTCAAAGTGGTCCAATTGTCACCAAATCTGAATCTGATTGTCCTGAACAAATAATAATATATTAAAAATAATTAGCTAACGACGTTCACGTTTAATCCTTGAAAGCAGTTCCAGGAACCTATTATCTCAAAATTTCTTAAACGATGTCCCCAATGCAATTTTTGCGGCATTGAAACCTATTGGAATTAAGCGTAACCTTGTTAATAACTACCATTAGAAGATACAATGAGACCTCATCGTTAGAAGACCGCAAGAGATCTGGTCGCCCGCGTTCAGTAAGAACGGTTAGGGTCGTTAAAATCGTGAGAGAGCGTCTCAGTCAGTTAGCTGCAGACAGATTTCAAGAGGATCAGTACCTACACAACATCTTGAGAGCAGACCTCGGGTGTCCCGTTTACAAAATTTCCGAAGCTATAAAGAAAATAAGATTAGATCGACCCGATCCAGGCCTTCTCGCGATTCTGCCACTACTGCCAGTCTCTTGGAAGCGATTCCACGCATTTTGGGTAGTTCCGCGAGAGAATCCCAACGAAGCAGGTATAGACCGCTGTGAATGACCTTCAGCAATCAATGTAACGGCTCTGGTAGCAGTAATGGTGTCCATAATATGTCTTCATTGTTGTGGCGTTATTGAAAGAAGATGATGAAATAGGCAACAGATCTAAAGAAATTGGTAGGTATTTTACAAAATAAAAAATTTGAGCTCAAGCTCGATATTTTTAATTTAGTTTCTGGCCAGCTAGTAGACTTAAACATCGGCATGAAAAAGGATGGATACGGATTCGGGACAACATTAATTAGCTACTTATCAATTAGTTTATGTCCAATAATTAACAATAAAACAGAAATATCTAAGTCGTCCTTATATTGTTTTGAGTAGTATACAAATCATGGGCCAAACTGACGGCTATATTAAGATATTATATAGAAACTATACATATATACATATATTAACATAAAGTAAGCATGTGCAACTCACCAAGATAATCAGTCGTATCGTCCGGCGGTATCACCATGTTAAATTCCCCCATGTAGTCATAGAGTTCGCGCAAGTATTCCAGACGCTCCTCTAGGAACACCACTCTGCCCTCTAAGGTGTCCAACATAAAATTGAAATCCACCAGCTCGCTGGCGGTCGTTGGTTCCTTGCTGATGTCGTCGTTGATGATCTCGGCACCTTTTACGATCTCTTCGATGCAGTCGTGCCCGATTCTGTTTAAGTAATTGTGTAAAGCATTAACTTCTCAAGATAAAGATACAAAGTTAAAACATGTTTAATCACTATGGGCCGAGTTCACCAACTAATTTAACAGACGGTTAGGTCTTAATCAGCTGTTAGTCAATACATTTGACAACCGTCAAACCGCTAACCGTCAGTTTTATTGTTGGTGAACACTGCACTAAGTAGGCCGCATGGGCACTTTTACACGTCAAATATTTACCAGCGCTTCCCAAGAGGAAACCACTGCTGAGAAGAAACGCCACAAGAAACTCACTATTGTCAGTCACTTTTTAAATATTTTTTACGACAATGGTACCTAATAATTAAGCTACCAATCTATATATATAAAAGGCAATGTCCCGGGTGACATATCAACGCCCAGCCGAAACCGATAAAGATACAAAGTTGGAATTTTGAGGGGAAGTTGGTTTTGTAATGGAGGCGTCGTTTAAGAAGGGATTTTTCGAAATTCAACCCCTAAAGGTATGAAAAGGGGTTGCAAAGTTTGTATGGGAAAAAATATTTTTATGGTCCAATTTACTTGAAACTTGGTAGAAATGCTCTTCAATGCAAATAATGAGACACGTATTTCAGCGATTACTAAAATTCAACCCCTAGAGGGATGAAAGGGGGTTGCAAAGTTTGTATGGGAAAAAATACTTTTATGGTCCAATTTACTTGAAACTTATTAGAAATGCTCTTCAATGCAAATAATGAGACACGTATTTCAGCGATTACTAAAACTCAACCCCTATAGGGATGAAAAGGGGTTGCAAAGTTTGTATGGGAAAAAATACTTTTATGGTCAAATTTACTTGAAACTTGGTAGAAAAGCTCTTCAATGCAAATAATGAGACACGTATTTCAGCGATTACTAATATTCAACTCCTTGGGGGATGAAAGGGGGTGGCAAAGTTTGTATAGATCAAATATTTTTATGATCAAATTTACTTGAAACTAGGTAGGAATACTCTTAAATGCAAATTATGAGACATGTATTTCAGCGATTACTAAAATTCAACCCCTAGAGGGATGAAAGGGGGTTGCAAAGTTAGTATGGGAAAAAATAAATTTAATCTCAAATTTACTTGAAACTTAGTAGAAATGCTCTTCAATGCAAATAATGGGACACGTATTTCAGCGATTACTAAAATTCAACCCCTAGAGTGATGAAAGGGGGTTGCAAAGTTTGTCGAGGAAAAAATATTTGTTATGCTCAAATTTACTTGAAACTTGGTAGAAATGCTCTTCAATGCAAATAATGAGACACCTATTTCAGCGATTACTAAAATTCAACCCCTAGAGGGATGAAAGGGGGTTGCAAAGTGTGTATAGATAAAATATTTTTATGATCAAATTTACTTGAAACTTGGTACGAATACTCATAAATGCAAATTATGAGACACATATTTCAGCGATTACTAAAATTCAACCCCTAGAGGGATAAAAGGGGGTTGCAAAGTTTGTATGGGAAAAAATACTTTTATGGTTAAATTTACTTGAAAATAGGTAGAAATGCTCTTCAATGCAAATAATGAAACATATATTTGAGCGATTACTAAAATTCAACCCCTATAGGGATGAAAAGGGGTTGCAAAGTGTGTATATCTACATAAAATATTTTTATGATCAAATAACTTGAAACTTGGTAGGAATTCTCTTAAATGGAATTAAAGAGACACGTATTTCGGAGATTACTAAAATTCAACCCCTAGAGGGATGAAAGGCGGTTGCAAAGTGTTTACAGATAAAATATTTTTATGATCAAATTTATTTGAAACTTGGTAGGAATACTCTTCAATGCAAATAATGAGACAAGTATTTCAGCGATTACTAAAATTCAATCCCTAGAGGAATGAAAGGGGGTTGCAATTTGAGTGGAAAAAAATACTTTTATGGACAAATTTACTTGAAACTTAGTAGAAGCGCTCTTCAATGCAAATAATGAGACACGTATTTCGGCGATTACTAAAATTCAACCCCTAGAGGGATGAAAGGGGGTTGCAAAGTGTTTAAAGATAAAATATTTTTACGATCAAATTTACTTGAAGTTTGGTAGGAATACTCTTCAATGCAAATAAGGAGACACGTATTTCAGCGATTACTAAAATTCAACCCCTAGAGGGATGAAAGTGGGTTGCAATGTTTGTATTGGAAAAAATACTTTTATGGTCAAATTTACTTGAAACTCGGGAGAAATGCTTTTCAATGCAAATAATGAGACACGCATTTCAGCGATTTCTAAATTTCAATCCCTAGAGATAAAAGGCGGTTGCAAAGTTTGTTTAGGAAAAAATATTTGGTATGCTCAAATTTACTTTAAACTTGGTAGAAATGCTCTGAAATGAAAATAATGAGTCACGTATATCAGTGATAACTAAAATTCAACCCCTAGAGGGATGAAAGGGAATTGCAAAATTTGAATGGAAAAAATACTTTTGTGGTCAAATTTACTTGAAACTTGGTATAAATGCTCTTCAATGCAAATAATCAGACATATATTTGAGCGATTACTAAAATTCAATCTCTAGAGGGATGAAAGGGGGTTGCAAAGTTTGTATGGGAAAAAAATACTTTTATGGACAAATTTACTTGAAACTTATTAGAAATGCTCTTCAATGCAAATAATGAGACACGTATTTCAGCGATTACTAAAACTCAACCCCTATAGGGATGAAAAGGGGTTGCAAAGTTTGTATGGGAAAAAATACTTTTATGGACAAATTTACTTGAAACTTGGTAGAAGCGCTCTTCAATGCAAATAATGAGACACGTATTTCGGCGATTACTAAAATTCAACCCCTAGAGGGATGAAAGGGGGTTGCAAAGTGTTTAAAGATAAAATATTTTTACGATCAAATTTACTTGAAACTTGGTAGGAATACTCTTCAATGCAAATAAGGAGACACGTACTTCAGCGATTACTAAAATTCAACCCCTAGAGGGATGAAAGTGGGTTGCAATGTTTGTATTGGAAAAAATACTTTTATGGTCAAATTTACTTGAAACTCGGGAGAAATGCTTTTCAATGCAAATAATGAGACACGCATTTCAGCGATTTCTAAATTTCAATCCCTAGAGATAAAAGGCGGTTGCAAAGTTTGTTTAGGAAAAAATATTTGGTATGCTCAAATTTACTTTAAACTTGGTAGAAATGCTCTGAAATGAAAATAATGAGTCACGTATATCAGTGATAACTAAAATTCAACCCCTAGAGGGATGAAAGGGAATTGCAAAATTTGAATGGAAAAAATACTTTTGTGGTCAAATTTACTTGAAACTTGGTATAAATGCTCTTCAATGCAAATAATCAGACATATATTTGAGCGATTACTAAAATTCAATCTCTAGAGGGATGAAAGGGGGTTGCAGTTTGAATGGAAAAAAATACTTTTATGGACAAATTTACTTGAAACTTGGTAGAAACGCTCTTCAATGCAAATAAGGGGTGAAAAGGGGTTGCAAAGTTTGTTTAGGAATAAATATTTGGTATGCTTAAATTTACTTTAAACTTGGTAGAAATGCTTGCTCTGCAATGAAAACAATGTGTCACGTGATAACTAAAATTCAAACCCTTGGGGGATGAAAGGGGGTTGCAAAGTTTCTACAGGAACGAATACTTTTATGTTCTGATTTATTAACTATCTATTTATTAACTTGGGATCTAAGACTACTGACTGTAAAGTTTGTATCGAAATTATGTAATATTCAAAGTTACATACCTTCAAGATATAAAAATGGGTATTATTATTACATACCTACTTACTTTCAACAGAAGTTCTGACTCTCCGCAGACGAAGTCGCGGGCGGAAAGCTAGTATTATGTATAAAACAATGAATATACTAAATAAATCATGCGTGCATTGAGCAGGAAAACGTTTCAAATCTCGGAATAACAAGAGTATTTTTTTTAAATATTTATGCTTAACTAATATTTATAACCGAGACCGAGGAGTATAACCTCCCCCCTTGCCTTGCATTTGTGGACTAAGAGAAAGCCTTCGATTCGATCGAGACCTGGGCTGTGCTGCAATTTCTCCAGCGGTGCCAAGTTGACTACCGATATATCGAAGTGTTGAAGTGTCTGTACGAAAACGCCACTATGTCTGTCCGACTACTGGACCAGAGCACGAAGCCTATTCATCTGCAGCGGGGAGTCAAACAAGGAGATGTGATTTCTCCGAAGCTGTTCACCGCTGCATTGGAGGATGCTTTTAAGGTTCTGGACTGGAAAAGACGAGGCATCAACACAAATGGCGAGTACATCACTCACCTTCGATTCGCTGACGATATCGTAGTCATGGCTGAGACCATGGAGGACCTCAGTGCAATGCTCGCTGACGTCAGTAGAGGTTCCGACCGAGTTGGCTTGAGGATGAACATGGACAAGACGAAGGTCATGTCCAATGTCCGCCAACTCCCGTGATAGTCGGAGGCTCTGCGCTCGAAGTTGTTGACGGTCCAGTTAGGTAGGTCCAACTTTGAGAAAGAGGTCACTCGTCGAATCCGACTCGGCTGGCCGGCGTTCGGGAAGCTTCGTAGCACCTTTTCGTCCAAATTACCGCAGTGTTTGAAGTCAAAAGTCTTTGACCTGTGTGTGTTGCCAGTGATGATTTACGGATCTGAGACGTGGGCGCTAACAATGGGCCTCATAAGGAAGCTCAAAGTCACTCAGAGGGCTATGGAGAGGGCTATGCTCGGAGTTTCTCTGCGCGATAGAATCAGAAATGATGATATCCGCAGTATAACTAAGGTTACCGACAAAGCCCGAAGAATAGCTAAACATAAGTGGCAGTGGGCGGGGTACATTGCTCGTAGGACTGATGGCCGATGGGGTCAGAAGGTTCTTGAGCGGCGTCCGCGGATTGGGAGACGAGCTGTAGGTAGGCCTCCAACAAGATGGAGTGACGACCTTGTAAAAGCGTGGGAACGAGATAGATGCGAAAAACACAAGACCGGTCTGAGTGGAGAGCCTTGGGGAGGCCTATGTCCAGCATTGGACGTCTTTCGGCTGACATGATGATGATGATGATGAATATTTAAATACACAAATTATTATTTTAAGACAACTACATTAAATAAATACAAAGTTTTCCGCAGTAAGTTTTCCTAATTATTTCTAAGAAATCGGAGAAAGGTGAATTGCCTTTCATCATTCACTACGGCAAACGTTTCACTTGGGGTTAGTTAACAATTACTGAGGCTTACTCGTAAGTGAAACCATTATGAGTTCAAAGCAAACTCGGGTAGCGATAGTTTGATGCCGTCGATCACTTATAGCTATGGTAATTTCAAGGAGGCTTGATGAAATAGGTTTTATGTTGATTATTATGATGAATTAGGAAACCTTCGATCAACAATACCAACTAGATAACGGGTCAGCGTAAAAAATACTTCTTGGTTACTAACGGCTCACTTGCGGCGTGAGGTCTTAATTTTGATTACTTAGTTCTGTTGACAGACAGCCAATATTAACACGCATCAAAATGCCACAATGTGCATTAAGAAGTTGCAAAAATAATTATCGAAAAAGAAATGTATCGGTCGGAGTGGCTTACTTTCGGTAAAATATGTAGAATATATTCTTTTCAAAGTTTACATTAACAAATAATGTCATAATTCCAACAAAATAACAATATTGAGACCTCAGCTAAGAATGTTTGGCCAAGGTCGGTCATTATCATTATACTCGTACGCGCAAACATAATGTTTAACGGAACAAATAGATGCATGGAGTGGTTTTTAGGGTTCCGTACCAAAATGATACTAAAGGAACCCTTATGGTGAGACTTCGTTGTCTGTCTGTCTGTCTGTATTTCACAGCAGGTTTTCTCAGCAACTACTTACAAATGATATCAACTTGAAATTTGGCATAGTTGTACAACTTGCTTAGAAGCATCTATTTGTAGTAAAAAAAATATGAAATTAATTTTATTAATAATTGAAAAGGGGTCTAGATAGCAGTTTTTTTTTAATATACTATGCCGTGCATCCAACCAAAGCTTTTGCATGTTTAAATAAAGGCACCAGGTAGGTACCAGGAGCGCAGAGGTAATTAGGAGGCTAGCACGGTGCAGCGCAGGCGGGCGGGCGGGCGCGCCCGACACAGCGCGGATGACTGTAGGTTAGGTAGGTACTTCTAATGTTTATGCACTTCTCGCCGTAAAAAGGGGTTGCCAGCCTCGTAACTGTCTATATGAACTCCGCCGGCAAACCCCTACTTCCCGGCCTCTGTAGTAATGTACTATTATCTTTTTTTTACTACCAATATCTTAAGCAAATTTTACCTATGAGATACTTACTCTGGAGTTGTAGACGAGATCACATCAAAAAGCCGCTTAGGTTGGGGTCTAAACAGTTCCTGGAATGGGCATAGGCATAGAAATACTAAACCCAGCGGTTGGTAACTGACGACATCTTCTATTTCTTCCATCTGCTTCACGAGTTTTTCGGCAAGTTTCCTGAATACTTCCAAGTTTCGTTCGTTTCTTATTGTTTCTATGTCCATTTCGTGTGCATCACGAAAATTACACATAAAACCATCCATTCTTCGAAGAAACGTCCAAACATTTTCGTAAGCACTTTTTACGGCAAAGGGTATAAAGGCGATATCGTCTATCATCTCTTTGTCCTGATTCATTAGGAAATACAAATTTGGTGCAACACCAGCTGACCAATCCACCTGTTTTCCCATGACCGTAGGCTGAACAAATATCTGCAACGTCTCGTCATTCAAATAGTTATGGAATGTTCTCACGTATTCATCCCAATAATTAGTAATTTTCTCCATATAGGTGCATATTAATTCTGGACTTGGATCAAGAGTCACTCGGCCACTCGGCAACACGCAGGCGTCCACTTGAAATAGGGCCCACTATAAAATATATTTTGCGTTACAAAAAAATCAAAAAAGCCAAGCAATGATGTTCGTAAAGTAATACTTAAATAAATAAAAAAACAAATACTATAGTACGCATTTATTCTCTGCGTCTGAGTTGGGAAAATTTGTGAAATATTCGTTCAGAAAAAAAGCTTTCGGTTCCGTGTGGTTCCGCTGGCCACGGAAAGACTATTTTGCCAACAAAATTATTCGATGACGTCAGTAATTTGTAACTTTTAGCCAAACGCAAATATTCCTAACGGCATATATTCCACATTAAACAATTTTTAATAATCATAATAAGCCGTATGTCAACTTCTCAATATAAAATGAACTTTTAGTCCGGGAGCTCACCGCAAGAAACACTAGCTGATGAAAAATAGAAAAAAAATATTGTAGGCGTAGCTGATCTTTAGTAGCTTCAACTGCTCTTGGTCGGCCGCGGCTTCGACAATCGTAAAAAAAAAGAGTCATCGAACAATTTTACGAACCTTGTATGGTGGATAGAGGCCTTCGCGTACAGTTAAATAACAATGGACGGCCAAATCCTGTGATGGCAGGTTCCGGTGTCCGACCGAATTTGTGATACCACTTTTTATAAAGCTACACGTACCTAACAATTTTACAGGTCTAAACTGGCAACACTGCTCAAATGGCTGGTCGTCATTGGTCGAAGTTGTGTCAAATGGAAACTTGTGACCTGTAAATTGTAATTTGTAGCTTTATAAAACAGGCCACTGACCGCTACATTTTACCTGATCGATAAATTGAATCAAAAAAGCCGATTTTAATAGCTTAATTAAAGCTGTTCACGTATGTCTTGGTCGGCGTCACCTTAGGCCTGGCAGTTTATGCAGTCCGACATAAAAAATAAAACAACACTGAAAATACGATTATTTTCATCTCCTAAACTATTATATTAACTTATTTTACATTATTTTATATTAGGTACATTTTTTTTTGACAAGTGTAATAGAATTTATTTCTATGATAATTTTGTCAAAAACTGTTTTTTAAATAATTAATTATCATAGTAGGAGCTTTAAAAGAAACAATATTTGCCGCGTGAGACGGTTTGCCGCATGAGCAGCAACTTACACTCGATGCACTGATAACCTATCTTATGTCTTTGCGGTGTATTTTGGTCTATTAATTTACCAATATTTACCTTGCACTTTTCTGTTTCTCTGGGTAAAACCTCGAGCACTTCGTCAACGGCTGAACCTTCTAACAAACTTCTCTGAGGCGTAAAAGCAAAATGTATTCTTAACATGTCCGCCATCATATAATTTGACCTTCTCGTCAAGCGATATAGCATGTAGTTGGTCATGTAGTCTGCTACCTTTATGAGACTGGAAATACAATGTTTATAGTTAAATAACAGTCAAAATTATAAATTTATTGAATCACATTGAAAATGCGTTGATAGGTCATACCATGCCAAACGTTCACAGTATTTCCTCTTATTGGCTTTTTCTGTGTACGACATGCCACCTGTTGGTTTACCTCTCACTAAGAGTAACGGTGGTATATTTCTGTCATCGTATACAAAACCTTGCTCGTAGAGGGCGGCGTGGCAAGCTTGCGTGACGATATCCAATACAACATACCTGTACTCGACAAGCTTTTCACGTATATATTCTATTCTTCTCAACTGTAATTTACATAGTTACAATACTTAGCATTCAAGCGGGTCACACGATGATTAACTAACAGAGGAACCTAACACCTACTCGTCCAAAACTATCAACCTACATATACCTTTTTTCGGAATTTAAGGTGGCTTATGTGTTAATTTAGGATATATCCCCATTCCTTCGCATTTGTAACAGTTGTGTGGTATAGAATCTACAATACGAAAAAACTAAGCCATTGATGATTACCTTCGAAATGCGAAAGTGCATTATTAAAGTATTAACAGACGTTCGAATATGGTGCGCTCCGAACCGACTGACGGTACCTACGGTGCGCTCGACACACCACACCACCGCACCGCATCAAAGACGGTCCAGTGCTTTCCGTGCTACTAGACAGTGATCACGTCGACATGCCTCCAAATTTATCAAAATAAGCTAAAATCGCGTTAGTAGTAGAATCCCACAAACACGGAAAATCTTTGTAAAGTTCTAATACTTCCACAATTGATCTTTTTTCAGTAATATTCACGGCCTTTTGGTCTGACGCCATTGAAAACATGTGTCTCACTCGGAGGTAGAATTGCGACTAAAGTGCTGAAAGGTGCGGTGGTTCGGCCACACGAGCGAACTTGGTGCGGACCGCACCAAATCCTGTGGAAATTTCATCAAACCACCGCACCGTCAATAATAATAATAATGTGCGGGGGACCGCTGAACATTCCATCGAATATGGTTCGGAGCACACCAAGGTCACGGTTCGGAGCGCTCCATAGTCGAACGTCTGTTAATACTTTTAGACGACTTCTACGAAAAGCCCGTTTTACATTGGTCAAGGAAAGTGGACTGGACAGTACAGTAATGTAAACCGATCGGACAGTAGCGAGTCAAGTTGCCTTGCCAGTGGATCCAAATAAAATCGCTTTCTATTTTTTCACTCCACTGTCCTTGCCACTGTATTTTAACAACAAAACCAAACATTAAACATTTTAAATTTCATATTACCTATGATAAAAAACGCGAATTCGGGACTGAATATAATAAATTAAAATGCAATAATTTTGCCAATATTAAATATATTACGAGCATTGACAAAATAAACAAATTGATTCTAATTTAAAAAGATTTTTTCGTATCCGTGATGTTTCTATTGCGAGCGAAAATCGTCACTAAAAAAACGACTTAAGCTATGCGCGCACGAGCGACGTTTGTCGCCGCGACAATACATCTCTCTTTTTCTGATTTCGAGCGTGCAAAAGAGACATAATGTACTGTCGCCGGCGACAAAAGTTGCTCGTGCGCGCATAGCCTTAAATAATCGACATTACCTGACTCTGAATGAGGCCTATAGTAAAAAAAAGGGTTCGCGCACCCACATATTAAATACCCTTGTAGATCTGACGTTTGAGTGTCTGGTGACCAACATTAATGTGTCGTCGCAGCCAATAAACAAGTTGGCTATCTGGCTCGTTCGTTACGTAGCAAGGGAGAGCAAATGTACTAATACGAGTATATACACTACCTAAAACACGTACCTACCTGTATTTCATAGAAATAGAAGAAAGCCGTATCCATATCTCGAGTGAGATCTGCAAATGATTTCATGTACATTTCGCAGCACATGGCCTGAATGCTAAGAAGAGCTTTTCCAAGCATTGGATTTAGAATAAACAAATTTTTGGCAAGTTTACTCCGGATCTTAGTATACTTCCTAAATAGTATTGATTTTCTCCAGACATAAAAAGCTTTCCAATATCTGTATACTCTGAAAAACTTGATCTGTAAAAAGAAACTTACAAATTTAAAAAACAACGCTCGCCAAAACAAGGTTAACTGTTTATTTATATATTTCAGAAATAAAAAAACAAACTAAATAAAACTACGTAGGCTTATTGGTTTACGTAAGTATTTTCTTTGATAATTAGGCAATTATGATAGATTGTCACGCTAAGTTGATAAAACATCTGCACAATACCTAAAGTTAACTATAGGTTTTTAACGATTAATGGCGAATGAACGAGGCTGCTGATTTGATGCTTAGAATAATAAGTCACAGAAACCCAGTCCAAGCTCACGTACACGTCAAAGTTTCATATTGCACATTGCACTATTGTAATTTGCGATAGGAAAAAGCTGCTGGACGTGATTTTAGTTCATTTTCCCTATTATTTTGTGTATTTATTTAATAAATCGATTTTTTATCAAAATATTTTCATAGATGGTTCTAAAGGGGCTTCTAAACGGGCCATATTTTCACTGCAATATGTGGCCGGCAACTATTGGTGTCCCTATCTTACTTACTCGTATGTTAGAGAAAGAGACCAATAGTTGCCGGCCACATATTGCAGTGAAAATATGGCCCGTTTAGAAGCCCCTTAAAAAATTAGTTTGTTGTTATAAGCGCCCTCTGTTGTTGAGTAGATGAACTATTACGTAAATGGACGAAACTCTGCATGTTTCCGTTGAAATGGGTTTTTTCTTCGATAATACAGGTGTGACCACACATGCGGGCGTGTCAAAAGTAGACTAAACGACTTGTTACCTGTAGCCCGTTTCACGAAGCTACAAGTTACAAATTACAAGCGGAACCCTCTTTCTAGCAAAAGGAGTTAGAAAGAGACTTCCGCTTGTAATTTGTGACTTGTAGCTTCGTGAAACGGGCCTCTGGAGGCAATGATAGTAGTAATTACAGTGCGATAGCTTTTAGAAGATGCTTCGGGTTTATACTTGTGTCTCACTCACTCTCATACGCTCGTATTAAGAGCGAGTGAGAGAGAAGTACAAACCCGAAGCACCTTCTAAATGCTCACAGACTGTATACCATTGTCGAGGCACTGATATAATGTTGTTAAAAGAGGTAGATATGTTTCGAGGTAACAAATAGAGAATGTCAGCCAGTTTAGATTTTTGGCTTATCGTATTCTTCATTAAAAACAAAAAATTGCTTTAAAAAAATCATGTCGATACGTCAAATACTTTTCGAGATATTGAATTTTAAACTTTGTATGCGGCGCTCGAAACTCGGCGGTTAGCGCTCACGGATGATGACGTCATCGTTCAACTGCGGTACGCGCCCTTATATGAACGAGTAAGTTTACAGGGCTATATATTTTTAACCGTAATAAGTAGCCAGTTGAAATTTTCACAGAATACGTGTTATTATAAAATCTATCGTTTAAAACTATAAAATGAACAATAAATCAAATCCCAAGAGGGGTCCCCATACAAGAAGCATGAAAAAAAATCTTTTGTTTTAGCATCTTTATACGGATTGTATTTTTATAATGACTTCTTATTTTGATGCTATTTTAAGCTTAAATTGTGGTCTAATTTTCATTGTTTACGACTAAATAGCAATCTTAAGTAAAACTTCGGCAAATATGTCCAACTATTTGATACACTTTTAAATACACTGTAAACGCTGTTTGAAACGGCGTAACTTTTTAGTCTATGACATTTATAAAGCAAAATTATATGTAGGTACAAGAAAAAATTTTGATTGCAAGAGTGTTTTGCTGTTTAGAGATAATTATCCTAGTCCAAACATGGTTTTAAAAAGTAAAACACCAGATGTAATGAAATTTCATACATTTTCGCGGCCGCTGCCGTTGGTAAATAGTAGGCTGTTTTTTTTTGCCTGGACCCGGAATTCAGAATTTCGCGGGCTAATTTTACAACAGTAAGGCAACATTTCCGAGCATGTGGGAGAAAAAGAGTATATATTTACAACCAGCATCTAATAGTCTTTAGCATCCAAAGTGCTAAATATATCGCAACACATCTTTATTCTTATAAGCATAAAGGTACGTGACAATATATAAGTACGCGGTTGTTTTGTTGTGTTAATAGCTTAATTACAAAGATCAGCATTCATCATCAGTGATTGGATTTCACGGTGCAACACGGCAGGGTATCAAGTAGAAATCTTAATATGGATATGAAATTGACCAAAACCCCGGGATCTGGTTCGAAAAGAAAATGCTAAGTATTGAGTCATGATATTTATAAATAGGCATTAGAATAAAATGTTATACGTGAAAAAGAACCGATTAAAAACAGACCATAACAATTGTATCCTATTAACAAACTAATAAAATAAAACATAATATTAATTGTGTGTAATGTTGTAATCTGATTCTGCCTCAATGAAAAACTTTAATGTAATGGTATACACCGTATATACATTTTATTTAAATATTCATACCCTAAGGCTATTTGGCAGATCAGTTTTAATCAGAGTAAATAAAACAACTTTTAAAATACTTATTTCAAACGAGACAAAGTTATTTAAATTGATTGCAGGTAATAAAATCAGAAACATCATCCTCCTTCTACAACATAGATCCCGGGACATATCCATATTAGCATAATGTTTGAGGTCATTCACCCCGTGATGCACAGGGAAATCCGATCACTGCTCATCATAGTTAATTAAGTTTTTGCGAGAAAAAGATTATACCTAAGCATGCATATGCATATCGATCATAAGTTAAGCAGGGGCCCTAATATGGCTGCGTTTATCGCGTGACCAAGTTTGGATAAGGCATCTGTCACCTTCTGACACGTAAATAAGTACGAGAGTGACGGATGCTTCATCCACATTTGATACGCGATATAGACGCAGCCATACTAGGCCCGCAGGCTCAGGTACCTATTAAATGTGTGATAAAGATGGATTTCCCGGTGAAACACGGGGTGAATGACCTCAAACATTATGCTAATATGGATATGTCCTGGGTTTGCGGGACTAATGTCATTAAAAGAGGGTAATGTTTCAAATTTTATCACAATATGATCATTTCCTTAATGTTTTAACGTTTTGTTTGGAATTAGTACATTACTGCACAGACCGGGAAATAGGCCGTTGCGGGACGAGTAAAGTTAGCGTGGCCGAGACGCAGTCGAGGCCGCGCTATATACGAGTCCAGCAACCGCCCTTCCCGGTCGAGGCTTGTATAGTGCTTTTCTCCAACAATGCGAGAAAATATAACACAAGTTGTTAAAATATTAAACACAGGTCAAAATTTCCTTGAAAAAAAAGAACAGAAACACATACGATTAAAAGTACTGAAACAAAGCATTAAATAAAATCACACATTTAAACGTCATAAATTAAATTTCAATAAAATATGGTTTAAATTAGAACATTTATTAGGTACGCGTTTATGTTATTTCGGCAATTTATTTTGTTTATGAACACAATTTCTATAAAAAAAAACGTCGAACTGTTTGATACTCTTTTAAATACGCTGTAAACGCTGTTTGAAAATGTTTAACTTTTTAGTCTATGACATTTAAAAAGTAAAATATACAAGGAAGAATTTTGATTGCACGAGTGTTTGGCTGTTTGGAGTTAGTTATCCTAGTCCAAACATGGTTTTAAAAAGTAAAACACCAGGTACGTAGGTACATTTTCGCGGCCCCTGCCACTGGTAAAAAATAACTTTTTTTTTTTAATTTTGCCTGGACCTGGAACTCAGAACTTCGCGGGCTGATTTTGCGACTGTAAGGTTAACATTTCCGAGCATGTGGGAGAAAAAATATTTTTACTGCGCGTATATATATAGGTACGTGCATTTATATTTTTTAATTACTCTGTCTGTACAAAACTGATCTGCAAATTAGGCTTTGGTGAATATAGATAAAAGATATAATACGGTACGCATAATCAATTTACATCACTACACACAAATATTTTATTTTATTAGTTTGTATGAAATTTAAATAGCATACAATTATTTTCTCAATATTTTCTACTTTCAATCGATTTGTTTACACGTCTAAATCCTATCCTAATGCCTATGTATAAATATCCCAACAATTGCATTTTCTTTTCGAACCAGATACCGGGATTTTGGCAGTTGGCATTTTTGCATCATAATTTAAATACCGTAAAACGGGGCTATTTGGGAATCACGAGGCTACTTGGAACTAAGTAATCATAAGCTTTTAGTTGATATATTTTTTGTCATGGCTATGATAGAACTGTAAAACTTGGTGTCAAGCGAAGTTTTCAGTTCTACCATTGCCAAGACAAACATATATATCAACTTAAAGCTTATAATTAGGTACTCGATTCCAAATAGCCTCGTGATTCCAAATAGCCCCGTTTTACGGTACGGTAATCATTAAAATCTTATTATTTTTGTTGTAATTATAAACAACTGTTTGACACTACGTCAGAAAGTCGACTGATAGAGAGTTCGGCTCTAATGCGCTTATTACACATTCCTAAATTAGTCACTTACAAGAGGGACGCAGCAATACGTTGGAACGAGATGGAGATATTTCCATACATATTTAACGTATTGCGGCATCCCTCTTGTTAGTGACTAATTTAGGAAGGTGTAACAAGCCCTTAAGTATTAGCTCCACACCCGCCGGCACTAAGTCAGGCCGTTATTACATTTCGATGATATTACCATATAAAAATTACAAAAATACTGGGATGACTACCAATATTCCTAATAAGTATGATCAATTTCAAAATTGCCTTAGGAGGGTCGTTCATAAGTCATACTGCATTTACCGTATCGATAGAAAAAAAAATGAAATTTCAAGAGACTGTTGTACAACTGCACAGCGGGCATGCCGAGTTAGCAACATCGAGTGAGGTATTCCAGGTTCTTGAAGAGTAGGTACGCGCGCAGATTGTATTAATTAAAAACCAAAAATGACATCAACAAAGGACAAAGGACGGATTTTATATAGCAACTGTCTTACTTTCGTAATGTGCATGTGCAAGATACGTGAGAACGATGGAAAAAAGTGTAGTTAAACTAGCATAGTGTCGGAATGTGATGTGAAAGCAATAAAAAGGTAGGTAAGTACCTACTACCTATCCTTAACCTTTTGAACGCCTTTGACTTGATACAAACGTCGTCCTCACACGCCAATGACAGCTTAAAACCACAGCTAATGTCAACCTTACGTCACAAATACTCGGGTCTATCTTGCACTGTATCTGTGACCACTACTACATAGGTCGATGGCGTGGTAGGCACGACAGTACACGACCACTTTAGTGGTTCTTGGCGTTCAAAGGGTTAATGCACACACTGATCGTGTTGTTTTAACAACTTAGAGTTCCGATCCAAAATGCACTTACTTATTCAAATGTTGAAATAGTCATTATTAAGTACCTAGTTAAAACGAGTTTTTAAAGCACTCAATTGATCTCTGTACTTAACACTTAATCATCCATTGCCTGGGATATCAACGCAAGTCTTACAATTAATTTGAAGTTAAATCAAATGTTTACTTACATCTGTCAGTTCAACAAATATGGTATACTCTTGTTCCCAAGCGGGAAGGCCAGTGAAGACCATTTCCTTTGTGTAATGTGTTACTCCGCAAGGGCTTATGGTCAAATAATTCTTCTTGTCTATTTCGTCATAGGGGACCACGCTTCAAGAAATTTTAACTTTTATTAATCGTGTAATGCGTAATCAAAGTGTAATTTTATTTTAATTCTGCTACTATCCCATCAAAACAATAATATGTACAAAAATGCACAAGTGTCGCAACGCAGTTCTTCTGCTGTAAAAAGTTGTGAAATCGAACGTAAACCAAGTCGGTTAATACAGTGTCGTAGCCAGGCGCTTACGATATTTATGATGTTAAAGTAAGATAGGAACTAGAATAGGTACTTACTTAAGATAATAAGGCGTAAAATAAACATTCTCTGGGTGGACTGCGTATACCATGTACAGGAAGCCACATTCTGGGTGGTCTCTTACGTATTTTATGACTTCTTTTTGAGATGCAACTACAGGTTTTATTTTAAGAGGATCCTTGGTTTTCTGTTCGTTTTCACCTGACTCCTCAGATTCTTTAATTTTAATTCCTTTTTTCTTTTTCGTATTACCTGAAGAGGATGCAGCAGATGTTAAATAGCAGTATTAAGTATACTTCCAAAGTTGTAGGTGGGGCGGTAGCAACAAATTGTATAACCTAAGTAACAAAATAAAAATTAAACAAAAAGAAGTCCTGTCTTCAAAGGCTTATAATAACATTACTTCTTACGGACTTGCCCCTGGACAAAAAATCTGGCCAACTTCGTGACGTCGCAAAGACGTGATCAGTCTTGCGCCAACTCTGAATCCGCGAAGTTGTCAATAAATTAAAGTGTAAAATGCCGAATTGTGTTGTAATGAAATCTGTGAGATAGTGCTATTTAGTGCGACATAGTTTGTAAGAAATCTGAAACATAGCAATAATGTTGCTTGGCCAAACCATGTGACATTTTTGCTCGTACGACCCAATGACCTTCTATACACAAGGACTTCTTAATAGTAGGGGAGCCCAAGAGGGGATTTCGGGATTTACTCGAGCGCGGCAGATTAATAAAAGGGGGCATCCTTGTACCGTGCGTGTTGAGTACCTCCAGCATACAGGGTGTCCCAGAAACCGACGTCAACCTGTCTAGGGCTGATAGAGCAGCTAAAAAGCTATCGAATTAACCCCTATGCATATTCAGCGATTTTAGCTAGTTTCGGAAATATTGATCATTTAAACCTGAATTTTTGCAAATTTCTCTTATGTCCATATGTCACTAAACATAATTAATTTCATGTTTTTTTTTAATGTATATTTTTTAAGTAATCACATAAAGTTTGTTTCTCCATACTAGGTATCCCCAGTGTTTGCTTTTAACTTTGTATGGAAACTAAAAACTAAAGTGAACTATCATAGTATTTTCATAAACTATACTTACTGAGGCTATCACTCAAAACAAGTGGTTGCAACTTAGATTGTTTATTATCCAGCAACCTCTTTTCTTGAGCTTCAGCAAAACCAGTCTAAAAACATACATAAAGAGCTTAACAAAACAAGCAATTCAATTGAATAAGTTCTGAAACTTTAACTTATTTTTAAAACTTAATTATATTTTACTCATTATGTTACTTGCGAGCAGTCGCCAGCAAAGTAATTGGCGGATTGGGTTGGGTTACATCTTATCGAACTGCCCTGCTGATTTAGGTATTGATGTGCATCCACTTATTTATAATTATGAGATCATTATAATGAATGTCTTTGAGAAACCCAAAGAACCAGTATGTCGTCGAGTTGCATTTTGGCAATAATATGGTTGGGCTAGATACACTTCCCCATATCAGGGTTCACCAGACTCACGGTGAACCAGTGAACATACAAAAAAAATGTATTAGTACCACTACTTGAATAGCGGATACCCGACCTCTTGCAAGGTAAAATATCTAATTTTATTCGGCTATTAGCTTTTTCACCAATTCTCATCTATATGAGTAACTTATATTATTCGCTCTTCACTGAGTTTGTCGTCGTTGTGTTCTACATGAGACGTTACGTTATCTGAAATAACTTGACAGTTTGCGCCAAGTGTTTATTTTATTATTTTATATACCGTTGATCTCAGTGGATGTACCCTAAAAACATCTATGTCCAGAATCTCTCACCTAAAGAATGAGCAGGCTGCACAAAAAAGCCATCTTTCGCTACATTCCTCTTGTAATGCTCGTTCCTCACGGATAGATTTGGTTGCTTCGGGTTAAAAATACGACATTTTACAACGTGTTAATTTTTAACCTAGTTAATAATCCGCGGCTTGAATATTAGGAGCGTGCATAAACATATTTCAAAGTAAAATATAATTACCAGCGGTTCCGGTTCCTGTTTCACGTATTCGATTTTATCCAATAATTTCCTGTGCGGTAAATGAAATGGTATATCACGAGGCTTTCTGTAAAAATATGGTACCTACATTACTGAGGAGACACGGAAGATAGCCGTATGAGTAGGGACGAGTATGACTTGCGCCTCGGCCTGTTGCTGGGCTCGTGTATACACCAGTCCAGGGACCCTATTCTCGTGACTTCGAGATGTTTTTTCATGCGATATGCACTGTCAACTGCGTACATTTTTTTGACATATCTCGCATGAAAAATCATCTCGCACTCACGAGAATTGGGTCCCAGGGACCGGAGTTTCTCCAAGAGTGCGAGAAAATGTTGATATAATACAATTGTTAATATAATTAAGTTAAGGACCGTCCCAAAATTGCCTTAATTTTTTTTGGAGTGTTCAGAAAGTCACGATATAGATGTGCTAAGCGGAAATAAAAATGTATATTGACAATACATGCCACAACGGTGTCCAATGTTTCTTATGTTTCAAACTATTCAATTTCTTACACTGAAGATAATGCAGATTTACAGTAAAAGGTGGGTATTATCTTATTTGACAGTAGATCTACATAGATATTTTGATTTTATTTTAAAATTACTCCTGTTACAACTGTGTGTTAGAAATATAAATAACATTAGAGAAATACCTAAATCTGGATGGATTTAATATTTGTATAATAATATTTATTACCTACCATACTACAAAATTCATTAAAACTGACGTAACATTCTACAAAATTATCGTTTTCTGAACTATCTCCACTATTATAATCAGAGCTATCAGAATTAACATAATTTTGATGTTCTGCTGATGGATATTGCGGTGTGGTAGTTATTTGGTAGTGCACTACCATACCTAGGAACTACCAATGGAACCCTAACCCTCCATAGAACGGTGTAGTGTAACAGTGACATTTACAAAAATGAAAAAATAATTACTGTTAACTCATGCTTACTATTAGGCGTTGAAATTGACTCGTGCATGAATTGGAAAGCACATCTGGGAAAAATCTCCGGAAAACTCTCCAGATTCACTTATGCCTTATATGAATTTAAAAAATGTACTGATGTGAAAACGGCCATTACAGCGTACTATGCTTACGCGCACTCCTGGCTGAGTTACGGAGTTATTTTGTGGGGAAACAGTACGGATGTCGCAAAAGTGTTTATACTACAAAAGAAGTGTGTAAGGATATTAGCAAATATTACAGACCGAGAGAGCTGTCGGCCATACTTTAAAACATTCGAAATCCTTACATTAACTTCACTATACATCTTAGAAATATGTAAGTTTATAAAAAAAGAGAAACACCTATTTAACGTAAAAAGGGATGACTGTTTGAGGTCCCAGAATTTAAGAAAAAGAAATAAATTAGTTACTTAGTTATTTTACAAATATGAAAATGGTGTATTCGGGTACACAACATATGGCTGTAAAGATATATAATCATATACCTATAGAAATAAGGGAAATTGATAAAGATATATTATTTTGTAATAAACTAAAAAAATATCTGTTAGAAAACTGTTTTTATAACTTAGATGAGTTTTTTTTTGTTAATAAATAAAAGCTAACAAGATAGTTTTGTATAAGAATATAATAAAATTAAATACAATAATACTAAGCTGCCTGCAAAAATTAGAATTAGTCTTTTATGTATTAAGTATATTGCTGTGCCCTAACGGGATTTATGCTGGATCATTGTACAATAACATTTAAGAACTTGTAAAACCCATAAAATGCAAATAAATGAATTATGAATTATGAATTATGAATTATGTTAACAAGGAGATAAAAAATAGGCACGGTGTTAGGAGCTGGAGAATCAGTGGTTGGTTCGAGAGTTCAATCAGCTCCTCGCTTCTAACCCCATACCACTCGTAATGCATGATATTTTGCCGACCCTTTAGTAGGGGGGAGAGAGGAGAGATCAGCGGTCTTCTACATCGACATCTTCGTCTTCTACATCTGCAGGTACACCGTTTATGCATGAACCCAAGCAGCAGAAGCATATAAGACTGCATGAAATACCGGCGTTTCGACATCGGCGTTTTCCAGTGCAACCACTTTTGCAGCGATAAAAAATTGAAGTCGATGTAGAAGACGATGAGTAACATAATAAAGACGAACTGATTTGCTTTTTCTATTATTAAATTAAAAAATAAAACCTATTTCGTTTTTATTTCTTAAATCTTCTATATATCTCCTTGTGAACTTAAACACCCTGTAGCTCCTAAAGTATTGTTCTTACGAGTAAAAATTAATAAGGAAAGTTTTGAAGAAAATTGTATGTAGTACTTTTGTCGGAAGTAATCATAATGATATTCGTACAGATATTCGAGATATGAGCAAAACTCTGAAAAAAGTACCTTTACCCCCCCCATGCACCCTCAGCAAACCCCCCACCCTTGAGGACTTTTAGTATACTCATCTGGATACCGCAAGGTATAACTGTACCAATTTACAAAACTAAACAAAATATTTCATTGCCCATAATCCGCTTAATTTGAACGGGCTAGGTATAAACCTTCGGTCGGACAAAAGAAAACTAACAAACCTACCTTTCTTATAATTCCTATAAATAATGTTGGTAAGGTTTGTTTGCCCTCGAGCCCCTCTTTGCAAATAAGGGTATACCAAATTATCATGTTTAGGTACTGTAGCTTTACATTTTACTTACCTGGTATGCCATGTTGGAGCTTTTCTAACATTTCTTTGTAATGTTTCAATTGCTGGTAATGTTGACACATTAGTTTGTATCAAACGCTTTGCATTCGAGTCTGACATAGTATAAATATATATATATTTATACTAATATATATATCAAATTATCAGCTCTATTTCAGAGCATAACGAAAGATACTGCTCAAAGCTTCAGATCTTAATTCCTTGAAACTCAATCAATAACGGAGCGGAATATAATATTACATATAGTTCAACTTGTTTACAAATCGCAGTTAGCAACCAGACATTCAATGAAGTATCCTTGGCAGTTTGTAAACACGCATAAAGTCAAACTTTGACGTAGGTATTCTGCAAACAGTTGGAATATTATGGCAAAACATCAATGCCGATTGCTGCCATAAGTTGACAAACAAGGCGGCTAACTGCAATAATGTAGTACAACTAATTAATAAATAAATTAATAAATTACAAACTACTGGCTCCGATGCGCGACTCAGAAAGTATTTTCAAACTACCAAAAACTCATGCTAACCTAGTGCAAATGTTTTCAGAATCGCTTCTAACATTGAGGAACTTGAGTAGGGTCACGCAAAAACTGACCCCTCGGTGTTTAAAATGGTCATTATTTAAATATTACGCAAAGTACCTATTAGTAAAATTATTCAGAGAATTTTACTGGTTTAGGCCGGCCGCATACGTTCGTTTTCCGCATACGGTTTCCGAATACGTTTTCCGCATTCGGACATCCGCGGCCGGCCGCATACGTTTTCCGAATACGGTTTAATATTAAATCTCTTTTTGGTACCTATCGTGTTTTTAATAGACTAGGTAGTAAATGAAGCCAAATAATATTGATACTTTAAGTTCCTTTGTACATTTGCAGGAACTTTACTTATTTGGCTTTTATGTCTTAAACGTAAAAGTCCATTTAAAAACCTTAATAATGAGGTGCCATTTAATTCCAGGATTATTTATTGCCACCGCCTGTGTAGCACGGTCTTCATGATGTAGTGCGTAGGCTTGCTGGACGTCAATAATTATTATTATTACCGTGATGGACTTGCACGACCGAATTTTCGTCCATCGAGCCCCCCACTACTTCTCGCACGACGTGCGGCTGGATGGCGCGTAGGCATGACGTACGTCAGTTGAATCATGCATCGTGCGTGCTTGGTAATGCGTAGACTTGACGTCCGTCATTTTTTTTTTATATTTTTTCTTGACCATTGATGCTAGGTCATTCAGACGACGTCCGTCAAATCTTCGCAGTGTTGCCAGATCTCAAAGCAGAGCTACTGATTTTGGGATGTGTCTACAGCTCTACGGTTTTTCCAAAAATCCCACAGGATATTAGAATTTCGTTTGTGAAATAAAAAAAATATATTATACACATAAGGTTCTTGAAGCGAGTGTATTCTATTTCTGTGTTAGGAGCCACAATTTCTGAACGAAACGAAATGAGCGAAGTAGGAATATGCGGTCTGTGACAGCATGAAGGATATTTTGCACGATAGTGCGTACAGTACATCGGGCCTGACGGTCGTGCGCGGTTGTCCTTCCAAGTTAGCTAGTACGTAGGGACCTTAAGCAACTATACGTCATTGAATTTTGGAAGTCATTTTCATCTAAGTAGCTAAAAAGATTGATTGATTCATCTAAGTAGAGTCTGTCTAATGAAAGATGAACCTGTAAAAAACCGGCAAATTCAAAAATCTTCATATGGTATTACCGATCAATGTCGGAATAAACGATTTTGATACTTTCTTATTTTGTTTATTTTCATGGGCACAAAGGAAGAGGAAACGCGTACTTTTTCACAATACTAAGGCCCGTATTAATAAACTATCGGTACTCAAGTCTACTAATAGCGCACTCAAATGTCCGTTTGTCCATAGTAAGACCACACACGGTTTGATATTTAAGTACACTTAATTAATAGAAGCCCGTCTTACTACTTAATACGTATGGGTGGATCAACTTTTTTGTAGTTGTTATGCCGTAAGCCAGGAGACAACAGTGATAGAGTTTCTTAGAAAAAATGTTTTATAATGTATACTTCTAGCACACTCAGGAGAAAAGCCATAAAATAAAGGTAGTGGACTTATATCATCTGAAATCATAGTTTTAATGAGTGACCCAGGAAACGAACTACAAAGAATTATCTACCAGAATCATATGAAAAAAGGGAAATTCAAAACTCCGGGGTAATAGGATTTATAGGTCTTGATACTTGATTTTCCATCAGTCCAATAAAAGTATGATGTGGTGGACTCAGTCCGCGTAGAAGTCTTTATTTCTTTAAAAAATATTCCATTTTCCAGGATAAAATTTAAATATCACGTCTGGGCAATTAACTATCTACCAATAAACCAATATTTATAATATTAATTAATAACGGTAATTACCTACCTAACCCTTAAAACCAACTTAAAACCAACTTTGGACTTGCATTTCTTATTGTTTAAGTATTAAGGTTAAATTAAAACAATCATGTGCATTATGTATTTATAAGAATTTAGTTGAAAATGACTTCAAAAACTCAATGACGTATCGTTGCTTAGTTAACAATAACGCATCAATTTTGAATTTTCTATTACATTAAATTAACTCCTAATTCATGTTTAATCGTTGATTTACGCGGTTATGTTAGCCAAGCGACTTTAATGTAAACCAATTTCGTATTTTGAGGAAATGTGAGGTATTTCTTTTTTTTTCTATTTCTCATAAAAACGTCATGAAGACCGTGCCACAGCCACACAGGCGGTGGCAATAAATAATCCTGGAATTACATGGCACTCATTATTAAGGTTTCTAAATGGACTTTTAAGTTCCAGAGGCTCTACTTTGAAATCAGTAATTCGAACTTCGGATAGCCCCGTCACTTTCTCGCGAATTAGTGACGCGTCGAGAGCAAAAGGGATAGCAATAGACGAAGTTCGAATTACGGATTTCAAAGTAGAGCCTCAGATATAAAAGCCAAATGGAGTTATAACGTTCCTGCAAAGGTACAAAGGTACTTAAAGTATCAATATTATTTGGCCTCATTTACTAGTCTATTAAAAACACGCCACTAAGTGCAGTGTTCACCAACAATTAAACGGACGGTTAAGGGTTTAACGGTTGTCAAATGTATTGACTAACAGCTGATTAAGACTTAACCGTCTGTTAAATTGGTTGGTGAACTCAGCCCTAAACCAACTATTGTGTTTGATTTACCTAGGTACATCTTCTTGCTCACAATTTTTACACAGTACACATGAATAAGGATATTTTTTGCCTGAGATCGAAGAGCTTTATGTGCATTTTTCTGATAACTACCGCTATATTTGAGTATTTATTATTATTTATTTATTTATTTAATGGCGTCTACATAATAACGTTATTTTGCCAATGTCAAGTTGTCAAGTATATAAAAGCAACGTTGTACGGTGAATCCTGTCCTGTCGTCGAATTCTTCCAGTCATAGTCGTTATGACCCTTGAAGATGGCGAGCATCCACTTCAATGGCTTGGTGTGATCTTGACCGCTTACTCGTTTGCATCTTTTCACTGTTATTTAATTCAATGCAAGTTCTTCATCAATGTTAATTACAAGTTGTCCCGCGAAACTGCTCTGGATTTGCGAACCAAAATCAACGATAAAGTAATTTATAAAAAAATATATATATTTTTAATAATATTAATATCAGGGGACAATGTCACACCAATTGACCTAGTCCCAAACTAAGCTCTAGGCTTGTACCTTACTATGGGTACCTACTAGACAACGATAAACATACTTATATAGATAAATATATACTTAAATACATAGAAAACATCCATGACGCAGAAACAAATATTCGCGCTCATCACACAAATATCTGCCCTTACCGGGATTTGAACCCAGGACCGCTAGCTTCGTAGGCAGGGTCACTACCAACTAGGCCAGCGCGTCGTCATATTAGACAGATGTTTTCAGAATGACAGCCAGCCATATATTTGAGTAAAAACAACAAGCCATAACAAACTCTGACAAGCGGTGAAATTTGAATTGACAGGCGTATGGTAACATTGCCATATGAAAATCGATTTATTTTTGCTTTGAAATTTTTCATGAGTTTCTGGTAGACTTATACCTATTTTTATTATTATATTAGTGGTGACTATTATTTATATCTTTTAATATTTGAGTAGCTTAGTTTTACTTTAATTTAAATACCTACGTTTAGTTTTAATTTTTAATTGTATTAATGTTGAATTCTGTAAATATTGGTGTCATAAATCGTTAAACGTACATTTAGTCTGTCTCGGTTTTTTATTTCTAGCAACACTGGAAACAAACAATAAAAAAGTAAAAACTAAGAGTACACGGACGGTTGGCGCAATTTGCGCGAAAAATATTAAAATAATTGTTTATAACAGAGTGATAATAATGTAGTGGCATTATATTGTTCCTTGGGAATTGTGCCACTCAAGTGTTAAGTGTTATTTTATTAAAACGGCTTATGGTGTGTTGAATTACATTATAGTCTAGTCGTGGTAGTTGAAGACAACTTTCACCTTAGGTACCAGATTATCAATATTTCATTTTTATCTTGGCCGAAAACCCAAAATGTTCGTTTAAATATATATTTTTACATCATTAGTTTATCGTTCAGTTCGTGGATAATTTACTTCAAATATCCTTGCTGTTTACTGGACTGCTTACCCGTTTCGAGTACGTATGTGATGATACTGGTGATCGTTAGTCAATGTATTTGTGTTCATTCCTATTTTATTACTCTTTTAACACCTACTTCGTACTGTTTCATTATAGTAACGAACTAAGGTTAGTGGATAGGAAAGTGAAATTGTCCAACATATGTACTTTATTCAGTTCTTTCTATGTAATTCACTATTACATTATATAAGCATTATTAAGTATTGCATACTTACCTTTTCTTTACATAACTTTAAAGGTGCCCTGGTATTGATTCTTACATGATTTTAGGTAGTCCAATGGGTTCATAAAGCCTTAAGGAAGCAGTCCCTGCTGAGTATTGATAGGTTTTGAGGAATTGAATGGCTATGTATTACTACGCAAGTAAGCTGAATGAAGCATCATGTAGCGGGTGTAATATCAAAGTGCCCCCTCCGCCTAGTGAGCCTGCCCCTGTCCCTCCACCGCCTGCTGACCATGCTCCGCTCCCACCTGATCCGGTTCTGTTGCATGGCAGTGGTCTTTCCTACTATGATGTAAGTTAACATATTTATAATGTATAATACTAGTTGTATTTTGTACAGCAATCCTTTTAGGCAAAATGCTCTTTAATGGTCTTTCATAAATCTACTAACACAGAAAAAAACTGATTTTCTTTCAAGTTTCAACTAATTAATCATTGTGTCTTATTTACTAAAACAATACTAAAAGATGTATATTTTGTCTGCATACATTTCAGGACATACCTATGTATGTGCTGTTAATATTTCTGCTGTGCCAGGGTATTAGGTGCTCTCCCATTTATATACTTACACCCTTTATATAGGGTAAACCACCCTAATATCGGCCCTTAGACCTTTTTCTGTTTTAAACTACTAATAATGTCTCAATCTGCTATATAAGGGGTAAACATAGTTTTTAACCCATTGTGAAATTTAATTGGCTTCCTATTCTTACGTAAAATTTGAAAAATAACCTAGTTGTTTAATTATGATTTATTTTATCAATACATTCCAATTTTCCCCAGTATCGGCCCCTTTTGCCTAAAGCCGACCAGATTTTTTCCTTATATCGGAATATGCAAAATGTATGGTTAAACACTGGTTCTAATTCTAACAGTGAAAAAAAGTGGACAAAACGGGGCTCATTTGAAAAAAAAAATTCAAACATCGATTTGTCAACATATTATAATATATTTATAACCAGTCTTCAAAATTATTATTGTATAGGTACAATTGAGATCAAATAATAAAAAAACACATAAATTCAACACAATAATAAATTATTATTTTTGAGAAAAACCGTCTTTTAAAATGTACACAAATAAGTAGCGAAAAAAATGTCTCCACGAGACTTCATGACACTGACCCACAGTCATAGGACCTATCAAGGAAAACAAAAATACACAACAACAAAAGAAGGAAAACCTGTGTCCTCAAATTTATTATTTAAACCCAGCGTGCATACCTAATAATAGATACATAGATACCTCATTAAGTCTAGTACCTATTGTAAAATAACAAACGAAGCTGCCTCTGCCGGTTTTAGGATTCGTTGTTAAAAAATGATCGTCTAATATGGGCCGGGGCGGTCGATATTTGGATTTGTACTAATAAACAGAAACCTAACTCCGGCCTCTTAAAATTACCATAAAACATATTTTTTTCATTGAAATAAGTATGTTAGACGACGATTTATTTTGTTATGTATCGACAACAAGCAACACTCATTACTCTCAATGAATATTATACGCTAAAATCGCTTCTCCCAAAATTTCGTCCACAGTCAGTCCGAGAACAAAAGGCCGCCGACAGGCACACGCTCGTACGCCTCCGCGTTCTACGACCGCCTGAATATACTATAGCACACAGAACACCGTCATGTTGATATTGTCTATTGTGTATGACATAAGGTCTATTTTGGTGCAATAATATCCTAACATTATTAGACGTTTCTTAATTTACGCCACGATTTCTTCGACACGGCCGATATTAGGACGGAGCCGGAATTAAGGCGGTTTACCCTATTTGTGTTTTTCATCAAGCATAGGGAATGTGTTGAGAAATATTTTTATTCTATACAAATATTATATAATAATATGTAAGAACAATATAATTTAATAGGTTTTTTATTTTTTAGAATGATGATTACTATTCTATGGTAAGAGGTAATAAATTCATGTCGGAGAACTCCTGCAAACACCTGGTGATGAATGGTGGTGTAAACTTTGTTACTACCCAAAAAGGGGATAACTCTCAGGTAAATTTCTATTAAATTTATGATTAATAAAAGTTTTTTTGTAAAGTTTAGTTAGGTACATGTTACTGTTTAATGATAAATGCCGTACAGTTACCGGCAATAATGTACACTGTGCCTGGCACATACCCGAAGGATTTTAACAGCGTGTTCTTAAGTTAATTTGGAGTTAAAAATGACGTATAAAGTAGGCTCAATTTGGTCAAGTTTTTGAGATTTATATCAATTTTTATGAATAAAACTTGTTACAAAAACTTTGGTGGAATAGACCCTTATAACTAAATCAAATGAACTGAATTTTTAATTATTGCTTAAGTATATATGATTGTAATAAGTTCCATTCACGAATTTAGTTTTCATCGAACTTGGGCGTGTAGCTCAGAAGAAAAATATGTTACACACATTTACTTGCAAAAAATTCTAAATCATTACAAAATTTAACTGCGGCGCATAGTCGAGTCGCTTCGAATCAAAGTGTACGTAGGTACTTAGATTTTCCTTCAGTGGCACTCGAAGACGCTAAGCACGAAATGATGCCAAAGAGACAGTCCCAGCCATATTGAACCCAGTGCAGCGCCCTGTCATGCCACACACGTAGATACGAGTTAATACTTAGTTTTGTTCATTGTGGCGCATGGTAAAGTTATGTCGCGTGGGATGAAGCGGCGATTAGTTACTTCTAGTGGTTTTAGCGTTTTAACTGACTTTCCGTTCATATTATAAGTGCTGTTTTGGCTTTAACAGGTAGGGAAAAAATGTCAATACATAGCTTAGTCAGCCGATGGACTCATTTGAAGACTCTGCTAACCCATTCGTCCACTTCGGTCGCGAAGTCGCTGCAGGTGCCCTGAATATGGCAGAGGCCTCCCAACTTAAAGTGTGGCCCACTCTTAGTTACACTGAGCTTTGCTAGTCCTAACATGTATTTAGTGGGGTCCAGGGCAAGTGAGGCCAGATCACTCTCGCCACTACTGCAAAAGAGGTGAAGTAGGTATGCCACCACTGATACCAACAACGGTCTCCATTGTTCGTTTGGCGCCATCGGCATCGGTCATATCGGTATTACGTTTATCATGCAATCATGACATCACAAATGGAATATCAACGAATTTGAAACTCGTATAAATTAAAGTGCACCATCACTTTTTAAGTTGCTATTTATTTTATTGATCTAATGTACAAAATTAATTGGAGCGTACGTTATGCACCGATTTGTGTAAAGACACATGTATCTGAAATACGGTGCTTGTGAGACGAGCCTTTAAATTATTTAGCATTTAAAAAGGATTTATGAATGACACTTCTACTAAATCCTGTTTTGAAATAATCTATGCTTATGACGCTAACTATAGGTACAGTATGTTAACATCTTCTACATAGGTACATAACTTTCCAGGGCATTTCCCGTAAACAAGTGCTAATTACAAATAAAGCGTTCCCAGCTCGTCCTTAGGATTTGTTTCCTGGAGAAGCGAAAATATTCCATTAAAATTGTGTGAAAAAAAATATATTTAAAAAACCCGAATTCGACCTATGTTAATATAACATTTTTAACTCAGGAACACGCTGTTAAAATTCATCGGGTAGGTACGTCCCGGGCACGGTGTATATCCTGCATTATGCTCGGCTGTATCTGACACTCTCTTACGCCTCTAGTAATATAGACATGTCAAATATTTTTGATCCTAATGTTGGATAATTTACTGGTGACTGTACAAAAGCAACTTTTACTGTAGATATATGGATATACCTCGTGTGTTCATAAGTTTTGACACACTTTTACTTTAAACAATAAAACAATAATTCTGGTAGCTGTCTAATTATTATTTCAATTTTGGATACATTATATTTGTAGGTTTTTATTATTTATTTTAATTAATTTTGTTGTGATGGCGGGAGCAAAATAATTACTTGCGACTGCCATTTCGCAACTTATGGCGGGAAAAAAACAATGGAGATTTTCCGTGTCTTAAAATGTTTTGGGATTAGCCGAATCTTTATATATTACACCATAAAACGTTACAAGGAGACTCATTCTCTGAAAAATCGCCAAAGGAGTGGTCGCCCGCGGTCTGTAAGGACAATTGCGAACACCAAAATAATCAGAGAGCTACTTCGCCGAAATTCATGTCGCACCCAGAAAAAAATCGTTCCGCAAACTAACATTTCACGTGTTGCGGTAAACAAAGAACTGAAATACAATTTCAAGGAAAAGGCTAACAATCGTAGGAAAGTTCATTTCCTTAACGATCGCCATCGTAAATGACGACACGAACGTTGTCCGATGCTGCTTACGAGACACGTCGCGAAAAAAATACTCTTCACTGACGAAAAAATCTTAACGTTCGAAGAAAAGTTCAACCGACAAAACAATAAAGTTTATGCTAAAAGCAGCACAGATGTTCCAGCTCCAGCCCGAAATGTATCGCGTTCCCGTCATCCAGCGAGTGTGATGGTATCCATTTTTGCCTACAAGGCGTCAAGGAGCTCGTATAAAGAATATACCTAGGCGGATGCTAGGCGGTCATTTTGAGTAGTAATTGCTTATAGTTATTGGTTAATGTATACTTAAAAATTCTTCTATGAACATTTTATTTCGTCTCAAAACTTATGAACACACGAGGTATAATATAAGGGTCAAACTGGAAGTTTTGGTAACAGAAAAAAATCTGCAGTTAAATAAAAGTATTTTTACTGGTTTTCAAAGTATTCACCTGATTTATTTATGCACTGCTTCTTCCGGCGTCTGAAACCGCTGACCACGCAACTTATCCTTGATTTTGGGGAATGTGTAATACTCATTGGGCTTAAGTCAGAACAGTATGGACGATGGTCCAGTAGTTTGACTTTTTCACCGTCCAGATTGATAACGATAACAAATAATACTGAGTTGTTTTCTGAGCGCTTTGAAAGTAAAGTTGTAATAAATGCTTTTATCATACATAAACATAACTTTTAAATTTTCACAGAACAATTCCATTATCAGCAGCGTCTCAACTATATCAAGAAATAATTAAAATTAAAATTGAAATTGTTTTTTTTGGAGCCAGCGTGTTAAGATTATCAAAATGTATAAATTATGCGGAATGAAATCTGGACAAAGTTCAAAACAATATTTTAAGTATGTAATAAAAAATCTGTTTTGTTACCTTCTGAACGCCTTACGTAAAATACAAAACGTGTTACTCACACGCCAAACATGTTTGCTATGCTTTGCAAATTACAACTTAATTCATACAAAACAAAGTCTCTTTTAACCTTAAACTCGTGTCGGCTGAAGCCGACGGTGGCGTCGTCAGTGGCACGATGTGTCGGCCAGAGCAGACTGTGGCGTTCAAAAATTTAAAAATGTTTATAATAAATTAATAAATATTCCGTTTCAGATTTGCCCAAAAAATCTTTGATTGTGCGAAGTTCTGGGGCGTTAGGTGGATTTGCTAAATTGGGGACGTACGGAATTTGTAGTGCGTCCATTTTGCTTACCTCTATTTTGAGTAGTGATTGGAAGTAAAATCTGGCCAAAACACCACATTACCTCCTCTATGTTCCGATTTTATAAAATCCCGCACAATTGGCAAACATTGCTCCATGTATCGGTCGGCATTAACAGCTAACCCAGATTAAAAAAAAATGCCTTATTTAGACATACCGCGAGGGCTGATCGCAAGCCACAGTGAAACTTTTTTGGGAACCTTCGTAGGCTCCACATATTTCACGTTTTCTTCAGTTGGGCCATTGGTGTTTTTGAAATAATAATTCATTTCCGTCTAATGTGAAATATTATTCGTCGATCATTACGTAAAAGACATAATTTTTAGCGTGGAATGTATTTTTGACCAAATTGGGAAGCCGGATTATTTGAGTAAATTTTTAATTTTCAGACTCATTCGTCTTTACTTTTCTTGATTGTGTTTCAATACCCATGTCTTTAATATAGTTTTAAATCGGTGCGAACAAGAGCGACCCGAGCGATCATCTGAGTATTCGCAGTTTATTGTGCGATTATTGTTTGTAACGGTTTAAGTGAGTGCGTTATTAAAGTCTACTTTTGATTATCGGTGTATTCGTGCATTTCTATCAGTTACCTACCCCCACGTACGTAACAATATTTGTCCAGATTTCATTCCGCATACGTTATATGTCGAAAATAAGTTCGTAAGTATTAGACTTCCGAAACTTTCAGTGCAGCCCGCATATTAGTTATCTTTTTCAGTTTGACTTACCTTTCAAAAATTAAATTATATTTGTTGCTAAAGTTTTATTCTGTTCCTCTAGTTGTCAGCTGTAGGTGTAAAAACCTTAACATCGTTTGTGAATTGCCCTGCCGATAAACCTGACATAGAGTACAAAGATGGTCAAATTGTTAGTGCTACATTGGAGTCGTTGGTGGACATGCTGCGACCAGGGGCAAACAAGTCATATATATTTACATTCTTGCTGTGCTCGAGACTTTATGTTAAGCCTCATGAGTTGCTGGGCAAGCTTTGTAAGCGATATTTCAAAACATATGATAAGATTGTAAGTATTATTTTTTATTTTCTACTATCTATTCTTGCCCGGTGTTGCCCGATGTAAATTTTTATTCATACAAACCTTGTCCTGATAATAATAACGAACACAGCTTTCTTTTTTATTGAAATCGGTCGAGCCTTCCTCGAGTTATGGCGTGACCAAGGAAAAAGTGATTAGTTTTTATATATATGGATAATATTTATTACAATGGTAAACATCAGCATGATTGTGCAAAATGTGGTTACCGAATTATCAACAAGTTGAGTTGTTTGTAATTCTGTAGCCTTTACCTACCCCACTTTGGGAATGTAGGCGTGAATTTATGTATGTATGTATAATAATTGATAAATGAATTAATGATGCGATATTTATTTATTTATAGTAGAGGTAAACTTTATAATATTGTTCACATCCCTTATTCATAATTCTTTTTGTTCCAGGGCAAAGCAGAAGTTAAAGATTTGGTGGACAAAGAATTAACAGACACAAAAGCTCTGGTGCGAATGCTGACACAGTGGACTAGTATGTTTCCTTATGACTTCCGTGATGACCAAGTGATGGCTCTTGTTCGGAGTATTACTCAAAGGTGTGAAAAATGGCAGTCATTCAGTGCATTTTTTAATATTATCTAACCGAATGAAAATAGGAGTTAAGACTATTTTGTCAGAACATAATGTTCAATGTCATCTTCAATACATACAGCTTTATATTGTCAAGATATAGGTAACTGTATTTGGTCTCAACAAATATTCGTTTTCTTATTGTTGGCCGAGAAATGCCCGTTGCATCTGAAGTTCGTTGTTGAACTTTGCCAAAATATTGAGAATCAATGCTATTTCCGAATTTGCTATTATCTGATAAAAAATACAGGTATATGTCAAATATAATTTCCTGGACTGGATGACCTAAGCATTTTCTTCTATTTTGAGGTTTCGGCTTGATAATACAAACGTTATGTACGTAAACCATAAATATAACCAAAACTACAGCGAATATTTGATTTGCTTAATAGCCACTCTATATATGGCTGCTGAATGCGACCTACCCCTACGGTGGTATGAATTAATGATGGGTACTGAAGCTAATTGAGAGAGCACGATAAATACGAACTTTTTCGATAAAACACGATGGAAACTAATTATGCACTACATCTGTATACTATGGTGATACGCAGCGCCCGGAACGAAAAGAAGCGCTTCTAGATTTATGCCGGGAGTAAAGAAAAAGAAAGACTTGTTATTGAGAACTAAATCATCAAATTAAGTAAATCAATTAAATAGTACATTACATTCGGATCGATATTTACCTAAACTTTCGCGGCGGCGTTGTTGTTCAGTTGTATGGAGGCGGACTCAATCATATAATTCATTAATAAAACTCCCGGGATTTCTAAATAAATAATTTACGCCAGCATAAATTCATAATTAAGTATTTATATTAACTATTTGAAGTTATTTTCCATGTATAGATTTAATTACCTGTTAATTTACCTGTAACTTATTGACTTAACGAATTTATAAGAGCTAAACGGAACGTTTTATCCTACATGTAAAATAATAATAATTATTAACGTTTTGTATAATCACGGAATCCCGGAACTGATATTATTAAAATAATATTTTTAAGAAGCCGACGCCATGTTCGCCATCTTTTTCCGGGATTTTGCCAACTTTAGGTAAATATCGATCGGAATTTCCGATCCCTGCTTATTAACCACGCTAGGCACGTAATGTGCGCACAACAGCCAATTGTTTCTAGCATGTAGATTGCTTTGACATTCATCAACAACAACAACTATAGTCGTCAGTAGCGGGCACGTGTGGGCACGAAAGCTTGTGGGGTCGTGGGCGCTCAAAAGGGTCCATATGATAATGGCTCACAAAATAACCTTAACAAAACAAAACCCTTTTTTCCCTTCGAATCAATTTTGAAAATATGTGTTTTTTTTTCTATTAGATAGCAACGTAACTCGTTAGAGGTATTTTACTTCTTGACAATATTTGGTCCAATTCATGTCGATCTCCCTTGTCAGGCTTTGTTTGGATTTCATCAAACAGTTAAAAAGTCAACGGCTATTAGTTATACATTTTAGCAACTGTTATACCTCTACCCCCTTACTAATAAACGTTGAGTAACGGTGGTATAGCTATACAATGTTTTGTCCTTATCTGTGATTGTGACATTTGGATTTGACAGATAAGGACAAAACATTGTATAGCTATACCACGTATCATTAAGATGTAAATTTACCAAAATTACCAATACACTGATTTGATGAGACCTACTTTCAAAATATGCAGTACTCCACGGTGGGGCTGGCTATCTGACAGTACGTTTTGTCACTTGTATTGTGTTTCATAGAAGAAAGAAGATTTCCGATCTGTAAACATTTACCTGCTTTATTTTGAATCTCGTTGATTATTCCACAATGATAGTATTTTCCCTAAGTATTAATTAAAATGTTCAGATGTGCTGCAGAACACATGTCCTCAGTGAGAGTTGAGGTCTCTACTATGTTGGAAAAGCTCCTGGACAAACTGACAGCTCTTGAGCACTATGAAGAATCCTTAGTTGATATTCCTCAGGTGGCATCGGTGGACCATTTAGTACAGGTAAAATTAACTATTTTGACGACGCGGTCGGTGAGCTTAGTTGGTAGTGGGTGAACCCAGTAAGCGCAAATGTTTGTGTGATAAACAAGGGTACAACTATATTTGTTAGTCTTGTTTGTTTTCTATGTAAGTACATATTGTACATTATCCGTTAAAGTATGACATCCATAGGAGCTTAGTTGGGACTAAGTCAATTTATATAAAATTACTACCTCATAGTCAATAAACTATTATTGTATGTCATACAACATTATCAAAAAAAAGAAAAACATCAACCTCATTCAGTGCAGGGCAACACACCTTTTATTGTACGATTTCTTTGGGCTAATACCCAATATTTCGAATCTGGTGTTTTGGGGATATGGTAAAAAGAGTAGTATGGTAATTGGAAATTTTGGTATATTTGGGAATGAACAATGTACCTTTAAATAGGTTCTTCTTAAAAGTGTTAACTCACGTAATAGATTCAACTACATATGTTAGCGCTGACATGTTTTCTGAGTAGATGTTAGAGCGCATTCAATTACCTACATAGTAAAAATCGCTCGTTTGGACATTAATGGTCAATTACCAGTGTCGCAGCTGGCCGAGATTTGTGGAATTATTTAATAACAGTGAAACCAAACAATGTCTTCCGTTCTGTCTTCGTCTGTATTAACTTATTTAAATATTGATACATACATTCGGTTTCAACCAACTAACGTGTCAAGTTAAGTAAAGTAAGTAAAGAACTTATTAAAAGAGCGTCAACACTGTTATTTAATTTCAAAAAGGTCAAACTGTTTAAGTAATATTATAGTTTAATAGTAAACGAAATAGTATATCCATAATAATATGTGTTTATTTTAACAGGGAGATATATTAACACTCGGATTATCGCCTGCTGAGTTAGCGAACCAATTGACCATAGTTGAGCTGCATAGATTGTCATTTGTTGGACCAGAGGAGTTTTTGCAAACATTCGCTCCAGTACAGCCTCCGCAACCAACATCCTCCCGGGGCAAGGCGGCTATTAATTTAAACCACATTGACATGAAGAGTACAAGGAACCTGGAGGCTTATGCTGACTGGTTTAACAGATTAAGCTATTTGTGCGCCACTGATATCTTAAAGGTGCACCCACTAACTCAAAACTTATAATTATATATAACTAATTATGTATGCTGTGACTCTTAATTTATGTTTTTTTTAAGGCTGCTAAAAGCAAGTACAGAGCGCGAATAATCGAGCAGTGGGTTATGACTGCCAGAGAATGCTTTAATCTTGGAAATTTCAACTCTCTCATGGCTATAATTAGTGCCCTAAACATGTCCCCAGTAACGAGACTTAAGAAAACGGTAAGTTTTCTAGTAATTTTGGTACCTATCTACTAAAATAGGCACAATAGAACAAATAAACTCCCATCGTTATAATAAGTACAAGTAACTCATTAAAATATTTTTTGGTGTTTGCATCTCATGTTAAATCCATCCGGTGCCCGAAAGAGTCACCGTGTTCGTTTATTACACCTATCGACCTCTTCACAGCTGAATGCACCGCATGCCCCAAAATTTGAATGCTGTATCTCCCACAGATTTCACTGTAATCTGACCATTATTTCTTGCCCAATGCCGCAGAATCGATCATGCGCTAATGACTCGTTCGTATTTTCATTAATAATGCGACAGGGCGAATAAAACTAACGCTACATGCATGGGAAGTACCTTTACCTCTTCAGTGCGTGAAAGACAGACTCCAATTATAAAATACACAAACTATAAGTACCTACCATAACATTTCTTTTTATAGTGGAGCCGCACTTCCGGTGTTTGCGGACAACAATTGCGTCAATTGGAATTATGTGTTGAACCCAGTGGAAACCATGCCAGGTGATTATTTACAAACATGTGTTTTTTTCTGTTGAATAAAATAACATAATTCAACACAAACTAATGTTAATACTAGTCTGTCAATAAATTCCGTTACAAAGGTTTAGCCAAATAAAACCAACATCGAATTATTATTTAATTTCAAATTAAATAAAAAATACAAGCATAATTAATGTACAACTAGTAAACATTTCACATGGTCCCCGCTATTTCCGGTACGATCTTATAACGTTCACGGCGAGAATCAATAAAATTATGCAAGACTTTTCTGCAAATGTCACTTTTTGGAAACTCTTAATTGTTAGTCTTTGTTTACCAAGGAACTTTTTAGGGTTCCGTAGTCAAACTAGGAACCCTTATAGTTTCGCCATGTCAAGTGGTCCGTCCGTCCGTCCGCAGCTTAGCTTTGAGACTCTTAGTTCTGTCTGCTATTTGGCATGAATATACATATTAGTCACGCCGACAAAAGTGATAAAATAAAATGTTGGAAAACATTTTTTTCTAGTGTATCTGTACAAGTAACGTGGGGATGTTTTTTTCTCGTCTTCCCCAAGGAACAAGTTGTCGTTGAATAGGCCTTTAAAAAATATTGCGGGTCTGTGAAACCTATTTTTCAATTTAAGGTTTGTGAAAAAATAATATAAAAATGCTAAGTTTTGTTAGCGTCAAGTGAAGTCAAGTGTGTCGGAAATAAAAGATAAAAGTCTGTTCAATATGTCACGCAAATATAGACTCTACGAGAATTCATACAAAATTTGTGGCCGTTATCAGTATCATCGTCGTGCGTGATTTGATAATTTGATCTATGATTTCCTAGTCCCAAATAGGAATGCTTAAAGCTCGTACATCAAATTATTGCAATAGCGTAGAATACGTTCGTGCTCCTTTTTATTGTATATACATTATAAATTATAGTTTTGATCAATGTACAGGTTTATGAAAAACTCCTTTTTTTACTGTAATAATTCTCAGTACAGCAACAGAACTTATCAAACGACTAGGTAGGCATAGTCTCATTTAAAAGCTGGACGCATTAAAGATTCATAAGAAGTATACATACCATAAGGTCAAAAGTCAATTGGGTCTTTAAACAAGATTTGTTTGTTTCAGGTACCGAGCAGCCTTGGCTGCTACGCCCACCGAAACAGCTGTGCCGTTATTATCGGTCACTTGCAGAGATCTACATTTTGCTAATCAAGGTTCACCATCCAAGTAAGTCACCAAACAGGGTAGAAAGTCAGAAAGCCCTAGCCGTAACACGACGTTATGTCAATCGAATTTTAAAGATAGAGATAACACAGTGCGAAAAATACGTCAGTATCGGCTAAAAATGTTTACTTACATGCCAATTGATTCCATTTCTATCAAGGAATCAACTTAGGTCAGGGTACTAAAAAGTCTCAAATCAAGTATCTATAAAACTTCCCTACAAATAGAGGAGGGAGATAGATAAATTAATATGTAAATTTAGCATTCTTGTTCTTAGGGTTCCGTAGGGTATCAAACGGAATCAACCTTTTGGGCCGTAAGAATGAGCACAGCAAAAGGAAACCCTTTATTCATCCAACTCTGCAAACGCGAGCCTACAGACAGACGCGACGAACTGGATCTGTTACGGTATTTTATGGCGTCCCTGAAGCTATCAGTCTCGTTCCAGGCTGGCCGGCGGTCGAGTGAACTTCGAGAAGTGCTCGCTGCTGGCGCGGCACGTGGCGGCGCAGCTAGCGGCGCGGCGGCTGTGCAGCGACGAGCCGCCGGCGCCCGCGCCGCCACCGCCTCACCTGCCCGTCTGGAGGTTCCTTAACGACTCACCCGCGCTCAACGAACACGGTCAGTTTACCCGACTACCCAATAAGGAGCGAAAGTTTTCGAGTGTATATACATAGGTGGTTAGGTAATGATCTATAGGAAATTGTAACTATCAATAAAATTGCTAAGAACTTTTTGATTGGTTGTCAAAATAGAAAGGTCAACCAATGTTTTGTTTTAAGGCAAAGTTTTGGGATTAACGCAATCGTCTCTAATTGTGTGACCACTTATGTACTTGTCTTTGACCTCGACTTCACCTATATATAAATTTATAAAATAAAATAATCAAATTGATCAAACTAAGCGGTAGGGTTGTAGTTTGGGTACTAGACAACGATAAACATATTTGTGTCAACATTATCAGTCCATATCCCAATGCAACATCGGCCTCTTCATTTTCACGCCCGTCTGCCTGATGATGCGGTGCTAAAGTTATATTTTTTCTAACCATCTGCCTATTATCATCAGCAGGGGTCGGAATTATCGATAAAAAAGTGGGTTCCAGAACGATGAGAACTGCGACAGTTTTATGTTTAGTTTCGAAAACTCCGATCCCTGGTTATGAGACTAACAAGCTGAATGATGATCTGCCCACTCATCTATGACAAACTTGGCCGCCACTCTGTAACCACATACTATGGTCTCGCCTAGCCAAATGTCCCGATCATCCCCACTTAAGTTGCGTTATCCTTTGACTTTAAATTGTTTCAGTAAAATGACTACCACAAATGCCAAAGTAATGATACCACTTATAAGCTAATAGTGATGCCCTCCGATTTGAACAAATAACGAACTAAAATGGTAACAAGGCCCAAAAAAAATTTGACGATGAAAGTTTTGTTGTATAGAAATATTTTTACATAAGTTTTACAACGTAAAAAACTTTGCTTAATTCCATTTTCAAAATGTCGTGTTTTCAAACCGCGACGCCCCGCCTCAACACTTAATTTTTCGTCGCGCTTTTTTGGAATGCGTACATCGCTTTTCGAAACATTGGATTTGTATGTCTCTTCATGGAAATAATGATTTCGCGAAAATTACAAGCCTTTTGTCTAGCAGTGACCGTTTTGCGGCTTGATGATGCTGATAAGGAAGACTTGTTTGAACAGCTAATTCTCCGTTGCAGCCATGGAACTGGTGTCGTTCGAGCGCGAGCCGCCAGTCGACCACATGGAGAAGGAGCGGTTCAAACGACTCCGAGCAGTCTCCTAAACGGGCACTTTCATTTTCAACCACCTAATTGTAATTGTTGTAGAAAGTTTAAGTGTGGCAAACCTTTTCTTCATAATGGTATGTGTATAATTTATTTAGATATAAAGATACAAGGAACACTTAAAACCGAAAAAACCTTTTAATATTATAATTGAAATCGATAATGTTTTAATGAAAACAATAATCCTGAGATTACTAGTAGATATCCCAAAATGTAATTGAAATAATAGTATGCACAATTTTATATTATCTGGAACTGTAAAATTCGATATTCCGTGAAATAAGAAAGTGCACTCTGTTTTTTTATTTATTTACGTGATTTAGAGTGGAGCTCTCCATTTACGTCCGATTTGATGTAGCAGTTATAGCCAGTATTACTGACGAGGGTGTTCACCTGAGGATGTACAAAGACTACCTGAAATTTAAACCTTTATCATTATCGTCCTATATTTTAAGAGATCTGTGGCACTACACAAGATGCATTCTGCGAACGTTACAGATATGGAAAAAATATAGGATTGACGTAAGCTTGCGGTCGTGTCGAGCGCTTATGACAATTACATAAGTTTTCAAAAATCGTTCACGTTGGCGTTATGCATTATGCACGACGTACAGCAAAATTAAAAACAAAATCATAATCTACTTTTAAGTTTATTGTTTCACTTATTTCAATTAATTATGAAATTAGTCTATCGTCAACAGGAAAACTGAACAGAAACTCTCCGTAAAAAGATCTCAAAGGATTTTTTAAGTAAAATGCGACCCAAGTAGCTAAACTATTTTCTCTATTTGGAACAGAGTGCACCAAACTGAGAACAGTGTTCTGTATAATCATTATCGTACGTTTGTATACTGTGACACAAATAAATGTTTATTTTCTCGCCCGCAAGCTCGGAAATGTTAACCTTCTAAAAACAGCCCGCGAGTTTCTGTATTCAAGGACCAGGCAAAATTAAGTTATTATTTACCACAGTACTTACCTACGGCAGCGGTCGCGAAAATATATGAAATTTCATTATATACCGCGTTTTTTTACTTTTTAAAACCATGTTTGGACTAGGATAACTTACTTTAAACAGCAGAACACTCCTACAATCAAAGTTTTTCCATGTTTATTTTTAACTTTTTAACTAAAAAGATTAACCTTTTCCAAGGGAAGTTTACAGTTTATTTAAAAGTAAATATCAAATACTTTTAATTTTTTCTTAAACATTCCGATCTTAAATAAATACTATCGTAAGTAATTTCAACACGTATAATATAAACCTCAATTTATTTAACGAAGATTTATTATATTTAAATTTGTGATTATATTTAATGGTATATTTTAGTTTCATACTAAGTCATACCTGTTTCGAATGTTAATGGAATTATGAGTAATGTCGATGATGACAGCAAAAATGTTCCTATTGATTTAAGGAATTTTTTGGAATGTGTTTAATATTATCAACAATCGTGTGATATGTCGTGGGATAGCTATTAAAAAACCATTATGTGTTTGTTATCAGTTTTTAGTTTTGGGGGACCGTTAAGGAAATATTGAACTCTATAAATAATATTATTCATATACTTGCCTGACAGACAGGTCACAGAATAGATCAGGTCAGGTTGTGCCTGTGACAGATTGAAGTTTTACATTTCACGCGAACGTTGTTCCAACCAAATGAACAGACAACTAACTTTTAAAAATACGTATCTGTAGTAAATTCGTTTCAAATACAATAATTCTCGTTTAACGCATTTTTAGAAACAAATGATGAAAAACTATGGACATATTTCATGGAACTAAAAACAAAATAATTAAACTTCTTTTACATCCTTTATGCGAAACTGACCGTTAATAGTGTTTGACAATAAACCTCGTTCTTCGACCAATTCGATTCGCCGATACGATATTAATCATTTAATGACTTTGCTTTTAGATTTATAAAAACACCTATGTAGACTTTACCATATGATGGATGGCAATAGTTCTATGCTGGCGATGTTAATGGGCAACAACACTAAATTTATCAAAGACATCTGTTACAGGCACAATAAAATATGAAAAATATAATTTGTTTTATACCACTTGATACGCAGGCTTGCACCAACTTCTTAAATAAGAGTTTAGCCGTAAACCGTGATTTAAGTTTGACTCTTTTATACATCATTTCATTATCAATATCATTACACAAAAAAACCTAGACTACGACTAAAACTAAATATTAACTATTAAACTAGATATTTTTGATGCAAGTGACCCATTGAATCGCAATATTCGTTAAATAACGCTGCGTTTAAACCAAGGGAACAAATAAGAATACAAGACGCATTAACTCTTACGTTTTCTTTGTGAAAAAGGAAACAAAACAAAACTTGTTCTAGCCTTCTTTTGGTTGGTCTCGACGCACCATTAGGAAGATAATATTACGAAACCGTCACTCAGTGGTTTCATTTGTTGCTACCGATATATGTAGTTTATCTAAAGTAGGTACGTATTTTTTTAGTAATATCATGAACATCATGTCATCGAGGGGAAAATTTGGATTTAACTACGTATTTAACAGGCACCGACAGACAGAGGAGTAGACTTGCATTCCTTTTTAGCCGACTTTATTTATAATTTAATTATTCTGATAGTAAAAGAAATGATGCCTCTAAAAGGGATTTCATAGTTAGGTATTATTAGTATTAAATAAATTGGACCGGGTCGGTCGGCGTTTCAGGAGTCTCCGATGCTCGGATCACATATACAAACGTTTTAATGTACAGTTAAACACTCGTTGCCAATCAAGAAGCCATGACGGTCGCCAGCGCACCCCTAATGAAGGAGTGAGAAATAATTTTGGCTTGGGGCCGCCGACGAATCCTATGGCAGGAAATGACAAAATAAAAACAAAATCTGTATCCGATATTATATATTATTATTAGTTATGATTAGAGAAATAAAATAGCAAAGAATTTATTAAGTACCAAGTTTTAATACTCAACTCAACTTAAAATTGTTGTTATTTATTTATTTTTGATTATTTTTGGATGGATTTAAAATTTCGGACATTGTCAATTTATATTGTATTACGACTGCAGTTTTACTGTATTTGGATATACCGTTTGAGGATTAAAATGAACTACGTTTGTATAGGGACGCGAGCGTACTGATCGCTCTTAACAGCTGTACCGAAAACGTTGTCGTCGACATACATATATTTTTAAAGGAATAACGATACGTGAAGTATTTTGTAAATAAATAATTAATTTCCGACCGAGAATCAGATTGGTAATTGTAAAAAATCTTTGCTAATCACGAAAGTAGTGAGATTACTTTCAACAATACATTAAGTATAATTATTTGTTCTCCCACATGCTCGGAAATGTGAATCTTACTGTTGTTAAATCAGCCCGCGAAGTTTGGAGTTCCAGGTAAAGGCAAAATTAAAAAAAAAAAATACCTTCGGCAGCGGCCGCGAAAATGTATGAAATTTCATTACATACCTGGTGTTTTACTTTTTAAAACCATGTTTGGATTAGGATGACTAACTTAGGGCCGGTTTTATAAAGGTCCGTTAGTAAATATGTCAGATCAAATTTTAGTAACTTCATACAAGTTTTGACATTCCTGACCGAAAATTGATCTAACGGATCTTTATAAAACCCAGCCTCAGAGATAATAGTTAAGCAATTTAGGTACACAATAATCACTAATAAAATGACACTAATCAAGAACTTTAAATACTAAAAACTATCAGGTTAACAAAATATTCTCATGCCGGTTTTTACCAAACTTGCTCAGTAATACTGTCATAATATGCTGTGGGCCGAAGTGTACAAAGTGGCCCGTAATGCCACGACAATATCCACGGGATTTCTGATCTTAGTAAGCCATATCATGCATAATGGCTTTATGTTACACACAGAAGGATTACAGAGGGATTCTCGGCTGTTTTTGTTACTTACGTCCTTTACTTCCCTCACCTCAACTGTAACCCGCATGCTACGCGCCAAAATGTGCCTATTCATGGGCGCGTGAATTACATAATTGATTGTTTGTCCGTCGCATAACGTCATTAACTTCATTCCATAGCGAGGGTTGGCAAATAAATAATTAATTGATTAGTACAGCAATTGGATATTACACATTAATTGTACGTACGCGACGCGTAAATTTTGACACTCAACTGATATTTGGGTGAATCAACTTTGGCACTCCCCAATGTTCGACATGTTTCACAAATTATGTTTTTAGAAAAAGTATATATTATTTGCTAACGGCGCGGCTTACAGGTTAATTAAATTTGACAAATAATGACAAACATTTAAAATTATTTGATTTAAAATAGTACGGTTTTGAACACGGAATAGAAAAAACAGTGGAAGTGGCATGAGCTTCGCTTAGTATCAGACCTGTTGTCGCCAATACTCAAACTATCATAAAAACTACACGCCACCATGGAAAATGTTTTTGGTGCGGCTATCATTTTTACACTCCAAAATAACACAATAAGGCATGCTTCTGGATTTATTTCCTATTTTAGAAATATCGAAATATCGAAATATTGAAATAAGCGATCGCGGCAAATGTATGGTAGGTTATGCGGAGCTCCGCATAACTATGCCACACGTTACACGCCCACTTGACACTTCCACTGTTTTTTCTGTTCTGTGGTTTTGAATGATAATATACACACATCAAAAGTACCTAGAGATATTTTTTATCCCTAAACAGTTTTAAACATTTCAATATAGGCATATTACTACTGAGTCAAAACATTAAACATTGTCTTTTTTTGATGTGTGTAGTTGGTTGGACGAAGGACGAAGGACAGAGGACGAAGTTGTCCCCAGGTTTTGTAAGAAAAATGTTCATTTTCCCCCGAGTTACCAGGGTTTTTCGAAGACCGTAAAAAAAATGAGCTTTCAACGTGCTTATAACGTGTGTAGTATGTAAATTTGATGGTCTGATTTGAATTTTCATACATTATTATTAATCATAAGTCACCAGAAAAGTTTTAATAACGCTACAATAGCTAATAAAGTTACAATAGCCCCGCAGATGCAATAGCCCCGCCTCACCCTACCTACCTTAAAAGTTGATTCATCCATTCGTATCCACAGGGATACACTGGTCGGTAGGTAATTAATTATAACGGTATGCGGCGGCGGCGAGTGACGTATCTGTTACGAAGTAACTAGTAGGTATACAATCTGTGCTTGAGATAATGTTTATGACCTCCAAATAACAATTGCCCAACATCGTGCCACTATATGAAGCTTCATTCGTGATAAAATGTCAACTGCGTATCTTTTATTAAAATATCCAACATGTAAAATAAGTAATTATGACAAGTATTAAAAATAATCATGACGTTAACCATACGTTCGTTTTATCGTTTTATACATCATCATAATAATATCTTTATTAGCACGATTCAAGGCTATATTTTTAAGTTTGAAATTATTTGCTTGTATCCTAATGATAAGGTACCTAGTTGTTTCGTACATCTCAAATTATTTTTTAAGAAAAACATTTTACGCCTGTGATATTAAGAGCAATAATTGTCCGTCTACAATAAAAGTCTTACTCTAATTTGGTGGAACAGAATGACATATCCATATTGTGGACTGGCAAATATTTCTCTAAAAACTGCCCGTGTAAGGGGACCGTAAAATATCACCCTAAGTGTTTCAATCGCAGTAACTTCCTCGAGTATAATTGGACCTTACACCAAATTATTGTTATAGGCACCAAGCTACGGTACAGTCAAGTGCAAAAATATGTATTGAACGAATCCTCTGATAAATATGTTACGTTGTTCTTATTACACTGGAATAAGGTGCATTGGAAAATGTTTTTGAGATGTTGCGTTCTCCCATATTTTTACACTTGACTGTACCGGACCGGAACTATATAAGAAGTAATTTTGGAGACATTCATCAAGAGTTAATCAGAATGACATCTTAAATGTGTTTAACGCGCAGTTTCGTGCAGTCAGTAACAAAAACTGTTAAAATTCATTTTTCGGACATTTGTCGTGCGAATAAAAATATTTTTACATCAGGCCAAGCGCAAGAGTTTACCGATAATAGGATTTACGATGGAATGACATGAGTACTTATTCTTAGGTTTATTATTTAACTATCCAAGGTGTGGAAAACTAATAATAGACAAGTACTATATTATTGGCTATATATATATGTATTTCGCTGCTGACCGTATTTGGTGATTTCAAGGCATTTCGATGTATTCATATGGGTGTGTGTTTCCCAAATTCGATTATTGCGCGTAGCAATATTTCCAGTCGTGATTTTCCCCATTCGTGTTCTTACCGAATAGAATATTTCCTTTTTTTTTTTCCTTGTCGCATATTAACCGTTCTGGAATTTTCCCAGTCGCACATTTCCCACATTGTAATTAGACTGTAGGTTAGGTTGTTTTATTTTTGCAACAGGCCCAAAATAAGCTACTGAAAAACATAATAAGACTTGTAAATTTTGCGAATGGAAAAACGGCTACTAGAAAAAAAAATGGGGTAAATATCACCATATTCAATAATATGTGTTGGATTTACGTGACAGGTCACGTACCTACTGTTGAGTGTGCAAGCAGTCTCAATGCTTATAATAATATCATAGGAAGCGGCGCTGGCTTCGTGCAGGTTGCGCATAATAAAACTTTAAATACAAGTTCCTGATGCAGTATTTAATAACTAATTCTCGCCATTTTAATGAATCTCTCACTAATTATTAATATTTTATGTTTATTTTAAATTATAAGTACTCGTACAATGATCTCATTTAAGGTTGATGTTGATATTTTCGTGTGTATTCCACACTTGTTTAGTGTGTTTATTAAAATAATCTACTTAAGTGTGTGTGTGTGTATCATATTTTGCAAATTTAAGTCCGTATTGATGTACTTAATTATTTAATCTAAATGTTTAAATGTATTGACCAGGTATTTGGGTGATTTTTTGATGTTGCATTTGCTCCTATTTAAGGATTTCTGGGACATTGGCGATCAGTGCCACTAGTCGTCGCTCTTTGTAATTATTCCATTTTACGCTAATCGAGGTTAATATGTATAAGCTAAGTACGTTTTAATCAATTATATATATGATGTTAACATCTAAAATCTTTAGTCTTTTGTGAATATTTCATGTATAAAACTTCTTTCAAGTACCTGTACCACCAGATCACCGACGAAGGTTGACATTTTATATTCAGCCTATCAAATACTTAAGTCATTTAACAATATATTTAATAAATATATTAGTTATACTGCAGTTTCTTAATTACTTTCCTACAGTCACCTTCGAATCCTTTAAATTTTAAGCCAAAGTAACATAAAAGGGGTGATAGAAGGTCGAGTGAGTTCGCGTACTTGCGGCTCGGCGATCTTGCTCGTCCGCGTGTCATCCGAAGTACGCGTACTTAAAAACCGCCGAGTAAGTTCGTCGGCGATCCAACATGTTTGAGTTTTGCTCGTAGCCCCTCTTGGCTCGTACGTCTGTCATCGCCACGAGTAGCAAGCCACGATTATCTTTCGGCAGTCAGTGGGTGAAGTGTTTGACATTTGGGTGAATTTCAAATAAAGTTTACGTGCAATGTAAACACAAAGGAATATTCATTGTTTTGCTACACAAAAGAGGATTTGGATAAATAAAATATAGACTTTATTTATTTCTTTATTGGTAAAAAAAAATCAGCAGCAATCAAACTGAGTCTATATTTATAAGCTACTACTAAACTCCTAAATATAAGCGTGTAATAAAAAAAAAACAAGTCAATCCGACAATAAGAAGTAGGTTAAAATTTGTTTACAGATTTAGTTAAGTACAAGTGGACCTAATAAAAGCGTGTTAATAAAAAAACTGAAGAGAGATAAAAAAAATCGTTTTAAATCAAATTTAAAAAAACACCATCATGTACAAAGCCTAACACGAGTTCCTTTGTGTAAAGTAACAAAATGTCACAAAAAGGAAGCCAAATTCTCAATTAGGCAGTCCTATACGTTCGTGAAGGCATGCTGCCAAATTGAAATTGCACGCGCTAAAATGTGTTTTGTTCGCTACTTAAACTCGCCGCTGGGACCTTCACTTGTTCGTTCGTTCGACGGCGTTTTTGAGAGAATCAAATCTACTTTGCGTCAAATCCGGTAGTTCTGATTTTTCGCAGATTGTTTATGATGTTGGCCCAATGAATAATCCAAGTTTATTACCTCGAACGCCGAACGCAACTTTGTCAAAAATAAAAAAACACCGTGAAAATTTCGGTCTTTTTTTTTTTCAGATTTTGGCGATTATAACCTTAAAGGACTAGTTTTTTGATAGTACCTTCTTCAGATGTTTTTAAATTAGACAAAATCTTCGAAAATACGAGACTAGAATTTATCTCTGTAGACCCAATAGTTTCAGAGTCTTATGTAGGAGGTATCCTGGGCAGATTGAAGTTGGTTTTCGTCGCATCCCCGGCGAATAGTTGTTACCTACCGCAATTCGTCAAGGTGGTTCAAAAGTTCTGTCACCTTAACCTAAGGCATTATTTACTAAGAAATTGATTAAATTAATTTATGTTGTACGTTGATGATACAGTCATATTGCTACTTACAACATTAATCTTAGTAAATAATGCTTTAGGTTAAGGTGACAGAGTTCAAATTAAATTAACTATGGAATTGTTATTTAAATAATAAAAATCTCTGAAATTATGCGTTATTGGACTACATGTTATACCACATTATATACTCCAAATAGGGTCTAGAATCGATAGGTAAAATCCTTCGGGTACGTCCCGGGCACGGTGTATACTTTCTCAGGTAATATTGATAAACAAATTCGCGCACTCAGTTGCGGGCAGAAGCTAGTAATAAGTCGAAACAGTTTTTAAGTATATTATAGCATTTTAAACTGACCCCTTTAATAAAAATCAATGTTTGTTTTTTTTTCTTGCGTATATAAGAAATAAATAATTAGGCGATTTTTTTAAACGTTTAATAGCACTTAAAACATTAATGTCTCTTTCTTAACACTGTGTAAAGGGTCCTTAGGACAACGCACTGTAACACTGTACTACACTAATAAGTATACAGTAACTGGAAAATATAAAAAAAAAACTTTTCACTTCGATCTTTTTACGTTAAAATAGGAAGTTTTCATTTAATCTAACTTACTGCGAATGTAATGTAAAATACAATATCTTAAACCTAATTCTTAAAAGCCTATATAGGTGCTGTAAATATGGCCTGCGTTACAATAAGCTTCGAAGGGCACAATGACATAGGTAGATAAAAACTTAACCAGCATTATTCAAGTGCTGTATTCAAGTTCCTGATCCCAAACTTTATTTAACATCTCATAGGCGTTCCGTCTGGATTGGTGGGTATTTTAGGCTTGCACACTTTTCTCCGACCATTAGGGCCACTAACCATTGTGCAAGTAAAAGTAAAGTAACCGCAAGATGATGACTTTGTGTAATATGTATGTGAATATTGTTTTCGTAAATTATTTTCATTGTCCAATGCTCCTGTTACCGTTTTAGATACAGAAACATATCTGTTGTCATCTTGGTTGTTATTATGAGAAAATGACCTCAAATCATTCGGGGGTACGAATTTCCCGGTGAAGGAGGTGTTTGGATGCACGTAATTTACCCTTCCACTGCCGGGAACTAAAGATACTGATTGTGCCTGAGACGGCGAATCCCTGGTTCCTACAACGTACGTTCTCTGTTTAGAGGCAACTGATTTAACACTGCCGGTAAAGCCGGTCGGTATGGTATAGCCACCAGTACCAGGTACGCTTTCTCCGGGCTGATAAATTCTACCCTCGTCTGGCCTTTGATTAGTAGTTTCTTGAGTTACAATCGCATCGTGATCGTTTAAAGTGCCCAAAACTATATGTTGAGTATTACCACCATTACTCTGTTGGACTTCAAAACTGTTTCTGTTTGGGCTGTGAAGAGATTGATGTGTTTCAGGCTCCCTACCAAAATCATCATAACTGTACTCGGGTGTTTCTTCTACTGGATCAGTTCCTGGGTCATAATCGTCTGGTTGGTTGTCTTCTTTATCGCTAGTATAGTCAAAATCATTAGCGTTATTAGCTCTGTATGGTGATTGGAATGACTTTGCTCCTAATGAGGGGTTGTTAATAGTTGAATTATTTGCAATGCCCGTTCTATGGTGATCAGAATGCGCGTGACCAGGTATTCTGCTTTCAAGATTTACTGCTAGTTCATCGTTAATGTCCTCGGTGTTGTTATGTGGGCCATCTATTGCTGGCAAAGGTGTCACTTCCGATGCCTCCTCGGTGTCATCAACGTTTACATTTATCTCATTCCTATCAAATGCGTCTATTCTATTCAAGGGAAGTCGATTGGCAAATACGGCGTCCTTGTCTAAACTTGAACCGGCTTGGGCTGCTCCTGTGTACTTGATACCATATTTAAATGTTCCTTCTAACTGCGACTGAGACTCTCCAATTCGTCCATTAGATTGAGAAGAAGCTTTTCCGGTACCTACAAAGGGAGTTCTAAACAAGTCGTGTTGTGACTTGTCGCTATCTTTATAAGGAGTGAAACCTATCTGAGCCTGCGAGGAAGTACTACCCGGGCCACGAGCTTGGGCCTCAGCTGACCCTCCTTTGACGCCACCCTGGACTTGAGTATTTGACGAATGCGTTTTACCATCGCTTTGGGCTCCTGACGTCAATGAGCCTGTTTCAGAGCCTAGGTTGACATTAGCCTGAGATTTACTATTACGGCTATAGCCCTGGGCAACACTTACAGCTCCTTTTTTTCCTCCAGATACTTCACTATGTGCTCCTTTACTTTCGTCACTGATTTCAGCTTGAGCTGAGAATGTTCCACTCCCTGCGTAAGTACCACTGACTTGCGTTTTAGCACGACCATTGGCATTACCCCCGTTAGAAGATGCACTCGCCAAAGTGCCGTTAGCGTTTTGAGATATACTTGACTCTGCTTGCGAATCATCTGCACTTGGTCCTGATGAAATTGCATTAGGATCAATTACGTTTTCTGGTGGAACTGAAAAAAAAGTTAACTATATTCATATTTATTACCAGGGTCCAGAGTTTAAATAGCACGGCAAGACTAAAGCGAGGTAGGGAGACGACATTAAAATTAAAACTCGCGTCAAATTAATACCTATATACTCAATTATTTATTGCATTCTACAACTATTGTTTAATTGTTAAAATAAATAACAAAGCTATCGTTTTAAGTGTATTACAGGATAAACAAACCATTTCAATAAAAAAAATTTTTTTTTTTAATTGATTACGATCATAACCATACGATGTAGGTATCTAAGTGTCAATATCCATTAAGCATGTAGCTACAGGAATAATGCCTTTCATGATATTATGTTAAAGTATAACAAGCAATTTATATAAATCGAAAAAAAATGTTATTTTCTTTGTTAACGATATGAATAAACTGTGGAATGATATAAATGATTAAGTATGCGAGGGCGAGTTTTAATATTAATGTCGACTCCATAGCTCGTTTTAGCCTTACCGTGCTATGAAAGCAGAAGTACAGTTCGTATGTACCTACCTACTCCTAAATTACTAAGCTTTCTATCAGAATCAATATGTAATCTACAATTATTAATTTATTTCATTCATAAAGAAAATAATTACCTATATTAGGTATACATTGCTTGGTATGCTTCAACATGATCAGATGAAAGACACTACTACTAATATATTACTGTAATAAGAAAAACGTGTTAAGAAAATTCCGGACCCTGCTCATTACTATTGTTGTGTTTTCTAAGGTATAAGGTAAGTAATAGATAATAGTGGATGGGCTGCGATAAAAAAACCGTAAATCGACCTACAGGATAACCATTAGAGGGGCAGCTCTAAAAAAAACCAATGGGGGGGGGGGGCAGTAAAGACTTCGTTATTTTTTGTAAGGGGTTTTTCTTTCATAAACCTATCTTTGTAATATTTCTTGGATTTTTAGAAAACAGGTGTCCGAAAGGTAATGGTGTAGTATATTTTTAGAATCGGCTTCTTTCATTTGATACCACGCGCGATGGGTTTCTGAAAAAAAGTCAATTCTCATACAAAAAAATTGAAAACGTCAAAATGATTGTTTAACTTAAAGTACTTACCCGTGTACAATGGCTATCCTTTACATCAATTTGCGGTTTTCTACCAATATTTGCTTCGCAGACCGTCGTTTTCAGGTATAAAACTTATTTAATTGTTTAGAAAATTTGGATTTTCATTGTTTATATTTATGTCAGCTATAATTTCTTATTATACCCTGTTAATTCATTATTAAATATTTAAGAAGTCACTCAAGAAAATTGAAGCAACTGTTGTGAGCATGTCAAAAAACCGAAGACAAACGTAGCAACAAAGATCCTTTAGTTTTATAATCGAGGTCGGCGGTCCTGAAAGCGACACATTAACTTAAGAAAATCAAACGTCATCGAAGTCCGAATCTGAAGAATATTTGAATATTGAATATATGGAATCAGATTTTGATGAAAAAGTAATTATCTATATATATAAAAGGCTAAACTGACTGACTGATGTATCAACGCACAGCCGAAACTACTGTACCTAGAAACTTGAAATTTGGTACAGGGGTTCCTTTCATGATGTAAGTGAGCACTAAGAAAGGATTTTCCGAAAATCGACCCCCAACGGGAAAAAATGGGGGGAGTAGCGGGAGACTTATTCTACGCGTACGAAGTCGCGGGCGTCCTCTAGTTACCTATAAAGCTAAACATGTTAACTTCGATGCTCAGGTAACATTTTTTTGTCATTCTACAAATATTAACACGAAACCAATACACACTGTACCGACTATACATGATGTGGGTAAGCTGTTCTGCCCTCCTAAGCCAATAAACAGTATCTCAGGTTCAATTGCCAAAGTAAATTCAATCCTCTCCTATTAGTGATAACTGATAAGGTTGAGATTGCTACAGAAGTTTTATTTGGGATAGTGCTATTTGGCTTAGCAGGGCAGTGTTGTAGCGACACTATTTCAGCTATTGTTGTCCGCACAAAGGGGTGCGGACAACTGCGAATAGCCGCAAATTTCAGGGCCTCTATTCATCACGGTAAAAAGAATATTGTTTTCAACCGTTTATCGTAGAGTCTGGCCACGCTAAGTCAGCAGAAGTAGAAAACCGTTAGTTTTAAAAAGTTTTAGTATTGATACTTGTTATTATTATTTTATTTTACGGATGAGACATCTTTCGCTAAATACTAAATTAATTAGGAAAGAAACATACGTTGATTGTACAGTGAACTATCTCTTTAACCAAGTTCAAAAAAGGAGGAGGCTATCCTTTTCGACTCTTCGTTTATGTCTCAAGATATTGCGATCAGATTTGGATAATTCGTTTCTTGTTGGAAAGAGATTCGAAGGTTCCATATAAACTTTACCAATTCTGCTAAGTATTTAGAATTTAATAAGTGAGTATTTTGTTGGCATTGAATACAATATCATCATCATTCATTCTTAATATCATGTTAAAACTAAAAATATCATGTCTTTTCATTGAAGTAATAAATAACAATAATAACTTCTCTGTTTTTTAATTTTTAACAGCAGATTTATATACAAAATGCCACTTAGTAAGTAGGTAGGTATTATCATGTATCATCAACCAAACAAACATGAGCCAGATAGTCTAAATTGTCGAATTAAAGATTAAGATTGTCAACGCCTTGTCGTTAGGTAAACATTGCCGTTTTTGAGCAAGAACAGTGTGATTCTTCAACACGTTGGAAATCACTCAGTATGCGAAACAGTAATTGCGGCACACCACTTTTAAAAGGTTTCGGCCTTATTTTACTTTTATTACAATATAATAGTGAGTAACGGACGCCGCCTGACATACCACCTACTTGTAAAAACCGAGAAAAAAGAAAGCTAAGTAATATCTATATATATATATATAAAAGGCAAAACTGACTGACTGACATATCAACGCACAGCCGAAACTACTGTACCTAGAAACTTGAAATTTGGTACATGGGTTCCTTTCATGATGTAAGTGGTAAGAAAGGATTTTCCGAAAATCGACCCCCAACGGGAAGAAATGGGGGGGAGTAGCGGGAAACTAATTCTACGCGTACGAAGTCGCGGGCGTCCTCTAGTTGCCATATAAAGTTTTACAAGCGGTTGCCAGGTACTACGCCAGACTAAATTCTCAACGTTTTGAAAGTTTACTTGACAGTAATGGCGGCCGAGTCAAAAAAACAATACTATAACAGGTCAAATACGATTTTGGATTTTACCGCCTAGAATAGAGTCACATTAACACAATCGTACCTATTTAAGCCGTAATAAAGCAACGTGTTAATAAATGTTTGCTTACCAACGTTTGTATCTATGCCCGGAACCTGAAACAAAAAAGTTTTTAAATAGGTAAGTTGAAGTTGATATTATTATATTAAGAGTGAAATTCATAATTGGTGATGAAATGATTTAGTTTAATCTTAAACCGAACACCCCTCCAATGTGTCAACGCTCACAATACATGTTGATGCATTTTTCATAGGTTTATTTTTATTAGGGTTGGGGTGGCGTTCAGTCTTAAATTAGAATATAATTATTTGGATAGTTAAAATTTCGTAAAATTACAAAGAAAGTTAATCAGACGTCGGTTTTTGTTTCTAGTAACGATTTTGGAACTGATGGAACCTAACATTTGCTTTTGTCGATTTATTTTTTATTTTGACACCTTAAGAGCTGCTATCAGTCGGGAGTTCGGAACGTAGCTACAGCATCTCTACCTACTTTACTTAACGTTAAGTCGCCGTTTTTGGATTCATAAAATTGGTGTGGATGATCAGTTTTGAATATGCAAGTAGAAATAACTATCGGCGAACATGCGGCGAATATATGTAACCGGTCTTTAAATAGTTTTTATGTTCAGAACTTATTCTTACCCTGTATCCATTCTGTCCACTCGGTCCTTGGTTAGATACATAACCATTATGTTCTCCTGGTCCTTGGTTAGATGTGTACGGTCCACCTGATGCTTGATTGGGAGTGTAACCGTTCTGTCCGCCCGATTCTTGATTGGGTGAGTAACCATTCTGTCCCCCTGGTCCTTGGTTGGGTGTGTAACCATTATTTCCACCAGATCCTTGGTTGGATGTGTAACTGTTCTGACCAGCCGGTACTTGGTCAGTAGAGGCACCGTTCGGTCCGACTGGTCCTTGGTTAGATGTGTAACCATTTTGTCCGCCTGGTTGTTGGTTAGTTATGTAACCATTATGTCCACCTGGTCCTTGGTTAGATGTAAAACCGTTCTGTCCGCCTTGTCCTTGGTTAGGTGTGTAACCGTTCTGTCCACCGGGCCCTTGGTTAGGTATGTAACCGTTCTGTCCGCCCGGGCCTTGGTTAGACGTGTAAGTATTCTGTCCGCCTGGTCCTTGGTTCGGTGTGTAACTATTTTGTCCGCCTGGTCCTTGGTTAGATATGTAACCATTCTGACTGCCTGGTCCTTGATTGGGTGTGTAACCGGTTTGTCCACCTGGTCCTTGATTGGGTGTGTAACCGGTTTGTCCACCTGGTCCTTGATTGGGTGTGTTACCGGTTTGTCCACCTGGTCCTTGATTGGGTGTGTAACCGGTTTGTCCACCTGGTCCTTGATTGGGTGTGTAACCGGTTTGTCCACCTGGTCCTTGATTGGGTGTGTAACCGGTTTGTCCACCTGGTCCTTGATTGGGTGTGTAACCGGTTTGTCCACCTGGTCCTTGATTGGGTGTGTTACCGGTTTGTCCACCTGGTCCTTGATTGGGAGTGTTACCGGTTTGTCCACCTGGTCCTTGATTATGTGTGAAACTATTCTGACCGCCTGGTCCTTGATTGGGAGTGTAACCGTTCTGTCCACCCGGTCCTTGGTTAGATGTGTAACTATTTTGCCCGCCTGGTCCTTGGATGGTCGTGTAACCGGTTTGTCCACCTGGTCCTTGATTGGGAGTGTTACCGGTTTGTCCACCTGGTCCTTGATTATGTGTGAAACTATTCTGACCGCCTGGTCCCTGATTGGGAGTGTAACCGTTCTGTCCTCCCGGTCCTTGGTTAGAAGTGAAGCCATTTTGTCCGCCTGGTCTTTGATTAGATGTGTAACCGTTCTGTCCACCTGGTCCTTGGTTAGGTGTGTAATTGTTCTGTCCATCTTGACCATGACCAGGTGTGTAACCATTCTGTCCAGTTGGACCTTGATTTGGGGTATTAAATAGACCATTTGGGCGTCGTTCGTAAAGATTTTCTGGTGAGGTTTGCGGGTTGTTTTGTGCGTTGGGGTTGTAGTTAGGATTTATATTGAACCCTGTGGGACCCGTATAACTAGTTGTATCTGGAGCGCCACCGCCTGTTGCAATATATTGAGGATTACTGTTGGGACCAACAATACAACAGAAATAAGTTGGTGTTTGTCCGGCACCCGGCAAAGCTCCTGTTAAAAGTGGCCAATTTAGTCCAAATGGCGGTGGATAAGCGGCGCCTTGATTGTTTTGCGGTGTGTTCCAACTTCTACTACCTCCTTGTATATTTTGTGGGCCTTCTTGATTAGGCCAGACATTTCCAACGCTCGGTCCCCTTCCTGGCCCTACAGGACCTCCGACGTGGCCATCACGGTGGTTTCCTTGTATATTCCAATTAGTACCACCAGTTGGTGCTCCACCTTGGTTATTCCAATTGTTGCTGCTGCCTAATCCTTCGCCTGTTCTAACAGGTCCCATCTCGTTACCAGCTGGTACGCCTCCTTGGTGGTTCTGATTGTTACTTCCCCCTAGACCTCCTCCAGATTCACCTCGTGTACCTCCTTGATTATTCGAACTAGTACCAATGCCTGGCCCTCTACCTGATTCAAAAGGACCTCTCCCAAAGTCGCTTGGTGCGCCCCCTGGGTTTATCCAATTATTATTAACCCCTGGAGCTCTGCCAGTTTCACCAGGTGTGCCTCTTTGGTTATTAAAACTAGTTCCAGTTCCTGGTCTTTCTACCGATCCAATCGACGGCCCTCTTCCATGTCCACCCGGTGTGCCTCCTTGGTTGTTCCAATCATTACTAGCGCCTGGAGGTAATCCAGATCCGTTTGATGCACCTCCTTGGTTATTCCAACTAGTACCACCACTTGGTCTTCCCGCAATATTAGCTTCACCCCCGTTGCTAACCGAAGGGCCCCTTTGGTTGTTCCAATTGTTGCTACCCCCTGGAGCTGCACCAGTTTCGCTAGGTGTGCCTCCTTGGTTATTCCAATTATTGCTAACACCTGGTCCTCGTCCTGATCCAGAAGGACCTGTATTGGTACCACCGGGTGCGTTCCGTTGATTGTTCCAATTATTACCACCCTCTGGAACTCTACCAGTTTCTCCAGGTGTGCCGCCTTGGTTATTCCAATTAGTACCGCTGCTTGGTCTTCCTGATACAATTGGTCCCCTCCCGGGGCCACTTGATGCGCCCCCTTGATTGTTCCAATTATTGGCACCTACTGGAACACTTCCAGGTGCACCAGGTGTGCTTCCTTGAGAATTACCAGGGCCAGCTCCCATTATACCTTGTGAATCTCCTGGTACACCTCTTTGGTTATCCCAATTACCCCTTGAACCACTCGGAGTACCACCTTGATTGTTCCAATTCGTTCCGTCAGGGCCACCTCCGGGGCCAACTGGCCTTGTCCCTGGTGAGTTCCAATTAGCATTACTCCCAGGAGGACCGCTGTTTGCACCTGGCTCGCCTACGTTATTATTCCTTGAATCACCGCTTGGGTTACCGCCAAGTACATTCGGTGCTTCGCCCTTGTTTCCGAAAGACACTCCTGGAACTGTACCCCGTCCACCCAGAGAACTTCCTTGGTTATTCCACGAATTCCTAGGTCCACTTCCACCACTTCCTCCAGAAGGGCGTCTTAAGTTTTCTGCGCCTGGTATGAAATGGTCCGAACATTCATCACAGCTTGGGTCGTACATAGATTGACTTTGAGCTTGCCCCATACCGCTTATTCCGCCTGGAAATAATGAAAACAATCGGCATTACTTCAGTTCTTATTTTGTGATTAATATTCGTTTAATTGTAATTATAAGTAAAAGATTGAAACCATCTTCATGGGGCATCTATCCAGGATTTACCCTGAGTCATCGAAATATAATAAGTAACTATGGAAGGGTAACACCCTGGCTTTGATAAGTGCAAGTGTAAGGTTCATACATTTGCTACTTGTCACTTGACAGCGAATGTATGAACTTCACACTTGCACTTAACAAAGTGTAAACAGGGCGTATCTGACGTTGAAAATCGGCCCCACTGACTTACTGCCGCACTCAGAGACGTCAATTAAATTTAATGCTTGTTTAGTGACGTGTTGTCTTATTCTATTGCTATAGCAAAGAAGGCGACAGTAGCTACTTTAATCAAGCGGTAAATTTAATTGACGTCTCTGAGTGCGGCAGTTAGTGCCGGCGGGGGTGGAGCTAATACTTAGTGCCGAACAGTCTATCAGTTGACTTTCTGACGTAGTGTCAAACACTCTTGTTTATAATGACAACTAAAATAATTCTATTTTAATTATTAACTGATTCCGCGACGGATGCCATAAACTAAAAAGATTGATTTATTAACTGATTTAAATTATTGCTGCAAAAATGCCAAGTTGCATTGGGAATTAGTGCAGGACCCACACAGATGTAAAACAAAGCGATATTTATATTCATTAATAAGTTTTTGAAATTTAAATATTCCCATACGTACTAAAATATCATGGCCGATGTTATGCAATAATATCTTTGAAAAAATGTGAATTACAAGCAATTCGAATGACTAGGAAATTAAATAGGTAATATGATCTTTTCAAGTTTTCCAAAAAATGAAGAACGCCGTCTGGCTTGGGTAGATGCCGTTCATCGCAAATTGCGTAGCGAATTTCGGATGCCTAGCAAACATTGCAGGATTTGCAGCATCCACTTTGTTTTGATGAATCGGATTACGTCATTTCGAAAACTGGAAACTGGATGACATTTTTTAAGTCACAGCTGTCCCAAATTGTACAGTAGCAGTACGTTGTCAACATGTATTTACAATAATACTTATAATATTTAGGTAGGTACCTGAGCCTGGTTAACTTATAATCGATAGGCATATGCATATTTAGGTACTTATTATCTTATTCTCGCAAAATATAATGAACTATGATGATCTTTGTAATTAAGCTATTACCACAACAAAACCACCTCGTATATACATACATACATACATAAACTCACGCCTTCATTCCCAGAGTGGGGTAGGCACCTCGTATATATTGTCACGTATCTTTATGGCTATAAGAATAAAGTTGTGTTGCGATATATTTGACACTGGGTGCTAGACTATTTTGATGCTGATATAGATGAACTTTTTTACAACTTTATATTTATATTTATTCTTAAGCGGTACCCCAAATCTAAAAATTGATTATAATATGTACATAAGTATTAATAGATAGATAGATTTTCAATAGCTATGCAATGACACCTCACTCGATGTCATGGTGTAAAAAAAAACCTTAGCTTTACGTGTATGAGAGTTGTTTTTACAACCTGTTTTTACAACTTTTTTTGGCGTCATTTCATTATAGGTATAACTGTGACAAAAAAGAGTTAAACCGCGGAACCCTAAAAAGCTGAATCTTTTAAACCGTTAGTTACCCAATTCATTTTTAGGGTTCCGTAGTCAACAAGGAATACTGTCACTACTAAGTGACTAGACTTGATTGGTTCTTGAGATACTGGCGACTAAAGTATTTATACTTACTAAATACCATCTAAAACAGCACCAAATAACATTAATTAAAATAATCTTTTAATAAAAGTTCATTTCGTGTTTTTTGAGATAGGTAGTTTATTGTAGATACATACTTGTTTGCAGTAGGTAACGACGTCGGAACCCAACTCTGAGCATGCTCCGACATTCTCTTGCCCAGTTTTAATATTTTTAGAGAATAGCGGCCTGCACACGTAAAGTTTGGACCGCGGGAAACGCCACGCGCCGCCGTTCCAATCTTTGTTCCGAACCGTACGTGTAAATGCAACTGTAATAGTAAAATAGTAAAAAATGTACGGTTCGGAACGAAGATTGGAACGGCGCGTAACGTTTCCCGCGGTCCGAACTTTACGTGTAATGGATCCGAGGAATACTGTAGTGTTCTGATTGCTGTGTTCCGGCGTGAGGATGAGACAACCGCTTAAATTACTAACCAGAGGCATTCCAACTTAATTTTATATTGGGCAATACTATTTAACTTTACATTAACTATAGGGAAAAATTAACACCTAAGGATTTCTTTGGCTTTGGCTACGAACAAGTGTCAGATGAGATGACTATTCTAAGGACATAACGGGGAACCCTCCTACCCAGAAGGAACATTTAACAATAATTGATCTATTCCCAAAGAAATAGTTTTCAGAACTTACCTAATTAATAAGTTAGTGATAAGATATATACTTACCGCCTGTTTCACAATCGACAAGTAACGCTTATTTGACAGATAAATTTAGCCCTTTCTCTCTCTTAAACTTGCAAATAGACAAAGAGAGAACCAACTTTAAATGGCAGATTTTACTCGTCGATTGTGAAACAGGCCCTTACACTACAAAAAAATATCTGTATCCAAAATAGTTTTAATTTTGTTGGCACTTACTGACAATAGCCTTCGAGGTATCAGCAGCAGATATTGCTTCCGCTTTCCCTTCATCGTTTCCATTTCCTCGGTCGATGGCTAAGTATTGCGACTGAGTCTGTCCCCTGTACCGTCCTCTGAGGGGGTAGCTTGCCTGCCTGCGCCTTCTGGACCCTCCTTGGTTCTGGCCCCATTGGCCCAAATCTTCTAATGAAAGATGTATGATAGTTTTGCAGTGCACCATCCTGGTCCCTTTTCTCGGCGATGTCACCTAACAACATAAAGGTTCGAATTATTCAAATCTGGGATTCTTAGTTATTACTTCAGTTTCACTAAAATCGGCATACTGTTCTAGATACGTGCAAGGTCGTAACGGGAATTTAATTATATTTTTGTAGATTAATATGTCGTATGGTTTCAAAACCTATACCTATGTAAGGTTTATTAACATATATCTTAGCCTATTTGGAGTAAGGGCCGACTTACAATGGAAACTCGAAAATGGCCTTTCGGAAATCATTATTCCCTTCATATCTCATTAAATATTGATCCCAGAGAAAAAATGTGTAATATCTTTTTCGTAGAGAATTTTATGCAGATTAATCATGTAATGGAACATTTTTTGCTATGGGTCACCGTTTACGGGTTATTTACGAAAAGCTAAAAAAGGGTCCTTTACACGCAGTTTTGCAGTCTTGAGATAGCCATCGTAAGATTGCAGTATTGTACTTTTAATATTTCCTCACATTGCTTGAGAAAAGCACTATACAATCCTCGACCTAAGCCAAAAAAGAACTATAAAATTAAAAATAAAAAGTACTTTAGTCCCTTATACTTAGGGAGTAAACTGAGGGATTAAATACATCACTTTAGTCCTCGTATACAAGGCTCAAGGAGGTTAAGTCATTTTAGAGCCTGAGAAGTGAAAAATATAATAAATTAATACTTATGGCTTGTTGCTAATTGTGTTTTTTTTTGTAAAAAGATAAATAAAAGTTGTCGCAAGGAACCTGTGGCAAAATAGTCTTACGACACAGAAGCAAAGATTAGAAAAGTGGCATTTACGTGGCCTGTTTAAAAGTACTTAAAGAGCTGTACGAGTAGATTATGTACCATGTGGCTTTTTCTAGATAACGACACCAAGCACAAGCTGGACTTTGTATTGTAAGCCGTAGGTGTGAAACCCTCGGTGCTCGAGTCAATTTCGCACTTGAACGGTTTACATTTATTATTTAAAAATGGGTCAAAGTAAAGTAAAGTTCTAAGTATCTACGGTCGGCCTTATTAGTACCTTTCTGCAATCTTTAGTGCTTTTTCATTTCAACATTATGTTTAAACTGCTGCTCTTATCTGTCCAAGGCGTTAAGGTGACCAGAGGGCTTATTGTCTAACGCACTCGCAATCGCAACCGGCTTGAAAGTGGAGCAATTGTTTTCATTTTTTATGCAGACAAACCTTCGATTTTCAAAATGAAAACGATTGTGATTGCGAGTGTGTTAGACAATAAGCCCTCTGGTACCAACGTGTGCACCTACTTATAAGGCCGACTGTACATTCAACACGTTACGTCATAAGAGAGACGTTGGCACTTATCGGCATCGGCTACTTATGAAACATTCTCAACTTAAACGGCATTGCTCTAATCAAACGCGTTGATTGACCTATTTATGATAGCATAAATTGGGTAACAAAAAAGGTCAAGGAAAACATACCAACCTTGACAAAGAGATCGGTCTGTTTAGAACATAATTAAATAAAAAAATGGAGTAATAGTAGGGGATCCGAATAGGAGACGACCTTCACCCAGCTGTTTATTCGGTAAAAAATATTTTATATCTAATATGGTAAGTAATATATGGCGAATAGGTTGACTGAAAAATTTCGGTCCAGTACAGTCCATAATTTAAAAAAAACCGGACATGGCGAGTCGGGCTCTCCCGCCGAAGGTTCCGCACATGACACGGTTAACTCAATTCAAAATTTGCACCGCCGCCGTTCCTTGCATAAAGACCCTGATTTTTTTGTGATTTAATTTAAAATGTTGGGTTTTCAGATTTTTTCCTATATTTGTAGTATGAGACGGTATTACTTGCCAAATTTCATAGTTCTAGGTCAACGGAAAATACCCTATAAATTTTGATTACCTTGAGAGTGTCAAAATATATCTACGTTTTTAGCGGCATAAACGGCCTTCTCTTTTTTTTACGTTAACTTTGAAGTTTGTTTTTTTCACAGCTTCAAGGGACTGTAGACTTGGTTTAAATCTCAACTCGATACCTCCACGCGTTCCCGAGATAAAGGGTCTTGACAGACAGACAGACGGACAGACGGACAACAAAGTGATCCTATAAGGGTTCCGTTTTTCCTTCTGAGGTACGGAACCCTAAAAAACTACAAGTAAACTTTTTTTTAAATTGCTATTGCTTGTTTAATAGACCAATTACTACTAATCGAAAGTATGAAGCCAATAGAATATGCAAACGTCAGGTTGACTATTTTTTCCCATCATAACCATAGGTAGGTAGGTAGGTAAGTCGGTACTAATAATTTGCACTAAACCTAAATAATATTTGCATATTCTATAGGCTTCATACTTTCGATTAGCATGTAATTGGTCTATAAAACAAGCAACAGCAATTAAAAAAAAGAAGTTCATTCTTGGTTTTTTTTTATTATGGACTGTACTGGACTGAAATTTTTCAGTCAACCTATTCGCCATATATTACTTAAGATATCAAATTTGATATAAAATACTTTTTATCGAATAAACAGCTGCGTCTCCTATTCGAATCCTAGACCATAAGTACATATAGGCTTCAAAGAGTTTCAGATGTAGCACACCAGGTATGATCCCAACAAAAAGGGTATAGATTCTTCCTTGGCCGCATTTTCTTCGTAAGTAGCTTCCAGGGTATTGATTCTCTCAAAAGCAAAGGTGAGCGCATGCAGGAGTGAAGTCCAAGCGGCGAGTTTAAGTAGTCCCGTCGGAGCGAGCAAAACACATATTAGCGCGTGCATTCTCAATTAGGCAGCCTTATACGTTCGAGAAGCCATGCTGCCAAATTGAATACACGCGCTAAAATGTGTTTTGCTCGCTCTGACCGGACTACTTAAACTCGCCGCTTGGACATTCACTCCTGCGTTCGCTTACCTTTGTTTTTGAAAGAATCACTACCCAGTGCTGGCAAGCTCAGTCCATCATACCCTCATATTAATACTGTTTAAACATATTCGTAAAGAGGCTTCTAACCGAGCCATATTTTCACTGCAATATGTGGCCGGCAACTATTGGTGTCCCTCCCTCTCTTACTCGTATGTTAGAGAAAGACACCAATAGTTGCCGGCCACATATTGCAGTGAAAATATGGCCCGTTTAGAAGCCCCTTAATATAATTATGTACTGCGCAACACTGGTCCAACAGTTTTGCTAAAAGGTGATGTATTTTGTTTGTGTTCATATCATAGCATCGGCTAAATAAAATAGGTACATATTTAATTTTATACACTGTAAAATACTGGTCAAACGCGTGTCGTAATCGCACAGCGGGTTCGTGATATAAAATAGTGGCCATGATTATAAAAAATATGGTCTACAAATAGCGCTTACGGGGTTGATTGAGTACGTATATTAGAGTATATTCAAGTCTGTATTTCACTGAAATAATGTTTGTTCGTAACTAAGAGACGTACGGAATGCTCGTGTATATAAATTTACGGTTTTTTTTGTATAAATCTTCAGAAAACCAGGCACTATAAGGTTTTGGATGCGGAACCTGTAAACTTGTAACCGATCAGTCCAGCAACCAAGAAGTTAACAAAACGGGCAACAAAAATAGTTAAAACCGGGCAAGAGCATGTCTGGTATGTATGTAAACTTTTTATTGCAGATAAACAATTACAAAACATTTTTGCATCACTATAGACAGCAGTGTATGTACAATGTATGATTGATTTGACCTTTACTTATGTACATCGCGTCCCCTACGTACCCCTAAGTACCTAGGTTACATACTTCTGCGCATTCGTTTTTCAATTTCGCCAGTGTAGACTAAACCAAGAAATAGTCGTCGGAAGAGATAAAAACTTAGCTTTGTTCCACATTCCACATATATTCTCGTATCATAGCATAATTTATTTAAGTAAACACATATGGAGGTTACAAACTCAGATCCCTTACTTTATTTGGATATTACGTTTTAAATGTATTTGCCATAAATTACCACTGCGCTGCTAGCTATGATAAGTAAACTAATGTAGGTAACGACATCCATCGTGAAATTTAGGTCACCGTCTTAGATAGCAGCTGCCTCAAAGTTTACGTCGTCATGGCCGGGCATCACATCCGCGCATGAACTTTGGGTCTTTAATGTCTTTATGTATTATAGTCACAGTAAATAACACAGTAAGAAAATTTTTGTGACCATTATGGTTTGGTTTATTTAGTTTGTTGAGTACAAGATAGATTTTGTTAAGTGATAATTATGGCAATTTATGGTAGGTATTATGCATTGCGTATATAACACACGGTAACTACTTATAAATAGTATATAGCCCGCCTCACACTTTGTAGGAACGTATAACAGGCTTTATACCACTTCAGATAAAAACGATTACCTACCTCTTTTACATTGCTCAATCAGAAGTACCTAATGCAGAAGAGACAGATATGGAAATACACCTTTACCAAATTTTATACTTTCTTAGTGGGTATTTATCACCAAACGTACCTTGTCGAACTAAGGTTCACTTATATATTACTACCAGGTAGGTATAAATTACGTGTCTTACCGCCGGATGCGTCGTCAGCTACCTTTATTTATAAACGAGACCAGCGTTGTGTGTTTTCATCATTCAAAGAATCATCCGTTACATTATTTTTAATATTACCTACCTTCTTGAAATGCCAGCGACTAAAGCTAGGCGAAACAACAATGGTTTACCTGCAGTAGCTAACAGTTGTTACGTGTCTAGAGATTGCAAAATACCTACCTATATATCGTCAGGACAATGAAACCGACATCGCCCTTAACGCTGATGCATTTGACAAGCCCATAAACACATTTATGAGTTAAATACAGACATCAAAATTTCCAGTGATTAAAAATATTAATTGACATTTTGCAATGCATTTTGTTGCAAAACATTGTAAAATACCAAAAAATAAAAGGATATTTCTTATCTTTCGTCATTGATCGTCTTTAATAAAGAAATGAACATCGTAGTCGACGAGCTCTCTAACTTACCACTGTATCGTAACGACATAACTGTCGTACAATTCATAGCGATCCGCATCAAGGATTTTTTTTCGTTGACAGATGGGGGAGATCCCCACTCGGATCAGCCATAGAGCTCATCGGCATGGCCGAACCCAATATTCAAACCGCGGATAGATAGGCTTACTTCGGATTAAAATTTGACACATTTTGTATGGGCAAATGTCAAATTTTAACCCGAAGTAAGCCTTATCTGTCCGCGGTTTGAATATAGGTTTCGGCCGTTACGAGTAGGTAGGTAATATTTATAACTAACTTCGCAATGCAATTGTTAATTTTAGTAAACTTGGTATTTTCAAATACGCGTGGTATCATTTAGCCCGAGATAAGATGCACTTGGCGAACGTTTATCATTACCAAAAATGAATAGGATTAACGTAACCTGCTAAACGGTCGCGACGAGCGTTTATGTCAATTCCATTCAGATTGACAGTTTTCGAAAATCGTGTATGTTAGCGTTATGCATCTTGTCTAGAACCCAGGATGAGATGTGGTAGCGCTATAAATTCCTTACTAGTATACGTGCAGCGTGCGGCGCTGTCAGGGGCTGGGCGGTCAAGCCGCACTCGTACCGCGGCGGAGCCCGGAGCAGTGCGCCAGCGGGGTCCTTCGAGTCCTCCACACTCATCGGCCCAGCCAAGCACAGCTGCGACTGCGGCTCTTGACATACTAATTTAAGCTGAAATAGTCATTAAGCTTATTTATTATTTAAATTTTATGTGCAGCATTCAAACTCCAAAACTTTTTTCCGGTAAGGGTAATTTTGTGATGAGTGCGAGCATTTGTTCCTTAGTCTTGTAATCAATGTATTGTATTCTCTATATGAGTATGTTTATCGTTATCCTGTACCCATAGTAGGTTCAAGCCTAGATCTTAGTTTGAGACTAAGTCGATTCGTGTGAGTTTGTCCCCTTGTATTTATTTTATTTATTTATACCAACCTACCTTCCTACCTATGAATCTACGTAATACGTAACGTAACAACAAATAAAAATACAAAACTTACACATTTGTTTATATTTCTGCACTGTTCTTTATTGACATTTTAGGTAACTATTTGTAGTAAAATGATTTTGATAGAAATTGGGCATTAAAGGAGATAAAAATAAAAAATATCTGGTAATACCTATTTAAAATATTTGAATGTGTAACGAGTGACCGCGTGCTCCAATTTGAATTTAACTTTTCTTACAGTTTTCAATAAATATAAAGTTAAGACCGCAGCTGACGGCTAACAGTGAGGTACGGATTGACCATTTTCTGTATGAACTTTAAATTTCAGGCGAACTTAACCATCTCGTCAGTATCGGAGACAGAAGTCTAGCTCCGGGAGAAACTGATATAAGTCGCATAAAGTTTCAATAAAAAGGATAAATCATACTTGCGGGTGAGGTATATTCGCGGCTGAGAGGGCGCCGACGACGGCGACGGCGACGGCGAGCAGGGCGGCCGCGAGCGCGCGCGCTGGACGCATGCCGACGGGCTGGGGCGCGGAGTGGCTCTGCCGCGGCGCCGGCGCCGCCGCTGACCCGCACCCGCAACCCAAGATGAACCCGCTCTAGATATAAGTTCACCCACCCAATTTCGACGATAGCGAATGAATTTAGACACGCTAACTAAATACTAATACATCCAAACTATCAGCCATAAATATAATACCGTACCACATACTGGCAAAAACGAACCGTTATTTATAATGTTAGTTTGTCTCCCGTCTATCCGTGGTTCTGTCGAGACTCTTTTTCTCGATACGAGACTTCATATGGCTAAAGATATCGGGGTGAAATTTGGAATAGGTAGTAATTAGCGGCTCGCCCAAGGTAGTAAATATTAGTTAATCTGTGCCCAAGGCTTTATCATTAGAATTTTTAAATTTGAAGTTATTAGGTATTTGAGATGGGGAAAAAAAGAGTTCTACCCAAAAAAAATGCTCAAACTTGTAGTTATCATGAGATGAGTGGTATCATTTGTTAAGGATGATACCCATATTTATGAGTGTTTAAAGTTTTTTTTTACTTTCTAAATATTTAAGTAGGTAATTATTAGACACGCTCTCCCTTTATTTCTCTTTCTCAATCTAAAAAATGTAATCCTAGAAAATAATCTAAAAATCCGGTCAAGTGCGAGACGAACTCGCGCACCGAGGGTTCTGCCGCACAGTAGGTATATTTTGATTTGAATTGGAGTTGCGAGCCCAATTCACACTTGACCATTTTTTACTACTTATCTCCACTCCGATAATATTTAACGCATTAAATTTTATACATTTATGTGTATGTAGAGAAGGTCCTCTTTAACCATTATAAGAAAATCATCCGTGCCCGCGGAAAAATAAAATGACAATAATGTTTATACAAACTTACCCAATGCCCTTTAACAATTCAGTTTTGGTGGTACTATATAAAAGCACGCCCAGGTATGAATATTTAAACATCTCGGCTCCGATGCACTTAAGAGTACTACACATACATAACAAAAATTGTTTATTTTGATTTGAATAATTCTATCATAATTTACAACTTTTACGAATGACCGCTCACCTTGAAAATGTTTGACCTTTACAAATGACAACACTTTTACTCAAACCCCTTTTTAATATCTCTGCTGCGATATTATTTAACGCATTAAATATTATACATTTATGTGTATAATGTAGAGGTCTAAATTCTAATTCTAATTCAAAATCTTTATTGCATAGAGTCTGGCAAATGAAATATGAGAATGATAAAATGGCGACAAATTTAAAAATCAAGGTGTGGTATCCCTGACGTATAGTGCTAAAAATATTTTTGATACTTGTAATACAATATATTTTTAAAGGGTTCTTCACCTGTAATTATTGTACTACGAAACTCTACTTGCACTATGAAATAAGTAATATCGGAAAGTTTCAACAAAGAACAAGCAATATTCATAAAACAACTATCACTGTATGGATAATTACATTAGTTACATAATATTCTACTTAGCAGTAGGTACTTTAATTTTGAAAATAAGAAATAGGAAAGGAGATATGATTTTAAATCGCTGTTCTGGAAATCGTAAGTATGTAAACACTCTTGTTTCTGCTTGGGAACAATGTTTCTCTCCTCTTGCTTTTTATTGAATTTATATGTAATAGTAAACAGCAGCTTACGCACATTACTTTTGATGGTTTTTTTCATGAAAAACACTTAAAAACGTAGCAAATACCGCAAGCAAGCTTCAGTCTCAAGACGAATAAATGAAGTGTGATTTGGGTTGACAATCGACTTTTTTGTTGCCATGTAAAATGTTCTTAAGAATTCTCATCTTTCATTTGCCAGACTCTATCACATTAAAAATATAGCTGACCTAACCCCCTGAAAATAGTTGAAATTTTCACAGACTAGTGCCGTTTTAACAGCAAATAATTAAAATTAATTAGAATTAAATTTGTAGTGGGTCGTGGGTCGTGTCGTGTGCGAGTCCGTCTCGCACTTGGCCAGTTTTTCATTGTGTTACGGTAACCTATCAATGTTTCAAAAAACTTTTGTCCGCTGTTTCCTTTGTCCAAAATTTTCGTGTGTCCGAAAATTGTTTTGCTCTGAACCCATTAATTTTTCAAAATGTTTAAAGAGATATACCAACAGAACCTGTAGGTTAGGTTAGGTTAGTATTATAACAATCCAGGTAAAATAAACGGTTTCAGAGAAAAAGGATTTTTCGGACAAACGAAATAGAGGAAAAAAGTTTTTCGAAACATCGATAGGTAACCTCGTGTTACACATGTATTTCAAGTACGGTGCGTTCAAATAATTGCATTACATAGATAAGTCAAGTACATAACACAATTTAAATACATATAAAATTTATGTACTTACCTTGTCAGGCATCGCAACTTATGTGGATTGCCGTAAGATTTGTACCTTGGAATCCAGGGAAAGTCAATAAATCTTTATAAAAACTTTTGAAATGTGTTTTTAACAATATACTCGTATAGAATAAAGTTAAAAAATAATTACGATCTTAATTTTTTTAACTTTTGTAAAAGTAAAATTCTAATTTCTAATTGATATATCAACGCACAGCCCAAACCGCTGGACCTAGAGACTTGAGAATTTAGAGAATTTTGCACATATCTATTACACAGTGTATCCACTAAAATTCCGCCCCTAAGGGGGTATAAAAAAGGGGATGAAAATTAAGTCCGTCACTTTTGAAGTTAGAATCTTTAAATTTTGTGTTTAGGTCGACGACTGAAAATTTATTTATCGTGTCACAGCGTTTTTTATCATTTCATCCCCTAAGGGGTGGATAGGGGAAAAATTGACTTGCCGTAAGATTTGTACCTTGGAATCCAGGGAAAGTCAATAAATCTTTATAAAAACTTTTGAAATGTGTTTTTAACAATATACTCGTATAGAATAAAGTTAAAAAATAATTACGAACTTAATTTTTTTAACTTTTGTAAAAGTAAAATTCTAATTTCTAATTGATATATCAACGCACAGCCTAAACCGCTGGACTTAGGGACTTGAAATTTGAAGGGAATATTCCTTGGGTGCCCTAGGATTTTTGGAAACTCATCCCCCCAGGGGTCAAAATAGGGGGTAGAAGTTTTTATGACCTACGGCTACGGTTATTTTAGTAGTTGGAAACGTGGTAATTGGTAATTAATGTAGGTAGGTACTATTTAATAAATAAAAATAAAAATAATGCTATGATGTTCGTTTAAATCTTTCTTTCTTTCTTAAGTCTGCGTTTCGTCCCGAAAAACAAATGTCTATAGTGTAGTACAGTTTTTCGAGGGGATAATAAGAAAAGAGTTCTGCGCGGACGAAGTAGGTAACTGTCTATAACTAGGTTATTTTAGTTTATCGTGCTAAATAACTTTTGGACTTAGGACTATAATCTTTTGCTTTAGAGCTTGGGCAGGATACACACGGCCGTACGCAGGGGGAAAGGTTTTGGAATTTTAGTCACAGTAGGTACCTAAATATTCGGTATTTTGAGAAAAAAAGACATCTTGGTATTTGGGTATTAAAAACGTATTAAGTATATCATAATGAAACGACATAGTCGTTTTGAGAGATAGGGTAATATGAACCTGGCGTTAGTAAATTAAATAAATACAAATATATGGATTTACTTATATTGAAAACGGTAAACAACAAGTAAAAAGCGATCTTATAATTATTTCCGTTGCCGGCAGTGTTTAATTTGTAGCTATTAGATAATGACGAGATGTCTAGTCTCTCACAATAACAAACACATTTTAAACGCTTTTATAATTAAAAAAGTTATCTACCTAGCCAAAAATTGCTACTGAACAATACGAGTATGCCCAAATCCATGTAGTCTTGTATTAGAGCCTAGTAATCTCTGAACTAACGTTAGTGTCTTTTTTCTTATAAGAGTGCGTGGGATATAAAAAATGTTTGGAGTAGTAGCCAGAGTGTGTTTCACCTGGACTCTTCGTGGAATTTACTCTGCGGTAATATTCCATGGACTCCGCGCAGTCACAGGCCAAGCGGCTTTCCGAGCAGCTACTTTCAAGCTGGTACTTGGGCACCACTATAAGGCTCTCGGTTGACTTCGTGGGGGCACAGTGGCTATGGCTCCTGCCGTAAGTCGAGTAGTGGTGTGGAGTGGCAGCCTGGCGGTGCGCGGGCTTCTCTTGAGATTGATGTTGATACTCGTAATGGCTTTGTGTACTACGTCCACTGTGGCTGCGGCCGTGACTCTTGGATCGGTTGGCATGCTTCGCGCTAGTATCTAAGTAACCATATCCAAAACCATAGCCGCCAAATGCCTTCGTCGTTAAGTTGTCCCAGGATTTTGGCTTAACATGTTGATGAGAATTCTGATATTGTATCTTTGGCGATGACTTTGCTTCAGATCGATCGTTGTCCCAAAAAAGAGTATCACTACTTAATGAAGTACTGTAACTGGAAACCGAGTTTTCACAGGGTGCGGTCGCATTACTTGTCGCATATGACTGTAAACTGCACTGACTGGTCTGTGTGGATTCCGTGGCCAAGTACCGATATCGACCTGAACAGGGTCCTGGTGCACAGGTTTTCCGTGTTCGCGAGCTCGAATAGCCATCCGGCTTTTGAGTTGATTTATCAATTAGGTGACATTTTTCTTTACGTTTGTGTTCTTTGGAGCATTCTTTCTTACGCCTCATTTTCTTTCTTGAATTTGGCACACAATGTGGATCACAGCAAGGGCTAGCTAGATCGTAAGCCTCCAAACTATTGGCGTCTTGGTTATTATATGCTGGCATGCACGGGGCACAGCTGTGACTGTGATTATTTCTGTGAGATTTAGAATGTTTGGTACTTCCTGATTTGTAGTCATTATTGTGATTTTCAGAAGCTCTATGGCATTCATTGGGAGTCTTTACAACGTAGTGTTGGCAATCTCTTCTATTATTGGGAGACCCGACGGTGATAACGAAACTACCGGTTCGTATATTCGGCTGTATAATACAGGCACCATAACGCGCATCCAAGTATTGATACATAAAGACGCCAGGTTGCGGAGGCTTGGTGGCTGTAACGTTTTCGCTAGAAAGTGTCGGCCTACAATAGGTGCCGTTAATATTTTCTGTCGTGTTATTGTCTTCGTTGTCGGAAGATACATCGTTAGGGGAAGATTTTTTCTTTTGAGAGGGGAGGCTGTGCGTTTTCCAATTAGAATCAAAAAGCTGTCGCTCTCGAACGCTCAGTTGTTCTAGTTCTCGTAGTTTAGTTTGTATGGCTCGTTGTATATTGATGTACTTAAGGTGTAGTTCGACTTTACGCACGCAGTCCTCGAAGATGACGACCATGCGCATGCGTGCGTCGCAACTGCCGACGGCCTGCACGACGGCAGCGTGGTCGGCGCGCTCCACGTCTGCGCCGTTGATCGACAGGATGACGTCACCCTCGCGCATGCCCGCCGCTGCCGCCGGCCCTTCCAGCTCCACGTGATCTACGTATGTAATCACTTCTATTTCTTGCTCCTGAAATTAAATTCTTCGTATTTGTGTTTTTCCTTTAATTTGTTGTCTATCATATCATAAATCATAAATATCATAATGAGTCAGCACGCACCAACAAATGAGTAATAAAAAAGACTCTAGGTCGATTTAAAATTAAAGAAGTCTGTACCTTAAAGTTAATATTTTTTCATCACACTTGCTCGGAAAGGGTGTTATAACACGCAGATGTCTATACAGTTATAGCCGATTTAGCTCCCGCGGGAGTTATGTATTTTTATAACTCCCTAGTGAGTTATGAGTTATGGTTTTTTATAACTACCTAGGGAGTTATGAGTTTAGTTTTAAAATATAGAATCCACTCGTACATCATTTCAGACTAAGGAGGTGTAAATTCAGCCAAGGTTTATATCCTATATACAAAACTTGGCTACAAACCAATTTTACTGTATAATTAAACAAATTTCACTTTGAAAATCAATACTATCTGGCAGTATAGTATAAGTATAATAATTATAAGTTTATCAGTTCTAAGCATTATCTGTTGAAGACTATATTGATGAAAATAGTTAACAAACTCTTTTAGCGAGTCGAGTTAATTTGTTTAATTGTTGTTTTTTCTCTCTATTTTTTTTACTTTCTCGCAAATGTGATGAAAAACATTGTGTGTATCACGGGCAGTAAGGGGATTACCAACTCGAGTCATTAAAAGCCCTCCGCCTACGGCGTCGGGCTTCTAATAGTCTCTCGTTAGCAATCCCTTTCTTACCGCCCTTGATGCACAATGTACTATTTTTAACTGACTTAAGAAAAGAAGCTAGTTTGTAATTCGCCTGTGTTTTTGTGTAAGTGTTATACGTGATTTCTCACCCATTTTCAATCTTAATAAAATTATCATCTAAATTTCGTTAGGATCTAGTCATGGGATAAATGTGTCAACAAAACTCTTTAATAACTTTGAGTAACATTGTTTTTTAAACATTATTTTAAGTCCAAATTTTCCAAGAAAAGAAATAGTTAAGTACGTAGATGATTGATTAGTTACCTTTTTGTAATGAATGCCGTAGCTCTGTAGCGTGAACCCGTAGCTGCCGTTCTTCTTCTCGACGATGATGGTGCGCCGGCGCCAGTCCTCCTCGCCCTTGCCGCCGCCGGCCCAATCCGACTTTATACAGTCTCTCACCTGAACACACAATTTGGCTGTGTCATAATAACAACTCAATAACACGGGGAACATTAAGATATACCTATAACATGAAAACTGAAAATACGTCAATACTTTCATAGTTCTATAGGCATGGCAGATGCCCGCGGCAGCACCGTAAGGTCAAAAACTTAAATTTTTAGGGTTCTGTAGTTAACAAGGAACCCTTATAGTTTCGCTATGTCCGTCTGTCCGTGTGTTCGTTTGTCCGCGGTTTAACTCAGAGATACTTTTAAGAGCTAGTAATAAGGGCTAGTACATTTAAGATACGCCGACATCTTGAAACAAAAATGTTTTTTCCTGTACCTCCCATACAAGTAAACCAAAGGTAAAAAATGGATATCATTGGATAGCTCTCAAAATTTATTATATATACAGGGTGCCCAGTAAATAATGGATAAGCTTCTATCCATCGACAGGGCACCTTAGGCAGGTCCCTAAAAAGGTCTTATAGGTTTAGTCAAAGTTGCGTGATTTTCGAGATTATAGAACTTTTCTATTTTCTTAATAATTGGCACCTTACTTCACTTTAATGACCGCCTAGGCCTGAAATAAAGAGATTTTCTCGTTCTGTTTGTTGCTAAATATTCTCTAATAGTGAAGCTAACGGATGTGTATTAGAGCGTTATGCTGGCCAAACTGATTTCTTGTTAATTAAGAAAATAATAACAACACATTTTTCTTTAAAATTTCCAACGAATTTGATTGCTTGTGGTGTATAAAAAAATGTATGAAGACCAGGAGTTACCAACATTCTAAAAAATTGTGTATCGAATACTGATTCTAAAATGATATAATATCACACTTGAGATTATAATAGCAGCGAAGTTATTATTAAGTTCGTCCAAGAAAGACTTAATTCTATCAAACTATCGAAATTAAAAAACGACTTTTGCATTCGTGAAGTTACCTGGTTGCTACTTCACGCCTTCATTCCCAGAATGGGGTAGGCAGAGCTAAAGAATTACCAACAACTCTAAAAATTTGTTGAACTGTAAAAGTGCCATTTTCACTGAGTTCGTGTCCCCACCCAAAACTACAAGTACTAAAAAACTGGAAAAAGCGCAATAATAACAAATTTAAAAGAAAAACTACTACGACTAAGTAAGCTTGACTTGTTCTCAAGATACAGGCGTCTTAAGTGTTTATACGCAAAATAGGCGCAGATTTAAGTCGTCCAGTTGCGGAAAAGAGCCCGCCATAACCTTTGTATATACCTATGTATATACCTGCTAAAAATCACCACCAATTATGCTCTTGCTGGGAGTAATTTTTTTAATTTTTAATTGAGTAGTTGGGAGGAGAGGGATCGATTCGTAAAGCCTATGGTTCGAAGGCTCATATGGTTCGTGGGTTTTGTCGTGGCTCGGGTGGTTTGATTTGAACAGCTTTCATATTGCCGTACATTTACCGTACCTTAAAAACAGATGTATCCCAATGTATCTAACACGAAAACAATGAAATACTAACTAACTTGCAATATAAAAGGACGTAAATACTTACAGAATTATCTAAAGAATCCTCTTTTGAATCGTTGCTTATATTTTTCTTGCCGTTGCTCATGCTGCTGGCACATCTTTCGCTGAGTTTTGGCGAGCTCATGGGTAAAGAAATACTAAGAATTTAGTATATATCTACTACGTAGTTCAATTTAAATTGTGGTAGACTTGAAAACAGTATAAAGGGCTGGCGATGCATTGAAAGGTATTTTGCTGGGTTGCGACAAATCATTAAGCAGGACGCATGCGCGCCACGCCGCGCTTGTACATACCTAGAGGGAATACAACTTTCTATAAATGGAATTTAATGTTGCAATAAACTACTAATATATTGCAATAATTGTAAAACAATAAACAATTATAGTTAAAGATTAGCAGATACCATAAAAAATAACAGTTTTCATTATTATTAATAAGCTGTCTGTGCAAGCTAGGTTTTATAAAACTCCTTAAATCTATGGAGTAGGAAAATAAGAAGACAAATTCCTGAATGCAGATTCATTTAAAATAATTATAAAGTCAATTACATTATATATCGTGAGAAATACAAAAAAGCTGAAAAAGCGCAAACCTGAATGCGAGATAGTAGTTGAATATCAAGTGACTATTTCTAGATGGCGCTGTTAGTTCATGTTCCAGCCAAGTTCATAAATAATTTATCCTTGTTTAGGGCCCGGCAACACGCTCATACTTGCGCAAATTTCAATTTGCGCATGTGCGTTAAGACGGCAAAACGGTATACCGCACAATTCCAATTCCAACCAATTCCAATTTTTTCACAAACCGTTTGCGCATGCAAGTCACTGCGTGTAGCCGGGCCCTTACTCGACACGTCAAAAGTTCTGCTAGTTGACACTCTACGTCTCGGGTCACGACTGTCCACTACTCGACACGAGATGTCGCTATTCGCGATTTATTTACATAATTTCTCATACTTCTTCTTGCAGAGACCGAGTACTTTTTTATATGTTGTGAATCAACAACAAACCGTTCATTTTGATAGTGCTTATTTAATTATACAAAGTCGTGTCATATGACGGGGTGGGGTCCGGTTATTTGCAAAGCTACTATGACCAGAAGGTAGGTACAGTATTTACTACAGTCACGCTTTCGGCGAAAGTAGGGTAAAAAGAAAAAAATATATATTTAAAGAGCTATTCAAATGGTTACCCTTAGGAGATTGACAAATTATACTATTTAGAGTTAATAACGTTAAAATAATAAAGGAACATGTTGTTTCGGCAGAAAAGTAAAGATGGTTAGCTGTAGAAAATAGTACATTGTTGCAAAGGTTAGAAAGTACGCGATTTTTGGACGAGTCTAGTGTACGAGTCCATAAATTACACTTTCTACCGAGGCAGACATAGTGCTTTTACACAACTACTGAGAGGAAATAAAACAAAAATTCATATTCAAAACTCAATAGTGTTAGTCAATAGTCGTCGGTTTTTCAAATGACTACCTTTGAAAAACCGACGATAGAAGCTGTATCACCGCCAATTTTACCATAGATAACTTTTTTTTTTAATCTGGACCCCTGTTCTCGTGGCACTCGAGATTCATAAACTAACATTCGAGATGAAGATGTCAACTCCATATAAAATTGTATTAGGTTCGAGATTAGGGGCCAAGTAACAATTACATAAAAAAAAGCAGTGACATAGTTTTTAGTCTGTGTGTCTTTTAGCAAAAATACACCTAATATTTTACGACACAAAATGGTGTGTTCTGATTGGTCGATTTCAATTTTTTATATTAAGGAGCTGACACAAAAATTGATTGATTGATTTTTATTGGTTCTTAAAGTTGGACAACAATGTTCTCGACCAATCAGCAAACACGCCGAGAAAAACATTCTTGGTGTGTCCTTATAAGTGACGTTTTGTGACCCCAAACAAGACCATCTATGACCATATTTCCGAGCAATGTTGTGAAAAAGTATTTTACATATTGTGGTGATAGAACGCCATCTAGCCTGATCTCATTGAACTAAGAAGCCTCATAGGTAAGTAAAAACACACCAAGAGCACAAAAATGGCGTCGATTTCACTTCATAGGATTTTGTTTGACAGCTATGAAAATAACGCCTCGACTGTACCTACGAAATATTTAACAATTAAGTCGGAAAATGCTTTTTGTTTAAACACTTTAAATCCACCTTGTCAAATTATAATAGGTAGGTACTTACCTGAAGAACGGTTGTTTGGCTGGCCGTCCTAGCCGACGCTAAACCACCTCACGCGTCACGCCCCAATGAGTTTAAGATTTGGTGTCACATTATGCATGTTCACCCTGTGCCGTTTACGAGCCAATGGTTTTAATTACATTAGCATAAGATGTTACGTTCAGTCCGCCAGCAAAAATGTGTAGCAATAAAAATGTGTAGCATCAATGAACCTTATCGATCTTATCATTAAGTATGTCTTGTCTAAATGTCTTTAACTAAATAGTACTTGTCATTCTGTCTTTTGTTACAAGTTCACTATAAAAGACAATAACAAAAAAATAACCGGCCACGTGCGAGACAGACTCGTGCACGAAGGGTTCCGTACCATTATTATAATATAATATAATGTTTGTATATATTAGTAAAAAAAACACGCATGTTGTATGGAGCCCCCCTTAAATATTTATTTTATTTCAAATTAATTATTATAAGTAATTATAGGTACTTACTACCAATATTCTTTGAATATTTCAAGCGTCTACTTGTTGCCGTTATTATTATCGAGCAAAAAATGCCAAAAAAAACACGTTTGTTGTATGGGTTGAATTAGTTGTTATACTGGCAGCAGAAACACATCCTCTGTGAAAATTTCAACTGTCTAGCCAGTAGTTCATGAGATACAGCCTGGTGACAGACAGACGGACGGACAGCCGAGTCTTAGTAATAGGGTCCCGTTTTTACCCTTTGGTTGCGGAACCCTAAAAACCAGGCAAGAGCATGTTTAACCATGCTCAGTGTAGGGTTCCAAAGCAGGTAATTAGCAATTCAAAAAACAACTAGTGTAGGTTAATTCTCTATTTAATGATTTTAGTAGGTATACCTACGACTAAACACTGTAGTCGCCTGTATCTCAGGAACCAATCAAGTCGCCTTAGGGCCCGTTGTTTGATCAGTAATTAACTCAACTAATTGGTAAAATTCGAAAAAGGAATCGAAAATTTGCCGCATTTCCTTGATATTTTATCTTGATAACCATTAGTTACGGTTTTTACCGATTAGTTAGTTTAACTACTGATCAAACAACAGGCCCTCACACCCGCACTCAGACATCAATTAAATTTAAAGTTTAATTAAAGTTGCTGCTGTTTCTTTCTTTGCTATAGCAATAGAATAAGACAATAACGTCACTAAACAAGCATTAAATTTAATTGACGTACTTACGTCTCTGAGTGCGGCAGTTAGTCGTGATAGTTTTTCTGTAAAACTCGTTATATGTGCTTTCATTTAAGATTTTTTGTATTTGTAGTTTTGGCCGTAGGCGTAGGTGTGGGGTCCCCCTACTCCGCTCCGCAGCTCCGCTGTTTTTGATATCAAAAGTTGCTGGTTAATTTCGTCAATATAATTGAAGACAACAATGACAGCGGTTGAAACGCCCGAATATTCACCCTTCTAGACGTACAAATGAAACATGTATATGCACAAACTGTTTACAAAGAGTCATATTTAAAAATGAAAATATTTACACATTCAATTTTTTTTTCCAACTTTTGTTAAAAAAAAATTACGTTCCATATTGTGAAGCAAAAAGATCCCGTCGAATTGAGAAGCTCCTCCTTTTTTGAAAATTTGGTTAAAGAATACCCATGGACTGGATTATTCAATACATAGGGTTTTCTATTAGTTCTATTACCCTGACCATGAACATAATAGAAATACCTAGTAAGTACTAAAATAAATTCTTAGAGAATATCAAGTATCAGCAATCTGTTACTTCCATTGTTAAACGCCAGCCGTTAAAAATATGTGTATGTACACAAAGAACGTCACAACAGCACGTATGAAGGAAAACACATCGTTACTTATGTTACCTTGCTACTGGCAGAAAATGCTGCGTCCTATTGTTACTCTGAAATTCGATAGGGTTAATCAATGGACTAGGTTTGACAGGTTGTTTGCGCGAAACAAAACATAACGTCTTGTGAGATTCTTTGTTATGGTTAAAAATGCCATGGACAACTTGAAGACCAAGGGCATTCCACCCTTTGTAGATATTATTTAGTTACTTTACAAAAATAGTCACCACAAAAACCTTGCAACCTTTATAAAGCCAAGTCAAGTAGGAAATCGTTATCAAGCAAGCCATTTGTAACTGAAAAGGTGAGAGACCTATCGGTAAGGGCAAAGTAATGCGGAAGAATACCTACTTGTTTCTTGATTTTGGTTGATTTCTAGCTCTCGAGATATTAAGCTTTAGCATATGAATAGAGTAGAGCCACGTAAGGCTTAGGTTTGTATTAAGTAGGTCAAATATATAAAAAAACCGGTCAAGTGCGAGTCGGACTCGCTCAGCGAAGGTTCCGTATTTAAGATAACCGCAAAAGAAAATACTCATTTTGTTATTAACTTTATTTTTATGTAATAATTTTATGGAATGGTAATTTTTTGTACATTTTTGGCTACAAATAAAAAAGTATATACCAGAAAATTAACAAAAAATATTTTAAAATGTGCAGATTAAGCCCTTTCATATGCCACCCATTTGCTATAATCAAACCACTTTCATTTTTTAACTTCCTATTCTAAACCCCTTTTCAATTATTTATAAATTTTAAACACATAATTAATCTCAAAATTTATTTTGTTTTTAATATACGTAATTGTTATTAGTAATAAAATATTTTTAACGGTTTATTATACAAATTAGGAACTCCAGTATTCACCAAACGCCATGACTTTTATCCGGAATGACCGCAACCATGGTAATAAGAATGCTATAATAATAATTATAGAACTGTTATTACCATGGCAACGCTCATTATAGAATTGGTTTCCCGCTACGGTTACGCTATAGGTAGTATTTTGATACCGTTAACGATATCAATATTAGCGGTTTATAGTACGCGAGTAGAAAAACGTCTGTTACGAAATTCTAAACTATATTAAAGCGAAAAAAATCGTCGGTCTTAGGTATTCGAACTTACATCTCCGCTGACTCTCCGGGCCGATGCAGGCCCATTACCACTTATGCCACCAAGACCCTACATAAGATCAATGAAATTAGTGATCGCTTTGCCTTTTCATACTCTGAGGGTATGCTGACGCCATCTATCATTGTTTATCAAACGACACTCATGTTTTCAAGTTACATTGAAATTAGCATGAGTACAATGGGCCACTTTATTCTAAACATTTTTTAAATTTAACGGAAACGTCTGTTACGAAATTCCTAACCATATAAAGCGAAAAAAAACGTGTTTCTTAGGTAGGATTCGAACCTACATCTCCTCTGGCTCTCCGGGCCGATGCAAAATAAATAAATAAATACATAAATTTTACCAAGTGTGAACTATTTATTTCGGACGATTTTGTGGCAAAAGAATCTGTAATACAAAAATTTAAGTTTTTGGCCCCAATATTTAAATTGTATACAGATCTTCACTTTGTTTGCTGGGCTCTCCTATCCTCGACGAAACTATACCTTTTTTTTTCGAAGAAAAGATTTTTTTTTGCAATGTTCAGAGCGCTTATCCTAAATTAACATACGTATGGCTTTTACAATTATTCGTTTTTGTCTTTTTGTTCGTAATTTTTTTGCAAAAATGCAACGTTAAAAGAACTCTGTGTTCTCGCTCCTGAGGTAAAAAGTATTATAACAAAACGAGATAAAAGTTACTGCATCTCGTGTCCTTGAATCCCTCGCTGTGCTCATGATTTCAACCTAAAATCATCAATTTTATAGAATCCTTCGCTTACTCAGCATTCAAAATCAACACTCGCAACAAAAACCATATTTGCTGTCCTGTTGCATAAATAACTACCTATTTCTTAAACTAATGAAGGGTACATTTAGTACTAGGTATCAAGTTTACTTATTTGAAAAAAGAAATGTATACTCATAGGTAAACTCTGTTCTGAGGCCCTAGCCAAGATGCATTTCGCTAACTAGCGTGTCTGTCTATTCGATTCGTTTTAAACCAATCGCGTCACTGGTAGCCGATGACGTGATACGAAGAGTCACGTGATCTAGGTACCAGTGACGCGATTGGTTTAAAAACAAATCGAATAGAAACGCTAGTTAGCGTAATGCGTCTTGGCTAGGGCTCTGAGGGCGTAGCCGAGATACAAACGCTGCTGTTTCTGTTTTCTATCGACTCGAATTGTAAGGAGTTGACATAAGCAGTCGAGCGATCTGTCTAAACATTTGTCGATTTTCGAAAATCGCTAACTTAGCGTAATGCGTCTTGACTAGGCCCCTGGCTACGTGTACAAGTCCTTGTCTCATTATTTTTTTCTTCATATCTACGAAACTACATTATTATTAATATTTTATTTGATAACCAAAATCCGACAATGTTGTCTCCGCCACAACGACCGGGGACTCGTAGATTAAGGCGCTTGAACGAGAGTGTTCAGTTTCGCGTAGCGGACGATTGAAGTGTTGGGTATCGGCACGGGCAGCGAGGCCAGGCTGGTGTTGAGCCCCACCAGCAGCGGCAGCCCGATGGCCTGCAGCCCGGCGGCCGGGGGGATCACGGCAGTCTCCTTCACCACTTTAATCGCCTGCCCAGCATTACTTTGATTACTTTGCAATGATCTTTTGAAAACGGTCAAATACGGAAGAACATCGGCCCTCTTGCCGCGCCCGAGGTTGTCTTCAATCGGTGCTCGTAATGAATGTGCTAAAATATAAAACAAAACAATTAATATTAAGGCGCTTATGAGGTACAGTCACCAGCAATAACATATTATCCAACATTGCGCTCAAAAATATCTGACACGCTCTTATACCTTTAGCAATAAAGACATGTCAGATATTTTTGATACCAATGTTGGATAAATATATTATTTCTGGTGACTGTATAGCGCAAGTAGGTGACTATGTTTTTGTATTACTTTACTAGTAAAGATGGGCCGACTAGTCGACGATTAGTAGTAGGGAAAGTTACCTTCATTTGTACCTCATTTCTGTCATATCACAATTATTTGGGTAGTTTAGCGTTGAGTGCCATACCTCCAAATTTATTTTATACTAAAGCAGTGCGTGATTATAGAACATACTCTTTTACCGAATAATTGTCTTAGCGTGTGATATCCATGGACTTATTTCTCTAATAACTCGACATTGGCGAAATACACTTTAATAGGAGTGAAAGCCATTAATTAAAATTAGAACTAGAAAGCAGTTCGATTACCAGTGCATTTCGTGTTTAAAAGTAAAATAAATGTTTCGTTCGTGAGAAACGGTGTACCGTTGTGGAAAATATTGTAGAGCCTTCATTATGATCAGATCAAACCTGTGGATCAAACACTTTACAGACGGCATAATTGTTACAAATGCATGTTGGAATAACTGCTGCTGCAGCAATATAAAGACAGTAGAAGACAAGTGGGCAGCGACGCGAAATCACCCACAACAAATCAAAGCAGTAGGGTGGAAAATGACGATTCCACAATTCCAAGTACCAGTACTAGTGAATCTGAGGAATGTTGTAACGTAATATTCAAAGATTACCTATTAATTACAATTTAATGATAAAAATATGACAAAATTATTATTGCTTTACCTACATTTTTAATAAATAAATGTCAGTATATTAACATTGGAGAAATGAGATAATTTAAAAAATAAGATTTTTTATTTTATTTGTGAAAACCAAAAAAATACAATGTAATTTTATACTTACCGTGCTGGCTGAGGCTCGCGAGAGATTGTGGATTTTGTGGTAGCGGAGACCGAAGGCGCGCAAACCATACCTAAGTATTGTTGAGGTGCAAGGTGTACCAGACCTGATGGAACCGCCGAGTCCATGGCTGGTGAGAGGTGATCGTAGGCCGCCCAGGGCTTGTCCCCAGCCGCGACCTCCAGCGGCGCCACGCCCACGACGCTCTGCGCCGTCACGTTCGTCATCAAAGGAGCTGGGAGGGCACTCAAATCCACCACAGACCCGTTGCTATGGTAGAACGAGAGGGCTTCTTGATTCCCCCTGTATAACATATAGGGTAATCATGAGAGCACTATCGCAACTCGTCCGATTCGATTTTAAACGAACGAACGTAATGAACTATTTGTATGAGCGTTTGCACACTACATTTCGTCATTCCGTCCCGAAAGTTATGTAACCATCTTATACTCTAAAGTGCGATGGCGCCCTTATAACATTCTCTCCGAATTAGTCAAAGGTTTTTAAAAATACTTATAATCATGTATAATTGTATCATTTCCTCGCATTATTTGAGAAAAGCATTATATTATTATATGCCTCGGCGGAAACGAGGATTTCCTGACTCGTATTTTAGCAGGCCTCGCTATTGCTCGGCCAGCTAACCACCTCGTCAGGTAATCCCTTACTTTCCGCACCTAGGCAATAATGTACTATTTTGGTCAAAAGACTCGTGAGGTAATTCACTTTCTGACACGTTGGTCAAAGTCAGGACTCCCCTCTCAGTTAGGAACCGCCAGGAGGCAATGATCGGTCGCACGGACAACTGTTTCATAGGCCTTATAGGTCATAGGTGTTACACACACACAACTCTTCGGTTAGGTACTTACGTCATATTCGCAAACTCCTCATCTGACTTGTTGGTTATAATTCCAACCTGGTATACCGTGGCGTGAATCACATACCTAAAACAGATTCAGAATGATTTATACATATGTATATACATCAACTTCTGATATATATATAGTTGAAGTTTTGTATTCATGCATACCATTGCATACAGATTGCGCCAGAATCGATTTTAATGAAAACTTCAAACAATCTTCAGATTACCCTACAGACGATTCTGTGTTTTTGTTTTTTTTTTGTTTTTAGTGTTACCGGCGGGTCAGTTGGTAGTATTGAGTCAACTAGCAATCATGCTAGTTATATTTATATCCACTTATGCATATTCAAATTTAACAGTTCGAGGGGTTAGATTAATATGGTGCAGTATGCAAGCACTAAGCAGTACTAAATAGTAACACAATAGGCGCGTACATGTCTTTCGTCGAATTCGAGGGATCAGCGACGAGGCTCGCGTTGTCTTGGCCGCGGACCGCATGGTTGAAGCAGATACTCAGAATAACCTGAAAAAAACACACATCTTATAAGAGGGACCAAAAAGTTATTTCTTAAAATTTTGATTGATTTGATGTTGGCTTTATCTTATCCGTATACAAAAAAAATATTTTTAAATAAAATGAATGGCCTAAGGTATTGCCTCAAGATTGAACAAATTTACTCGCACTCAATAACTAATTAAATAGTTAAACCTTATTTTGGAAAAATTAAAAAAAGGTGGGAATTCAAACCCATTTTAATTTTGAATCTGTAAAAAAATAAAAACACATTCCAAACAAAAAAAGTGAACATTTGATATGTTCAATGTGACGAACATTGCCAAATTAAGGGGCAATTTAACTGAACTACGCACCGCTTTATTAAATCTTATTTTTGATCACTTTATTTATATTAATATTTTGCTTAAATATAAAACAAAAGCAATTAAGTTTTATCGAGTAGAATAGAGCCCGGCAGTTTGTTAAGTTTTCCCTTTACAAACGAGCGAGCACTTAGGTAACTCAACTAAACTGTCTATTTATTACGCATAAGCACAGTCACCGGCTAACAAAGGTTTTATATTAATAAGTACTATCTAACATTAGGTTCAAAAATATCTGACTCGTCACTATTGCTATGATTCATGATTCCCGGTTAGTTACCTATTGTTATTGTGTTTAAATGCAGTTCTTCTTTTTTCTAAAATCAAATCTTCGGTCCCTAAGAACAGGTTACCCAAACTCACTCAGAATACCTAGTTTCCAAATTCCCCATACTGACCCATTTGGATTGATCATCCTCTGTATACCTACAACATTTCTCGAACGTAGAGCGTAGCGGGTCGGCTGCGTAGAGCACAGTACACGAACCAACCGTAGCGCACGCCTACCTGACGCGCTACGCAGTCTATTGTTACGACTTTTGTTTCAACGTCATCGTGCATTGTTGTCAGGTGTCCAGTTTTAATCGACTAAATTGTGAGAAGTTCCCGCTATGGACATGGGCTGGATTTTGAACTACATAATGTAAACCTGATGATGACAATTAAATATTATGTTGTCTAAGAGCATACAAGCAATCTCTCCCAGAACATTTTTATAATAGAAGAGACGTCCAGATGAGATAGGTTAACGCAGGCGGTGCACAGTAATTAAAAGTGTTTAATGTTTAAATGCAGTGTATACACATAAAATCCAGTAAAAGTAAAAATAAACAAAGTTCACCAAAGTGAAATCCAAGGATTATATCACAAACCGAAAAGAACATAAGTAGTACCTAAATAAAAGAAAGGAACAAAGGGAAATTATGGTTTGGCTTGGTATTATTTACGAGTAAAATGTCACAAATTATTGTCACTAGCCTGAAGAAGTAGAAATTAGAGGAAGAAAAGGCACAATTAGAAGCAGCTTACGGGAAGATCATATAGAAAACGAATAGTTTAATATAAGAAAAGTTCTTTAAGATAGTCCGGGATGGCAGGATTAAAAAGTATTCCAAATAATAATTTATAATTCAAGTAACGTGAGAGTCCCGACGAAAACGGATCGGAAACCACTTGAGTCGAGCACGAAAAATCCGTATTCCGAAATTTCCGTAGGCAAAATATAATCCGGTTAGATACATTTCGAATGCGCACAAGTTTAAGCTGCTCTGAGGAGCGCGCTGGCAAGGACAGTTTTGGTAGCATAATGTGTAGTAGTTTTAGTAGGAAGCAAACATCTTCCTACTAATCTCATTTACCCGAGTCAGTCGAGAACTCAAGAAAGAGTGCGGTCCCTAATGACACCAAGGTTTTTGACACGATGCAAGTAAGGAACGTGGACCACATCCAAAACAACCGGCAGTAGATTTACGAAGTCGGGTTTGGAAACAAGCTTGGGAACACCAATAATGATGGCTTGAGTTTCGGCAGAATTCACTTTCAAACGGTAAGCGCTGCCGCCCCGCGGCACCGCGACCCGCGGAGTGCACCAGGAGAACAGAAAGCTTCCACCTTAATCCTTCGCCGACGGTGACCAATAGCTTTGAAACCATTCAATTACCGCAGGAGATATAGATTTTCGATTTCCGTTGGCATGTGTCGCGTTCAGGAACAATACAAAATCATTAGTCATTTAAATACATCTAAGTAGAATCATGCAAAAATAATAAACCGTCTGGAAGAAATTCTCCATACAACTCTGCTGTGCAGTTTAGCATAAAATTAACGCACATTGAGAGAAATAGCGCTTTTGTTAAATACTATTTAGAGATATTGTTACACGGATACGAATCGTGCGCTATTGAAAGGGTTAAGTTACGTGAATTCCCTTTCTCCGAGCGCCCGAGAGCGCCGCCCTGCGCGGCGTTGTATAGGTACCTGTGTTGAGCATGTTTGTTTAGACGGCGCGAGCGCGGGCGGCCGGCTCCAAAAACGGCTTCCCTTCATACAGAAATAGATTTCGCCAAAGCAGCGAAATGTACGTTTGCGTAATGAATTAAATTCTGGGGAAAAGTATAATTGGAAGTGAAATAACTTTGGTAACTTAACTGACCTCGATCGGATATAGGTATAATTAATTATCATTCTGTATAAAGTAAAGCAATCTATACGCTTCTGCAGGAAAGATCTTATTATTTACGTAAAGTGTGTGACTATCATATTTAGTCCACCACCATATGATACGGGTTTAACCACGCAAGTGCCCTTGCATGAGCTAACTAACCCAACGCCGCACTTAAACGGAGTGTGCGCCAAGGTGATACACTTTCACCCAAGCTTTTCACCAGCGTTGTTGAGGACATGAGGAAAACTTTAAATTGGAGTGAAAGCGGTATAAGGATTGAGGGCGCGTGGCGGTCGCACTTAGGGCTTCCGGACGACCTCATTCTTCTAGCGGTCTAGCCGAAAACGTTGTGCAAAATTTCCTTTTTAGTCATTGAGGAATCTTAGCCTGGAGGACAACCGTTGGGTCAGTGAATGCTGCCAATCCTAGCTGGATTCGTGTACTGATTTCTTTTCCCTGAGTGTCCTGGTCAAAAAATACGAATTGTTTTTAACTCAGCCGCCATTACTGTCAAGTAAATAAGAGCTGTCAAAACGCTGACAATACGATAACAGGTCAAATACGATTTGTATTTTACCGCCTAAAATAGAGGCGGAGGACAACTTCAACTGGCCGGTTAATGGTTTAAGTGAATCTTATCAATGATAAAACTACATGCGCAAAATCGAAATGACAACTTGTATAATAGTTAATTGACGGTGTCCTATAATAAAAAAGGAAATAATACCTTTGAGTACATTTAACCGTTTTGAGTCACTTTTAACCGACTTCAACAAAGGAGGAGGTTCTGGGTTCCTGTATGAATTTGACTCATAAATAGAAAGAAATCAAAGTTACCTTGAATGTCTCCGGTTGCGATTTTTTGCTTAAAAATTGTCCCACTGAGTACAGTCGAGTTCATAAATATGAGTACACTTTAGTAGTACCTTGTCACTTTAAACACTGACAATTCATATATGGCAGTTTAAACATGACACTAAATAGACAAGGTACTAAATTGTACACATATTTATGAACTCGACTGTAGGTACTCCATAAACTGAGTACTCAATGTCGTTCACCGAACTAGAGCACGCCTGCGACTTCGTACGCGTTGAATTAGTTTCCCTCTTTTTTTTTTCGTTAGGATTTTTGAAAAAGGGTATCTAATGAATTTTTACTCCAAATTTTAAGTCACAAGGTAGGGCTATTAAATTTGTGCGTTGTCTGTCAGTCAGTCAGTCAATCACGCAAGGATTTTATATTTGGGAGAGATAACTGATCGTGTTACGTAAATCCCTGTTTTGTAGGTACAATAACGTTAATTTCATCTAAATTTGTAGAAATACATAAATTTATCAAAATATTATATTTTAAGTGGAGTCTCAATGAGCGAAAACTTTAGTAAATAAATTAAAAATAAAGCAGTTTTAGAAACACTATTATTAAGAACATACATAGACAAATCGACAAGTTTAGTAGGCAGTATGAGTATTTAGTATTAATAAAGTGCAAAATCATAAGAATTATTTGTAACAAACATAAGGCATTTTTAGACAAACTGAAATTATACACATGGAAAATTCAGAAAAAGTTGTTAAGTAAGTATACCAAATATTATATGTATGAACAACCCTTACATAAAACTCATGACTCATGAGTGATACAAGTGTTATTTTTGTTATTAATTTAGTCTTATAAGGAATACTCGGTAATGTTTACCTTCTCCAAATTTAATCCATGATTTTAAGTAATGTTTGACATAAGTATCTAATGGAAACTTTAGTAGAAAAAGCCACTAAAATTAAATCAATAAAAAACTTACCAGCAACGCGGCCATGTCGTAAAGGGAAGAGTGTGTGTGTACGCGAGCGCAGCGTCCGGTTTATATACCGATCGCCAAGTCGCTGCCTCGATTAGTATATTCATGTAAATGACAAAGCGGTAAATGCGAGCTAATTGATAATAACTACGCTCACTGTAAATAAAATATCTCGCTTCACTGCTACAGCTAAATTGAGAACTAAACAGGCAAACACAGTAATAAGCTATCCCCTGCGGAAATGTTTGTTTTTTAAAGTATCCAATCAATGCCCGTCTCGTGGTCATAACTCTTAATCAATCCATCTCTGTACGGTCGAGTTTCAAGATATGTTATAATATTTACCTTATTCCTTTGACATAAGGTGAAAAAAATAAGCATATATATCATTGACGTCGACTGTACCAAATATTAATTTATTAAAAAAGACGTGGAGCCGTGAAAACAGAACAAAGGACAGACTGGCGCGCACATCATTATTCAAGCTAAAAGTATACCTACCTAGGTACCTACTACGAATTTTCTTTTATTATGACAAGTTTTCTTGTTATCTGCACATTAGTGCACATGATTTTTTATTACAGATTTTTGTGATTGTTGGTTTGGCATTACCATTGCCATAAATAGGACCGTCTGCAAAGTTTCTCGCGAAATCTCTTCTCGACAGGAGTCTCCTCTTAAAAAGCTCTAGAGTACCAGTACTATAAGGAAAATGTTTATTATTCATTTTCCATCAAAACTATTTTAAAAATACCTGTCAGTATTTACATCTGCGTCTATCGTCACATTTACTAGACATATTTTTTATTTACTTTAGGTTTACATATTAAGATAGGTAACCCAAACAAGAATGGTTCTTGGAATTTAGCTGCCTTTCTGTCTCTATTTCGGTTTTGGTATCATGTTGAAACGTTGATCCCAGTGTATTAAAAAGTGTAAACGACTCCAAGTGGATTTAAGTGTACATTAAAGCTCACTCTTCTCCATTAATGGATTTGAATGTAGGTACAAACAGTCCACTTGACCCCTTTAAGGGATCCTATCAATGGATCCTAGTGGACGGAGGGCTTTAACCATAAAAGTAAAGGATGTATGGACATACAGATTACGGACACACTTTTAATTAATAACATTTAGCATGATATGACTTGTTTAAAAAATATGTTATGGCTGATTTACATTCATCCAGCAAAATCAATAGCTCTCGCCTCAAACGTGACAACCAACTCGTCAATGTACAGTCAACCAATTTGATTTCTAGGCCACTTTGGACTATGTTAAAGTGACGTTGACAACCAAACGTTACAGACTTCTTATGATTTGGTTTACAACGTCACATTGACAAAGTCAATAGTGGCCTAGGAATCAAATTGGTTGACTGTACTTCTACTGGGATGCTTTTGCTGGACCAATGTAAATCAGCCATTGTGGGAGTAATTTTCTGTATTCAGTATGCAGTTTTTAGAGTTCCGTATGGTAAATAATATTTTTTAGTAATTGATATGAAAATCAAGTAAACAGTGTTCGATGGGCAAATTCATTTTCAACGTGTATATATTGCAATGTGTGGTGCGGCAGGGGGGTCGATCTCACCTCGGCTGTTTAATGTCGTCGCGCTCAGTAGCCAACACGTCGGCTGTCACGTAGACTCGTAGACAACGTGTGCGTGAGCATCGTACGCTAGGTTCGCGGGCGATATGTAAGTAAGTAAGTATTAAGTAAATCCTTTATTTACAGCAATAACACACAGACAAAAAAATTTAGCAAAAAAAAAAAGGAAAAGAGACGACATGCTAGTGTTGTGATAAATATCAGACCATCAACGATCATCGCCGATGGTGGAGTGGAGCAATTACGTTTAAACGATTAGTCATTGTGAATATTAGGTAAAATCGAGTTTATAGGAAACGAGCTTAGGGCACAAGGGCAAAGCAATATATGGGGGTGAGCTTGGGGACACAACAGCTCCCGTCTTAAAAAATGGAACTCACCAACGTCATTTATAAGATAGGTATGTTTGTTCGTTTTCTTTTGTCCTTCAGAGCAGAAAATAGGAGCTCCGTTGATTTATCTTTAGAATGCCAGTTGGGTTTGACGGACAATAAATAGAGGAAATCATTAAAAAATGCGAGGGTTTATCGTGCCGAAATCGCCGTTAGTTTCAGGAATAAGTTTACGATTAGAAATTGTGAATATTAGGTAAAATCAAGTGTAAAGGAAATGAGCTGGCGGCACGGGGGGCATAGGGCCTTACGGGGGAGGGGGACTCAACAGCTCCCGTCATAAAAAAAGTAACTCACCAACATCATTCAAGTCTCCTTCAGACTTTTAAGTTAGTAAAATTTGTACGGGGTCTGGTCTTTATAGGTGCCTCAGACTAACAATCGTACTGATAGGTCTAGAGGAACGCAGACACCTGTTAAAGTTATATACTTACGTCGACGAACTGACTGGCTTCAACTGATAGTTGATAACGAAATAGATTACAAGCTCTGATGATACACGGAGGGGTAAGTAGTCAAAGAAACTCTGGGACGCCTTAGACACAATATTTTTGAGATTTCCGCGCGGACGAAGTCGCAGGTACCTACAGCTAGTTACATAATACAATAATAGTATATTAGGTATACTATTAATTTTGTGATTATTCGTCAAGGTAAAAAAAACATCAAAGATGACGCATTATCCCAGTGGGTAGTAACCCTGCCTACGTAGCTATCGGTCCCGGGTTCGATTCCCGGTATGAGCAAATATTTGAGTGATGAGCGTGAGTATTTGCCAAGCGATTCTAAATGTGTAATTATAGTATATTCTAAACAAGACCCGTGAACTTAACTATCGATAATCTAACGTTTGCATATTCTATAGGCTTCATACTTTCGATTAGTATGTAATTTGTCTATTAAACAAACGAAAAATGCAATTAAAAAAACAAGTTCATTTTTTTTAAAATTATATTTATAGGTAAGTACTGAATTTTTTTAGCCTACTTATTCGCCATATATTACTTTACATATAAAATATGATATAAAATACTTTTTATCGAATAAACAGCCCGGTGAAGGTCGTCTCCTATTCGGATCTTAGACCAAGTAATTAGCGGCCCACGTTCACCAATCTACATTAAATTCATTTTTTTTAATACTGTTGAGTGGGTGTAACGAGGAAGGATTAACGAGATTTTGAGCAGACGGGAACGATAACCGAACGTTCGTCTGAGCCCAGGTGACCGGCCGTCTGAACAGTTTGCCGCCAGTTCGTGTTTATTGCCACGTGATTCGGCACCTGTTGGCTTAGCCCGCCCGGCGCGGCGCCAGTGCTCGCAGACATGTCGGTTAAATGAGACATAACCGTTGTACATATTTTATTGGAAATGGAGTGCAATGTTTATTTAATTAACAGTATAATATGTGTACTTAAATTAAATTATTTCGTACAATAAATCTGAACCTATTGAGTGAACGATTGACGACGCCTGCTATTATTTCCTTTAATGCAGTACCTATGGCAAAGGCCTTAGTTTAAAAGTTATTTTGAAATGGAAGGTCATATAAAACGGCGAAAATGTAATAATATGTATACTTATACAGTTAAATAGTAATGTTGAGTAGAAATTGTACAATTGAGAGAGTGAAAGTAAATTAGGTAAACAAGAGATAGAGAGTGAGCGCGTCCGTGGGCGTCGAAGGAGCGCTCGAAGTGCGTTATCGGAGGTAGACTGGCATTGGTTTCCGAGCGCGCTCTACTAGGTCTAGTCGTCCGTCGGCCGCAGCATAAAGCGCCGCGCCGCTGCCCCGACTCGACCGGTCGCATCGCTCGCAGATGCACTCGCGGGGACATTCGCGGGACTCGGGGGCCGACCAGCACGGCCTGGCCATGCAACTCCCAATCAGAACCTTTATGGTTGCTGCTGGATTATTCACACTTGTAAGTCATTTTATCTTCTCTTTTTCGCACTGTGACTAAAAATGTTATTAAATGCTTCCGAATTGAGAAAAAATATGCGTACTTACCATAAAAGAGTGATTAAATAAAGTTAACGTCAAGTGGTTCGTTTTTAAACGAATGAGAAAATTCTATAATATTAAAATCCCTGTTGAATGTATCAGCGAAACAACCTAGGTACGGTCACGTCACAAACGTGTATTTGTGTTGCGACACCTTTAAAAAAAAATAGGCTTGTGTCCACAATGTCATTAGAGATGCCAAATCATTTATAACTTAGGTATAGGAAACTAAACCTTATTGTTGTAGAATGTCAGATTGACTTTGGACGTAAGGTAAGGTGGGTCCCAAAAAGTTCTTGACTGTACTTGGAATTATAACATGTAAAAAAGCGACTTTTCTTGTTTTTATCACAGTGGATGGCTTGAACATTTTTATGTTACGTGCTTTTCTTTACCAATCTCAAAGCTCACCTGTTGTCTTTACTCGCGAGGCATCAGTATTAGTACTTTTTGCTTCTGAGAGGCATGCGTCGACTCGCGCTAGAAGTAGTTTCGTGAGGACCTAAGGATTGACGGTCTGTCAATGCGGACCATACTTCGATCATTGTTGATCGAATGACGGGGAGACGCCCTGCTTAGATGCCTAGGTTGTTCTGTTGGCAAGTTGTAATTTGCTTATCAACTTATATTTCTGCGACGCGCCACTTTCCTCGAACAGCAACAAGCGAACGGAGTGTTTTATATTCACTGATTTCGCTTTGTTTAAGTAGGTACTGTTTGTAATTCACTACATGCTTAAAATATACTTTTGAAATAATTACATTCGTTTGTGCGAAGAAGTAAAAAGGTTTTATTTAGTTAATTAGCAGTGCGAAACTTGCGATTGAATAATTTAAGTATATCAATATGTAAGTAGATATACTGAAAGTGTGTCGCTATTCTAGGCGGTAAAACCATTTGGTACCAAACCACCTGTTAGGTACAGTCAACAGCATAAATAACTGATCATTTATGTACCTTGTCAATTTAACGTCGTGTTTGAAATGTTATACAAAATTGTGAAACAATTGAAAGCGACAAAGTACATAAATGATCACTTATTTATGCTGTTGACTGTACCTATTGTTTTTAACTCGGCCGCCATTACCGCCATGCCACGAAAAAGAGCTATCAAAACGTTGAGATCAAAGACAATATGGTTTGTACCGCCTAGATTCTCGACTCTGAAACCAATTAAATTTAAAATAAGGGCCTGTTTCACAATCGTCAAGTAAAGCATATTCTGACACATAAATTTACCCTTTCCTTTTCTTAGACTTGAACATAGACAAGGAGCGAGCTAACTTTAACTAGCACATAACATAAATTTACTTGTCGATTGTGAAACAGGTCCTAAGAATAAGCGACTGAATTGTAACGCATTTATATAAACGACTTACCTTCTGCCAGCGACTTCGTCCGCGTAGAATTCGTATTTTTGTCATCCCATGGGAACCGTTAATTTTTCCGAACTTAGCATAGGTAGCCTTCCAATAGTGAAAGATTTTTTGAAATCGGGCCAATAGTTTTGAGTTTATTCGTTACAAACATCCAATAAGTAAATGAAAAGCAAAGCTTTAAAAATCCGACTGCATTTTATTTGTGTCCTATGTCACCCGGGATGGTGAAAGGATTCTAACGATACCGCACACATCTAAATCGGCTCAGGCGTTTAGAAGTTATGGTGGAATAAAGAATCGTACATACGTACAAACATGAACCGTGAAGTCGTGTAAAAATGCTAAAATACAAATCTTTCCTCTTTATAATATTAGTGTAGACAAACCAATCTCGGTATTTGTTTTAACTTATTTTTATTATTAACCATGTATAACATAACGTCATTGAAGTAGGTATGTAATAGGCATGATCTCAAACAAATTATAAATCGTACAGCCTCATCGAGTTTTACACCTGATAAATAATGAAAGAAAGAAATGAATAATGATAAGTAAGTATTATGCGAAGCAGAATAATAAAATAACACTTTAAACGGGCGCTATATACTACTAACCATGTTACACACTCATGTGTTTCTGTTTTTCAGTCAATTTTCTTTGTGTGTGGCAGAAAAGTTTTGCTTATTTTTATTCTAATATATTTAGTGTAGATTTGTTATGATTCGATATGACTGACAATAATGTAAGCAGTGTCCCATAGGTAGGTATAGATTGTCCGTTAAATATCTTGGTAGACGAATTAGTTTATCAGGTCGGAGAGATAACTGATAACGCGCTCTGCCACGAGTTCTGGCGAGGCTGAGGGTGTGAGAGCGCTCGAGCGCCAAGCGGGCCGTGAGCGGGGCGTGAGCGGTGCGAGTGACGCCGACGCGACGGCTCGGCGGAGCCCGGCCGGCCCGGCTCGCTGCCTGGTGACATGCTATTCCTACATTTATCTAACATAACTATACGATTAGGACGTAACCTTCCACCTATGATATGTAAGTAGGTATAGGTATCTTATATTCTAATAAGGTGTTGATGGTACCTACATAATCATAATGTAATTTTCAAATACTGAGCAATCATTTTAGTGTCAAATATGTCTATTCCATATTCTAACGTAAGGGTAAACATTTAAAGTTTTAAACGTCTATTTTGTGTGAATTGAGTACTTTTATTACTAAGCATCTTAAAGTATGACGTTATGTCATATTTTCTTATTTTCATATGAATGACGTAAAATATGACAGTAAATCTCGCGTAGCATACTAAGCCCCCTGATGATGATGCACAGATGAAGTGAACAAACATACGACATCGGAATCGATCGGAAAACTTTGTAGGGTCAAGGGTCGGAAAAGAAGGTAAATATAATGCAAACGTAAACAATAAAATATTTTTTTAAGACGCAGAACCATTTAGATAGCATTTTATAGTACCGTAAAATGTGCCTACTTTGCTCCCCCATGGGTAACTATGCTCCATAGTAACTATTTCGTTTGTTACTTATAAGTTAAGGTTGATGACAAATTTTCTAAAAAGAATCGATGTATAAATCCAGCCACGCAGTGAATGAAAGCAATAGAATGATTTACAATACAGGTTACCTCAATATAACCATGGAGCATAATTACCCGTGGGGGAGCAAAGTAGGCACATTTTACGGTACGTGCGTTTTCTTAAGTTTATATTGTAACCTTTTACCGAAGTGTTTGGTTTTTATTGGTTCTTGCCATCCATTTTAAGAGTTCCGTAGGCAAACTAGGAACCCTTATAATTTCGCCATGTCCGTCTGTCCGTCCGTCCGCATCTTAGCTAAGAGACCCTTAGTTGTAGAAAGCTGTAATTTGGCATGAGGTACAATAAGTCCCGCCGACAAAGTCCCTGAGATAAAGGCGACTAAAGTGTAAGTCACCTAAGACAACACCAAATAACTTTAAATAGAAAATTAGTTTATACTCGTTGCTTTTTGAGATAGTTTTTGTGTGGTAACGTAGGTTTTGGAACCTTACACTGAGCATGGTCAGACATGCTCTTACCCGTTTTTTTCTTGTATTAAATTATTTGTTTATTCTTGGCTAACATTTTCGTGTACTATGATTTTTTTTTTTGTAATGTTGTCTATTGAATTGTTATATTTTTTCATTGAGCGTCACACGACGCTCGCGTATACTTAGATCACTTGAATCCAGTGGAAAGCTGCAAGATAAAGATAACGCTGAGTATCGATAGTGACTCCTAAATGTTTATCTTATCGAGGTTCTCATCAGTGTGTGAGACATTGCATTTTTGTGAAGAGCCAAATTCCGATCTCGTTTCGACATTATTTACTTATTGATACCTAATCATGCTCTCGCTTGTGAGTATTACTGCCGCACTCAGAGACGTCAATTATATTTAATGCCTGATTAGAGTTTCTGCTGACACTTTCTTTGCAACGGCAATAGAATAAGACAACACGTCACTAAACAAGCATTAAATTTAATTGACGTATCTGAGTGCGGCAGTTAGTGTTAGTGAATAAATGTCTTTCTTCTTCTTCTTCTTCTAGGTTATGATATATAAGTGGCTTCCGTTCGCATCGTTGGATACGTCACTATGGACACGTTAACATTTTATATTTAAATCCCTTTAAAATATAAAGTCTGTTTTCAACAGTAGTTCACAGTACGTCAGTTTTAACCTTAGTGTATGATATAAAGAACCTAACGATGCAGTAGGCCAAGCTCTTTTTTGATTGGTGGTTAAACTCAATAAGTCTTATTTGTAGGCAATTGCATGTAAAAAACGCAAACGTTCCTAATTATGTGGCCACCACTGTATACCGCTCGTCAAAAACGGAATAGAAAGTTATTTTATAATTATGTTTTAGTTTGGCATCAATATAAACAGTTCAAATTAACATGTCACGTGGGGTATCATTTAAAAGAGCTAACTGGCATTCTTAATCATATGATTTTTTTAATAATAATTGCAAGGTAATTAAAAAAAAAAATGTTTTAATCAATATGTATATCAATTTACCTCTTCTATAACACCCAAAGAAAGTTATTAACCTAAAATATATAAGTACATCATTATGAAATTATTAAAAATGTTCCCAAAATGTCACGACCATAAAGCGAGTTCGGTTATTTTTGAAGTAAGAAACGTGTAAAATGGTGTCAGGGCTATTGTATATAAATAAAAAATATTGCTTTCGGACATTTTGCAAAAACTATCCCTGTAAATGGCGGTGGTAAATTAGCGGTAGAAGTTTACATGGGATTTAGGTCATTTTTGAAACGAAAAATGTGGAAATGAATATTAAGAGGGTTAAAAAAAAAAACTGGGCGATTTCGAAAAATAGATAGGTACCCCGAAGGTCTTAAAATGAAGTTTGTAAAAGAATTCGGTCATTTTTGAATTGAGAATCATGAACATCGTTTTTAGGTCATTTTTGAAACGAGAAATGTGGAAGTGTTAAAACAAATAACTTTGGGCGATTTCGATCAATACCCTGAATTTAATAGTTTGTATGTAAAAAAACGTAATGGTGAAAGAGGGGTACGAGGGGGGCAGTGAATTTATTTTGTATGTTTAAACCCTTTTACACTAACAAAAATTAGCGCTTTAAAGCTTAATATCTAATAAACGGATTCCTTAATCGATTTTTTTTTCAACTTTTTTTTTTACCGCTTTGTTTACGTGACTAATATGTATACCTACCTACCTATTCATCTACCTACCTATTCATGCCAAATTACAGCTTTCTTGTACTAAGAGTCTCTGAGCTAGACTGCGGACAGACGGAAGGACGGACGGACGGACGGACATGGCGAAACTATAAGGGTTAAGTTTGACTACGGAACCCTAAAAACAACAAGTTACGAACTAATTTGTTATTTGGTGCTGTCTAAGATGATTTTTAGAAGGTACACTTTAGTTACTTGTATCTTAGTAACCAATGATGTCTTCTTAGTCGTGATAGTTTTCCTTGTTCGTTATATGTGCGTTTATTTAAGATATTTTTCGGATGTTTAGTACCTACTTACTTGTAGTTTCGGCTGTATGGACGAGCGCAACTTTAGGTAAAATTACACTTATCGAGTTCAATATTTCGTGAACGGTCCCCCCAATCACCACCTACATAATGATTTTTTTAGAGTTATCCAATGATGCCCCACTCGATGTTATAAGAAAAAATGTATATTTTACCTCCGTCTCATGGTAAAACTGCGGACAGACAGAGAGACGACGGACATGGCAAAACTACAAGGGATCCTTGTTTACTACGAAACTAAAACTAAAAAAATGTCCTACTTATACATTGTTTATTGTTACAGATCCAAGCGGCAGTTCAAACGCTTTTCGCAGCTTTAGCCATTGCACAGTACTTCTGCTACATAGATTTTTTGCGCCGATATCCTTTGTTAATTTATATAAAAGTGTTATATTTTATAAGTAAGTATTCTAATTCATATTATTAGTATTTAGTACGTAAGTAGCTAGTAAATAACTAACATGTATTATTTGATTATTGCGTTTCAAGTACCTACACATATAACATTAATCAGTATTTACCGAAAAAAATATTAGGTATATACCTAATACTGTTTTCGGTAAATATTGATTGTTAGTTTATTCGCAGTTCAGTGTACATCTCCTATGAGTCACCGATCGACTTGTGAATGAAATGCGACCTTTAAAGCCTGTTTTAAAACAAAATTTTGTAAAGCCAAAAGACCGATAGTAATTAATCAGTCTTTGTACAGTGATTTAAAGTCGGATGTTCCTATGCAGCTCCTTTTTTATTGATCAAGTTTTACATAGGTAGTTAATACGAGTAATACTATATTTTTAACGTGTCGATACTGCGGCTAAGTCAGCTACCAACAAACCGATTTCTGAGTTTTCTGCGTTCCAACTTACCTAGGTTAAAAGTTACAACAGGCGACAAAAAATCACCACCAACGGCCCGTTTCACGAAGTTACAAGTTACAAATTACACGTGGAACTGTCTTTCTAGCAAAAGGACTTAGAGAGAGACTTCCGCTTGTAATTTGTAACTTGTAGCTTCGTGAAACGGGCCTCAAGTCGTTTAAAAATTGAAGTTTAGACTCATTAACATGTTATTTCAGACCCCTCTTCGTGCAACACCCAAGTAAACATTGGGCAAAGCCTTGACGGTGTCGGAGACCAGGCCTTTATTCTGATCAGCCGCCAGGCACCGACCGTCTTTCGGACAGTTGTAATTAGCTCTATCAGCATTATCCTGGGTTTACTATGGGTCATCGGAAGTATTCGGCTGATAAGTGAGTATTTTCAACTTTTTTTGTTTTACTGGTTAGTTTTACCTGGAAAGTTTTCCGGCAGTTTTGAAAATTGGTCATTTTATAGATTTTAATGTGCTCTTTCCGAATTTCAGCTTTGCCACCTAGTTTTTTTTGCTGCTCGCACCGCCATATTGGAACAATGGCGCCTAAAAGCAGTTTTTGACAATATCTCCTTTCCAACTAATTTTACGATAAAATGAAACTAGAGACGATTGCCTACAATTTACGTGTTGAAGTACACTTTCAGCGCTCGTACGCCAAAACTATTGATTTTATGAAAAAAAAGCTTAATACATAAATTGTAGGCAATTGTTTCTAGTTTCATTTTGTATATAACTGTTTTTATTGTAAAATGAGCTGGAAGGGAGATATTGTCAAAAACTGCTTTTAGGCGTCTTTGTTCCAATATGGCGGTGGGAGTGGCAAAAATACGAGATGGCAAAGTCGAAATTCGGAAAGAGCACATCAAAATCTATAAAATTACCAATTTCCAAAACTCTCGGACAACTTTTCAGGTAACTACTATTTTTAGAACCAAATCACTGTATTATTGTGTTATTATTGTCTATCTAATTATTAAGAGACAATCCATGTCTTGTTTTCATGTCGGCATGAGTATTCCCCAAGATTAAGTAGTTGTAAAGATGATTCCCACCAAACGGCTCGCATCGCATCGGATCGGAAATACTACGAAAGTATGTGGCGACAGCCGATCGCGTGAATTAAAATTATTATTGTCTATTTATTACGGAGCCGATCGCGCGTCGCAGCATACTTTCGGCTACGATTGCGTGTCGCGTAAAGCGCCCGCGGTCAAGCTGCTGTGCGCGGCTTGGTAATTTACATACTGTATACATGATTTAATATCGTTTAGAGTTTGTAAGCAGGAGCATGCTCCATGTGAAGAACCATTTTAGAAAAACGGAATTTACGAAACCCAGCGATGTAAATTCCGTTAATACACTTACTTATTACATTTTGTACAATCCTCACTATCGACGGAATGCGACGTGTTTGAGCCTATGGAGACCTAATTAATTGCAGAAGGAGGCGCCAGGCCGCAGTCTTCGGCTCACACGCACTGGCCGTGGACCATCTCTACAACACTGATAATAGTGCTGGACGTAGTCGCGATTGTAACATCATATAACGACAAAAACTATACACAGGTAAGATAAAATTAAGGGCCTGATTTACAATCTCCAGATTATCCTATCCGACGGATAAGTTATTGTTTGTTTTATTTCAAATAAAAAAGGAAAGCGATAACTTTAACTGGCAGGTAGAATTTATCCGGTGATTATGGACCAGTCTCTAAGAGCCAATGCCAGCCAGTCTCCACTTCACGTTTACTTTGAAGTATCTTATGTATGACCGGTATCTCAGCCAAGATGAGTTTATTAGTCATCTTTTACAGTCTTATATCCATTTATTATGATATATTTTAGGTGTATGAGTGGCTTATTAGAAGAATATGTGTTATTATACTATTAAACCATTATATATTTACTTACGAGGGGCGGCTAGGGGCAAAAGTAGGTAATCAACAATGAAACAATTTTTTATTTTTCGATATTGTTCCCTGCTAAGGATATGCCTTTGGTCCATTTATCAAATATTGACATTAACCCCTATTCTTCGTTAATAATCAATGAGCGAAATCGCTTCTGTGTCCCAAAATGTTGTAGCCATCAGTTTACCAGCAGACGGACGAACCTTAAATTTTCTTAGAAGGCTTCTCATCCTTGAATTTCCACTGTAAAGGCTCGTTTACTTCCCACTGATAAATCCAAGTCTCATCACACGTCACCACTCTTGAAATAATTGCTTCTTCTTTCCCGTGACGCACTCGCGGTTCTACACCTTCGATATGCTCAAAGATTTGTTAGGTTCATTTGCCGTAATTTTTATTTTCGTGTGTAAAAAATTCCAATCGCCCGAATTGTCGGAATCAGCCGGCGAAGTAAGAGTTGCAGAAATAAAAATGGCTGGTTCTGCAAAAATCTTTCTCCGCTCTTACACCAAGTTATGTCCACTGCCAATTAATGAAAATGTGTAAAAAATACTATAAATAATTAATATAGTTCTAAGAAACAGATGTTAATGATGTAGTTCTGTAAATATAATTAATATTGTATAATTTTCTAAAAAATATACACAATCAAAATTTAGAATTATTTGCCCGCCGAACTATGTTCAATACACATTAAACATGAATGCCATGATATGTATGTTCACCTTTTTTTTCTGCTCCTACCTGGTAAAACTTTCTTTCTCTTCCAACTAAAAGCGCAACGCGGCACACATCTTTTTGAAATAAATTGTTTATTGTATAAATAAACACAGTAATCAGTTTTCTCTGTTTTATTCACTAACATTCAGCGTCAGTTTCCTTCTAACCACGTTTTTATGATTAGACTCTAGACGAGTTGGTGACGTACATCGGTGCAACTGCGAGCGGGCTGGGCGGCGCGCAGGTGGACACCAGCCTGGCCGCGAAGGCGATGGCCCTCGTGTATGCCCGGTTCGGCGTGATCCTGATCAACATACTACTTCTAGTGTACGGATGCTACGATTCGTATGTCTCCCATACGAATGCCACAGCGACAGCAGTAAGTTTTCGATGTTCTATGTTATTTAGATGTTGAAATACGTCATGTGTGTGCCTGTGTTTAATACTGTTTTATGTTCTATGTCTTCCCTTACCTGGCATTGCACCGCCTCGCCCTTCATAATATCCAGAGTACGTGCAACGTATGGTCGACATGTCCTCGTCCCTGCTGTGTTTAGGTAGGTATGCGGTTGTGTATGCAGTGTCTCAATGGATTTTCTTCATTAAAACCCATCTTTATTAATAATTATTTAAATTTCTATGCGTATACTTTGTAGGGTTCCGTAGCCAAAATGGCAAAAACGGAACCCTTATAGTTTCGTCATGTACGTCCGTCCGTATGTCACAGGCATTTTACTCGAAAACTACAAGAGGTACATTAATGAAATTTGTAGTAGGTACAGATGTCTTGTAAAAGCCGCTGCTTAGTTTGGTAGTTAAGTAACAAAAATAAATATTTCTAGGGGGGGGGGGACTCCATAAATGTAAAAAAATGAAATAATAATTCAGCATTCATCATCGTGTGGCATAAATATATTTCGATAGTTCTTTTAAAAACACTTTAAGGTTCCTAAGCAGTTTTTTGATAACGTAAATATTTTCGGAAATAATCACTCCGAAATTTGCATAAATTCTGTCCCCCTCCTCTTTATCTTTTAAACTGTACGTCCGAAAATTATGAAAAAAAACATAAAAGTAACGCTTAATAAATATTTTCAACATGATCGGATATAATACTGTTTTTGAGTTAGTGCCATGAAGATACGCTCTTTTGCTGGTGCACTTTCATGAGATATTTTTTGTGTAGTTCCGGCCTCGGAACCCTACACTGAGCTTGGTCGGAAATGCTCTTACCTGGTTTTTTTATTGATTATCATTTGCTGTTGTAACGTTCTTTTGCCTTTGTTCTGTCGCTTACGAAGTAATAAAATATGGGGTTGGTCAAACATTTTTGCATCTAGCAACAGCAAAGCTAGTAAAACTGCAATTAATTCTGGCCCACCCTATACCTAGTATAATTTATTTGCCATAACTATTTTAGGCTGTCATTTGGGTTTTTGGTCAACTGTTTTGGAGTTACGGCTTCATAACTCCAGTTATCAATGGCCCATGCTAAAACGTATCGTCACTATTTAACTTTAACTAAATACATATTAGCAGACATAGGATTCTTTTGGGGCAAATTTTCTTGACAGGTAGGGACTTCCTATATTCAGTTTATCGATGTAGGAAGTCCCTACCTGTAATGAAAAATTTGCCCCGAAGAATCCTATGTCTGCATATTAGGCAATGAATGACGAGACCTAAAACGTTAAGATTAGAATTAATTTAGGGAATCTATTCCTCCAAATGGTTTTTTTACTCGCCATTAATTTTGTAAAAATCGTTCATACAATTTTGGGTTCATCCCTTTTCCCAGCTTTTTCCTAAGGCCGCCTATTCGCCATCTAAATGGCAGGTAAGTGGGGTATGTGAACCTTTTTACTAAGTTTTTACAAAATTGGAAGTTCGAAGTCTCAGATTAATAAGTACAGTCAACATCATATATGTAGATAGTGACAACCAACATATCTAAAGTCTGTTCCTATTCAGACTGCCAATTGCAATAACAATACTTGACTGTAATTGTCTTTAGATAGAGGATAAAATAGTGATGAGAATAATGTTACCCCTAATTCGTTTTTTAAAAAGGTTGAATATATGCTCATCATCATTATCTTATATTAGGCTGGGTGCGACAGAAACGAAAACCTCTCTTATCAACCAAATCTATCAAAACATCACTACATTTTCATGTCATATATATTTCGAAAAAAAAAGCATCAATCAGTCAGTTGTATTTTCACGGAAAGTGCTTTTCACCAAAAAATACAAGATTAAATAAAGATTACTACCTCAAAATAAAAACGAAGACAATAAAAATTAAGTGTATAAATAAATACTTTAACTAGTAGTACTGTAAAAAAATATGGTTATTTAATTTTGTAGCATAGAATTACAATTTCTCACACTGTTATCGCGAAAAAAAACACCTGTTCCATACAAACTTTGAGAGCTAAACAGCCGAAATGTATGGAACAGCTGTTTTTTGATGGATGTTGGTCCCATAATAAAAGTTGATGAGTATGACGTACAGAGTTAGTTCCTGAAGTTTGTCCAACCTTCTGCCTAACACCCTGTATATTGGCCGTCGCTGTCTATATGATGCTGACAGACGTAGTTTAAAACCGGCTCACATAGTCATCCTTATCGCACTTGTTACAAATGCCCTTTGATAGAAAATTATTATTTTTAGTAATTTAAAAATAGTGTGAGGAATTGTAATTCTATGCTACAAAATTAAATTAACATATTTTTTTATTATTCCAATCAAGAAATGTCGAAAAAGACCCCAGCACTGATCAGAGTCAAAAAGTAAATTGTATTTAAAAGATCAATCTTTGGATTTTCCTAAACTTAAACATATCCGACGATTTTTCCCGACCGAGTGTTAATTTATTGATCTGTTCAACCAGGATTCGAACCGAGTCCCGAATGTAAACATCGAAATTGTCGAAAACGATAGCGACCAGACCACAAGCTCTTCGACCGTGGAAGAGACTAAGATCCCACGACCTGGACTAAGCCGCTCATTCAGGACTATGAAAAATTTTTTGTTCAATAAAAGTGGCTCTGGCAGAGAATCACTGGATGGCGGACGGTAAGTTATTAATACCTAGTACCTAATTGTTTATTTCATGTGTGTAACTTTGGTTCGTATTTTGTGGTCGTTCTGGCCGATACGTTTGCCTAGGCAACAATTAGACCTATCTTACGGACGTATTCCGGGATTCTTTATGGCTCTCACTCTCATCCAGAAGTGCACACATATTGCTACAAACCGATTTTCTATTGGAAAGCGTTGTAAGGAGAGTATAAAACTTTTGAGTAGAGCATTTCCAACCGGGATGGGTACTATCGCAGCAAACATTTTAAGTATTATCGCCTGAGCCTATCTATGACCGTTTCACCTATTTAAGTAAAAAACTACATCCCCACGAATTACTTCTTTTCACAAAATATAAGATAAAAAAGATAAAAGACATTTATTCAGTTAGTAGGCCGCACGGGCACTTTTACACGTCAAGAATCTACCAGGGCTTCCCAAGAAGAGGCCACTGCTGAGAAGAAACGCCGCAAAAAACTCAGCATTCCGTCTTTTTTTAACCATATTTCTTATCACAATGGTAGGTAATACTTAGTCTAGCATTATATAAAGCTATAAATATTAAATTAAATATAATATCAAATAATATGCGTAGTTCAGCAGGAAAACATGCCAAAAATCTTGCGGGAGAGATAGAGGGAGAAAAGGAAAAAAACACCTACTTATGTGTATATAAGACGGTGCAAGACCACTACATAAAAATAAAATTAAGCGCGCGCAAAACGCCTAAAAGCAACTTACAGAAAGAAGTGAAATCCCAACAAAAACATTTTCATGTAAAATGTTGCCACGACGAGACCATATGGCTCGCACTGTTAAAAAGTTATCAGATCTCATGTAGAGCCAAGCTTCTAACTCTACACGCCCTTACTCTACAAGCCCTAACTTCACAAAGTCTACACCTTAATTAATACATGTGTGTGTGTGAGTTGTAGAGTGTGTGAAGTTAGGGCTTGTAGAGTTACTTAGGGCGTGTAAAGTTAGAAGCTTGGCTCTAGAGGGCATTGAAGTTTTGACTAACTAACAAGTATGCGCTACTTCAAACCCAACTTGGTAATTGTTAAAAAGTTATAATCAAATAAACAAAGCAGTGAAATGCATACTTGACTTGAAGAGCTTTCTAATTGCACTTTTGAAAAAAAAATATTTTTAAAAACAAAAACTTTATTTTATTTTTCAAACTTGATTTTTTCACAATGCCGGAGCGCGGCGGCCGCACCCGCCGCTAGCGACAGCTTACAGAAACTTTCTTTCTTTCTCCTGCATTGTGACTGGTCTAGCTCCTAAACGACTTCCGGGCCCATTATAAAACTTGGCAAGGATTATCTGTACACTAATATCAATTCTGAGAAAAAAAACTGTTCCAACTTTGAAAAAATCGTGCTAGAAAAATTAAATAACGTTTATTTTTAACTTTAAATATTTTTTATTTTCAAAAATGCAATTAGAAAGCTCTTTAAGTCAAGTAAAGTAAGACATAAATAGGTATAACTTAGTCAAATATTACTAAAATCGGAAACATCAATATTTTTTTACCTGTCCGCTTCGAAGTGGAATGCCCCACAAATAGGTACAATATCGGTACAAACCGAGCAACGCCTTTCAGGAAATTTAATAATTAAATGCCTATTTACAAACACATCGCTTGTGAGTATAGAGTAATTGAAATTACGAAATATGGCTGTCACAGACATCATCTTAGAATAATCAGAGTATAGCTAAACAAGTACATTGTATTGATAGTAACCGTCAGCGCGTGAACTTCTCATCGGGCCCCAGCGCGGATAGTGTCCTCGCAGAGAAGCAACGAGTGAACCTGGCCCTCATCGAGCTGGCCGGCCGCCGAAGCCCCGAGCAGCGCTCGCGCCGCCTGGCCAGCTCCTTCGCCCAGCCGAACGAGTCGGCTGCCGAAGGGTAAGCTGGGACTGGTAATGAGTTTTACCCTTCAGGTGTCCAACCTTTCCAAAAAGAAAGTTCTGAAAATGTCCCTTGCTTTATCTCAAAAAATCTCATCCTATCCCGAATTTTTGAAGAGCCATCGTTCAGTATTTGTTCCCGCGTTCCTCTTCTTCGGGTATCTGTCGGCTCAGAAAGTAGTTAAGATGTCGGTTTATTACGTGGAGGAGGATCTTACTGGCATGAGATATTAACGCTATAGTCCTGTAAATTCCAGTTTTTTGAAGAGCCTTCCTTATTTAAAGGTATAAACTCCGATTCTGTCCAGTCTTTTGGCCATTTCCAGTATTCCAGATGGTATTACAGATTTCGGTAATAGCCTTTGAGCCTCACTGACCTAGGTTTTTTAGTATTTCGTCTATTATACCATCCTTACTCGGTGATTTCTTGCAATTAAGACTTTTTATAGGATTCTTCATTTCTCTTTTCAAGGATATCAGGTTCTTTTGTCGCCCATTTTTACATATTAATAAGCGTTAGTCGGCTCTCTCGTGTCGTATAACACCGCACAGTAGTTCTTCCAGCGCTCTAACACTTGCGCCATGACTTATACAGGACAAACTATGCATTTTGTGTTATGAAATGAAAAATAATATTAAAGTCTGTGACTGTATTAGGACTTTTAAAACGTGACCTCTATACAATCATGAGTAGAGTGGGTGGTGCGCAGGCGGCGCGGCACCACCGTCGAGCTGCAGGCGCAGAAGCCGTGGTCCTACATGCCGGCCGCGCACCGCATGCGCGACCAGCTGCCGCCTGACGAGGAGCTGCCGCCCGTGCCGCTGCCCGACTATACCGCTTTTCAATCCGGCAGAAAAGCCTGTGAGTACTCAACTAACTTATGTTTCACATATAGCTATCGGAAATATACCCACCATTTAAACCGTTTTTAAGGTTCCGTACCTCAAAGGAAAAAACGGAACCGTCCGTCCGTCCGTCTGTCAAGACCCTTTATCTCGGGAAGACGTGGAGGTATCGAGTTTAAATTAAAACCATATACTCAATTCTACAGACCCTAGAAGCTGTGAAAAAAATGAACTTTCAAGTTAACGTAAAAAAAGATTCGGCGATATATGCCGCAAAAAACGTATATTTCGAGTTTTCGACACTCTTAAGGGAAACAAAATTTATAGGGTATTTTCCGTTGACCTAAAACTATAAAGTTTGGCAAGTAACACCGTCTTATATTACAAATATTAGTTATATATTTATTTTATTATTTATTTAATAACAAAAAAAGGAAACATAATACATTTGACATGCTCAACAAGAACCAGCTTAGGTTTTCCCGTGCGCTTGCTTAGGTTTTCCCGTGCGCTTGCTTAGGTTTTCCAGTGCGCGGTAAAAATCAGAAAACTGAGGCTTTATGCAAGGAACGGGAATCGAGTTAACCGTGTCATGTGGGGTATCGTATGAAAGGACTTCATTAGCACAAGCTTAAACAGATTTTTTTATGATGTATAAATTTGTACGGAAGTCTCGGTCGAGTCCAACCCGCACTAGTCCGGTTTTTTTCCTATATGAATGCTAATTTCAAGACCATTTTTTTTAGTTGTCCTTTGTACAGCTACAAGAAATTCTTTGCATCTGTAGGAATGTAGTTACTTAGTTTGTATTTAGGTATTTATTTAATAATTCTTCAATGAACAGTCTTGGACAATCTTTATGTTAAAAAATAAAGTAGGTACCTAACAAGAAACAAGAGGTGACGTATTTTCATCTCATCAAACGCTATTTTCTGCTGAAACCATCAGGATATCTTAGACATTAATTACGTAAGTTTCGGTCAGGAATGTCAAAACTTGTATGAAGTTACAAAAATTTGATCTGACATATTTACTAACGGACCTTTACAAAACCGGGCCTCATTAATTCATTCGCTACCTTTAACCACTTGTACCCTATATAGCTGTGTGTACACTTCAAATTTTACATTGATTTTTCCTTTACATGTCTCGCAGTGGAGTAAGTTTTAGTGGTTGAACCTGACTTCTTAGTTGTTTATATGTATGTACGTTACAATCTTGTAGAAAGCAAGCGATTTTTCATTGCAGAAATGTTGTTAAGTTGTTAACAACAGCTAAGTATCCACTCAACGTTAATTACATAAAAATTAAGATCTCCTGGGGCTCTATTCTAATCGGTAAAACCTTATTGCTTTTGACATATTATCGTATTGTTTTTAACTCGGCCACTATTTCTGCCAAGTAAATAAGAGCTATCGTAACATTGACAATACGATAACATATCAAAAGCAATATAGTTTCACAGAGTAAAATAGAGCCCCTGTAGTTATACCTAAATTAATAAATTGTATTTTTCCTGTTTTATTTTTGGTCTTCAATAAAGAGTATGTATAGTATATATAATTAATCAAAAGCTATCCTTCACTTTAGCCGTTCACCGGGCAGCCTCGAGTCTGAGCTCAATCACTCAGAGGAAGGATTATGCGTCGTACCAGTCACGTCGTGAGTATAGCGTTTATTAAAACAACTTAATGAGCATCACGATCTGCTCTAATAAATAATATCCGTGTGTTGTGAACTAGGAGAGCAGCCAACACAATTTGATGTGTTGTACTAGAGCCTCCTCCTCCACTCCGCAGAGAATTCAAGCAACCGTCTTCGGAGGCTCTGGTTGCTGCGGCGAGTCCACCCGACACACCGCGACTTACTCACAATTTCTCCCCGGAAGAGTCCGATGACGACGTTCCGACGTCTGTGTACGACCTAGTAACACAACAGAATACTTTGTTTAATAGCACGTCGAATAAACGCGTACCACGTATACCTTGTCCTACGCATACTATCACCCCGGAAATTTCGGTTACCGACACAACCAATCCCGTACAAAAGACAATTATTCTAGTTCCCCATAAGGCTACCTGCCGGTTCGAAATGCCACGGTATGTCCGCAAACTGAATGATGGCTCAAAGAATAATAACACTTTCTATAATTATGCTGCAAATAGAAGCACGATGATACATGATATTACCCCTGAAATATCGGTGAATGACCCCACCAAATCAATGCATGAGACGAATTTATACAGACGGTTTGTTAAACCTCCGAATGTTAGCACGAGTAATGTCAGTCCAATAAATACTGCCGCACTCAATATACGGTACACGAACACTAGTCAGAAGTATGTTAGAACGCCTATCGTAAGTAGACAGAGAGTTAGGTTACCAAATTTCAACCCACTGGACATTGGCGCGCGAAATATTAGGCACATTGTTAGTCCGATAAACATTAACACTCTGAGCGTAAGCAAACAACAAGGTAACGCTCCCAACACAGTCGCGTCGCCGCACGTTAGGCGCAGGAGTTTTAGTCCAATTAATGCTAGAACTCTGAATATTAGCGCACCGAATGTAAGCATTCAGCACTCTGTTAATGACGCTTTTGAAATTAGGCACGGAGATGTTAAAAAACAGACTATATCGTGTCAGTCAATATCAAAGTGCAAAGATGTTGGTCCCTTGAATGTTCGCACATGGCATGATAACCCGCTCTACAGTACGCCGCCGGCGGAAGTCAGGGCAATGCTTAGGCCATGTCCTGTACATAAAGTTTCTGGGCATATGAATAATAGTACGAATAATTTCGCCGTGCCGAAATTAAATCCTTTGTGCTATTATAGCTCTGAAAATCTAATGGCATCGCGTAAAACATGTCCTGTTCATGATTTCCCCTCGCGAAATTCGGAAACTAGGACTTGCCAGTGCAAGGTTACAATTCCATTGAGTGCTAGCATGCCGAATCTACGTCTGTTGAGTGCTAACACGCTTGATGATGGGCAGAAGGTTGACAGCGCGACTAATGTTTTTGCGTTGAATGTTAGCGATGCCAATGTTAAGCCAAACGTTTTTGACCCCCTGAATGATAGCGATCTAGATAGTATCCGGACATACCGTGACCCACAGAATGTCAGGGTACCGTGTGAATCGTGCCGGAAGGCGCCCACCGCTCGCTTCATCTCTGAAAATGTCTGGAATGTAATACCGTTATTGATGACTAAAAATGTAATTATTTATAGCCTACTAGCATTAGTATATTTCGGAGGATCTTATTTGTTTTCTTGGTTTTATTTCCGTCAGTAGGAACTATAGAATTTATCATCGATAAACTGATTTATTATCACGCTTACAAATGGAAATATTAACTATACGAACATCAGTTTTTAATTTGCGTTAAGTTTACATCCCCAACGTTCGTAACACCTGTTGTATATCACTCGTTGCTGAGAAGCGCGGGCGCAACTGAGGTTCCGGTGGCGCCACTCGGGTGGCTCAAGGTCACTTTGTTGCCTGTTTGAAACTAGCTAGCATGCATAGTTTTTAAAATACTTAGTGGTCCAATCATCGCAACCTTCCCCTACATACCTCTGGTCAGTACAATCTTTGCCCTCGTCTCTCGAGCTTCACATGGACTCTCGGTTGTAAAACAACCTTTTTTACCGCCTTTGATACATACACAGACACTATCACTGCATATTATAAAACAAAGTCCCCCGCCGCATAAACGTAAACGGAACTAAACGGAAACTACTGAACGGATTTTCTTGCCGTTTTCACCATCAGTTACGAGTAGATATTTTTTTACGCAATGTTTTATGTAAGTATAATTATTTCTGGTTTATGAACGAGTGTTACAGAAAACTCACATAATAAACCGAAACGAAATTATTAATGAAGTATAACAATTGGCCTTTCTTAACAAAAAAAAAGAAAATCATTACATGCTTTGATAGTCTGATACTCCATTTTTATTATCAAGTATCTGTGATTTTATACTTTTATATTCAAGTGGCTGGGCCCATAACCTCTTGGAAATTTGGGGCAGCAAAAGGAAAGTCACTTAATGGTTCAACAGTCTATTATACGAGTATTATTAGATAAAATAAAAGATATTACATCGAAGTGAGTCATAAAGAACAACCTCAAACTGAATGACAGATAGAATTATGATCTACGGTGGTCTAACAATTTAACTACTAATGCCTGCCAACCCTTGGCATCATGGGCTTCATGTCGCTTGAGGGGGATGACAAAAACTATTGAAGCTAAGCTGAAGGTTGCTTACCTCATCTAGGATGAAATTCCTATAAGCAATTGTTTGTGTAAAATATATGTAAATAAAGTTCTAGTCATTACGATTATTTAAGATATCTTTAGGCTTAGAAGGCCTTCTGTACCAACGCAGCTATAACGTCTGTGTCAGCCAAACGTCCCGATGACCTGCATTTAACCTCGTCATGAGACTTATGAATAGGCAAGTCATCTCGACGAGGCCTCGTAGACAAGTTTGATTTAACAATTACACTCCAGAATCCAATTGCCCGTAGGACGCAATGTGTAGGTATTAAATAATCAATGACATTGCGTATATAAATGAATAGAATATTTTTTTAATTAAGAAGTTATGTGAATGAAATGCATGTATTTAATACAAAAAATACAACAAATAATAATACAAAAAATATACCTATGTAAATAAAATATGTAAAAATAATAATTAGATTATCAACATTTTATAAATTTTACATCTAAATGAATTTAAACCAAATTAGTAACATTTTTATCGTTTAAAAAACAAAACACCACCACTGTGGAAGCGCCAAAGAGCTTATATTTTTTGAGTTTAATATACTTAAGAATGGCGTAATGCTGAGCGCTAATATTGAACACATGTTGTTAAAAATCCTGAAAGTTGTGCAAATCTATAGCTTTAGGAACATTGATAATTTGTAAGTGGTATTCTCACATTTTTCCTGTAATAAACGATATATTTGACTGGTTTACTTTTATTTTATGTCCTCCCCTCACCTGAGACAAGATAAATCTAAACTGAACGCTGCCACTATGTGCAGATAAGTATTAAATGTGTCTTCTGTAGTGGTGGTATGTATGTATCTATGCCAACCCTGCCATAATACCAATAAAGAAGGCGGCTAGCTGCAATAATGTAGCAGTCGAAGCACTCTAAGTATACTCTAGTGGTAACCACATTCAATTTGAAATGCTTATACTTGATGACGGGGCAGTGGTCCAACTGCTTTGTCCAACTTGAGACACAACAAACCGCTTGGTACAGGTGTTCCTGGGAGTGATCTGAGCTGATTTAGCCCGGTTGCCACGAGATCACCCGCAGCAGGCGGGCAAGGGAAGGGGGGGGGACAGTGCATCCGGCGCGCCACACTCTAAATTTTATATCTGCATACATCTGCTCCTGCTGCACCTATATCAAGTTTGGTGTCTTTTTCTTATAATTCGAGGACGACGAATTCATTTATGGAACAATTTTTTTACACACCCAACCAAAAAAAATAGTAATTAAAACAAAAGTCTTTTTCTGACTTAAAACTATGGTGATTTGCTTCAGAAAAAGATACTAGTAAATAGCCCAGTTATCCCACTATATAGAAAAATAAACTTGTCATACATTGTTGTATTTTTTTTATATTGAATGATTTTACCAATAGTGTATTGCTTCGACTAGTACTAGTATTACGGCAGCATTGACATACCACCACTACAGAAGACACAAAAAGGCTGATCTAAGCTGTGTGATCTACGGGAATGCAGGTAAAATCTTGAAACGACGAATGGGAAAATATTTTTTGGTGGTACGATTGAGGAGTGAGTTTAAGGGATGGTGTTTTGTGCAAGGTAATATAGATTCATGCTTAATCGGGATGCTACTGGTGTCCTATGCGTAGCATATAATATCAGTTTCCTTAATCTGTATATTATGTAAGTCATTCATTTTTATGTAAAATATGGTAGGGCCCAAAATGTTACCTTGGGGTAGCAAAACACATTTTAACGCGTGCATTCTCAATTAGGCAGCCTTATACGTTCGAGAAGCCATGCTGCCAAATTGAATACACGCGCTGAAATGTGTTTTGTTCGCTTTGACGGGACTACTTAAACTCGCCGCTTGGACATTCACTCCTGCGTTCGCTCACCTTTGCTTTTGAAAGAATCACTACCCTGTTTTAACAGCATTTTAGATGTGGAAAAATATGAAAACTATCTAATTAATTACCATAGCAGTACTTAGCTTTAAAAGAAATAAAAATCTCCATGAAACTTTGTAAACGAATAGGTTAGTTTTGAATAGGTTAAACGTTACAAAGTATAACGCTACATCTCATAGAAGCTAGGCAGTCTGTCAATTTAATTCAATGACCAAACCAACATGAAACATTTTTGTATTTTAAGAGCACTTAACTCCGAAATATTAAATTCGGCACAGCAAAAATCAAACTTGACTTGTGATTTTGATACAATCTAATCTAATTTCGAAATGTATCATATTTCTACTAATTTCAGTCTATAGTTATATTGCCTATGCCTATGATTCAGAATGCGCATCTGTTTTTAGTAAAAATATTATTAAATTATTGATTTATTATTTATTTATCTGCAAATTTCAAAACTACTTTTTTATAATTTTCCGTAACTTTTTGATTTATAGCCAAAAATGTACAAAAAATTACCATCTTTAGCGGTACCTAACGGAACTTTTGGTGCGCGAGTCCGAGTCTCACTTAACCTCTTTTTTAGTAACGAATATCCTATCTGTACATAGACGTATTTCAGATAGTATTGGGTTTACCTAGAAATTTGAACACACAAACCTTTTAATGCGTTTTTCTCGAAACTATACTTCATGCAATTACATAGTTGGTTCATTCATTAAGGAGACGAAATAGATATAAATATAGATTACATTGTGGCGGACTAAAGCTGGTAACACTCGCCCCCACCGAGCTTCCTACTTCCGGACTCTGGCTCGGAAGGAAACTCCCACCTTTTTCCGCCTTGGCAGCTCGGTGAGATCGGACGTTCCCAAACTGTCAACCTGTTGTTAGATTTGTCCCTTTGTCTAATGTTAGATTCACTATCTAAGTTCGTACACGCATACGCGTATAGTGTATCAGATTGTCCTTTATTACAATATATAATTACATCTAAAGTGACGGAGTATTTACTGAAGGCACCCATTCCCCAAACATAAACAGCTTGAGATAGATAACAAACAAATGTAACAGTTTGTAAGGATAAACAAAGTAGGTAGGTAATAATCACTTGAAACTAATTAGCTGGACACGATTCAAAACTTCAAACCGCTCATTTACATATAGTTTCTAGTGGAACCGTATGGCACGAGCCGCGCGAGCGTCTTAGACAAGTGAGAAGATTAAATTCAAGACAACAGTCGGACACACCTATCCTACACGCAAAGTAAATAAAAACCGGAAGTGGTATTCAAATAGGGAAATTAGACTCAGCTAAGCCTTATAAATAACTTCCACATAAATTTCCACGGTTTTCCATTTAAAACAGTGTCAGCACGCGCCGCAGGCGGCGCGCTCGGGGCTCGACACGGCTGCGGAGCACCGTGTCCCCGTGTCTCCACGGGAACTCACAGATATCAACCTACGTAGTATTAATAGTGATAACAATTATCGCGATGCGATTAACGGTCCAATACCTTCCAACACCAATAGTCCCTTTGTAAAATAACTCCCAGCCTGATATGACGTGTTATTATTATAAATTAACAGTGTGAAGAGTTACTGCAAAATGGACCAACGGAATAAACTGAAAATTCCTTCGGAATTATCATTGGCCGCGTTTCTTTCGGGTGGGCTAACCGTCGTGAGTATGAGAGTGGCATTGTGGGTGTTACCTTGTAGTGTCTCAATTCAAATACTTTTTAATAATAGCGTAATATTTGTAAACTAGCCCTTGTGGCCACAGCTGTGATAAGATAATGACAAAGTATAAAACCGGCAAAAAAAACGGTGTTCTGTTTTATTTTGCTAAGTTCCATGGTTAATTTTGAAAGGTAATTGCACTCTTCTACGAGTACAATGCGTAAAGCAGTAAAATCGTATTGAATATTTGACAACTATGTGTTGCCATTTGCGGTAGTAAGATTACCCCTAAACTGCCTACCGATCTTGATAAAATTAATAGCTCTAAATTAGGAATGCTAAGAACATCATGGAAACCACTACATGAATTGATGTAATTTTTTGTCCTTAAAACAAAGTAGTGTAACGCATCGGTGCCATTGATACTCTACCGCTTTTAGATGCGTCACAAGGCCGGGGCTATCTTTTGTTCCCAGTAGGCATACTCGTAAATACTTGTATTAGTCATCTTACAAAATAATAATAACAAGTCCGGATTGCTAATTTGAAATTTGTACGAACTATTCATGTTAATACAGTATTTAATATATTTCGAAGTGTCGTCATTTTGGATATATGTACATAATTATGTGTTAAATGTAAAGCAATGTTTTTCGCAACATCGCCGAACGAATCCTTCGTAGAGTTAGTTGCAGGCTAGTTTAATACGTAGGTAGTTTAGTTTTATGCTCTCCTATATATCTGTATATCCGCTAACTCCTCCTAAACCGCGCAACGGATTTTGATGGCGGTACTTTTCACCACCACCATGTATAATATATTCTAGTTTATATACAGAAAACAGGTTTCGTCGACTGGCATCTACACGCGTAGGTGTTATTTTTTTTGGTGATCACAGTCTAACTTCTAGGGGATCGGATCGCCAGAAAACTTATATACCAAAGTGAAGCGAGCACGGGTCGCTATATTAGTACCTACACATATAATTTATACTTTTTCTTCGTAAATGATTTGTTCATTTTGTAGAATAAAATTTATTATAAATGTTTAAAGCAGTTAGGTACCTAAAAAACGTAATACACGCTTTCTTTGTAAAGGGGAGTGTCGTCTCGGTCGTATTTGAACTGCTAATGATAATAACAAGTATAACTACATGAATGTAATAATTTTTAGATAGGGGATTAAATATTGATTAGAAACATTTTGCCTATAATAACTAATTAAAAAGGTTGAATATACCTAAGTATAATTATCATCATCATCATCATCGACCATCATAATCATCATACATACTATAATGGTAATTTTGATGGTACTTTTCGTCGTATAATTTGGCAGAGAGTCGCCTGACGGCTACGCGCGCGGCGATTCGGCTCGTTCTAATAAAGCTCATAAACCCATTTATTTATTATTTAGCGCCGAGTTCACCAATAGATGTTTAAAATTTAAACGATTGTTAAAACCTTAAACGACCGATTAACGATATTTTGGTGTTCACCACGCGTTAGCCATTGATTAAGTACCGTAACTGACTGTTTAACTTAAACGAAGAAATGGACTAAGTTTAACCATCGGTTAACTGCCCCTTAAGTAAAATTGTACTGTATTCATCACTTTAAGGTTAAACACAATAAAATGGAAGACGCTTTGAATTATATTTGAAGAAAATAATGTACTAGATGATTTAGAAGATATTGAGCGAATTTTACTAAACGCTGTGCTTTTTCTAACTCCAGGAATTTAGTTTTTGAACTTCCACCCCATAATGGGATAGGTACTATATATGATAATAATAATTGATTCTGCTAATGCGACGTACACTTTTTTAAGTAGAGAAGGTTCAGCGATATGTCTTATATTTTTAAATATATATAGGTTATCTCATTCTATTGGCTACTAAATCAAAATGAGAGTGCCACGAGAGGCGCTGGTCGATTATAACCCCCAAGTATTTGATAGAATTTACTTTGTTGATGGCGGTACATGCACAGTTTTTAATTAGTGGGTTTCTACCTCGGTGTATTTTTAACTCTAGGTAGTTTTTGGATTGGTTTCTATTGTTACTTGAGAAGCATATATAGTTGGTCTTACCAGTATGGTAACCCATCATTTTATCGAATTTCACTTCATCGATTGTATCATTTCATCGTATTTCATTTCATCGAACGCCATTTTCTGCTGACACCATCATGTTTTCAGAACATCTTTAACATTAATTACGTAGGTTAGATTAGGTTAGACCTGTGACTACCAAAACATATTAACTCCTGCGGCGAGAAATGCCTTTCGATACGTGACTTTCTTCCTGCTTCCTTTGTGATCAATTTTTTCTAGCAATATTTTACAAAAAATCATTGTTTTATTAGCTCGTTAGAAAGCTGGAAATACCTAAATATTTTATGTATAATCTGCACGCCAAATGCATTAGTAAACTTTTCTATTTCTGTGTCATTCATGTTGGACAAACTGATAAAAAAACATGTTTTTAATACTTTTTGGTCTCGCATTCTTAAACGTGTACAGATAATTCTACTTTTAATAATGCATAAGAACAGCAGTTTTACCTTGTACAACAGCCAATAAAAAAGGTTATTCAAATTGCTCCTATTATTAAATTATGAAGATGCGTTCCTGTTTTTTCTGCAAAAAACTTGAATTTAAATTATTTTAGAAATGGTTCACTTTCGATAGGGCATTATGGGACCAAAATGATTGATGAATGACCTCCCTACATTTAACCTTTTCTATAGATTAGTTAGATAGAGTTAGTTTTTAGCTTTTCAGTTGATGTTTTTATTGCAGTCGGGTTTTCTTTAATCATTATTAATTTTGTATTGTTTCGTATGTTGTAGGTATACAATAAATTGTGTTGTATAATGAATTAGAATCTATAACAGAAAATATAACACGAAAGTAAGTATACATTTTTTGAAACTGCATGCTCTTTTCTGTCTCTTACGTTCCTATACAAAATTTAGGAGAATGTTCAAAGTGACTATAAACTTTTAGTTGCCTGACACAAGATTTATCTTTGAGGTTAGGAAATGACACGTGGACCTTGCAAGGTAATGTAAGGTTCGGGGTTTCAGGTGGTGGCGGTAGTATACAGCGTGCTGAGCACCCTCGCGCTGGTGTACCGGTACCAGTGCGGCGCGGGACTAGCCGACGAAGCCACCGGCTCCAGCTACTTCATCCGCACCGTCTACAGGGTTTATATACAACGTATGTGGCATTTACTTTCTTAAATTTGAAGAATATGTTCTTGGAAGCAGGGATTCATATATGAGGAGCACAAGGGAACACTTAGGAAACTACCTAACAATTCAGAATTAATTATTACTGCTACTTACAACTTAGGTACCATTATTCAGAATTCATTATTACTGTTACTTACTGCTCTCCTTACAACTTAGGTACCATTATTCATTAGTCATTATTCTGTTTTATTAACTGCTGCTAACCTTAATCAAACTCAAAGCCATATCTTTGCACGGGCTTTCGATTGCGCTTGGGAAGGCTTATCGGAGTTTTGGCAGACTTGCTACGAGCCGAAACAGCTTGAGTTGCTCCTTCCTGTTTCTTAGAGCTGGCCACTACTGCCTGGAGCGATAATTTACACTTAATGAACCAGCATATTGATATTATTATAAAAAGTCTAAAGCAATCTTTAAAAAACCCAACTGCTGTTTAGATAATGTCGTCAAAGTAATGTTACTTATCATGTATATATTTTTTATATCGCCAATTTCACATTTAAATCATTTTAATATAGCCTATGACTGTGTAGATAGTGGTTAAGACGAAACTAACCAAGTATAATTTATTAAAATTGGTTTAGCCGTTTTATAGTTACGAGGGGACATTGAGTCGGACATATATACAGGTCAAACACATAACCTTCCTTTTGGGCTTTGCCGCAGTCGGGTAACAATAGAACAGAAGTTAATACAAATTATAAAGGTATGAAACTGCAAGTCGCGGAGATTTTTGCACACATAAGCGAGACGCGTCTGTTCCACGCGACAGCCTGCGGGGGCTGAGGTGTATTGCCCTTGCGCTCCCTATTTAGACTATTAATTTCTTTGCTGCGATTATGGGAAGTTGTTTTTAACCTAATCATTACAATCATTAGCAACGTACGTACAAACTTACAACTAATTTACTTGTACATAATAATGTAGAATGACACTTAACGTGGATAATCAGAAGTAACTGTAGTATATGGTCTAAGATCCGAATAGGAGACGATTTGCACCGGGCTGCTTATTCGATCAAAAGTATTTTATATCAAATTTGATACGCTAAATAATATGTGGCGAATAGGTTGGCTGAAAAATTTCAGTCCAGTACATATATCATTAAAAAATTTTTTTAAATTGAATTTGCTTGTTTAATATTCAAATTACATACTAATCGAAAGTATGAAGCCTATAGAATATGCAAACGTTAGGTTTGGTGCAAATTATTAGTACCGACTTACCTGTTTATACCTGCCTATCCAATAGTTTGACGGGAAAAAAATTGTCAACCTAAAGTTTGTAAGTTCTATAGGCTTCATACTTTCGATTGGTATGTAATTTGTCTATTAAACAAGCAATTGCGTTTTTTTAAGCCAAAGTTTATTTTTATTTTTTTAATAATTATATGTATACTGGGCTGAAAATTTTCAGCCAACCTATTCGCTACATAATTATTATTTAGCTATAATCAAATTTGTTATAAAATACTTTTGATCGAATAAGCAGCCCGGTGCAAATCGTCTCCTATTCGGATCTCCTACTAATACAATTAACTACCGAGCGCGATTTCTCACTTTTTATCGGGGCCTGCTTGGGAGTTCGACTAATAATTGTTGCTTGACTTTTACCAAGCAAGATTTTGAAGGTTCATTGTAACGAAAAAATATATAATCCCATCTCTGTTAGTGGGAACAGCGGTTAGAGCTCCCGGAGCTCGCGGGGGACGGCAGGCCGAGTTAGACCGATCAGTCGTATTATCTCTTGAATGGTTTTAAGTTTCTCGCTCGTCTGCAGACCTTCCCAGGATGTCTATTTTTTTTCTGTTTCAGAGGATGCTTGCGATAATCCCGAGTCATCAGCGCCGGCATGGGTGACGCTGACGAACCCGGATACGATTTTCATATTCCTTATAATAATTTTAATCGTTTCAATCCTTAGTTGTGTTGCGGCCGTAGTTCTAATAACTGGTAAGTTAAATCAATATGTTATACTGTTATGTTTTATAGAAAAGCTTATCTATTTATATAAAAGGCAAACCTGACTGACTTATATATCAACGCACAGCCGAAACTACTGTACCTAGAAACTTGAAATTTGGTACAGGGGTTCCTTTCATGATATAAGTGAGCACTAAGAAAGGATTTCCCGAAAATCAACCCCCAACGGGAACGGGAACGGAAACCATACAAAAATTTGAATATCATATTTTTTTTAGTAATTCTAGAGGAGACCATAATTATTTTTAGTCATAAGAAAAAAAAACAGCTATTAAATTAGTTGACCAGCGTTTAATTAGGTTAGGGCAGCTCGCAAAATGTGTGAGACTTTTTAGTTATTCGACTGATTGTTTCCAAAATCGATATCTGGGGAACTGTGTGGTCTCCGAAAACGAATCCGTTGACGGATTGAGAAAAAATAGCCGCCATCTTGAACTGTTTAGTTTTTCGACTGATTGCTTCCAAAATCGATATCTAAGGATCTGTGTGGTCTCCGACAACGAATCCGTTGACAGATTGAGAAAAAGTAACGGCCATCTTAAACTTTTTAGTTATTCAACTGATTGCTTTCAAAATCGATATTTAGGGATCTGTGTGGTCTCCGACAACGAATCCGTTGACTGATTGAGAAAAAGTAACCGCCATCTTAAACTTTTTAGTTATTCAACTGATTGCCTTCAAAATCGATATCTAGGGATCTGTGTGGTCTCCGACAACGAATCCGTTGACGGATTGAGAAAAAGTAACCGCCATCTTGAACTTTTTAGTTATTCAACTGATTGCTTTCAAAATCGATATCTAGGCATCTGTGTGGTCTCCGACAACGAATCCGTTGACGGATTGAGAAAAAGGAGCCGATATTTTGACCTTTTTAGTTTTTCGACTGATTGTTTCCAAAATCGATATCTAGGGATCTGTCTGGTCTCAGACAACGAATCCGTCGAATGATTGAGAAAAAGTAGTCGGCATCTTGAACTTTTTAGTTATTCGAGTGATTGCTTCCAAAATCGATATGTGGGTCAAGTCGGTAACGACAAGATGATGTAAATATTTATAAAAAATGGTTATACTTCGTCTAAGATTTAGAAAGACGATTTTTTATTATTTGTGATCTGTTTTCAAAGTCATACATAATAGACGAACGTCATTCAAACATAATGTAAACAAACAATCGCAATATGATATACCTACTGACCGCCTGTTTCACAATCGACAAGTAAAGCATATTTGACAGATAAATTTAGCCCTTTCTCTTTCTTACACTTAAAAGTAGACAAGGAGAGAGCCAACTTTAAATGGCAGATAAATTTACTTGTCGATTGTGAAATAGGTCCTTAATTTATTATTTCAGAGTAGGTATATAAGCATTTAATCATTGCTTATTACCTAGACCTCAATTAATACAACACTTCCTACATGACCCTTGTTTTTCTAGACTAGATTTACTTAACACGATCACATTAACTAAATTTTTTGAAAAAGCGGATTCCATACTTCCAATTATGAGTTCTACTATAAATGTTGATGACGTCGTTTTGATCCTCTTTGAAAACCTCACCACACAAATTGTTACCATACATCAAACATAACGCAAAAGAGAAATGGTCTCATTAATATATTAATTTCATCATAAGAATTTTCATGACAACAGCTTTCTTCAAACGTAGGTGTCAGCTAGATATCTAAATTGTACTTATAAAATAAAATATTGGAGGGGTTTTATATGTGTTATGTAAAACCACAAAAGATCTTGATATAGCTCAATTCGGACCGGAATTTAGGGGTCAAATGAAGGTCATTTCTTAATTTTAATATATCAATTCATTGTAACATATTTTTTTAATTAACTACTGGGATCGATTCGAGAAGCCGGTTTTGAAATTTTCATACATTGTTAAAAAGATAAAAGATAAAAGATGTTTATTCAGTAAGTAGGCCGCACGGGCACTTTTACACGTCAATAATCTACCAGCGCTTCGCAAGAGACCACTGCTGAGAAGAAACGCCGCAAGAAACTCAACAGTCAGTCGTTTTTTAAACATTTCTTATGATATGATATTATACAAAGAAAAATAAAACTTAACCTAGTATTATATAAAACAATGAATGTAACAAAAATATGTCTATATATATCATGCGTAGTTGAGCAGGAAAATGTGTCAAAACTCAAAATTTCTACAAGAACTCATAAATAGTAAATATAAGAAATAAATAAAAATTAAAAATTATACTTACCTATGACGGTGCAAAACAACACAAAATTAGTTTCGATACATTCCCCTACAGAAACCGTGTCCCCTAGACAATACACAATGTTTATATATTGGTATGATTAGGTTATTATTAAGATATTTAGGTGTTTAATTTAGGCCAAGCATTTTTATCTGTTAGATAGTCTTCGACCCTATAGTAAGCTTTAGACATCAACGACTTTTTCAAGTAATTTTTAAGTACTGGAAATGGTAACTTTAAAACTTCGTCAGGTAATTTATTATAGAAATGAATGCATTGACCTACAAATGATTTATATACCTTACGGACACGAAATTTTTTAATAGCAATTTTATTCTTATTTCTTGTATTCAAATTATGTATGTCACAATTCTTAATAAAAGAGTCTTGATTTTTAATGACATAAATAATATTCTCATAAATAAATTGTGATGCTACTGTCAAAATATTAATTTCTTTAAATAATAATCTTAAGGAATCACGGGAGTTTAGGTTATATATAGAACGAATGGCTCTTTTTTGTAACACGAAAATAGTTTGTATGTCAGCAGCTTTTCCCCAAACAAGAATACCGTACGACATAACACTATGAAAATAACTATAATAAACTAAGCGAGCTGTCTCAACATTGGTAAGTTGTCTAATTTTCCTAACAGCATAAGCTGCCGAACTTAATTTACCTGCTAGTACTGCTAAATGGGGACTCCATTGCAAGTTTTTGTCTATAGTTATTCCTAAGAAAAGTGCCTTATCCACCATTTCCAAACACTCATCATTTAGAAAAATACTAGATTCTACCGGTCTAACATTAGGCAAAGCGAACCTAACACATTTAGTTTTCTTAGCATTAAGTAGCAAATTGTTACTAGTAAACCAATTAAGTACTTTACCTAGCGTCGCGTTTAACCTACTATAATCAACGGATTTTCGGTCTACCTTGAAGATCAATGATGTATCATCAGCAAATAGCACAATATCGCAAAGGTTAACTACCGCGGGTGGTAAGTCATTTATATAAACGAGAAATAAGAAAGGACCTAATATAGAGCCCTGTGGCACACCCAGTTTAACAGCCGCTCCAATGGACTTTGTTTGGTTTACAACAACCGTTTGTGTTCTATCACTAAGATATGAAGACATAAGATTTAGAGAATTATTTGACAGACCATAATGTTCTAATTTTAATATAAGAGTCGCGTGATCTACACAATCAAAAGCTTTGGAAAGGTCACAAAAAATTCCTATTGCATCACAAGATGTCTCCCAAATATTGTATATATATTTAATGAGTATAGATGCTGCATCAGTTGTGGATCGTCCTCTGGTGAAGCCGAACTGATTACTGTTAAGCAGTTTATTTCTATTGAAGTGACCTAACATATCTTTTAACATTAACTTCTCAAAAACTTTACTTAAAACAGGTAGAATAGAAATGGGTCGGAAATTCGTTAAATCACTCCTCTCGCCCGATTTAAAAAGTGGTAGGACTTTACTATATTTCATAAGATTTGGAAAGACCCCCTCTAAAATGCAATTATTGTAGATTAAAGCTAAGTGAGGTGCAATTATATCTATGACATGGTGGATGACTTTAACTGACGTTCCCCATAAATCCTCCGTTTTTTTCAAACTGAGCGATTTAAATGCCTTAATAATAGAAACTGAATCTACGTGGGTAAAATCAAAGCTTATATTACATTTAGTCACATTAGCACAAAGTAATTTTTGAGCTCCAATCGCAGATGATTGAAGACATTTCGTGGTATTAATGGCTATGGTGGAGAAAAAATCTTCGAACGCTAAGGCCACGTCTTTATTTGATGTGATTTGTTTGTCACCCTTGTTTAGGGTGATTTGATTATCGCGAGTTTTTGTATTACCCGTTTCTCTATTTATAATTTTCCACACAGTTTTTACCTTATTGTCAGAAGCTTTGAGTTTAAGACTTAAGAAATTTGACTTAGCAGTTAAGCAAACTTGCTTAAAGGTCCTCGAATAATTCTTAACGTAAACTACGAAGTCATCGTTCTTGTTCTCCTCTCTCTCTCTCTATATAGTTCATAAAGCCTATTTCTACTTCTATGAATGCCTACAGTAGCCCATTCACTAAACATGGTTTTTGACCCAGAAACAGTTTTCATCTTGAAATTGTTATTAAACTGGTGAAGAATTACACCGAACAAATCATTATAAATACTATTAGAATCCTTATGTGAAAAGGATAACCCACAGATATTACTCTGAACTTTATTTTTAAATAAATCCAAACGATTACTGGTTATGGGTCTGTATGTTATTGTCTGTGGTTCTTGATGAACATCATTTAAAAAAGAAGCCTTTTGGCCACTATGATCAGAATTAAAGCAATTAAATATTTCCTTATCCAAACATTCGCAATTACAAAAAATATTGTCTAAACAGGTTGCACTTGAAACACCTATCCGTGTAGGTTCAAAGAACAAATTATCTAAGTTAAAAGATTTAAATAAACTTAAGATTTTAATAGTATTATTTGACGATTCAAGTAAGTTAACATTAAAGTCTCCACAAACAATAACATGCTTTTGGGTTTTAGATGCTAATTTTAACACATTTTCCATACTGGATTCAAATGTGCTGAAATCAGCCGATGGTGGTCTGTAAACACAAATAATTATGTAATTTTCTAGTTCTACGCTAGAAATTTCTACAAGCCTTTCTATCGATAGCCTAACAATATCTTTCCTTTCTTTTGATTTTACTGTACTTTTAACAATTATTAAAGAACCACCATGAATGGCGGATTTTCTGGCAAAAAAACTAACTAATTCAAAATTAACAAAATCAAAAATTAATTGATCAGGTCTAAGCCAATGTTCAGTGATACACATAATTTGTACATTTTCAGTATCTAAAAATAATCCTATTTCTAATTCTTTGCTGGAAAACCCTTGAATATTTTGATGAATTATATTTATACTCAAAGGTGTTTTTTTTTGTTAAAAATGAATGTATCCCAATTGTGTGAATTGCGAAGATATTTTTGAGGAATGATGTTGCAGTTGTGGCGGTGGAGCGGCCGGCGCGCGATGTGTGCGCGGCGGTGTGGGCGCACGCCGCGCTCGCGCTCGCCGCGCTGGCCGTCGACCTGACGCTCGCGGTCTTCTTGGGGATCGACCACTACCACCTGGCGGACGCGATGGTGCATTCTTATCAAAATATTTATACCTACTCTAATACTTTTCTAACAGATAATGTTATACAGTACCTAATAGTTTCTGTTCGGGTTCGATATTGAATCTATAGGAAATGATAAAGTTCAGCTACCTAATATGAAAGTAAAATTTATTATTCAAAACTTCATGAAATTATAATAAAACATAAGTGCGCACGTCTTTCATGATTGCCGATCGCGAACGAACTAAGTACAAATTAATAAAGCGGTGTAAGGAATTTGATGAGTTATTTATGGTCTAAGAGCTGGCTACGGAAATAGGTATGCAATTTATAGAGCAATGAAATCCCTCTCGTTAGGGTGCCATACTATCATTATTTATTGATCTGGGCGCCTGGCAGCTGTTCAGCGGTGGGTGTGGGAGTGGATGGGCAACAAAGGGGTTGTAAAATCAATTGAAGGTGTGCAATTTATAGAGCTCTGTGTTTGGTGTAATATTATAGCTAATTATGTATTTCATTCGAATATAACATTGCGAGGCGTTTTAATTGGGGGAAAAGCCGTGACAGGTGTCGTAGAGAACACGGAACTACGGAAATAGGTTTTCAATTTATAGAGCAACGAAATGCCTCTTGTTAGGGTGCGATACTATCATTATTTACTAATCCGGGCCCCTGGCAGCTGTTCAGCGGTGGGTGTTGGAGTGTGGCACAAAATGCATTCCTTGTATTTTCGTTTTTTTTTCATCAGAAATATTATTTCCTTCTTCTTCTTCTTCTTGTTCTAACTCAGATTCACTAAACCCAGTAGCGGATTTTGCTCTCACTCAATTTAGTTATTTTGTTTCAGAACGACATATCACCGGGGATAGTTCTCAATTATAGACTCGAGGTTCTCCGCATGGGTTCTCTGCTCCTGATGTCGGTGTCCCTGAAGGGCTACGTGGCCCCCGCGGTCAACGCGGCGCTCGTCGCGGTGCTGGCGGTCTGCGCGACCCGCCTCCGGAACCTGCCCCGTACTGATGAGGTGGGTCCCCTTGATGACCCTGTATTAGAAGACAACATAATATAGTCCTAATGGGACTAAAGTTTTTGAGAGTGTAATTTTATTAAGATAGTCGATATTCATCTTTAAAAGACAACAATACATAACGCTACGAACAAAAATATAACTAAAAACACTAAACTGAAACGATGGCAAATTAATGCAATACTTACAGTAGGGATGCAACGATTCGGATGCTGTTACGATTACGATACTACTCGATATTTTTACGTTAGCCAATGCAATAGGTACGATTTACAAAAACCGGGCAAGAGCATGTCAGCTCATGCTCGGTGTAGGGTTCCGTTGTCACATTTTAACTCATTAAACCAGTTGTAAACAGTGGCACGAGATGTGTCTTCATCGTAAAAGTCCAATCGAAGTCTCTCATAACTTTCTTATTGGCTTAAATGACATCAAAAGTTTAAAAAAATCACTGCGCGAAAATTTTCTCGCGTTAAATTCATGCTGACGTGACACAGACAATTTTTAATTTGCCGCCAAATTGTAAAACAATTGACAATTGAATGAAAAACATGACATACATATTGACAAAAAGTTCCATTTTCAAAATTTCATCTTATTTTTTTATTATATTGTTTACAAGTGGCCAATTCTAAAAACTTTCAGTATTCGCCTTGTATGTAACATCTTGATCAGTGATCACTAAGGTTAACTGCAATTTTGCGTTCCGTCGACACACGTCGTCATATGTCGTGTCCACCCTAAATTTATCAAGCATAGAATCACTCACTGACAGGTGTCGTTTAATGCCGGCAGTAGCGATCTACTATATCACTAACAGTTTTACTCTACATTAGCTTTTCCCCAATTGTTCCCGAGGACGTATTGTCAACGTTGTAACAGCTATTATTAAATTAACGGTATAGGCAAAGGCGGCTGAATTAAAAACAATAAGATAACAATTTAAAAGTTCTCGCGGAAATAACGATAATTTAAATTTACGTGGACGAAGTCGCGGGCAGGAGCTAGTATCAAACATAACATAGGTTGCGGATTAAATATTGATTTCATCTCAATTGAGAAATTGAGAAATATGTGGAGAAAGTTCTCCTTAACGATGATGAATGAAACTATCGAGTACCTAGGTACCTATCTATGCTAATTTTGTTGGAGGTATATAATTACGAGTACTTGTACGTCATTGTAAACATTGATTTATCTATTAAAAATAAGTTGGTTTAACAATTTGACGGCAGAGCTTTAGTCGCGTCTGTCTGTATGTTCGCCATAACCTCAAAAACTACTGAAAGGATTTTCATACGATTTTCACAATGGGTTAGATAATTTTTCACGGAAAGTTTTTACGTATATTTAAGTATAACTTGATTATCTTATTATCTAGTTGTTAAAGCTGAACGGTCACGTGTGAATCCTCAACCATTTCTTCTGTTACAGCATCCGATCCACAAAATGGGCGCCATAAATGCATATGAGTGAGTAAGAAATAAACGGTCAACCATTTACACTTTATAAAATAGTGTCCTTACAATGAAGGACGAAGATTGCCCTAGCGTTACTTCATAAGGTTTAAATTAAGCCGACTATAGTTCGCTTTTGTACATTCTTTTTTTTTTTTTTAATCTTCATTGTATTGTTTTTGTTTTCTACAATAAAGTGTTTACATACATACATACATTAAGAGTTGGGTAGGCTCTCGCTAAGCCGAATGAATAGTGAACCTGCGGGTTTCGGAACAATGACCCACCTAACTATATATATATATGCACTTAATTACAGGCTGCAAAAAAGAGAGGATGCCTGGCAGCAACAGCAGGAAGCAGACTTCACTTTTAGGAGAGGGTAAAACATTTTTTTACCTATTTACACTAAAAGTACTTATACATTTATTTATATAAATATGTTTGTTGTTGTTTAGGTCAATTTATGTATGATTGTCGCCTGATATTTATTTATACTATACAACTAGCTTCTGCCCGCGACTTCGTCCACGTAGAATTAGTCATTTGGCCATCCCATGTCGCGGGGATTTCGATTATTGTTATTCCCTCGGGAACTACCAAAAATTTCCGGGATAAAAATAGCCTATGTGTTAATCCAGGGTATAAGCTATCTCCATTCCAAATTTCATTCAAATCCATCCAGCCGTTACAGCGTGAAGGAGTAACAATCTTACACGACACGACACACAAACTTTCGCATTTATAAAATTAGTGGGGTTTCGTTACGTAGCAAACGTGTAGGCAAAAATGGGTGCCCCTCGGAATCCCTAACAACGTTGTGTGAACAACCCGTAGGTATTCACACAACAATCTTAAAACTATCTCGAATTCCTGTACCTCGACCGATATCTAGAAACCAAAAGAGTTTTTCGCGACGAGCCTGGTGGAGATTTATTGTTATTTGGGATCCACAGTCAGCACTTGAACCCGGCCTTTGAAAGCGAGGAGGAGCCGCGGCGGGCGCCGCGCAGCCCCGCGCGGGCGATGCCTCTGACGCCGCTGCCACCCATGTCTGATTACTCAAAGTAAGTACCTACACATATTCTATAATAAATTCTTACACGGCGTTGTCAAACTCGCTTGCCCACAGCACAAAGGCAGATGTCAATTCATTACAATTAACTGAAATCTCATTACCACCAGTGCAGGAGGGCTTAAAAAGTTCGGGTAGTGTCGACTAGCCTCGCATAAAAGCGTATGAGAACGAGTGAGATAGAAGTACAAACCCGAAGTACCTACGAAGCCATTGTTGAAAACCATCGCTTTGAACTTATTTTTGAACTGAGGACTAATGTTTGTTAGATGTTAGTACGTGGACGACCGAGTATTGCTCGGTATTTTTTTTTGTAAGTTTTTTAAAAACCCGCCAAATACACGCCACCATGGAAAATGTTTTTGGTGCGGCTATCGTTTTTACATTCCAAAATAGCACAATAAGGCATGCTTTTGGATTTATTTCCTATTTTAGAAATATCGAAATATCGAAATAAGCGATCGCGGCAAAAGTATGGTAGGTTAAGCGGAACTCCGCATAACTATGCCACACATTACACGCCCACTTGACACTTCTACTGATTTTCTGTTCTGTGGCTATGACAGCACTAAATAAAGTAGGTACATTTATTGCAATCAATTGTATTTCAATGGAATTTCGGTAAAATTTATAAAGATTTTGGTTTATTTCATATTTTTATAAATTTTATTATATTTTATCAATACGGGCTGCGCCCCCCTTTATAGCTTTAGACTCCTGTTTTTAGACCTTACTGCCCCCCGTGTACGTTCAGCGCCCACTGGGGGGTTAGGGACCACTTTGGGAACCTAATTCGTTGTTGATAGTGAGTGCAATACAGCGAAAATAACAAATTCAATAAGGAGCAAAATGTACCTTTTGAGTAAAATGATACGGTACCTATATTTTGCAAATTACTTCATTTGTTAGTTTCGCGGTATGACACTACAAATCGAAAATACTCCTTTATTTATACACGGTTTTATTTAACTTGTTTCATTCGTATGTCCATTGTCCCTGTTAAACAATTGCAGTTACTATATGTGATCGAAGACGATTTTTTTTCAACGCAGATACCTATTTTTGTTTATGATCTATCATAAAATTAAACGGAAACATACAAACCGGCCAGAGGGCTTACTGTCTAACGCACTCGCAATCACAACCGGCTTCAAAGTGGAGCAATTGTATTCATTTTGTATGCAGACAACCCTTCGATTTTCAAAATGAATCGATCGCCCACAATAAGCCCTCAGGTTGGGTGGTACAGATCACTCGGTGCGGTTTTATCTTATCATATTCTAAACATGAAAGTTACGAAACCCGGTGGATAATAGTTTTAGTTCTTGTTAGTTCCGTTCTTAGTCGACTAGGTGGTCTAGTTTAATAGTTTAGTTACATGAAACCTACCACGCCAGCGAGCTTCATTGACCTCTTCAGTTATTATGATTTATTTGTACACATAATAAGAAAGTAAACACTTCTAGCATGATGTGGAGCTATTAATATTAAGGAATGCACCTTTTGTTTACATAAAAAAACCGGACAAGTCGAGTCGGACTCGCCCACCGAGGGTTCCGCACATGACACGGTCAATTCAATTCAAAATTTGCAAATGTACAGGTTTCAGATTTTTTCCTATACAAGTAGTAAAAGACGGTGTTACTTGTCAATTTTCATAGTTCTAGGTCAATGGGAAATACCCTATACATTTCGATTCCCTCGAGAGAGTCGAAATACACGTTTTTTGCGACATAAACGGCCGTATCTTTTTTTTACGTAAATGTAGAAGTTTTTTTTTCACATCTTCAAGGGACTGTAGATTTGAGTATAAGGTTTAAATTTCAACTCGATACTTCCACGCGTTCCCGAGATAAAGGGTCTTGACACACAGACAGACGGACAGACGGACAACAAAGTGATCCTATAAGGTTTCCGTTTTTTTCCTTTTGAGGTACGGAACCGTAAAAAGGGGTAGAAAAAAATAAATGCCCATTTAATATTACTGTAAACGTTAATCTATTGATTCCAATTAAGGTTATCGGAGAAAAAAATAATTAATTGAAGATTAATTAATCCCTAACAGTCGATATAAAATAGCTTTAAACGTCCTATTTTCCGTGAAGAGAAACATTAACTCTTGTTTTTATTATAAATTGTAATCCATTAATCCGCTTTGAAGTACACAGAGCTAATCACTTAACAATATTGCGAAGTAGGTACAGTGGGCCATATAAGAAGCTGCACAATTTTGTACCTGGTCGCTTTAACACCTTTGACAGACTAGTGCAGCAGTTCAACATGACGTTAAAGTGACAAAACACTAAACTGAGCAGCTTCTTATAAGGCCGACCGTACAGTCGAGTTTGTAACAAGGTTGTTACAACTTCTTTTTTGATTTCGTTCCTGGCCACTATTACGTTTCTTTTATTGATCTTAATTCTTCAAAATTCAAAATTGTTATGATCGATTCAGATATCGATCGATATTCTCATTCTCTTAGCAACCTTCAGAAAAAACAGACAGGGATAACGGGTTTCAAGCTAACAACTTAGTATTAATTTATCATTTAATTTATTAGTGTGTTAAACTACTATTATTATGCATAAATGATTAAAAATACAATAAAATTGAATAAGAGATTTATTTATTCACAAGTACACAACAACCCGTCCCAACAATACCATCGCCGTCATGGCGGTAGTGGGTCTCTGAGATACTTACCCTATACTGTCAGAAGTTCATAAAGATGTGTACACTTTAGTACCTTGTCTATTTAATGTCATGTTTAAACTGCCATATATGAATTGTTACAGTGTTGAAGTGAGAAGGTACTAAAATGTACACATGTTTATGAACTCGACTGTACAGTTCGGATTAAGAGACGGCGCCGTCGGAGTACGCTTCGCGTGCCACTTTTTTTACCTGCTTTAATTAAGCAGAAAAACAAGTTAAAAATAAGATTCTTTAAAAAAGGGATCTTATTTTTATACTTATACTAAGCATTATTTGTTTTTCACCCTTTCCTAATTGATGTTGTTTAAATAACCCTACCCACCACTGTACTGTCTCTTTACCAGCCTTATTATGATTCGGATTCCTAATTCTGTCTTTTGAAATGACACAACCTCTAAGCGGGCATCATTTCTAATAGGAACATAATTACCTACTTGGCTGAAAAGATGAAAATAGGCAATCCCAACTTAAAAGGCCTCCTACGATAGACAAAAACAGAAAATTTACAAATACTTACTTACCTAATTAAACAGATAATTTATGCCGCAAAATGATTACGGATTTACATACTTATTTAGGTATTTTTAGTGGTTGGACTCGCGTCGTAGGTACAGTCACCGTCAAAAGTAAGTGATCAAAATGAACATTTCAAAACATGTTCTAGCATGACGCCCCAGATACAACAGATTATACTAAAGTGTCATTTTCAACTGAATATTTAATTAGTCAAAAGAAAATGATTATAAACGATGTCATAACTGTCTCTTTACAGAAATGTGAAATACGTATAACTTGTAATCGTTTAACAGCCGCGATTACGACCGCTCGGACTCCTGGCAGCATAGCGCGGGCTCGCGGCCGTTCTCGTACGTGGAGGAGTCGCGGCGCGCGCCGTCGTCGGCGCCCGCGCCGCAGTCGCAGTGGCGACGCGAACCCTGGCCGCCCGCGCCGCCCGCGCCGCCCGTGCCCGCGCCCGACTACAGCCCGCCCTCGCGCCGGCTCAAGTCGGCCATGAAGCCCAACTACATGTAGTCTTCCCACTCTAAAGGGCGCAAAAACTTAATAAATTATTATTCAAATCACATTATTCTTTTCCTTCATTCTTAGGCTTAAATGAGCACCACTATCTTCTAGAAACCGTAGTCTGCTAGATGTAGATCAGAGCCACGAAAGTCGAGACGCTTAAACTATCCGGAAGGCGGACGCCGCCGCCCGCTTGATATCCGTCGCTGTAGCTGTTGTACCGTAAAATGTTCCAACTTAGCTCCTCCATGGGTAACCTATGCTCCATAGTGACTATTTCGTTTGTTACTTTTACCTAGTCAACGTCGATGACAAATTTGCTAAAAATATAATTTTTAAATGCCTATTCAATGATAGCCCACTTGTCCTACTTTTTCTTTTTTACAATAAGGCGTCTGGCTGCCGCCATATTGAACTTTGGTTACTGTCATATCTTAAGTGATACTCACAAAATTAAGACAATTCTATTGACATAAGAATCATCAAAATCGGTCCACGCGTTTAGTTTCTAGAGCGCCACAAAGGAACAAACATACATATATAGTGATCAACACAATACCCTCCTCCTTCGGCGGTCGAATAAAAAGGAGGTTTGAGAGTTTGAGATAAAATCAAGGTTCGAGTAGCTTGAGTTTATCACTTGGACCGGGCAGGGTGAATGCTTCCCTACTTCTAGCTAAATTCGGTTGCGCCGTGCGACGCGTGTGGGGCACGCGCGGGGTGAGGGCCGCGCGCGCACGCACCGATATGTTAGGTTAGGTCAATTAAGGTCAGCTCTACAGATTCCCAATTCTACAGATTCTCAGCTCTACAGATTCCCAATTCTACAGATTCGCAATTCAACAGATTCCCAATTCAACAGATTCCCAATTCTACAGATTCCCAATTCTACAGATTCCCAACTCTACAGATTCCCATTTCTACAGAAGGCCTAGGCCTAGTCACCCGTCTTTGATTGGTCGGTCTTGGCGGTAGCTCATTCTGTGTCCATAGAGTTAGAAAACTTTTGAAAATCTAATTTGACAAAGTCGACGGAGCTCCTCGCGGAGCTCCTATTTCTGGGTTGTTTTGGCCCTCCGGGCCTCATATAAAAACGAACCTAACCTAACCTACCTACGACTGTGAAATGTATTATTTGTTTTACGTTTATCTGTATGTAAAGTTGGGAACCTGTTGAATTGCGAATCTGTAGAATTGGGAATCTGTAGAATTGGGAATCTGTTGAATTGGGAATCTGTTGAATTGCGAATCTGTAGAATTGGGAATCTGTAGAATTGGGAATCTGTAGACCTGGGAATCTGTAGAATTGGGAATCTGTAATAGAAATCTGTAGAATTGGGAACATACCGTTTTAATTACATTGCCCACTTGATACGGGCATTATGCATACAGACCGGACATTATTCATAGTGACCGAAATTATCAAGTTGCCCGGTAACAAATAGATTCTAATAAATAGGTCGAATAACTATAAAGTTCAAGATTGCGGCTATATTTCCTCATTCTGTTAACGGATTCGTTCTCGGGGACCACACAAATCCCCAGATATCGACTTTGAACTAACTAGCTGAGATACACTAAACAAACAACTATTCAATATTACAATAATTTGGAGGACAACCCTAACGCTCTATTACAGAGTAGGTATTTATCTAAACAACTTAAGCTATTTATATACTGTGGTATCAAATCAATTCTTTTACACTGCCCTTAGACTAAAACATATAATAATGTATATGCCGCTACATAGGCGACATCTCGTATCGAGTAGAAGAAACAGCAAGCGGAGTACCTATCAGTTTAACACTGTCGCCACACAAGCGACATCTCGTATTGAGTAGATGAAGCACCCAAAATAAAGCGCCTTCGGTATCAGGGGCTCTACTTTGAAATCAGTAATTCGAACTTCGAATCGCCCCGTCACTTTCTTGCGAATTAGTGACGCGTCGGGAGCAAAAGGGATAGCAATAGACGAAGTTCGAATTACGGATTTCAAAGTAGAGCATCAGAATTCGAATTCGATTCGAATATTATGCTGTCATCATGACAGGCAGGGAAGCGGTGCCAGCTTAGAATTTTATTTTATTGCGCTCAAAGTGACCGGTTTTTTATTATTTTTTGTTATTCTTTAGGGTTAATACTATCAAACCATACTTGACGTTTCTATTTTGAAAAAAAAAAACGTTTCTTACATGAGAACCCCCGGAAATTCATCGCCAAAACATATTCTGTAAAAAAACATCCGGCAATCCAGTCACAGTTAAAAAAAATACAGCTTTTTAAAGTTACGACAGACAGACGACTGCCGGAAGGCTTCGTAATTGGGTTCCATTGGGCTTTGAGTACGCTCGTTACTCATAGTCAATTCAAATCCCGTCGCCGCAGTTTGTTATTATTACCCAAATAAAGAGTAAATTAAAACTCTAATAGCACCTGGTTGTCTATCACAGTCACACTGTTTCTGGTATAACGAATGGTATAACATTGGTATAACAATATACTGACAGATGCCAGAGTGTGACAACAATAGACAACCGAGTAGCCATTATACTCTTACTACACAAAGAATGTGCACTGCTGTAAAAAACGGTCAGTCGGTCGGAGTGAGACATCAACCACGGTGTGCTCGTTTCTTGGGTGACCATTGTTTGTTTGCTGTTTGGCTGTGTTGGTTTGCTCAGAGGCGTATTTAAAGATTTGGCGCCCCGGGCCAGTTAAATTTGCCGCCCCATAAAGTGACGAAAAAGTATTTACAGTAAAATATTCTCGGGTACCTATCATGGCGGCGGCGTTCGGCGCCTGAGAAGCCTGCCGCCCCGGGCTATGGACCCCGGCGCCCTGAGAAGGCTGCCGCCCCGGGCCATGGCCCCCTTGGCCCTAGGGTAAATACGCCTCTGGGTTTGCTTGTTTGTTGTTAGCATTGGATCACAATCATTTTTATCAAGAGATAGAGATAGTTGGCGAAAGACGTACGCTTTGTTAACCGGGATAGCAATATCTACGTGAGTAAAGATAAAATTGCGGTCTTTCATATTTTATCGAACCTAATCATGAGTCATCTCATTATTTTTGGCAAGCCTTGGTGTAGCACGTACTAAACTCTAGGCGTGCACTATGGTACTAGACAACGATACAAAGAAAACACTCAAGACTCGTACAAAAAGATGGTAGTCGCAAATGGCCATCAAACTCGCACAAGCGCTATGATGATGCCAGTCCTAATCAGAGTCATTATTGTAGTGGATTTACCAAGTTTTGCACGTGAAAACCGCATTATTTGAGCTGCCTACCATGGACTTACTTTGCACACCAATTGAGTTGACTTCGCCAACATTCCGTCGTTTTTAATTCCCACGTCAACTTCGAACAACGCCCCACTGGACAAGCACTGGACAGTAACCATATATCAAAGAATTGAACTTGAATTAGGGCCCATAGTCAATGAGGGCATTGAAACGAAACGAATACTTTTTAAAACTTTAATTAATTACCCTATTGTAAGTCAATTTAAACATAATGTGTTGCGTTGTATATAAATGATCTGAAGAAGTATTGTATGGCGTAAAGAAAAATCTAAAAAAAAACACGTTTAAATCATAAATAAACCCAGTATTATGCTGAACACGGATAACGAGATGGTTATCCATAGACCGAGTCTAAGATAAGTTTAAACTTACAAATAATATATACAACATTTTTACATCACTTTATACAAGTATCAAATTTATAAATTTATTCTTATATACAGTGTCAAAGTTCGTCGGGTTTATCTGTATTTGTGTTTATCGTGAGCGTGTGGCCTGATTCGTTCTCAGCCAGGATCTGAACCGTTTTCGCTTCATTGACGTAAGGAGGGCCCTCTAGGCGAGGCTCTTTAGGGAGAGTTTTGTCTTGGAGGAAGGGCTCGCTGGCGGGCTGCCCGAGCTGGTCGGCGCAGCGCGGCGCCCCGTCCTCGCTCGTCAGCGACAGCTCGAACTGCGCCACCAGCTGGCTCAGAACTTTCTTTAGGTGATCGAACGACTCCGTCTCTTCGGGCGCATTCGTAGTTTCTACGACGGCTTCGCAATTGCCGTCCTCACAAATGTTCTCAGATTGCTTGTTTAATACTTTGAGTTCACCGACGGTGACCGTCAGCCCCGGGTCGTTTTGCATGGCGTCAGTCAGGACCTGACCCTCCAGAGAGAAGAGGAAGACGGCGGGTATTTCGATGTCGTCCTTGCCGTCGCCGGACATGGCGAAAAGGGCGGTGTTGTCGTGAGACGAGCCGGGTACATTGTCGATGATGATGGCGAGGGCGGCGCCGGCGTGTTGGAGGTTTCGGACTTTTTGTGCGAAGGTGCATTGTCCGCGGCGGGCGACGGCGAACTTGCCGGGCAGCGCGTGCGCGAGCGGCTCGCAGGCGTGCGGCGGGTCGGCCAGCGCCGCCGCGCCCGCCGCCGCGCCGCGCACCTCGCGCCCGAAGTGCCCCGGGCCCGCCGTGAACACGCGCGCGCCCACGCCCACGCCCACCGCCACCACGCCGTTCTCCGCGTCGCTCAGAGAATTCCACTTGGACATCTCGCGCATGAACGTTAAACCCTCCGCTGCGTCTTTGGATGACTTCGCCTGAAACAAATAAGAGTTTATCCAGCTTATTCTATGTTATATATTTAAGGGCCTGTGACTCTCATGTCTGACCATGCTCAGTGAAGGGTACACAAAAACTATCTCAAAATACAACAAATATGAACTAACTAGCTTTCCGCCCGCGACTTCGTCTGCGGAGAGTCAGAACTTCTGTTAAAAGTACAGTTATAGTTTACATCACCTACAAAGGCTTTTAAAAAAAAGTCTAGAACGTGAATTTTAAGTAAGCACATAAACAAATTTAATTTCATGGCTCTAAACTTTAAAACAACAAAAGTGACATACAAAATAAATTCACTGCCTCTCTTTCACCATTACGTTATTTTAATACGATTCTAGATAAATTTGCCATATTTCTATACAAACAATTAACCCACTTAGCAGAAGATATTCGAAAAACACCGAAGCTGAATATTTTCTGTATGTAATAGTAATTTGAATATTACATAATTTCGATACAAACTTTACAGTCAGTAGTCTTAGCTCCAAAGTTTTTCCCTTTAGTTATTTTTTATTGATAATGGATTTGCTCTTAACTAACTAACTATTCCTTTAAGGTGCAAATGTTTAAAAAACACTGAAGATTGCAATGTTTTAGATGCTATAATTCATGTACCTACCTGGCTAAAAAAAATACTCCTATTCAAACTTTCACCCGCTTTTCACACTGTGCAGGGATTATTTAAAAAAATTGTTATTATTTAATTTATATTGGTGTTGATACCCAGTTTCATGTATCTAACTTCAGTCATAGTTTTAATTTGTAGGTAGGTAGGTTTTTATAGGAAGGTAAACATTAGGTTATCTAAATACCAATTTCCACATTTCTCACTTCAAAAATGACCAAATTTCTACCAAACTTCTACCCCCCATTTAACCACCTTTGGGATAGTTTTTTCTTAATCGCCGAAACTTTTAACTTTTTTTGTTTATAAAAACAGTAGCGTAAATATACATTTCCACATTTTTTCCTTCAAAAATTATCATAATCCCTTCCAAACTTCTACCGCCAATTTACCCCTAAGTGTTTCCAAAATCGCCGAAAGCAATATTTTTAATTTATAACTACAGGTAGCCGTTACAACATTTTCCACGTTTCTCACTTCAAAAATATACCATACAATTTTCTACCCCCCGTTTTACCTCCTCAGAGGTAGTTTTTCTTGAATCGAGCATTTCTATCAAGTTTCAAGTAAATTAGAACATAAAAGTATTGGTTCCTATAGAAACTTTGCAACCCTCTTTCATCCCCCAAGGGGTTTAATTTTAGTTATCACGTGACTCATTATTTTCATTGCAGAGCAATTATTTCTACTAAGTTTAAAGTAAATTTAAGCATACAATATTTTTTTTCCTAAACTATCCCTCTAGGGGTTGAATTTTAGTAATCGCTGAAATTCGTGTCTCATTATTTGCATTGAGGAGCATTTCTACTAAGTTTCAAGATAATTTATCATAAAAGTATTTTATCTATACATATTATTCAACCCCCTTTCATCCATCTAGGGGTTGAATTTTAGTGATCGCTGGAATACGTGTCTCATTATTTGCTTTGAAGAGCGTTTCTACCAAGTTTCAAGTAAATTTGACCATAAAAGTATTTTTTCCATTCAAACTTTGCAACCCCCTTTCATCCCTATGGGGGGTAACTTTTAGTAATCGCTGAAATACGTGTCTCATTATTTGCATTGAAGAGTATTTCTACCAAGTTTCAAGTAAATTTGAGCATACCAATTAATATTTTTTCCTCAACAAACTTTGAAACTCCCTTTTATCCCTCTAGGGGTTGAATTTTAGTAATCGGTGAAATACGTGTCTCATTATTTGCATTGAAGAGCATTTCTACCAAGTTTGAAGTAAATTTGACCATAAAAGTATTTTTTCCCATACAAACTTTGCAACTCCCTTTCATCCCTCTAGGGGTTGAATTTTAGTAATCGCTGAAATACGGGTCTCGTTATTTGTATTTAAGAGTATCCCTACCAAGTTTCAAGTAAATTTGATCATAAAAATATTTGATCTATACAAACTTTGCCACCCCCTTTCTTCCCCCAAGGGGTTGAATTTTAATAATCGCTGAAATATGTGTCTCATTTTTTGCATTGAAGAGCTTTTCTACCAAGTTTCAAGTAAATTTGACCATAAAAGTATTTTTTCCCATACAAACTTTGCAACCCCCTTTAATCCCTCTAGGGGTTGAATTTTAGTAATCGCTGAAATACGTGTTTCATTATTTGCATTGAAAAGCATTTTTACTAAGTTTCAAGTAAATTGGACCACAAAAACTTTTTTTCCCATACAAACTTTGCAACCCCCTTTCATACCTTTAGGGGTTGAATTTCGAAAAATCCCTTCTTAAACGACGCCTCCATTACAAAACCAACTTCCCCTCAAAATTCCAACTTTTTATCTTTATCGGTTTGGGCTGGGCGTTGATATGTCACCCGGGACATTGCCTTTTATATATATAGATTTAAACATAAAACTTCCGTGAGACTCGGACATATTACGGAGATCACACCGGGTTACTCACGTAAAAGTTGTCGAAAAACGCTCGACATTTTTCGGGCTTGTCCGGAGTCCCTATTCATGAGCAGACGCGGCCGTGTTGGCAATGTATGGCTAATTTTCGTCACCAAACAGACAAAGTTAAAGTTCCTTAATTTCAGTCCTTAACTAGATACACTTTTTAGTGAAAACGCCTGGACACAACATTACATCTTAGTTCTTTCCGATCGGCACGTCTAGTCGCAGCGAAAAATTTACCGACACTAAATAAACTACTTGAATTTGATGTTTGTATGTGGCCTTTTTTCTGCTTGGGTGTTTATTGAATATGATTACCGTGTTGGTGGTGTAAAGCAGTTGCACGCGGCCGTCGGGCAGCGTGAGCACGGAGATGCCCATGTCCGCGAGCGCGTGGATCTGGCGCGGGTCGTTGAGCGGCCGCAGCCTTGCCGGCGGCCGCGCCGCGCTCGCGCCCAGCAGCTGCCGCATCGGCTGCCGGACCTTCTCCGCCACCAGCGACGCCGTGTTCGGACATGTTCTGCCAAACACGATATTACATACCGCTATACCGAAAAGTCAAATGATATAATTTCATTTGCTTCTCATGCTCTAAAATCAGAGTTTGTAATGCTCATTTAATGTAAAAATCAATATTATAAGCACTTTTAAACACCGTTTTCGTGTCTATGAGGCTTTATAACTTTATTACAATTTCGCGCTTCATAAGTTTTCATTAAATTTTGAGGTAAGTAAGGTTTTTTAGGTTATAGAAAGTGAAAAGAAGTCAAACCCCGGCCCGCTAAGAGACCGGGAAGTTAAGGTAACTAAAACTAGACTAACACGTCGTCGTTCGTAACGAAGAAAAAGAGAAGAGAGAACATTTACTAGATTGTAAACTACTTTTGAAGCTTTCTATGAGAATATAACATTTAATGTTAAATACTCATCGCCATTTATCTTTGAACTATCTGCCTTTGAAATAGGGGTGCAATCGATTTATAGCTGTCGTCGTACAAAAACTGTGGGTGAATTTAAAAAACTCTACGCAGTTAAGGACGCAATTCAAAAAACGTTTATTTTTTGTTCTTTGTGCAATTTTAATTTACCTTATAATTTGGACTAAATTTCGTTATACAGTGGAAGAAAGTTAAAGAAAGAAAAAAGAAAAGTCACTACGCAGAAGACACAAATAGACACAAATAGAGAGAAATAAGTAAAAGAAATCAATCAACAGCAATGAGTGTGCGTCTTCGCGGCCGTGAAGCCGACACTGGCTCGGCATTATGCTGAGGTGCCAGACACCTACAGCGCTGCTTTTCAACCAGTATCGTCTTTGTGACGGTACGATACGTATGGTGGATACGAACTACACCTACTATATTTTTGAAATCACATGTATTTATTTATTTTTACGGCGATTACAAGGAAAAGATGTTTCATTTATGTCATATGATATGCAAATATTCAGGTTAATACCCGTAACACAGGCGGATTATTTAACTAGTCTATAACGATAGAAAAGCACCAAACGAAAAGCGCTAAAATATTGGTCAGATAACATTGAACTTACTTTCTGTACTTGTCGTCGTCCTCGTCGTCGATCTTCAGAGTGAAGTAGGAGGTGTTCCTGCCCGCGTGGGCGAGCGACAGCGGCAGGAAGTGCGCCTCCGTAGTCAGCACGTAATCCTCCAACTTGACCGGCATGTCCTTATCGTCCCCGAACAGCATGTATAAATACTTAAACGTTTCAGCGAGCACAAACGAGTCCATTCTGTCCTCGTGGACCCTAGTCCTTACATCGTTGACTGCGGCAAAACCACAAGGCACTTTAGTATATTGCTGTAGCGCTTTAAGAACCGTTTTCCCGACATGTAGGTAGTGATCATCCTCGGTGGCTCGGTGGAGGAAATATGTGGATTCTAAGAACTCCGGGCGCAGAGGGTGCTGACCCCAGTGTACCTTGAAGAAAATAGATGAAATCACATATAGTACAGTCAAATTAAACATTTTACCTTGGATACGAGGCCTTTATTTAAAAATCCAAGGACTGGACCACGGGATGCTGCCGCGGGTTCTGACATGTTAAATTTCAAAAACAACACATCAAACGAGAGCAATAAAACGTGTCCGCACCGTACAAGACATAGATGTTGACTGAACTATGGCCGCCATATAAACCCATCCCATGGGTGCGTACTGCGTAAGCGCTGGCCTAATTGCTGACCAATACACACCTTCGGTAGAACAAGGGCACAATGTACAATATGATTATAGGGGCAATTGTGCCCTTGTCCTATCGAAGGTACGAATAGCCTTGTTCACGTGGACAGGGTATAGTGAAATTTACCGCATGAACTAATATTATTAGCTTCGAGAAACGGACCCCAGAACTGTTCCGGCTTCCATTACGGCCGGGGTTGCAGGAGAGTTGCGCATATCATGAGGGGTTCTGGATCATAAACCCAAACTGGTCCAGTGCGGGTACCTAGTACCGCGCGGGCAGCTGAGGTTGGCTTGGGAACCTCGTTACACCCCGTTTATATTGTATTGCGCAAATATACAATTATGTCCCATGTGACCATGTCACGACAAAATGTTTCCATAGACATTCTAAAATTCTGTACACAAGATTAATAGATTAAAGACATGAGAATTTCACTAAATTTCACTCAAATAATAAAAAAAAAGTAAAAATACCAGGTTGCCGGTCAAGCTTTTGTGAGAGGCCCCTTAATTACGTTGGCCATTTACCTGGAAGTCGGTAGTGAACGCCTCCGGGATGAAGGTGTGCCGCTGCATCACCTGGTAGAGCATCTCGTGCGTCTCGACCGCCGGGCGCACGTCGCCCAGCAGCACCTGCAGCCCCGGCCAGAACGCGAGGAGAGCGTCCATGAAGTTACGAGACTGTAGGTGCGGCCTGACAACAAACGCAATACATAAAGGTCCGACCTCACCGCTGCTTAAAATACGGAGACGGTACGGAATCGCAGTGACGCATCGTATCCGTACCGTTTTTATCGCACGCCCTCCACACCGCTGCTCAACGGTGCGTCAAAAACGGCGCCATGTTGTTACTATGACCCTATCTTTTGTTTACGCAACGACCCCTTTTTTTAAGCAGCTGTGTGGGGAGCGTGCGTCAAAAACGGTACGCATACGATGCGTCACTGCGATTCCGTACCGTCAGCGTTTTTTAAGCATTGGTATGGGCGTACCTTAAGTTCAACTAACAATTCGCGACTATAATGCATAGAGTATCAAAGTGAACTGGCTTAAAAGTAATTAAGAAAAACTTATTCCAAATTCAAACAATTCCATGTCAAGTAAGTAATTGATTCTAGGATCTGATAGCCAACAATCATTAGTAGAAGATGAAAGATAATACATTTTAAAGATTTCAGTTAATAGTTAATAGTTAATGCATTTTAGCTATCGAAATATAATAAGTACTCATATAGAACCATAACGGCAAACAAAAATGACGTTAAAATATGTCATGTCTCCCACAACGTTTTAAGCTAAAACGTCTTATGTATCGAGTTGTTTTAATAATCAACTTAATAATCATTACGTTTAGGTCAAAGGTAGTTTATTACGGATATCTTGAACTGTTCGAGTAGCCACCTTTTTTGTCAAAGGCTTTATACCTTTTCACCCATGAGATAGGTTAGTGATGCTGTGATTGGTCACAATCACTTTGACATGAGAATTTGATTTGCCGATAGTTTCATTTATTAAAAAGCTGTCGACTTGAACACGCCTAAATGTAACTTTTGACATGGATGGTTTAATACAATAATGATCATTAAGAAGTAACTTTGAGGGGTAAAAAGTTGTTTTAAGCGGCAAATTTCAAAATGTCAGCCCTATCCCATAACGGGAACTGGTTAAAAATGAACTTCCATAATTAGACTCCCACATTATAAAGTACCTACATGCTACATACTAACAAAACAAGTTGAATAAAAGATTGTAAAAAGGCTAGAAGTAACGGCAGACATACTCTTCCGAAAGTTCTATTGCTTTTTCTATAAGTAATGACGACGTTCCCTTTTGATATGATGATAACTAGGATTAACTTTAACCTAGAATCAACATACTAAACCACACCCGAAAGAAGCCGGGGCGGGCCGCTAGTATTTAGTAAAGTGATAGATAACCGACCCCAATAATATTGTTATCGTTGACTAGCGATATCTGTGCGCGTCATGACGACCGACCACTAAAAATAATAAGCTATTTTTACGTTGTTTTAATAGCTCTTATCGCAAACGATTATAGATGATTTAGTTTACGATTTTGATTCATTTCCATCACTTATTTATTTGACATGCATGGTCTATGGAAGGCTGTACATTTATTAACAACGCTCGGCTATTCATGAGCCCCATATACGCCGTGTTTTTTTTATTTACGTTAACTTCGACTAACTTTCTTTTACGTTAACTAGGTATATACATCCATAGAAACAAAGTGGTAGATTAAGTATATTTTAAAATATTGCACTTTTTTCGTTTGAGTACGAAGTAAATTAAATGTTGTATCTACGTTCATTGTCAAAGGATCTTTTAAGACACACAAAATGGAATAAAACGTAAATATGGTAAGAAAACTGGAAAAAAAGCCATTATTGATGGTAGCATTCAATTGATGATTCCATATCTTCTTTCCTAGAGGTCGTGGAAAAATATTTCAATGCAAAAGTTATAGCAAACTTTGTGATCTAAAACATTGCCAAACTACAGTTTCAGCAATGACGTAGATCACAACATTTATAAGCAAAGGGGTTGTAGAAAAAAAACCTTGAACTCAAAAGTTTTAGCAATTTGGTATTTTATAATATTGCAGAACCATGATTAGCACTAGAATGAACTTTAACGAAAGAATAGGCAAAAAACAGAATAAGTGACAGTTTTTCCAAGATGGCGGAGAAAGATATAGAGCTGGAGGGACAAAAAATTTGGGTTACCGTGACTATATTGTCCTTTACAATATAGAAAATAAAAATCGGGCCTTTTTTAGGGTACCGAAACAACGATTTACGACGAAATTTTTTGTATGGGCCCTTTGACGTTTTACTGTACTTCCGGTTCAAATTTCGGAATGGCGACAGGCAGGTCCGTATTCTACAAGGTCAAAACCCTCTGAAAAAGTTGTCAGCCCAACTGTTACATGATTTGCCGCTTACATTGTTCAGAGAAGCGTTTTCCAGTTTTGGGCCTAATCTACCACCGAAGTTGAATAATAGTGGAAGTAGTCTAGCTTGAATTATGTTTGGTGATAAGGCTTTAAGTGGCCTAATCAAAAATGTGATCTTAATTTATTAAGAACTAGCAATTGCCCGTGATTCAGTACGCTTTGATATCGTTTATCGGTATTCTTTTGGGAACTGTTACTTTTCGGGATAAACTGTATATTAACTCCTCCACAGGACTCAAGCTATTACCATACCAATTTCATCGCAATCGAATGAACAAAACAGCGCATAAAATACGAACAAACAAACACATTATTACAATTGGTAAGAAATTACGAAAATTTGATTGTTATTTCAGACATCATTATCATTACCCTCTTGACAAAATCATACGGAATAATCCCTCTTAAGGCTATAATAACGCTGGCTTTCTAACGATTCTTCTTTCCTAGGGACATTTTACATAAAAGTAAATAGGTAATCTAGAGATTACATAATATTTGTATATTTAATACATTTACTAATTTGGTTATATTTACTTATATTTAATTCATGTTCTTACCTATGCATGTGCACAGCCAACATTACGGGGCCCCGACTAATGTATTTCATTACAGCATTGTAGTGTCTATTGAACCTGGCTAGGTACTTTTCGTCTCCTAGTAGAATGTATGCTTTCAGACAGTATTCATAGTAGGAGTCGATTCCAGCACCAACCCCAGAATCTTTGCGGACCCAGTCACCGGAGTGTATATTTATTACAGTGCCCATTAAATCTGACGATCTGAAATTAAGAAAAATCACAGTGAATATAATGAAGTCATAATAAATAGTCTTACCGGCGTTTAATACTTCGTTTATTTATTTCCAATATTGACAATATAAGTGACTCCTGTGCTTAAAGAATTACCGAGCAATATTTCATCTCTCTTCAAAACTATCAAATTAATTACCTATGCCTTATTTTCCATAGTCTGTCCATGGCCTTGTGTGCTTTTTGTTCATAGATGGGTTTCCCCGTGAGGCGGGAGAGCGCCGCCATTTCTAGAATCATTGTGCCAGCGCACGCCGTGCACGTCTCACGCGACTCTTGCATATTCCTTATGCCGTGCCGAAGATTCACCTTCATAAATAAACAAAAATATTATCACCATATTGCATGAGGATAGTCACCTTGATCGATCCCACGCGCCCGCATCAGGCGGAGAGGTTGAGGCTTACCCTCGCCTCGTCTCCCGGTATGAAAAAAATAACCTCGAAGGGTTGAGTTGTTCGAGTTGGCTCAGTAGACGCAGATACTGGAACCCTTGCCGCCACGCGAAAATTGCCATATGAAACCATCGCTAACGTAGCGCTAGCTTATGTCGCTTTAAAAAGTAAATACAAACTGCATTTGTTTTTAAATCAGCAGAAACTTCAGGCCAATACCTAATATTTTGTGTCTTTATAATTGTATTAATAGTAGTTTATGCAATTGATGCATAATGAGAGGCCTTAAAATAAGAGTGTGGTTTTATGAAACGACCGTCATGTTAGCGAGTTTTCTGTAACACCCGTACAATAAACCAGCATTTATTATACACTAGAGGACGCCCGCGACTTCGTACGCGTAGAATTAGTTTCCCACTACTCCCCCCATTTCTTCCCGTTGGGGCTCGATTTTCGGAAAATCCTTTCTTAGTGCTCACTTACATCATGTAATGAACCCCTGTACCAAATTTCAAGTTTCTAGGTACGGTAGTTTCGGCTGTGCGTTGATACATCAATCAGTCAGTTTAGCCTGTTATATATATAGATAAAAACCTCCTATTAAAAAAAACCGCATCAAAATGCGTTGCGTTGATTTAAATATATAAGCATACATAGGGACAGACAGACAGCGGGAAGCGACTTTGTTTTATACTATGTAGTGATATCACAGACCTAGTGATATTCATTATTGGAAGTATGGAATCTCTTATCAATACATTTATAATGTATACGGGGATATTTTGATCATACCGGAAAACTCAGCGCGGGTGCCTAAACCCCTCGCCGGATGCGACCGGCACGGAATCAACGTGGTATGGATCCTCTCATCTCAACTTAACACCCTGTATACCTCTATAAAACGTGACATTTTCACACATAGCAAAAAATGCACGCTCTTATAATCCATGATCGCACTTCACCCTTCAACCTTCTGGGAGTATTAAATGAATAGTAGCCATCAAATATTTCAGAGCTAAAGGTGCTAAAAATTATTTGAACTAACCCTATGGCGCAATGCTTAAAGCGTGTTTAAAGAAAAAAACACCAAGTTAGATACAAAATATTTGATGGCGGCTGGACCTATAATAAATTAGTGAATAGTTGGAGGATCACAGTTTAATCGTTACGCTTATATGCTAGCCTCTCCAGGCCCACCATACAACGCAATTTGTCAATGAAATATGTGCCTATTGTGAATATCATAGAGTCAATTTTCTGATTCGACTGGCAGTCATAAATCCAAACATAAAAAAACCATTTCATTTCCTTTCGTGACAAAATGTGGATAAAACATCAGTCACTTTTTGACAAGTATATAAGTACGAGAGTGACGGATGCTTTATCGACATTTTGTCACGCGATAAACGCAAACCATACTAGGCCCGCAGGCCATGACGACGAGGCTATATTCATTACTGTTGTAAATGTACAGAAAATTCATTAAAAGGACGATTACCTTCTCAACATTGTTTTATTGAATGTGCAGAGAGCTAATTAAACGACCGATTATGTTCTCAGTGTTGTTTTATTGATTGTTTGGATTGCTTGTTGAGTATTGATTATACCTCTCCGGTTTTATTCGTTTTCAATAAGGTTTCTTAAGTATAGTTGGGCAAAGTTCCAGGGAAAATGGATGGTCCGACATCATTCGCGGGCATGATTTTGATGAGGGAATTTTGTCCCCCCAACCTATTAATTTTATAATTCAATAAATTTACTGGAAGGAAAACATAAAAGAATTACGGTTCATGTTACATTTTAGATTGCATTCATTTTTATAAGTTACATTAAATTATGAATAAGAAATACCTATTACAGTTTACATCAGGAATAATCAGGATTTTGTACAATAAATTAGAGAATTTGCTTGAAATTTAAGACGGGCGATTTGATGTACAAATGTAAATGCAATAAGGGTGCGTCAGCGTGTGCAGGAGCATATAGTAACAAGTATACCTGACTGTAATTGTCTTTAGATAGAGAATGAAATAGTTATGGAAATAATGTTTCCTATAATAATAATGAAAAAAACATCACCATCACCATCATCACCAACATCAAGGACCTATTAAGGACCATCGTGGCATACTTAACTCGACTTCCCATTGTTTCGTGGATTGAGTCCTTTTCCCTTAACTACGTCCAGTTGAAGTAGATATAAAGTGTTAAGTGGAGTACCTTGCCGTGGGGAATGCCAGTGCTAGTATTGAAGGCCGGCAGCAGGCGGCGGCCCAGGTCCTCGGCCAGCGCCAGCAGCTCGCCGCCGTACCACTGCAGCGCGGGAACGTCGGCCTGCAGCGCCACGGCCAGCACGTGAGCCGACAACAATCCGCTGGAAAGGACTATGTATCAAAACGGTCTGACAACCGACAGAGCTATTGACACGAAATAGACGATCAATATTCTAGCTCTTGCAATTTACGATGGCGAGTGGGATTTACTTGTTGTAAGCACATATCTGTATACGTGTCAAAGTGTGCGTGAGAGCGAAAATGGGTAGGTATAGTAAGCATAAAAAAATAAAAAGAGAAAATTATATTATTCTTGAAGAAACTGAAAACTTTGGCGACCATTGCTCGTCCCTAAAAACAATAATAATATAAAGCAAGATGAAACATCGAAACCAACAAACTATTTATGTTCTTGACGTGATATGCGAACTATTTAATCATCCATGTAGTAGCGACCTTCTTGGTTGTATCTTCTACGAAATTGATGTAACTCTATCTTGTCGTGAAGATGACATTTGTAATGTCTCCGTATTTTCTCTCCTAAAATTACGTGCAGTTTTATGTTAGTTAAAACTTATCTGTAGGTTTTGTTTTGTCTTTATTTCAGAGGGCTTAGTACACGTTCAACAACTAATCAGGCCCACTCGCCAACGTGAATGGCAAGAGCTATATCACGATACTGGTTTGTCAATATTTATCGCGGATTTAAAAATGTTTGGATATCCTTGTGATCCGCATCAATATTTCGTGATATGGATCGCGATATGCGTAGGTCACACGATAATATTGATAATCTAATCCCTTCCATTGAAAAAAGGGGTTCTATCGATTATGGGTTGGAAGACCCCTTACGTGTATGAATCTCATATTATACATATAAAACCCTCGTGACCGCCACAATTTTTACATAAAGCAATGTTTTAAAACCCGGCTGTCTGTGTTTTTTATTATTCGTGTGACCGCCTTAATTTGTTTTTGATTTTTATCTCCATTTTATTTTATTTTTTATTATATTAATTTACTTTTACAATCATAACAATGTTTTGACAACTCACCCTATCATTCTGATGTTAGTTTCAAACACCGACACGACGATGTCGTGGTCGAAGGTGACGTCTCTGATGACGAGTTTGATGGCCCGGCTGAACTCGGAGAAGTCGCCCATCACGACCAGGGTGTCCAAGCTGTCTACCAGCGTTAGTGAAAAGCTGGAATGAATCAAATACAATGCTTATTATGTTGTTCCAGATTTCACCCCAGTAATTCATCATATAAAATAATTTATGATACAATATAATGCGAGGAGCTATGACTGATCAAATTCACTTCCGACTACCCATCTGTGCGCGGGCGAGCTCGCTCCGAGGTATCGGTGGTTGGGAAGCGGGCGGGGCGGTCCCACATATACAGTAAATTTCGCAGAAGGCAAGGCCGTTCGCATTAGCAGCATGTTAATAAATTAAATATGTTGTATTATTTCATTACCCGTTGGACGTAAAGCTTTACGACGACCGGTCAACCCCAGTGAATTATTGGATCACCGATCGCCTCAAGCTCGGGCGTGTTCGAAAACCTTTCTTTCTACCGCACATTATAGTCAACGACTACAGATTTGTGAGGCGAAGCTGAAATAGCGTAGCTGCCAAACAAATTTAGCTCCGGCGGCAACGTTTCTGCTGCCCTAAATCCTCTTGGAAAGGAAAACGTACAGACCTAGTTTTTCATAATATCTACATCTACAACATATTAAAAAAACGTAAAATACGAACCAGATTTTACACTTTCATTGCAAAGAGCTCTGTTTTTCATACAAAGTGGCAGTTGGTGGCAGTTAAAGTGTTAAGTGGAGAGAAACGATATCGCATTTTGTATGGAACTTTTCAGCCTCATAATCGTCTTAAAGGGACTTTAATTTAAGACTGCACCGAGCAAACGTCGAGCGTCCAGTGGCGCCCTCATTACTATCATTGTTTTCTAATTAAATAAAGAATTTCTTTGGAATAGGACAATGCTTTTTGTAGCGCAAGTAAAAACACAATTTATGGGATACGTAACAAACTTTAATAACAATTACCCTTTGAGTAGTCAGCTTAACGGGAAAAGGTGGCCACTTTTTTCCTTTAAGTTGATAACTCGAAGGTCAATTGTTATTAAACTACCCATGTGATATATCCTATAAGTAAAGTTGTGTTTTCATTTGTAGTACAAAAAAGCACCCTCCAATTTCAAGAAAATACTTTAGTTTAAGTATTAGAAAACACAATAATAGTAAGGAGGGCGCCACTGTACAGTCACCAGCAATAATATATGATCCAACAATGGCAAAAATATCTGACACGTCTTTATTACTAGAGGTATAAGAGCGTGTCAGATATTTTCCGGCCAATGTTGTTGTTGTTGTAGTTGGATAATATATTATTGCTGGTGACTATACATCCGACGTACGCTCGGCGCAGTCTGTTTACGAAGTAATTTTATAACAACTCGATTGGCGTCAATCACATACCCAGATTGCATATTAATTTCACAAAGAAAATATTTATCGCGTTGTAAATGCTAATTTACAATCTATTCAAACAACACGTTCAGTCAATCCGTCAAAAGTTTTGGTTACTTAACACATATTATTTGTAAGACGAAACAAGATTGCAGGAATGATGTGGCGAATCAATTCGAAAGTTTTTATTTATTTAACTACATAATATAAAGGCTATTTAAAATAATTTGCCTAGTCTTCTTTTTTATCGGTTCGGTCCTGTTCTATTCACCGTTGTTGCATGTCTAAAATTCATGACAACGAAGGGAAAAAGTACTGTCGCAAGTCGCAATTGCAATTGCCATTGTTACAGAAATGTTAAATAAATCAATTGCACACGTGTGACACCCGCATTATGTAAATATCTATAGGTTTGAACATTTTAATTACACCAAATGACCTTGAGGCCGTTACGTTATCGCTACTTTATTACAAAACATTGTTATTTTAAGTGCAATATAATGAGAAATATTGCATTCACGGTGCGTTCATCGTCGTTCTATCAGAACGGCAGCCCGTTTGTATGTGAAGAATTCGGACAAGCAAGGTTTTTAGTTATTAGTCCGATGGGGTGTACACATTTTAAAGCCATCCAACAAAAAAATATGGATAATATCCGTAAATATTTTAAAGTAGGTCGCTTCAGACTGGGAAATACTCTTTCTTGAGATATGATTTTAATAAATTTAATCTCAGGCAGTGCTCAAAAACGAGTAGTATGGGATGTTAAATTTCAGGTTAAATTGTTTGTCTGTCAGGTTCATAATATTAGGGATGTTACGAAGTTTTAACTCCAAATTCTTTACACTCCCACTTCATTAGTTCTTGATAGGATGTGACATACACCAAAGCTTGAAATGCAGCAGCGCCAGCCTTACATAATATTCATAATAATGGGTTTTACAATTTGATTAAAATATATATAAAAAAAAATATGATGGACACCAAAAAAATACAGCATTCGCTAAAAAGCAGCTATTCTGTTATATTACTTTATTTTGTTTTTTTCCGAATCTCTTAAATGAGTATAAATATATCTGCGCACTTAGTCATGCATGTGTCAATGAATATTACTTTTTAATACAGTTGCTCAAAAAGAGGTACTTTTTGTAGCTGTATATGGTGCAGAAAATCATGCGGAAAGTTGGTTACTTCACACTAGTGTTTTTTTACTTTTCCATTTTTTTACCCTTAATTGTAAATTGCACTGTGATTTTTTAGTAAGACTATGAATTAAGTAAAATTGTTTCTTTTAATTTTACTGTGTTGAATTTGTTTCATTGTAATTTTTTCGCAAATTTATTAATAACATTGTTTAATACACATGCAAAACTGTCATTTTCACTAGTCCTGACGGAACTCGTGTAAAATGACATACTTTACGCACTTGCTTCACAATGTACTATTACAGAATGGAAACCGATTTCATTTTTAATGGAATTATGAATCATAGAACAAAACAATTAAATATTATTTTACCTGGTTTGTATGTACATTGTACCTATACATGGGTAAAGTTTACTTCTGTTACCAATTTCCTTGAGTTATTTTTATAAACTAGGATTTTAAATAAAAGGTAATGATAATAAACCTTACTTACTTGCCAAGGGCATCATCCATATCCCCACGACTCGGAGTGACTCCTTTCCACCTGCCTTTACAACTAAGAGGCATCAGCTCATCTGCTGGATAGGCATTATCCATATATGCATTGTAAGCATGGTAGAACATTTTTCTGGCCTCTTCTCTGTACGGAAATTCACATTAGTTAAAAGTTCTTTCTTAACCAATATCCACAATTCAACATACTAGTATGATGGATAAAGTGTATAATGATAAAAAGTGTAAAAAGGTTACAAAAACCATTTAAACCAAAGATTACAAAAAACATTTTTTATTGAATAATGGCACTTATCATACAAAACCAACTGCTAGCCCAATTTTAACAATCTAACACTCCATTCACAAACTCTGTGTGATTTAAGGGGTCAATTTGCCTAACCCAAATGTATTACTTTTTGAATTAAATAGGTAGGTACCTACTACTAAAAAACAATAAATTAAAAAAACAAGTGCTGCATACCAAATAAACCAAATTACACCATACAGTATTTGATTTGATTTTTTATCATTATTTTACAGTTCTCTGTCACTGCACTAAGTGTATATTATTTTATTATTAAAAAATTTACTATGCTTTATGGCTTTGTATTTTATAAATTCGTTATTTTTTGCCTAAAAATAAACAATTCATTATTATTATTAGGTCTAAACGGAAAAACTTCAAGTTGAAAGGTAAACCAAATATAATACTTTTTAAAATGAATTTAGTCAAATTGTTATAGTGCTTAAAAATATTTAGACCAAAATTTGTTTTTGTCATATGTTAATCAAGACCAAAGTAAATGATGGCCATAATTAATAAGTCCAATTTGCATGTTGTTTGAAATTGAACATGCCTAAGTCGGTGTAGTCTTAAGTCGGTGTACATAACTTCAACACTAGGTACCTAGGCTAGGATGTGTTTTTTTTTAGTAGTAGTAGGATGTATTTAAGATTATATTTCTGAGTGTATGTACGTAGTAATGGACATAATTATTTTCAACCTAATAATATCAAATTTATCAAATTTACTACGATACCTAATTATTCAGGTTGGACCATTTTCATTGTCATGTACTCAAGTTTTCATTTTTCTGATTTGACCTATAATTGTAGAGTAATAGAGTTGTCGAATTTCCATTTAGACTTATGGACAGTAAGCCTAAAAACATCAACCACAACAATAAAAAGGTAAAGTTAAATCATAATAAACGAATGAAAATATCTTTTACAATACAACCCACTTCTAATAAAATAATGTTTTTCAAGATATAAATGACAAAATGAGATGAAAGTATAATAATATGTTCCTAAATCTTTATTTATCTTTTTACCTTAGCGCAAGTCTTTCGGTTTTGGTCATCGTTGCACTGGTTTCTTCTTCAGTACTTACACTGATTATTGCGAGGATAACAACTAATAAAACACGATATGCCATTATTATCACCATATCACCATATTTCCAGTAACAAAAAAGTAACTAGTAATCTTAACCGTTTTAACGAAAACATTAAATAACTATAGTGATTCTTGTGCATAAAATAAATCATAAAAAATGCTACTGTTATAAATTCTTCATAATAAATCAGTTTTACATTGTAACAAGATAATTTTTACCACATATCGAAATAAAAACCCAGGAAAGAAAAGTAAAGCAGAGCAGAGTTGATAATATAATAATAAGAGTTCAGCCCTATCAGCCCAGCGATAATTAAGAATTGACGTGTATTTAGTCTATGGTCTACAAATGTCATGACACGAGTTAAAGCGCCCCTTCCACTTTACGATTAACTTCATTTCCTTGCCAATACTAAATCCTTCCAAAGCCCGAACTATACAGGGTGAGTCCTAAGTCGTGAACCGAAATTATGGTTTCTAACGCAGCATTTCAAGACGAATTCAGTGCATTAACTCCAAAAACAATAATTAAACACAAGTTACAAATTACAAGCGGAAGTCTCTTTCTAACTCCTTTTGCTTTTGAAAGAGAGTTCCGCTTGTAATTTGTAACTTGTAGCTTCGTGAAACGGGCCACAGCCTTTTGAGCAGTGTTGCCAGTTTAGACCTGTAAAATTGTTACTTGTAGCCTTATAAAACGTGCCCCTAGTGGCCCGTTTCACGAAGCTACAAGTTACAAATTACAAGCGGAAGTCTCTTTCTATTTCGTAGTGCTAGAAAGAGGGTTCCGCTTGTAATTTGTAACTTGTAGCTTCGTGAAACGGGCCATAGGTGTCGGTATTTTGGCCCGCATCAAAGGGCCTGCAAACGTGTGAATGCAACAACGTAGCCCGCGAATTGCGCGTGAATGTAGAGAGCCCATTGTTGCGTTCGCGCGTTCGCAGGACCTTTGACGCGGGTCAAAATACCGACAACAAGGCCCGAACCATGCGCGAACCCGCGAACGCCTTCCACATTCACACTTTCACGCGTTCACGTATTGCCGCTCGCGCGTTCGCGCGTGAATGTAGGAGAGCCCATTACACTGTCTACGCTTACAATGTATCAAGGGCTTGAAGGGCTTGTGTACGTATGCCTATGTTTAGCTACCTATCTATACTTCTATAGGTTCGCATTAGAGACACGTGTTCAAATTCGCAACTCAAAAAATACATAAAGCCGCCTTGAAAAACGCACTCAATAACTTTATTTAAATGGTTAAATGGTACCTGACCTAATAGGTCAGTCCAACTTAAGTCGGCTTTTGGTTAAAAATCCGCGGGAAAGTCAAAATTTATTTAAACCATTTCAATGTGCTTCGTCACAGTCTCTGAAATAATGGTAAAATATTAATATAATGCAGATAAATGTACCGTATAAGTTTAATTATACAGTAAAATCGGTTTGTAGTTAAGTTTTGAATATAGGAAATAAACCTTGGCTGATTTTACACCTCCTTAGTCTGAAATGATGTACGAGTGGATTCTATATTTTAAAACTAAACTCTTAACTCCCTAGGGAGTTATATAAATCCATAACTCATAACTCCCTAGGGAGTTATAAAAACTCATAACTCCCGCGGGAGCTAAATCAGCTATAGAACTGCCCTATACGCCTGCGTGTTGTAAGTGACATGGTTTTTCATCATACTTGCTCGGAAAGGGTGTTACAACTTGTAACACAAAGGGTGTTATAGTCCGGGGAAATTTAACCAAATATTAGGCCAACCGTGCACGAATTAAAAACAGCATATTTTTCATTAAATGTGTTCAGTAGTTATAGACATGAGAGTGTTATCTATTATTGTATCCCGCGAAAAGTTCACCCCCGTGCACACCTGCATTTTTTTAAAGAAATTACGTTTATCAATTTAGCTTGGTAGAAAAAAAGATTAACAGGCATGTTTAAAGGAGTTTTTGTGGAAGGGATATAAAGTTTTACCAGTAGATTAGGAAACTAAACAATTGCCGTACGCGCAACATTTTTTTTTAGATCTTATAATTCGACGTTGTACGTTATGCAAAAATAAATACTAACAGGAAAAAAAAGCTATAAGTATGCAATTTAATTTATATATTCAGCTTTTGTTAAGAAAATTAAACTTAAATATATTAATTTGCACTTCAGAAATATCAAAAAATGTAAAATATCGATTCTGGGAAAAACATAGCAGAACTGATAGTTGTTAAATAATGGAATATATATATATATATATATATATATATATATATATATATATATATAAACTCATATCGTAATTTCTCAAGATAAGGGTTTAATAGTTTAATATAGTAAAACAAACGATGCATTAATGTGTTTAATTTTCTTGTAAATAAGTAAGCCTATAAATGTAAGTTAAACTTAATTCACCTTTGTTACATTTTTGCCTGAACTGGTATTCAAATATTTTTTTAATGTTAATTTGCTTTATTCCAATTTATTTAATATTGTTTGTAAGCGTATTAATATATTAAATAGTTTTAATTATTTTATGGAAAAAAACGCCGTTCATATTTTTGCTTGAAGTATCTAGTTACAATTCAAAAAAATCTAATTTTTTAATTTTAATTTCCATGGACGAATTTGTTTAATTCTACAAAAATAGATATGTTCTACTAATTCTTTACACATTATAGCAGAACTAAAGTTATACTGTTAACTATTTTGCCTTAAATTTTATTCACATAAACGCGGTTTTTTTTTACCTTGTTTCGGTCATGGAAAGTCCTTAATTTTTAGTTAGTATTTCGAGAGCTATGTTTTAAATAAGTACATGATTCAAGAAAAAAAGCCACTTAAAATTGTTTGCTAGGTTCAAATCTAAAAGCCCCACAGCATAAATTATATAGTGGGTTTTGTTATTTTATTTGAATTCTTATTCTATAATAGTTCAAAGTGCGCGGTTTAAACTGAGTAAAAGTGAGTATGACATACATAATCACGAATAAATCATTACCAGTTAAACGGTTTCGGTTAAAACCGGTTTTAATTCCCTAAATTACATGCACATAGAAGGAGGATATAAGAATTCCGAGTTTGACTACGAAACCATAAAATCAACTAACACTGCTAATACTTTAAATGGAAAAGTGTGTTTGTTAGTTCCGTCTTCACGGTCCAACGACCTAACGAAGTGTCATACATAACGTGACCACTTTTTTTTTTACTCAAAACGGGACATTGGTTTATTTACGTCAAATGGCAGGTTATCAATGAAAAACTAACAAAAAATTCTAATGTCCATTAATTTACTATAAGTAAGTATATGAAGTTAGATACTATTACAAATTAAAATATTAGGTACGGAACTACTTAGTTATATTTATATCGGCGTGAATCGGCTGTCGAAGACGCGGTCTCCCTCCCCCGCACCGATTTTCGTGCGGTTTCGGGAAACGGGACAATTGTGCGTCCCGGAGCTTCTTTTTGGGACGACGGGACAGATAACCGAAAAAAGGGATGGTCCCGTTTAAAACGGGACGTATGGTCACGTTAGTCATACACAGATTATAAGGGTAGGTAACTATGTCTGTGTCATAGGATCATTGATTTATATATACATAGGATAGGTACTTTTTATTTCAGAAACTCAGACCCGTTCCTGGGTAAGGTAATTATAGCGACAAACTACTTTTAGGCGGAGTCGCATGCAAAAGCTTAAGTAGGTAGAATAACAAATTCATTTTGGCAATAATAATGAACTCTTCAGAATGTGGTTAAAATCAACTCAACAAAAATAGAAAACGCTGATATTTCTGTCACTTTATTTATCGCCTTATGGATAAATTCCCTATTTCTGTTTAAATTATCTTTTCGTATATTTTCATATGGCCCAATATTATACTTATTTCTAAAATACTTGTGTTTTACTTATACGCAGTAGGCCGGTATAATCATAGGGTTTAATTTCAGCAACAGCATCGGACAGCAGCTTAATATCGGAAATGAACAGTTCGCGCCTTTTTTTAACAAAATAATCTATAATAAAGTAGATACGCCTAGAGTACGCCACTGGCGCAGTCACGTGACTAAGCGCCAGCCGCCATATTGCATTCGTGCGGTGGAGAGAGCATTTTGCCGTCACTTATATTTAACTGTTTAAATTTTCTTCAACAATTTAATGCTCAGAATCACGTGTTAAACTGACCCTAAAACGTTACCGTAAAAGAAATACGGAATAAAACTTTAAAAAAGGTTAATTGTGAACGAAGAGCTTGAGGAAGAAAATTGTTCTGGTTTCCACCATTGAAAAAAACCAAGTGTTGAACGAGTATCAGGCAAGATTCGGAGAAGCGTACAAAAGACTGTGTTGGGTAATGTACTTAAATATCAATTTATTGCTAGAAAAAACGGAAATAGTGTTTTTATGTCAATATTCATTAGTTGCTTACCGGCATTGATTGTTTACTTTGGTTATCACGAAGAAAGGTTTGTTCTTATTCGAAAACCCAATTACGTTTGAGCTTCAATAACCATTTGCAGTTATTCTGTTAGTTAATTTATATATTATTTTTTGTACGTGCTGAGCAGATTAACAAACGGTTTATTTAAATTGCTGCCTTATGTGCAGATCTTGTATGTAGGACGTTTATTTATTTTGTTGTCGCACTTCAATCAATTGATGACTGAAATTAAGAGATGTTATACATTCCAAATATTAGGAATATGACCTTTGAAATCCTAGTACATTATGTACACGTAGCTGTACGGAGTTGTACCATGGAACCGCCATTTTGATTGCTAGCGCCTTGCCAGGGGGGAGAGGGGCAGCGGGAGGGGGCGGTGTTCACTAAAAAAAATGTGACGCTCGTTCAGTTTGAATCAGATCTGAACATCATTTGTATACAAAACCTAACCTTATGTTTTGTTTGTGTTGTGACAGGTATTGTCACATGGAATGTAGCTTATGGTCAATATGAATGGTGAAGTGAATGGCACTATGGAGGAGCCTATGGAAACTTCTCTCCCTACTTCTCCAGAAAATACACAAAATAGTAACAAAGTTACCTATGAAGACTGTGAAACTACTGAAAACAAATTGAAGGATATTAATAGTTCTGTAATAAATACCCAATTAGACAATGATTTAGCAAAGGGAGAAACTGAAGCCATGAATACTGATGGCTCTGGCCAGGAAGATGAGGATGACAGCAACTACCAGCAGGAAAGCACTAATCAAAACATAGATCTAGTGCCTAAAGAAGATAGTAGCAAAATTACTGATAACTCCTTGGAGAACAACTGTAGCAATAGTAATGAATCACATCCCGAATCTTTGACTAGCAGTCAGCCCAAGACTGAAAAGATTGAGCAAGAGGAGGTTGATTGCAAGGAAGAGAAAAGCAAAGACGAGAAAACCGAGAATAATAGCAGCAGGTCTGAGACAGTGACTGTAAATGATGAGGTAAGTTTTTACTTTTTAATGTATTTACATTTAGGTATTTAACCATACAACTAAAAAAACATGTGGTCAAACAATATCACTAAGTTAATTTTCAAATAATTTTGAAATTAGAAAATGCCATATGTAAATGATTTACCAGATTAAGTAATAAACAACGCACAAAAAAATACCTTTCATTACCAAAATGATAAATGACCACCAAAATGTATAAACTCAGTGTGTGTGTCTGTCTGTGACACCGTAGCTCTTAAAAAGGTGAACCAATTTGGATGCAGATTTTTGTTTAATTTGAAAACAGGTTTTCTAGTGGTGGTGCTTAGATAGGTTTCATGAAAATTGGTTGGGCCGTTTAATAGATATCCGCTCTGAAATAATAGTTATAATTTAAAATGATGTCCAAAAAGCAACCATCTTGTAACCTGAATAAAGAAAGTAAATGCAAAATTAGTAAACAAGCACCAAAATGTTCAAGAAGTGTTAAGCTCAGATTCAGTTTTTCATACCTTTAACTACTTATTGCAAGCATCCCCCGTAAGCACTTGCAAACAGCTCATTTGAGGTTTCAAGGAGTGCATCTGTTGTTAAATTGCTAGCCTAAGAAAATTTGGCGCTATTACACTTTTATTAGCCAATATTTTAAAGCAATCAGTAGTTTATTTAGGTGGTAATAGTGACTAAATTTGATCAATAAGATTTTGTGGCCATTACCTAAATTTGGTCCGCTGATACAATTAAAAGTAAAAACATCACTAAAATAGGTAGGACTATTACAAATTAAAGCATTCATAAGTCGTAATTTTGCTTGCTAAGATTTGCTAGTATATTTACTTAATTTGGTCTGCAAGGAAATTTCATTATATTGGTTTTTCTTGAAGATAATTTTGGTGCTCATTATGTTTGTTGCATTAGAAAATAATTGACCTAAATTAAATTTGAATAGGTAAAAAAGGTGTTTTAAAATATTCCATTTTTAAGGCTTGCTCCCATGTAATTTGAACCCTAGGTTAAATTATTCATAAATGTCAGAATTAACATGTTAACCTAGGATTAAGATTTACATCCAAGTAGGCCTTAATGATGTAGAAGGTATCGTCAAATAATTTAAGCCAAAATAAATATCTAAGTAGCTGTTGACACTTTACAATATACCTAGATTTTTCAATACAATGAAAGTGTGTGTTCAGCAAATACAGCCAAGAGTTAGGTAAACTTGTTTTATTACAAACAAGACACGTAACAACACTAATAAAACAAACTTAATTTGTAGGTTAAAACTTAATTAAATTCTTACAAGGGTGTGTTCTGTGCCCTATCAAATAAACATACCTAAGCCGAGAAAATTGTAAAGTGTAATAAAAAGTAAAAAATAACACTCATAAAATATTTATTTGTAAATTTACTACATTCATTGGGTATTTGGAAAGTTTTCTAGGAGTTTTGAAAATTGGTACCTAATTTTAAAGATTTTGATGTGCTCTTTCCGAATTTCAACTTGCCACCTCGTATTTTTGCCGCTCGCGCCGCCATGTTGGGACAATGGCGCCTAAAAGCAACACAGCAATAGGCAATCGTCTCTTTCATTTTGTATAAAACTGTTTTTATCGTAAAATGAGTTGGAAGGGATATATTGTCAAAAAACTGCTTTTAGGCGCCATTGTTCCAATATGGCGGCGCGATTGGCAAAATCGAAATTGGGAAAGAGCACATCAAAATTTATAAAATTACCAATTTTCAAAACTCCCGGAAAGCTTTCCATTTAACCACTATTTTTCGAACCATATAACTGGGCCAATTGTAACTTGTTAGATGGGGTCTGGTGTTTCTCTGTAGGTACCTATATGAAATTTTTGAATAATCACTTCTGAGGTTTGGATGATTAGCAGTAGGTACCAATAAAATGGAATAGAAATATTTTTTCATGTCTTTTTGACATAACAGGTTATGAAAAGTACCTACAATGTTCAAAATACAGAAGTTGTGGTGGTGTAACTTTTGTTTATTATAGGTAGGTTTTTAACTTCAAATTATACCATCTGATATGAATAATCATCTAACTGGTATAATATACCATAATTATGTAGTTTCTTCTGAATGCGTTAACATTACACATATGACGTATAAAACAGAATTTGTAATGAAGTTTTGATAGATTTGATTGATCAATTAGTTGAGAGGTTTTCGTCTCTGTCGCACTACTGGGTGTATAAACGGTTTAAATCCGTCACTTTCTGACACATATGTAAGTACGAGAGTGACGGATGCTATATCCACATTTTGTCACGCGATAAACGCAACCATACTAGGCCCGTATGGCTACATAAGGCAGTTATTTGATTCTCATGTGGAGTTTCCGATTTTTTTGTAATTTCATAATCACATGTTTTCTCGGAAATTATTTTGTTTCACTGTTAACACTCACGAATTTAGTATTCTCAGAAATGTAAATAGTAGGCATAATGAAAAATAAATACCTATACCAAACCGAATGAAATAAACTTACGCTCACGTCTTGATGTAGTACTGTCCCACTCTAGAAACGGCTCGAGACATAAGTAAGATGCAACGATGAGCGTAGCAGGAGGAACGTTAAGTCTCCGAACCGGTAATTTGCGAATGACAAGGTTGAGGTGTGATACCAACATACACAGTTAATTATTGTTATACCTACTAACCCGTAAAGGCCGATCGGCTGCTGTTGCCGTCTGCGATCGGCTACGGATAGTATTTCATGGAAATACCTACATAGAACCTAGTAATGACGCCTGCCGTTGCCGTCTGCTGCTGCCGTCTACGGCCGGCGTCACTACTGGGACTGCGGTCGGGCGTCAGCATCGCGTACGGTTGCGTTCGTTCGGCAGGCGTCGTCATGCCCGCTAAGGAAGATGCTTCATAGAAATACATATAAACCAGTAGTGACACCTGTGGCCCGTTTCACGAAGCTACAAGTTACAAATTACAAGCGGAAGTCTCTTTCTAGCAAAATGAGTTAGAAAGAGATTTCCGCTTGTAATTTGTAACTCGTAGCTTCATGAAACGGGCCTCTGCAGTTGCGGTCTGCCGTTGCCGTCTGTGGTATAAAATTTCGAAAACCATATCGAGAAATAAGGCCTCTTGAATGGATCCCTGTAAAAAAATAAAACATGATAATCAGTGGCAGTAGCTCTCAATGTATTTTCACCGAATGTGTTTTTCATCAAAAAATACAATGTTAAATAGAGTGTATACATATAATATGACCATGCTCAAACTTCGAAAGTACGTAAATAATAATGGTAAATTGATTTGTTTATATGAGTGACTCCAATGACCGACGTGTAAAAGAGCCCTCATGTGTTTAGCTTTTTTTATAGCTGTTACATAGTCTGAGTTTTTATTTATAATGGGATATAACGATTAAAAGGCTTTCTGCCCTATACAAGGTGATACAAAAATACCCGTAAAGCCGAAAGGGGGTTAAATGGTGCCTTATAACAAGTCCATTTACAATATTTGAGAACCGTACTATCACCGTATGACTAACCGGCAAAAGAAAAAACATTATTTTTTTCATTGATGTGCCAACCCTATTTCAGTAAAATTAAAGAGTAAACTACGCAGAATGTTTATGTTACATAAGAATGTTTATGTTTAAAACATTAGGTAAAAATGTACATAATGTACATTTTTACCTAATTCGTGAAACGATCAAGAGACATACTAACAAAATGTACAGAATTCGATTAGATAGATATTACAAGTCGAGTTTTGGAGTCGTAATATTCGGAGTTAGAAAACATCGTCATTTTGGAAAAAACACGAAACAATTGTAGAGTATCAATAAGAAGATTTGAAATTGACAACATAACATTTTTTCCGTCTTGACGTTTTTTGAAGCCAGTACTTAAGCATAATGACATCATAGTATTGAACCTTTGTGGATGAAAACCAAAAAACCATTAAAGTTGACAATTATTAAATTGGTAGGTTGGCCTCTCTGTTAAATAATCTATGCTAACTCCGGTTCCCTCACATGACAGCTTACTAGGGTTGACAATATTTTTGGCTTTTATAATTTATTAGATTTTTTTACGGGGTATTTTGTAACACGTTGTATATAAAGCCTAGCAGTTTAAATGACTTGCTTAATATAATGTCAATGTGAGGTATAAGGGTAACTCTTAGATTCCATAATCACGCTCTAGAACTCTGCATCTTTCTACAGGTATTGATATCCATGCTTCGAGTGCCGCGTCATAAAGTTCGTTTAGATTTTTAATATTTTTATTGGCTAGAGTTTTTTTGACGTCATTCCAGAGGAGAACCTCTATAGGGTTGAGATCTGGACTGCAAGAGGGCCAAGTCGTTACAGAAACAGAATTACGATGAAACCAGTCCTTTACAGATTTCGCAGTCTTTTCGGGGTCGTTGTCTTGTTGAAATTCCCAAACAACTGGTAAATTGTCTTCAGCATATGACAGCATCTCCAAATTATCTCTGTAAACATGCTGGTTCATAATACCGTCAATTCGCACCAAATGGTCCTACACCATGCCAAGAAAAACAACCCCATAATTAATATTCTTGCCGCCATGTTTCACTGTAACGGTAGTATACTTGGGATTAAACGCTGTAAAAGTTTATCTTTGTGTTATTTTGCAAATTTAATCCTTGCGTCTCTGTTTTTGTTGCTCACTAATGGTTCCTTGCGAGTCTCTGTTTTAATTTATAGCCAAAAATTTACAAAAAATGATCGTCCACCCTTTATCTCTGAAGTTTAATAATCAAAGAATTTGAAATAATCCTGGCGTATAGATAGTTATCTATATTTTATGGGAAAAATAAAATGAAGTGTTAATTATATAATTCAGGGTTCGTACTATAATCATACCAAATTTGACGCTTGCATGTTTTACCGTTTTTACGATACATCAAAAATGAAATTAGTTCACTTTTAATTTTTATTTGTTATTAAATCCTTACGCTTACGCCTCCCCCCCGCTTCCCTATGGTCTAAACTTGGATTTCTATTAGGACCACATGCCTTAACAACATCCATAAAAAGATTATATGTTCCACTTTTTGTAAAGCAAAGTCCTTTTTAAGTCCCTCCCTACAGACTGCACACTATGTAGAAAGGTTACCGATATGCCGTTTGGAGTCTACAAATGGCACAGTTAACAGATGACGAGTGGAAGTAGGACGGTATATCTTACAGAGAACAGAAGCGAGACGGGTATATGAGAGGTTGGCTTATTAGCAAAGTAGCATTTTTTGAGCTCGGAAAACCTGTCTACCACTACACACTTAATATGCTCCAATGATAGCGTACGAAATTGCGGGCGTGCTCTAGTTAATTATAAATAATGAAAAATGTTAGGATTTTTTTTTCGATGATTGGTGATATAGAAGTATTTTTGCAACTTAAGCTTAAATAAAAATAGCTTGATAGTTATTTCCAACATGGTTAATGAACTTTGGTGACCCCAATCACTATATTTTGCAATTAGTAAATCATTATTGTTTCAAGATCCTTCTTTCAATTGCCAGATATTTTTGATAATATAATTTACTAGCGACCTGCCCTCGTTTCGCTTTGGTTTATGTAAATTTTCAGTAAAACGAATAAAATAATTGATTATAGGGTAAATCGTCAACAACGGGCCACTTGAGAAAATGTCATTTAGTTATTAACCACCAATTGTATATAAAGACGCCGTTCGTAAAGATACTTTGGCAGTAGTCCGGATAACTACTCTGGATCTAGGTATTCTAGTTTAATCGCACAAATATCAGCATTTCTTTTGCTTTACACATATTATTGCAAAGTGGCCAGTTGCTGAAAGTGGCCAATAATAGACGATTTACCCTATATATACAAACATATTAACATACATAAAAACCTTTCTCTTAAATCACTATCTATTGATGAAAACCGCATTAAAATCCGTTGCATAGTTTGAAAGATCTAAGCGTATCTATATAGAGAAGGACAGAACGCGGGAAGCGACTTTGTTTTATGGGATTTTCGTAACGTATAGCCAAAAATGTCCGCTATGTCAAAATGGACCTTATTGCAAAGTTTATAGCTTCTGTGCGCGGCGGCTCCGACTCGAACTTGCCCGTTTTTTTTATTGTTGCAGATAGCGATTATATACTTCTACACTGCGACTTTATCGAAGAACAACCCCTATTGCACAAAACTTTATAATACAATTTGACAGAAATCGTTAAGTTTAGTGATAGAAGGCTGAACTAATGACCGTTTGATGTTTGCCTTTAGGCCTCTGTATATAAATCCATCCTCTTGATACGTAAAACTACTGAGATGGTTCTGGATTTACCGCTGTTTTTGACGACTTGTGTAATAGTGATGTACCGTTACCGTACATTACGAGAACAGAGAGAATTTTAAGGTAACGTTCTCGGTAATGTTCTTCGTAACGGTAACGGGAACTTTCGGTATTTGACGGTAATTTTTCACGATGAGAATGACCGTAAATGCGTAATTTTTCGGTAGCACATCACATCACTACTTGTCTACATGTGAAAAATAGTTCCAATTCTACGAAGTTTTTTGAGGATTACAGTCATTTTTGGATGATAAGCAGACGCAGTTTTGTAAAATACTTAGGATTTTGCGATGTTTTCTAGGGCTACTACCGATTTTTAGGGTTTTATAGTCAAACTAGGAACCATTATAGTTTCGCGGAGCTGAGCAGAGTGATTACAATGTAGAAGTGCAGTTACGTCTCCTCTCCGCTCCGCTCGTCTCCGCTTGACTGTTTCCACTGAAGCGGAGCGGGGACGAGATGTGGATTTCAATTAATATGATTGGTCGATTCCTATACGTCTTCTCTCCTCTACGCTCATCTCCGCTTGACTGTTTCCATTGAAGCGTAGTGGAAACGAGATGTGGATTTCAACTAATATGATTGGTCAATCCCTACACGTCTCCTCTCCGCTCTGCTCGTCTCCGCCTAAATGGAGCCGCACCCTTAAAGTGCTAATTTTTATTAGATTTAAGTGTCCGCCCCCTACAGCCAAAACTACCAATGTTAAATATCAGAAAAATATCTTAAATGAAAGTAGATATAACTAATTTTAAAGAAAAACTATCACGATACGATTAAGTACACTGATTGGTTCCTGAGATACAGACGACTCGAGTGTTTATACCTACTAAAATCATCTAAGAAGCACCAAATAACTTTCAACGGAGAATTAGTTCATAGTTGTTGTTTTTAAGATAGTTTTTGTTTAACGGCTTCGGGACCTTACACTAAGCATGATCTTTAAACACAGCTTAGCGAGACGACTTCTTTATGACGGAAAATGTCACTTGTGATCTGTATTGTCTGTACTCTAAATCGACTCTTAAACTTTAGACATGCATTTTTATTTCTCCTATAAAGTAGGGCGGGGTAAATTTTTCGACTGAGGGGTAAATCTAAATATCCACGTTTTTTTCTTTTGAATGTATTATAAATAGATAGTAGAAATAGCCCCGGCTGAACTTACATGCCACATGTGACATGGCCAATTTTTAAGTACGAAAATGGTTTTCTAGTCCAATCAAAATTACTTGATTTCCTATATGTTTTGTGCTCATATATTTCAATTGTTAATTTTGCCTATTATAGGATTCTGAAGACGAAGTTGATTCCGAAGATGATTCATCAGATGATGGCTCCGAGTCTCCTGGGCCTAGGGCTGAGGATACCGTCAGTATTAATTCAGATTCAGAGCCAGACGGAGCTGATGACACGTCACAAGATAGTGAAGCGAAAAATAAAATGAACGATATTATTATTTTGGAAAATGACCATGGACCTGACGACCACAATGGAAACTCCCATGACTCGGAAGTTCATGAAATTGTGAGTGACAATGAAAATGATGAATGTGTTTTGACCAATGACGAAAAGTCGAGTTCAAGTGCTTGTGATAGTAAGGTGCAGTTGCGACGAAGTAGTAGAGCAATAAAGCGGAAAATCTATATTGATGAGGAAATGGAAAATGGTGGTAATGGATCTGATGTAGAAGAAGTCGCAGTGGAAGATCCATTAAATCGTAACACAAAGCCTATTGTAGTCAGCGATACTAAAGCCTTAGTGGCGATGGCAGTCAAGCAAACCAAGCTAGGAACAAGCAACACTAACCAAAAGAAGGAACCAACTGTTGTTATTATCGACACAAATTCTATTCTTTCTGGTAAAAGTTCCACACCGACGCCAGTTAAGACACCAGTGTCAACTATGAGTTCTGAGAATTTGTACCAGAGTATTGTAGCCCGCGGGACAACTGTTACTCCAGTGACTAGTAAAGCTAATGTCGCTGCTGCTCAAAATGCTACTCAAACTGCACAAACATCAATCTTGCCGTCTCTGACAGATGATATGTTTGTTGTAGAAGCACCCTCATTTATTGTTCCTTACGTGTACGAGAAACCTTCCGTTAAGCCATTTAGAGAATTTGTAGACATATTAGGAAAGGAACTCGAAGAACAAAGAGCAAAAGAAGAGCAGGAAAAATCTGAAAAAGAAAAACTGGATAAGGAAAAACGAGAAAAAGAGCGAAAAGAGAAGAAAGACCGTGGAGAGGAGGTGGAGGATTCTGACGAAGAAGAGGTAAAAGACAAGGAAAAAAACAAGGCGGCCGAAGAACTTGATGAAGAAGAGGAAAAGAAAAAGAAGAAGTTGGAAAAGGGTAAGTTGTTATTAGTTTTCACGACATTGCGTTTAAAACGTTTAAAAAAAGTAAATTAAATCATTGAATAATAATTGATAGGGAAAGAAGAAACATGAATGCAACACGTTCAAAACACATAGGTACATCATCTCCATATAAATAAACCAGCTATTGCCCGCGACTCAGTCCGCGCAGAAAAATAAAAATTAGCCTATGTTAGTCAGGGATAATGTAGCTTCCTAATGATGAAACAATTTTTGAAATCGGTCCAGTTTTTTCAGTTTATTCGTTACAAACATACAAAAATGTAAATCTTTCCTCTTTATAAAGTTGGTGTAGATATGTATAAAAAAATATTTTGTGCAATAAAGAGAACTTCGCGGTTTCTAGATATAGTGATAAAACTAATACGATTGTCATGTACTTGTACAGTCACCTGTACGAGTATTTTGCTAACACTACGCCGAAGTACGTATACCGATTCCATTTTGAATGATTTTGGTCATGTTTCTCCATACTTTTACCTACATGTCCTTTTGCTGACCCGAGCTAAAACGAGGCGAAGTAATGAAACACCGCCGGCCCATTTACACTAAAAAAATACTATCGCTAGTGAGCTAGCTCTCTATTAAATTGAATAGAAAACCTAGACATGGTAAATTGCGCGGGTTGCTATTCGCATGGTCTACAATTTTATGTGCAATTGTTTTGGTCCAAAATGATTGGTGTAATATTGAATGGCATACTTCTTTTTGCATACATATTTTTTGTTCTAAAGCACTTACGGTCTAAAATTGTATTGCCTAAAATTTTAATTACTAAAAGGCAAAAATCCATAATATTGTTCGCTCGAATTGTTATTTAGCCGAACATTCTATGTCTTTGCTCCGACTTTTATACTAGGCGTTAAATTAGGAAACATTTTAGTCGTACAAAAGTTCGTGAAGATAGATGAAAGAATGTTTGATACATGGATAGGCGGAACAGGAGCCCCCCCCCCCCTCAATATCAAACACTTAGGTCACATGATTACTGAACTGAACTTTAATGTTAGGTTAAGTTAGAATTGTGTCAAGGCGCGAAGCGCCACAATACGCGGAATAGGAGCTCCATCAACTTCGCTTCAGGGTCATTCCAATTTTTCCAATATTTGCTTTCCAAACACAACATCTGTAAAATGTAGGTAATTAACATGACTGGTAATGGAAAAATAAAAAATAAAATTAGTGTTAAAAATATTCGGAATAACGTTATACCAAATAATCATTTGACAAAATAAAGTTATTTCATACAAATTTTATACTAAACATTGTTTCGACCAAACAACATAATAATTACAAAACAATTTCCATCATACAATTTTCGACATTTAAATCATTCGACGAAACGTTGGTATGCAAAAAAAATGTGGCGAAACAAAAATAGGCCAAACAATTTTAGACCAACCGATATACCAACCGAACCGATATGCCTTCGCGAAAATTTTAATACCCATACTGCCTTTTATCATTCTTAAACTATAAACGCTAGTCGGCACTCTGCAATAAACAAACCCAGGACGCCCGGTTATCAGTGAGTGCTTCTACGCTCCGTTCATTTAGTATCGGTGTCTGGGCCACGCAAAACTTCACGAGGTTCAGTAAGTTTAATTTTTTATTGACAGAAAAAAGGCGACGCAAAAATGAAGATGACGATGTTTCATGGGATGGAGAAAGTTCAGTAGATTCAGAAGACGGCATCAACAGTGATGAGGAAGACAAGACGGTCGTGATCAAAGACAAAGCAGATTCCATTGAAGAGATAAAAGACGTGTCAGAATTAATTTCTGACAAGGTTACCTCTGGCAAGTCAGATAGCTATTTTGATTGTTCTCTCGGAAAGTTTTTCATAAATATCGGGCTGAACTTCGTCCAAGAATATGTTCAAAATGATTTATTGAAACAACAGAACCGAAAACTCTATAGAGAAAAGAAATCTGGACACAGTACAAAAGCAACAGAGTCTTCTATCGCGTCTCTTATGAAAAATCTAGAGTTTAGTAAAGAGAACAATGCACCTTATCGATACCCTCAAATTAAGTGTGAGTTTTGTAGTTTCAAAACGGAATCTATGTTAGTTATGTCGCATCACTTGGAAACGCCTCATATGAAGAATAATGTTTATAAATGTAATTTTTGTCCATTTGAAATACGGAGCCCTCATGATATCTTATACCATATGGAGGCGGAGCATAATACGCGCGGAAAACTGGAGAGGGCGCCGGCCTACCACCAGTGCGCTAATTGTCCTTTCGAGGACAATGGAAAGGGCAAGCTTGCGCGCCACCTTATACCGTGTGCTAAGAAATTCAAGGCGGAGGTTAACTTAGCCCCTCCCATCGAGTGGGAGCCCCCAGCGAAAATACCAAAGGTAATTATTGTTATCACGGAGCTTTACTTTATTATTATCTTATTTTTTAATATTTTCAATAGTAACAAGAACAATAAAAGTTTTTGACCTTGGGGCGCCTACTTGCAAACAAGGAAAATTTTGATGTTTCTCAATTTTTTTATTAAATTATCAGACTGTGGGCTTAAGAGCAAAGTTTCTAAATAATTTCTAAATAGGTACGAGGAACGACTCTTCAAGTAAGTGATATCTGAATGTTAACCCTTCATCTGTGGGAGGGAAAAAAAATACTGAAATCTAGTCTCTTAAAATTATGGAATAATCTATAAAAAGGAATGATAAAAAAATAAAATAGATATACAAACATTTGTTCCGGAAAGTTAATGTGCTGATAATATAGTATTGTTCAACATGGCCGAAATTGGAACTGTCCATTGTACTAAATAATTTCAAGGTATATTCGACTTAATTTTAAATATCGAACTTATTTCAGATATCGAGGTCAAGAAACAATATGTTGGGTTCATACCAAGGTGGTTTTGGGAGAGGTCAGGTTGGGAATAATTTGTGTCGGACTCCGATCAACATGGCGGGCTTGATGAGCGGCGCAGGCGCAGCACCAGGCGCGGCCTTCAAAGCGCGGGGCCGCGGGCCTGCGCCCGTGCCGCCGCGCGGTGCTATGCATGGAGCCACCATGATACGAGGAGTCATGGTACGGCACACGGGGCCTTCACAGGTACTACATGGCTTAACGCATTCACTGCCGGAATGGTTTCTCAAACTTTCACCAGGTGCCGCATCTTTTTTTAATATCTATGAAGCTCACATATTGTAAGAAAGCCCTGAGTGAAAGTCAGCTGAAGGCTTAACAATTAATAGATGTTAAGTGTGTGGCCCGTAACTATTGCTGTCATACTCTTACTTTGTATGTTAGAGCAAGAAGCCCATAGTTACCGGCCACAGATTGCTGTCTAAATGTTGGTTGTCTAACCGGGCCCTTTGTAGACTAGGCCCAAAACTGGAAAACGCGTGTCTAAACAATGCAATCAGCAAATCATGTGACAGTTGGGGTGATAAAGTTTTCAGAGGGTTATGACCCTGCAGGATACGGATCTGTCTGTCGCCATTCCGAAATTTGCACCAGAATTACGCTATACCGGAAAAGGTGCAGCCGCCTATACAAGACGAAAGTCGTACATTTAGTAAATCGTTGTTCCGGTACTCTAAAAAAAGGTCCGATTATTATGGTTTTTTGATATGTTGTAAAGGATCACATAGTCATGGTAACCGAATTTTTTCGTCCCTCCAGCTCTAGGTTTTTTCCGCCGTCTTGGAAAAACCCTTCTCAACATATCAAACTCTTCATATCAGGTCCTTTACAACATGTCAAAAAACCATAACAATTGGACCATTTTTTGAGCACCGGAACAACGATTTACTAAATGTACGACGAAAAGTTTTGTGTGGGCTGCACCGTTTCCGGTATACCGTACTTCCGGTTCAAAATCCAAATTCTGCAGCACCTGTTACATGATTTGTCGCTTGAATTCTACTTCTTCAAAAGTGATCCTAGTCTATTAGAAAGAACATAAAAGATAATATAATTCGTACTATTTTCCAAATCTAAATCGATTTCATGTAAATACAATTATTTGAAGTAAAAACCTTTAAAAACGCTTAATATCACATATTATTAGGCGTTTTTAAAGGTTTTTACTTCAAATAATTGTATTTATATGAAATCGGTATAGATGTGGAAAATTATACGCCTCCATCAAGCCTTACATTTGCTTATGCTTTGTACTAGTTATGATGTAAAAAAAGGTCTTCTCTTCCGAAAGAGACACTTTTCACGTCATCAAGCACTGCAGTAGTTACCATTTGATTTACCACGGCCCAAAATTGAGGACAATTTATATTATTAGTTAACGATTTAATTTCAAAAATCGTCATGGTAAAGTATAGTTTGATCGACGTCGATGGATGCACCGATCGATTGGTGTGATAGAGTCCACTAATTAACTTTGTATCATACGGTATATTCATTTTATTACACATGTATGCCTACTTTCATTCATTCATTCATTCGATCCATACGTTGCAGAGCTCACTGTACAACTTTTTTGCAGAACAACAATAAGACCGCTGTGATGCCCAAGTCAATGCATCAGCCATCGATCTCGATCACACCGCTGCCGCGGCAGCCGCAGCCGGCGCTGGCGCCCGCAGCACACACCAAGAGCACTTTCGTCATCTGCGAGATATGCGACGGCTACATAAAGGACCTGGAGCAGCTGCGCAACCATATGCAGTGGATACACAAAGTCAAAATACACCCTAAAATGATATACAATAGGCCTCCGCTCAACTGTCAAAAGTGTCAGTTCAGGTAATAATAACTACATGGCATTTATTATATTTAGTGTTTAACCCTGTTATGAGTATGACAATTACAGCCTTGGACAAAGGTGTTGAGCACCCCACGTTTTCCTTTGTAACTTATAAATAAATTATTATTTCTTAATTTAAAAATTATACCAAGACTTAAAATATAAAAAAGTGTTTGAAGACGTGGAATTAGTAGATATTGTTTCGAAGTAGCTATTTGCGTGTGAAAACTGAAACTGGAAAAAGTCGGGTTTTACAGTACAGTTATTAATGGTTTTTTTTCACGGACTTTCCCTTAACGTCAATAAATATGACTGATATTTCCGATAGCTATACAAATTTATACAATAAAAGATATAAATGTACCTCTTAAAGTTTGACTTTTATATGAAAAACGCATGAGTGCTCAACACATTTGGCCAAGGCTGTATATTGTTTACAATACGTTTGCCTTACTTACACGTCAATGGTACCGTAACTTTTACAATATAATAAAGATACGGTTTAAGACACTGTAGAATAGAGGCCTCGCTTGATATGATAACAATAAATAGAAATATAGAAGCATAAATTTGAAGAGGAAGGAATCAGTCGAGACATGGACTATATCAGGTCTGCTATAACCAGGGGTCGGATTAGATAGTGCTTATTAACCTAAACTTGACACGTTACTTTCCGTGAGTGAGATGGGTATACGTTATTGAATGAAGACCCCTGGTTATAAAACACTTTTTATCGCACTATCCCGAACTTAAAAATGCCACTTATCCCATGTCAGATTCCTGTATTACCAGATTTACAATATTGGGTAAAGTTACTAAACAACACCATATTGAATGTAACATTTTCGAAATTACAATAGATAAATAAATTAAACTGGAATCTGGTAAGTTACAATGATCGGAAATGAGAAATTTGTATGTGTTATTTTTGCGTTGTTAGTTTAAAATAAGTGCCGGCCTGTCAACATATAATATCGTGGCGTATACCATTCTTTACAGATTCTTCACTGATCAGGGTTTAGAACGGCACTTGTTAGGGTCACATGGTCTCGTTACGAGCTCAATGCAGGAAGCGGCTAATAAAGGCAAGGATGCTGGCCGGTGTCCCGTTTGTGGCAGGGTATGTATAGTATTGCGTTATTGCAGAGGGTATAAGAGCTCTTAAGCATTTTTGGGTAGGTTTAGGGTTGTCATTTTGAAACATTTAGAAGCTTTGAATTGAATATCTAAGAAGTTTAAAAATAAAAGAGCCAGATCATTTAGTCGGGCCTAAAGTTGAGCCAGGAGGGTCCAAAAATATTTTTCAAAAAATAGATAAATGTATTCAACAGTACAGATTATAACTACCTACATAACGTGTAAGAGTAAATATAAATCATTACATTTAAAAATGGAATAACCAACTTGGAATAAGACTTACTCTGATATTAGTCTATACAAATTCGGCGTTTAATCTAGGTTTAAGACCTTATTCCAGTTTGGTCGAATGCAACCTTAATGATCTTCCGTATAGAGGTAATGTTTATCAGACATTTCTTATCCTTGACCCTATCCGTTGGTACAAAAAAGAAAGTGTATAATTTTTTAATTTTTTGTTGATTTGATTACCTGTTGAGTTAAGCAATCCTTCAAAAATCTGTGAATGCAGTTTTTATTAGTCTACTTAAGTAGATATTAAACTAACACAGTTGAGTCAAATTTAAAGAGTGCGAACAAGTGGGAATTATTATTCGCAGTTGTTCACACTAGACAACTGGGATTTTTTTTCCCAGTTGTCCACAGTGTGGGCAAAGGGGTGGGGACACTGGGAATAGTCGAAGTTATTTCCAAAAATAGAGGACTGTTTCTCTTAAGTAAAATTTTGTACGTAAATATTTAGCGTACTTTCTTTCCCTCCAGGTTGATGGTTCAACATTCTCGATAACGTTGCATACATTACTTTTTCTACAAGCTTAAAAAGGAAACTACAAAGTTGGTCGTTATTAGTTTAGTTCCTTCTGGCTGTTAATAAATTGACAGCGACCACAGAGAAAATCTATTATTCTATTCTATTTCAGAAACATACTGTTAACTTAACAGTTAATACACCAAAACGCTTATACATTATGACCAAACACATAATATAATATGTTGAATACAAATAAATAGGTACAGAACTTACAGACTAACAGGCAGAATTTGTTATAGTGTTATAGATCAATAATGAGTAATACTTATTTTATTTTAGTACTAGAGGACGCCCGCGACTTCGTACGCGTAGAATTAGTTTCCCGCTACTCCCCCCATTTCTTCCCGTTGGGGGTCGATTTTCGGAAAATCCTTTCTTAGTGCTCACTTACATCATGAAAGGAACCCCTGTACCAAATTTCAAGTTTCTAGGTACAGTAGTTTGGGCTGTGCGTTGATATGTCAGTCAGTCAGTTTAGCCTTTTATATATATAGATTATAACTTATATGGCAAAATCATGTTATATATTGCGTTTGAATTTTCAGGCATAAGATTTTAGAACACTTGATAATAGGGAAAATGAAATGAATGGCGAACGTATCGTTATGGCACTTAAAATTATGGCAAATGAAAATATGGCAAATTATCATTATGGCATATGAATAATCCTTATGGAATATAAAATTATGACAAATGACATTCCGCAAATGAGATGAAATTCGGGGAAACGACAGAGAACCCCTGATAAGATGTCAAATAACAACATTTTATTCTTTGACGTACTGAACCCTACGTATTAATTAACAGATAAATTAACTTGAAACACGTCATTTGCAGGTGTATCAGTGGAAGCTGCTAAACCACGTAGCAAGGGATCATAACCTGACGCTGAAGCCGGCACATCTCTCCTACAAGTGCACAGTGTGCACGGCTACGTTCGGCATGTACAAACAGTTCGAGAACCACGTTTACTCCGCGCACAGCGTCGTGGCGAAGCGCGTCATGGACAAGAGCAAGCCGCCCGCGCCCGCCAAGACCGACTCGCTGCTCAAACCGCTCAAGATCAACGACGAGATCACCATAATACCCCAGCCGCTTAACTCCACCACCACGCCCTCCAGCGATAAATAAGGTAAATATTCATTACCGCTCCAGACCTTATAACCAGAGATCGGAATAGGTAGAGCTAATTTGCCTAAACTTGATGCATGTTCATTCAACAATGTATTCCCATCTCACTCACGCATGAATGAATATTCGTCAAGTTTAGGCAAATTAGCTCTGCCTATTCCGATCTCTGCTTATAACCCCCTCATTAAACGACGCGTTAGCCTAGTCGGTAGTGACTGCCTACAAAACTAGCGGACTCAGGTTCGATTACCGGTATGGCCGAATATATGAGCGCTACTATTGTGTTCCTGAGTCTTTGGTGCTATCTATATATTTTAGTATGTATTTCCCTATTATAAGTATGTTAATCGTTGTCTAGTACCCATAGTACAATCTTAGCGCTTGCTTGGGACCAGGTCAATTTGCGTAAAGTTGCCCTGATATTATTTACCTATTTATTTATTAAACTGCGTAACTATTCAAATGTCGCGATTGCATTTTAAATAATAATTACACGCGAGTCAATCCGGGGATCGGTTTTTTGTTTTATTTTCATAACCACATTAATTAAAGTTAGGGCTGATTTTTCAATCCCCAGGTAAAGCTACGCGGAAGGTAAATTTTAGCTCTGCCCTTTTCTTTCATATGACTTCAGAAAAGGATAGTAATACATTTAACTGACGGACAGTTATATCTGGGGATTGAAAAATCAGCCCTTAGTGTGTTTAAGTGTCAAATCTATCAAGTAAAAATTATCACTCAGCTCCTGTAGTCTTGACTTAAAATTAGATATCTGTGTAAAGATCTGACAATGCAGTGACAGTACGGTTTGTAAAAACCTTGCTTGCATTAAAAATGGGAGTTTTGACAAAACTATGTTAGTGGTCACACTTTTATGTGACAAATTCACCGTTTAGCGCTAAAAATAACAGTCACTGTGCAATTTAACTGTTTAAAGGGATTGCAATTTAAGAAAACGCGTCCGTTGGCGCGACTCGATTGCGTAAACGTACTTAAAATTTGGAAATGGGGTGCGTTTAAATTAATTAAAAACACAACTTTTATAGATATATTATTTGGGTATGTGGATATTAGGTACAATAAAATTAGGTCTAACATTTAGGCCAAAATTAAGGATGCAGTATTTTTTTGTGGCCTGCAATTAGCACTGCGAGTTTATAATAAATCTTGTGTACGGTAAAATAAGTTCTGCTAAGCGAATTCGTACATATTGCGCAAGAGTTCCTATTTTAATATCTAAATACATTAGGGAGCCTGGCATTGACATTGACACAACCTAAAAATAATTATTGCATGATAACAAGTCAAAGGCATTATGGTTTTACCGAGTAGAATGTAGCCCCTGTACCGACGATGGTTCGAATTGTCAAGCCACGTGCCACGCGTCTTATTATACTTTTATAACGTGCAAGCGAAGTTCGTCCTTTGCAGCGGAACACTTTTTTGCTGACTGTACATGCTTACACAAACGTATTACTCACCTACTGACAAAATTCAAAATTATGAGATTGTTTTCAATGTATGTATACCACTAATTATATTACTAGCTTTATACTCGTGGATCCCCACGTACTTTATAAAGTACAAATTACCGAATACAAAAGAAACCCCATAGTTTATTTGACTAGGTTGCTTTTATATCCTTACTAATATAGGTATCGGGATCCACGAGGCTATACCAAATTGCATCAAAATCGGTTCAGTTGTTTAACCGTGAAAGCGTAACAGACAGAGTTACTTTCTCATCTATAATACTTATTACGTAGTATGTATTTTATTTATTACTTTAGAGACCTGATTAGTGTCTGACATACATACATAAACTCATGCCTTCGCTCCGAAGGTGGGGTAGGCAGAGCTACAGAATTACCTACAACTCTAAAACCTTGTTGACAATTCCGCAACCACAGTTTGCACAATCGGCTAAGATGTTTACCAGCGTATTAGTGACAGGTTGCAAGCCCATAGTCTAACAATACTACAAGCCTTTTTTCCCTTAGTCGCCTCTTACGGCATCCACGGGAAGACATTTCAGGTTCACGATCCTCTTAACAGCGTTGCCAGCAGTGAATTCGTGAAAAGCCAAATCCCTAGCTATGTGCGAATGACGCTTGACGAGGTAACATTTGTGACATTTGTGTTGTAACGATAGGGTTTGTTAGCTAGTGCACAAAGGGAGTGTATGTGTGTGTGAATACAATGAAATTATTCCCCAAGCATGCTCAGTTGACGTCCTAATTTAACAGCTTCAAAGAAGACCAATGTTGAGAAGAAGCGCCATTAAAATATTCACCCCCTTACTAATAAACGTTGAGTAACGGTGGTGTAGCTAAACCATGCTTTGTCCTTATCTGTCAAATTCAAATGTCACAATGACAGATAAGGAAAAAGCATGGTTTAATTACACCACGGTTACTCAACGTTTATTAGTTAGGGGGTATGTATTTAAGGCCAAAATAAGTTGAACAGTAGTTTGCTTTATAGTCAAACGACAAATATCGTTCGAACGAAAGGCTACTACAAGTAGTAACATCTTAAAAAAATGGAATATGGTAGGCTAGTCTGTGGGTATGAGAGGGAAATAACATGACGACATTGACATGTGACGTGATCTGACAAAAACGCACAGTGCTGCCAGGCAAAAAAAAACAATAACGTTTTAAAGAAACTCAAACTAATTCAATACTTTTAAAGGAAGTCTCAAACAAACCAATTTTGTAGCGACGTTATAACGCCATTTTCCTTAAAAATTTAAATACATTAATATAGTTCGGCCGTTACTGTTACTTGATAGCTAGAGCTGACGCTTTTATTGCCAGCTATGAACTGAAGTACATTTAATTATTTTCTACCAGGACCTTCACTGCTTATTTTTAACCACAACAACATGTTATTTGTGATTTATGTAGAAAATTGGGTGCCTCGTAGCAAATGATTAAGTTGAAGTATTGTTTCAGGAGAATAAGCCCGCGCCGCTACCGGGCCGCGCCGCGCCGCGCCGCTGGTGCATGTCACGATCCAACCGCCACCTCCGTCTCGCTAGATCGGACTCTCATCCCGTGTTTCACTTTTAGTGTACATTCCAATTACACCCAATATCAGTAGATTTAAAGCGATTTATATCTTAATTTTAAGGTAACCTATTCTTGAAATAAGAGCTATTAAGTGAGCCCATGTATTTCTTACAAAATGTTGAAAATACTGCAATGGTAGACAAATTGTGTGTGCACTATTATTAACTGTTTCTAGTTAAGAAGGAACACCTGCACTGCCTGTGCTCATAACTAAGTAACCGTGTGATTATGTTCAAATAGAAACCTTGTAATTTAGTCGACAGGACATGTTTCATGAGTAATTGTATGCTAGTGGCTAAACGTAGATAAATGTTGTTGCACTGGCTCTCTTAGTATTGAGGGGTGAGAGCTCGACTGCGAAAAAGTATGAAAGTGTTTATAACATGTGTTGATACAATGTTTTTCAATTGGAATGTATACTAATCGTTACTACTATCTTGTCGAAATGTTGGCTTTAAACACCTCGGGATTTTTATAGCCGAAGTAGATTTGAGATATATGGTTTTCGTGCTAAGACGCACTCGTACGTGTTTAATTTTGAATGATGTTAACGCATTTACTGCTGACAACTCAGCTAAGCGTTTTTCTGACTTTCAACCAGAGCTTTGACATAAGTGCGTTTTGATAATTCCAAAAGATGCGGCTCCTGCAGCTGGGGAAATACTTACGCAAAGGGACGGCAGCGCTAGCGTTAAAAGAAAAAAGGTGTCTATATTAGGCTCTGTGTGCCTAATATAGTATGTTTTGTCGTCTACACTCGACAGCATTAGCTAAGTAAACGAATTTATGTTTTTTTAGGCAAAATTGTAAATGAACGTTGCCGCTTTGAGGTATGAAGCGGCACCTTGTCTGTCTATAGGTTTGCACTGCTTCACTTCGTAACTAAATATCGTCGCTACTTTGAGGCAATTTGATGTCAGTGCTAATGTTTTACTGAAAATAGGTTTATTCCTTAAGTAGAGACGGTATTTCATATATTTTGTAAAGAATTATAGAATTCTCGTTAATGGTGAAATGTCTTACAGCTACTTTTATATGCAGTGTTACGAATTTTTTAACGATTTTATATTTCACGAACCTTAACCGATGTTAATATATCACAAATCCACTAGAAACCTTAAGGTTATCGATAAGTATTTATGTTTGCATATTTTAAAAGTATCTGTCCCCATATGATAAAGTATTAGCTTCGTAAAGTTATATTCTCTCACGCGTGCTTACTTTAAATTTACTGTCACTTTATGATTTGTACACTGCCTCTGAAGCGTCTATGTTAACTAACAATTAACCGGAACTGCGAGTTCTATTTGGTATTTTCAGTTGGATTTTATTGATTCCGATATCCACAATCTATATTTACAAATGCTTCTCGATTCGAGCCACCATGAAGTTATCTTGAGGTTTGCTCATGAAGGAATGTTCTACTTATTCTCATAGTTTCGGGTTTCCTTGAATTATGAATGCGTTAGCACGTTAATCCAAACAAATATTTAAAACCAAAATTATTTTCGCGTAATGAATTTCGTGAATGGTAATCTCAATGTCGAGATTCCCGTGTAATTTTATAACAGACTTCAAAAAAGGAAGAGGTTATCAATTAGTTATTTTTGTATATTTTCTTGTATAGTCGAACTTGAAAGAAGTTGTACATTTTAGTACATTGTCGCAGTACCGTATTAAAGTGAGAGTGGGTTGAATCTATATTAATTATATAAAAGGCAAACCTGACTGACTTATATGTCAACGCACAGCCAAAACTACTGTACCTAGAAACTTGAAATTTGGTACAGGGATTCCTTTCATGATGTAAGTGAGCACTAAGAAAGGATTTTCCGAAAATCGACCCACAACGGGAAGAAATGGGGGGAGTACCGGGAAACTAATTCTACGCGTACGAAGTCGCGGGCGTCTTCTAGTTAAGATAAATAGCTGCAACAAGGTACTAAAATATAAACCTACTACTACTACTACCACTACTACTTCCGAGTTCGTACCGTCGTTCCGAGACCGTACATACGTTTTATGGTGACCCCTTACAGTGAGGGACGTGTCATAAACATTCCGAGCGTGTTCTTTATAGCCCAGAGCTCATTGTTGGTATACAGCATCGCCTTTTCTATACGGTATTTGATTAGTGATGAACAATTAAGGTAATTAAGGTACAACATTAACCGGTTGGATCTCAGATATGTTATGTTATGATATGTTAATGTTTAAATTTACTGGAACGCGATACCAAGTTATGATAATGGCTATAAAGAGCGTTGGCCATCGATTCGGTTCCTTCATGGCTTGCTTAGCAACACTGGTTGGTGATGAGTGATGATATGAATCAAGTGCTGTACTGGGCTGTACTTTGCTTACTGTGTCGAAGGTCGTGTCTGTATAAATAGGAAATATTGGTTTTTTCGGATATTTACTTGTTAGTGTATCAGTCAAAGTAAGGAAACGTAAGTTTTGGGCTAGACCAATATGTTCGAATTATATTTAATCTAACTTACCAGACATGCTGGCACAAATCATTGCATCGTGTTATCAGGAGTCGAGTCCATCCCGAGCCGTCACATCTTCATACGAGTTTAACATCTTCCCGGTACTCGTCTCATAATGTCATGTTTAGGTCTCGTAATTATGAGACACGTCAGCGCATCTCCTTTGACCATTAGGAGTCCCTGCTCAGTGGTATCGGAGACCGAATTTAATTAGTTTCTCAGAAATATAATTAAATTTAAAATTCTGCAACTGCTCTCATAGTCGCCGAGCTGGATGTACCTGCGCAGAGGACTAATTTTCGAAGCGCGGGAACCAATCAGCATGATCCACGCGTTGCGCGTCTGTATTGCTATTTATTGGTTATTAGTGACGCCATATTGACGCGCGCCCGCGTTTCTTTCAGTCGGCCGTGAGTGAGATGTAAAAAATAGATGCAATTTAATTTGCACCTTATAACTATTACGTACAAGTCTGATCGTGGGTTTTAATCGTGCTTTCGGAAATCATCGGATCGTTGTTCGCGAACGAAGATTCACGACACGCCATATAAATTGTGTTCTACTGTACGTATCTTTAGTCTGAATTTTCGTTACCTGTTTCATTGGCCAAGTTGTCATAAGTTAGGAAGGTTTTTTTTCTGAAACCTCTTAATTTTTCAGGGTTTTTCTTAAAGTAATATTTAAAATAATCCTGTTTGGTATACGGTTTTGAAAAAAAAAACCATTTCTAACTTGTGAACATTCGAAAAATTAGTTGGAAAACGAAACATCGGACTTGCGATTAGTTACTGAGCGCTCAAAGGTACTTTGTGGTTTGGACAGCCTCAATTTATTTTCCATATAGGGTAGAAGTACTGTCTGTGGCCACTGTACCATTTTTGGCCATTTAAGGTTGAAATGAGCGTCAAAATACTGTAAAATTAAAAATAATATTCATAAATAGTTAAGACTGAAGATTATTTTAAAGTTTCATAATGCTTTAAATATTAGTTAAAATGTAGAGTGGCCAAAAACGTTTCTTCTACCCTATTTAACTGTGTGTACATGCCTTGACTATAATGTCGTCCTTTACGATTTTTCCTAAAGTACGCCAATCAAAATCCTGTAATTTTATCTTCTAAACGTGATTTGTGTTACTCTTTAGGTAGCTCAAAGTGCCTTCTAAGTCTTAATGCATCCTATCAAATAGATACGAGTTAAATAGTCACGTAAATGTTTTGCGGAGACAAGGTACACGCCGACATCAATGACGGCGCTCGTTAATGTTTTACTACTTCACTGGGTGTAAGTGTACTAATATTAAAGCTCGTGTTTGGCAAAATGTCATTTCACATTTTATTTATTAAATAAAAGCATTGATTAGGCACAGTTTTGATAACAACATTATGAAAAGCGTATAATCTATCTCAAGCTTGCAAACTTTGGCCCTTGTTATTTCTAAAACAAAAAGGTTGTATATGAATGTGACAGAAATAACCTCGAAATATTATTAGCATACCAACGGGGTAGCAGGTTTCTAGAATGTGTAGACTGTAATGATTGTAAAATATTGAACATTAACGCGGAACCAAAACAAATGAGTGAAGTACCATATCAGGTTGTAATTTTAAATTATTTGAAAGTCAGCACAATGTTTTTTGTTGTTTACGGAGTAATATTTTTTTATTTTTTCCCTTTATTCCGTATTTTGATTGACTCGAATTATATTTTAATATAAAATAACTAACAGTAGGTATGTGCAATGTAAAAAATACTTATTAGGATAAAAAATATTACAAATAATAATGTAATTGAACCATCTTAATAACCAATGTGAAAAGTTATCCTGTCTTGTTTATGTTATGATTGTTACAGTTTTGGGTGTAACTAGGGTACACACAGTCTCGTCTGGCACTTGTGCACACGTGCCACCTTCGATGACGCATCAAGTTTCACTGATCCGATGGGACAAAAATAACTCGATGCACAGGGCAGTGGCGTGTTGTCCAGTCTCAGTGGCGCTCCCCGTATTATAACTAGATATAACAGAATGTTGACTATAGCATAGGCGACATGTACTTACTAAATTGCAACTAACATTACTCCAAACACTTACAGCAAAAATATCAGTAACCGAGTATTCTTTAATCATAGTATTATTAGAGGCAAGTGAAGTCACAGTTCTGCGTGATTATGTCTATTTTGTAACCACAACTTTAATTAAAATCATTACTGCTAAAGCTTGAATTTGTATACAGTATCCGCAAATAATATATCATATTTGTACTTACATCTCACACGGTTACCTACAAATATGACTCGCCAAAATTGACAACCAATCAAGAACTAGTTGACCAATTGTATTGCTATTATTCAATTCGTTATTTTTTAGTATTTAAGAAACCATCGCCGACGCGTTCATACTAAATTTACGAGATTTGTATGAACACGTCAGCAATGGTTTTTTAAATACTAAACTTTTTTAAGCTACGATATGTACAAACATTTGTTACATACCATTTTGAACCTTATTTAATCAGCTAACGAATTGAATAATAGCAATACAATTGGTGAACTATTTCTTGATTAGTTATCAATTTTGGTGAGTCACATTTGTAGGTAATCGTAAGTACAAATATGATATATTATTTGCCGCTACTGTATACATAAAAGTCAGGTGGATTCTCTTACTAATGTAATATACAGCGGTGGTCACATAATTAGTCACGTTTGCATTTTTCCCATACAATTGCCTACAAATATGACTTTTCAATTGTGACAACTAAACAAAAAGTTCATAACCAAATTTATTTTTAGTTACCCCTATCGTTAACTAATAAACTAAGGTTTATATTAATGTACAATTTATCTCTGATGAACTCGAATCTTTAATTTTATAAGCATTTGAAAAATGATTGTTTGGCGTTCATACAAAGTTGTAAGACTTTGTATGGACGCGTCAGCTTTACGTTTTTCAATCCCTATAAAATATGAGGTCCGTTTTTAATGGTAGTTCACTGTATAACCGTTTATCAGTTTAATCTTAGTTGATGATCTAAAGTAAATTGTAATTAGAGTAATAAAATGGGACAAGAACTAATTAAAAGTCATATCATATTTGTAGGCAATTGAATGGGAAAAACACAAGTGTCCCTAATTATGTGACCACCACTGCATATGCTTCCCCCGGCAATTGTGTAGCCTAATGTTACTACTAGTAACTGATTGGCGACTAGTTTAACGAGTGCCCTTATAGTTTTAAGATAGCCGATGACGCATTCTAGACGACTTTTATTAATATCTCATGCATACAAACATAGACTGTTAAACTCATTAGTCATTACCATGCTTTTTGTATCGCGCAACAGTGCAACCAAGTAGTTATATTTTACCTTGGCGAAATCACGTTGTCTTTTGTCGCTTTTTCCGTATGTATAAAGGTTATATGAATTATAAGGTCATGTCGCTAACCTTAATAGTGAATTAAAAATGGACCATCCATCAGTAACTGGCCGTCGGAGTCGAGGTCCAGATAAAATTACAATTTACTGTTATAGTGGAAAAGATACATTTCACGGACATCTAAGATCTTTAAACAAAAAGTTCAAGTTTTAGTTTAAAAAAATAAAACAGATAATATGTAATCATTGATATGTGGAAAAATGTTAGTGTTGATTACTGACGATTTTTCGGTAGATTTATATTTATGCTCGGCAAATGATAACAGGCAAGTTTCTATAGTTGTTATTTGACGCTACAGTTTATTTATTTCGGTATTTAACTATTTTGAATTCTCAAACTCAATAATAACAAAAAAAAATACCTCAAAAATGCATATAATTAAAAATGTTAATCCATAAAAATCGTTTTTATTTTACCATGGCAAATGATTATGCTGCCTCGATACTATTATAGGTTCTAATCTTATTAGAAATGTTTCACTTGAATTAACAGTTACGCATTCCTGATGATCTAACATTACTTCTGTGTAGTAATAACGGAGGTGCGTGGTAAAATATTTATTATTTATAATAAGAATTTAAAAATAAATGTCTAGTTCGAACGAACGTATAAAGAATAATTTAAGAATTAATGTCCTATTGTGTTTTTTAATTTGTTATGTGCGTTGCATGTTTGATGATTGCGATTAGTAGAGAACCTAAATGATTTAGGTCAAAAGTAAATTTAATAAATGACAAAAATTATTCAAATTTGTAACACTTTTTGTTATCTGTAAATATTTGGTATCATTTAAATATTTGTAATAAAGATACCTTACCATGATATGGATGTTTTAATAAAACTGTTTCTGTTTTGGATAATCCACCAGCTTAAGGTTATATAAAGACCCGTTAGATCAAATTTGATAAGGAGTCAAAAATGGTATTAAGGTAAAAGCACCTATTATGGACAATGCTCCAGTGATGAACATTTAATTTTTTTTAAAGCATTGCAATACCGAACATTTTATTTTAATGGTGGTAATCCCGAATAATTTTGAATATAATCTAATTGTTACGCTAAAAGCATATCAATCTCGGAAGCTTATATTTATGGGATTGTTTATAACTGGAGCACTGTCCTTAATAGAAGCTTTTACCTTAGGTTGGTAATGTTTGATCCGATGTATTTATGAACTACTTACCCCTGGTTCACCTGGCTAGTTCACCAGGGCTTTTTATGGATTTACACTAGTTTACCAGGATGCGGCTCAAGTAACTATAATAGGGGGTCTCGAATGTCCAGAAAATACCGTATTTGGCATAAACATACATTTTGTCTCTAGCTCTTCAGCAATAGGAACAGTCAAAAACTCTAGTTATTGAGCCTCTGTAGAACCTTGTCATGACAGCGGCTCGTCTCGAGAAGGGTATTACGATAAAATTATACATTTAATTACCTTTTTTGCTTTTTAGCCTATGTATTTATAGCGTAGGTGGCCTAGTAGCTTAGGGGGTTGTCTCGTGATCGTAAGGTACAGTCAACAGCATAAATAAGTGATCATTTATGTACCTTGCCACTTTAACGTCGTGTTTATACAAAATTGTGAAACGATTGAAAGCGACAAGGTACATAAATGATCACTTATTTATGCTGTTGACTGTACCGAGTTCGAACCCCCGCGGCCAGGGGGTACCAAATACTTTTTGCAACTTAAGTATTACTCGATACTCTTACGGTGATGGAAAAACATCGTGGGGAAACCTGCACATTCGAAAAGCTGAGTGTGTCTGAGGGCAATTGCATAAAAGATCCTAAAGTTGTCGAAGTTTATCCGAGAGGGCCGATCTGTAAGATAAGGTAAGTTAAGCATATGTGTTAATCCAGGTTATAAGCTATCTCTATTCCAAATTTCGTCCAATTCCGTCAAGCCGTTGCAGCGTGAAGGAGTAAACGACGAACACGCACAAACTTTCGCATTTTTAATACTCGTATGTGGGAGTAGTGGGATATATTATAGACTAACTTTTACCCGCGGCTTCGTCCGCGTAGATTCGATTTTCGTTATTCCCTCGGGCTTAATCTGAATGCTTATTGTCTAACGCACTCTCAATCACGATCGTTTTCATTTCGAAAATCGAAGGCTTGTCTGCATACAAATTGAAAACAATTGCTTCACTTTGAAGCCGGGTGCGATTGCGAGTGCGTTAGACAATAAGCCCTCTGGTACTGGTATCGATAACTAGAAGGTTAGCTTTTTCCTTCTGGCCGCAAAAGATAAATACTTATAAAATGATAAACTTGTATCATTTCACCCAAATAAGAGACACATCATGAGTTACACGCACTCATCGTGCTGCGGAAATAACGGTGTATTAATATAGGTACACTGTGTTTTTTAAGCGCAGCTGTAGTGACAAAGTAACATCTAGTTCTCACCGTATTGCGCCGCTGCATCTTTCGCGCTTGGTGCCGCCGGCAAGTGCGTGGTTGAAGCACAAGAAACCATTAGCTTTCCTGGCGGCGACGGTGTTGAAGAAGGGAGGCGAAGCCGCCGGCGCGCGCGCCGCGCCACAGTTAGCGAAGATGTGGCGCTGGGCAGTGCTGTGGCAGGCATCCACGCTCCTCCTCGTGGGAGGCACCCTGGATTTTAGATTCTTCACTCGGCAAAGAAACAACCAACCATCATCACAGGTTTGCTTTAATAATGTTTTTATGCATTGCGATTTTACTCTGAAACCCTTTTAATTTTTTTAACCTTGTTAGATATTCAAGTTTGTTGTAAAGTGTTTTAAACTTCCTATTTAAATATTTTATTAAATGGTGTCTAAGCGAATTGGTTACCGGTCAGGTTAATTAGATAGGTCTTTTTGTTTTTCAAGAAAATAAAAGCATATTAGCGATATGAAAAGTGACATAACTTAACTTTTAGCTGATAGGCACCAATAATGGACACTTCACTCTTACGAGTATGTATCTATAGATCATACGGTTATAAACTAAATATTATTAATTGAGAAAGGCAGATTTAATCTTTGCGTGGGACCCTCCCTACATGAGTTGATATACGCCATAGGGTTTAGAAATTCAGTCATAATCTTATTTCAGGGAAATAAACTTATTGGCCGATAATAAATATGTAAAAAATGGAGTAATGTATTCGAGTATACTGCCCACGATATGTCATGCAGCTTGTTGACGGACAGCGTGGTCTCACGAGGGATCGATTACAAATAACAATGTTGTTCTAGCAGTTTCACAAGTGCTTGCACGAATGGTTTGCATGATCGTATAAAACTGTGTAAGTAGGTATAATTGAAGTTTAACGAAAATCAAGCATCTGCACGAGGTACTTTTGCCGGGAAACCAAACGAGCGCAATTTTTTCGTTGCGAGGCGCGTAAGTATTTTCTGTTGCGTAATTTCTGCTCCGTTGGGTTTCAAACAACAGCCCTGTTCGGTTCACACGGCGACGCAAAATGAGTTGCACTGTTGTATGCACCATAAATTACGCGACTGCAGAATTTCGCGACTCACAATTCTAAAGAATACGCTCGTTTCCTTAAGTAAGGTTCTTAATATAAAAAATAGATATAATTACTGTATTTTCACTAGGTTAGTAGGTAGTACAAATCTCGTGACGTAATTTTTTTGACCATTAACTTGGCCTGTCAGAGTGTAAGGATTATATGCGGCGCTCAGAAACAGCGACTTTGTTGTGTACTATTCAACTACGAGTACAATGCATGTATTCTTGTACTTAGCGTTTCTAAACACATTGGTCGAATTACCTTTATTTCTAAATAAATTAACTAATCGAAGTGAATATCTAAACGAAATTATGAAGAACCGGAGGTACTATCTATAGGTATTATGTATAAGCAGTTAGACTATTTTTTCCGACTCCCAACTAAAGGGTACTCAATGTTTTTGATGCGGGCGATGCTAGCAGTCCCGGGTTCGATTCTCGGTATGGGCAAATGTTTATGGAATGAGCGTACTTGTTCTTGAGTCTTGGGTGTTTTCTATACAAGTACGTCGTAGGTATATTATCGTATGTATTTCTCTATACATACCTGTAAAGTAAGTTTATCGTTGCCTAGAGCTTAGATTGTGAGTAGGGCAATGGCGTAGAAAAGAATAGAATAGAAAATATAAACGAAATGAATTGTATTCAGTTTAGCGTGGGGACCTCCCATTTTTCATATATGTAGAGGTTGATTGATGGCCGATTTTGACACGACTCTATTTTAGATTCGTCATAGCGTGAAGACCAATTTAACAAGATCAAACTGGGTGGGTCGACGGTGACAACAACGAAGACCTTTAACCTCCGTCAAGCTCCATCATCTGATGAGCACGCGTAGATATCTTATTACAATGGTTCCAGGTTTACTGAGCTTTCCAAATTGAAGTCATTTCCAATATCGGGTTCAAAGTATTAAAATAAAATAATTCGCAAATCCAACCAATAAACTTGTGAAGTTAAGAGTGAAATTATCATTTATTTGATGTAGTTTAGATCCATCGCAATATTTTATATAGTTTTTAACGCAAGTTTTCTAAGGGAAAATACCAATTTTCTCTCTCGGCGTGCTAAATTAACCAATTCTTTAATGAAGCTAAATATATTACAATTTGCACAGAAGATTAATCGTAACTTAGCGCAGTGTTTAGAATAGTTTTTCGAAAAAATAAATGTACACGTGAAAATTATGGATTAATGGTCCCGAAAGTTGAAATATAAGTTGTTCTTAAGAAGATTGTTCATGTTGTGTCACTTTTAATAAAAACGGTTATCTTGATCGCAACGTTCATTAGATTCAAACCCGACTATTGGACTAACAATAGAACTAAAACTCTAGCTATAGACTTTACCGTTTAGATTTTACTTACGGCTTGAGGTGGTATCATGCGGGGTGTTTAAGAAATTTACCAAAAACTTTCAAACAGTAGAAAATCGCTCAAGTCGATCGATAGGTGTTGACATCCTCCATCGACCTGCGTCGTTTGATCCACTACCGACGTTGCTTACACCCTGTATAGACGACTATACTCGTATCAAACGTAGCCCCAGATGCGGCGACCGACGTCAATTATACATTTTCGTCAACAATTTCGTTCGCCGATTGGTTCTTGTCTAGGGCCACTACGGTATTGACCAAGTTACCGGGTCAGTATTTTACGTGGAATTTACTTTCTTTATCTTTATTTCCGGAAATAAAGGGGATATTAACTTAGGTACGTGTACACATGGTACTTAGGTACGTGTGCTAAGAGTGGCGTCGATGGGTTTTATGGAGTAGACTTGTGACGGGTGCCCCCGCGATGACTATGTACGGTATGTATGTAAGTTTTTCTAACCTCAGAACATTACCCGATGCTCTTACGGTTAAGGTTCTCGTAAACATACATCGGTAAGAAATCTGAATATATCTAAGTGTTCAAGTGTGTTTTCGAAAGGGCCCATCTGTAACATAAAACCTGTGTCTAAGAAAATATTTGACCCATACTAAATCTTACCTTGCTTCGAGTTTATTATAATTCATAAGCGGGGCTAGGGAAAAGCAAAGATACACATTGATATCATAATTAATTATGTACCGAGCAGTTAAAATGATTGTGTACGGAAATACATATTATTTAATGACTATTAAGCGTCGAATGTCGTGTTAAACGCGTCTAGAACCATACGGAAAGCAAGCAGACCAACCGTGGTAATGCGTCGCAAGTTAATAATAAAACTGTGATCTATATGGATAACAAACGCGCCGGTAAAAACTATCGGTTCGTGTCCGCGAATAATTGAAGCGTCGCTAACGGCACGATAATACCGATCTAGTTTAATTGCTTTGGACATGAGTGATGAGGCGACCAGTTTAGTTCCACCGACTTAGAAGATTTGGAGAAGTATTGGGGTGAGAAATCCAAATGTGTCAGTGAGAGGAAATCTGAAACTATAGGAGATGGGGAAATATGTTCATAGGTAGGCGTTGGGTTCAACGCTTCGATTTTTTAATTTAGAAAATCTGCACTGAAACATTTATAAAAAAACTTTGATTCACAATCAGTAATCAAACCTGGTCAAATGTCTGTAAATAATGCAATTTGTTATTAGGGTTCAGTATCAAAATGGTAAAAAGAGAAACCTTATGGTGAGACTTCGGTGTCTGTCTGTTTGTATGTCACAGCAGTTTTTCTCTGTAACTATGGAATCTATCAACTTGAAATTTGGCATAGTTGTATAACTTGCTTGCCCGCATCGGTTTTAAGTAAAAAAAATGTGAAAATGTTTTTTTAAATATTTGAAAATATTGGGGTCCTGAAAAATATAAGCGATTTGATTACTTATACTTAATACCTATATTTCCAAACTATTTTTTATAATCTACCGTGACGTCGTTTTTATTTGTAGCTTAAATGTACAATAGAAGGTGTGCTTAACTTTATATAATATGGTATGTAGGTACTTAAGAAAGTTGGTTGGGCTCTTTTCAAAAACTTGGATTAAAAACGATAAATTTTCACTACGTCACGCCAATAAAGACACACGGCGTGTGTCCGGCCAAGTTCGAAAAAAAAAGCCGAGCGATACTGCAGTGTTGTTGTGTGTTGCTGCAATATTTACACGGACCCATTCAGCTCTTTTCCCAACCTCGTAATTTTTTTCCCAGTACAGCTAACAACCTGTTTTTTTTACACATTACTAAGACCAATTATCCCACAGCCTAGTATGAAAATGAATGTTCTATCATTAGATAGTATCATTACCCTATAAAGAGTTATTAATTTGTAAAAACGGCTTATTTTGTAGGTACTGACTGATCGACTCACTCATCAAACCCTAAAGAGGGATGAAAAGTGAAGGTGATTTGATTTAGCAAACGGGGTGTCATAATATGAAAAGTCTCAATCTGCAAATTTCAAAACTTTTTGATTTATAGCAAAAAGTGTGCAAATAATTACCGTTCCCCCCTTGTCTCCAAATATTATGGACCAAAAAATCTGAAAAATTCCTGATTCAAAAATAATAATATATTTATATTTTACGCGAAAAATAAAATGAAGTTTTGAAATTTTACTGCTTTGGAAATAATATCCAAAAAACTTTTTAAATCTGTATTAAAATTTTGCACCTTTGACCTTATTGCTAAAAAAATAAAGTTCATAAAAAATGAGTATTTTATTTTGCGTTTTCCAACCATATTATCTTAAATACGGAACCCTCGGTGCGCGACTCCGACTCGAACTTTACCCGTGTTTTACATAACGCAATATTCTTTCTTTACTCAAGACTCCCAAGAGACTGTCTCACGGATTTTATGCGCTGTAATGTTTTAAAATATATATGGAGACGACAGTATAAAAAAACCGGGCAAGAATATAGCGGCCTTTACACGTAAAGTTCGAACCGCGCAGAGGCGTATTTACCCTAGGGCCAAGGGGGCCATGGCCCGGGGCGGCAGCCTTCTCAGGGCGCCGGGGCCCATAGCCCGGGGCGGCAGGCTTCTCAGGCGCCGAACGCCGCCGCCATGATAGGTACCCGAGAATATTTTACTGTAAATACTTTTTCGTCACTTTATGGGGCGGCAAATCTAACTGGCCCGGGGCGCCAAATCTTTAAATACGCCTCTGGAACCGCGGGAAACGCCTCGCGCCGTTCCCATCTTCGTTCCGAACCGTATTTTTTTTACTGTTTTACTATTACAGATGCATTTACACGTACCATGCTCAGAGTTTGGTTCCGAAGCCGTTACTAAAGACGCACAAAAATATCTCAAAGAAACAACATGTATTCGAACATATTTTTTATTTAGTTATTTGGTGCTGAAGACAATTCTGAGAAGATGATTTTTTTAATAGGTATAAACACTTTAGCCGCCTGTATCTCAGGAACCAATCAAGTCTACTTAGTCGTGATAGTTTTCCTTTTAAGTTTGTTGTATGTGTTTTCATTTAAGATATTTTCAGATCTTTATTACCTTCTAGGTTTGGCTGTAGGGGGTGGGGGGGACACCACTCCAGCGACAATTACCAGTTTCTTAATAGCGACGGGCAGTCTTCGTTTTTCTTTGAAACTCGAGTGGCAAATAACTTTTGTTTTTAATACCTAGGGTTTACTTACTTATTAATTTATAAATGTTTTTTTTTTGTTTTAGGTTAATTGCTTTGAAATGCCAAAATATAGCGTCGACAATTTTGCCAGGACGTTTAATGAAGGTAATGAGACGGTTATGCAGACAGTCTCCGTCATAATTAAGTGATTGGTTATTATGGTTATCTGTTGTACCTCGTCGCTTTCATCCGTTTGAGAGTTTCGTACGATAGTGCAAGGTAACAACAACCACACGTCGTATGGCGATTATATACGATGCCCATCACATAATTTGGAATGTTTGCGATTTTCCCATACAATTGCATATAAATAAGTATTCATCAATTTTGACAACCAATTGGCCTAGTCGGTAGTCGGTACGAAGCTAGCGGTCCTGGGTTCAAATCCCGGTAAGGGCAGATATTTGTGCGATGAGCGAGAGTATTTGTTTCTGAGTCTTGGATGTTTACTATGTATTTAAGTATATGTTTCACTATATAAGTATTTATATCGTTATCTAGTACCCATAGTACACGATTAGAGCTTAGTTTGGGACTAGGTCAATTGGTGTGACTTTGTCCTCTGATATTTATTTATTTATGAAATAAAAAGATCTCTGTCAATTTTATTGTTAATAACATAGTTACGATTATCATATCGTCAACGAATAAACCATTATTTTAAATTATGTACAATTTAATCGCTGTTAAAAACGTACCTTTCATTTTGTAAGGATTTAAAAACTCTTCAGCGTTCATATTTTTGAAATATTTTGTATGGACGCGTCATGAAGCATTAAATTACAATTACATTTAAATCCCTATATAATGAAAGGCCCGTTCTCAACAGTATTTTACTGTAATACATCAGTTTAAAACATTTTTGATGATCTAAAGTAAATTATAATTAGCAATAAAGTTGGTCAACGACTTTTTTTGTTCGTGGTAAAATTCGATAAGTCATTGTAATTGTAAGCTATTGTATGGAAAAGGCGCAAGCGTTCTTAATTGATGTATCGTAGGTACATATGAAATGTTAGATACCGAATATCGTTTACCTATGACGTTGACTGTATACATAGTTATATTCTTTTTATTAAAATATTCGTGTTTACATGCGTCATTTTTGACTTAGGATGGCGTTTCCCGAGACATGTGGGTCAGTTGTACAGCGCTCCTACCACAGCTACGATTCTAAGTGGACCATTGCTTAATCTAAACGAAATATCGCCTAGGATCGATCGGCTCATCCCCGAAGCCGATGACATAGTCAAAGAACACGCTAAACTGGTGCAAGACATCAATAGCTTAAAGCAGATCGTATTCGTTTCTCCATTTGCGGACGAAAACAGAGATTATGAAGATTCTATTTTCCACGAAATTATAGAGACAACCACTCACTTGCCAAAAACTACCACAAAACAAATGCTTAAAACTACGAAGGCGAGCTCAATACCGGTGCTTCTGCTCGGCGGCGCGTCGACCCAGCGTCACGTCGTCAAAAGTCAACCCATCAAGTTTCCCAAAACCTCTATAAGCCTTGTGGGAACCTCTGTATCGCCTTTGCTGAAACATCCTTATCCGTTCGTGGTTCAAGGATCGGCGCAGAGGCCGCTGCGAGTGTGCATGTCCGCCACCGCCGCCACGTACAGCACCACGAGGCGGCCCTCTCTGTGGGAGCGGTTACTGAGCTCCATCATCCCAAGATAGATATAGGATTTTTTCATCGTTGTAAGCTAACTGTAATGTTAATGTTTCGTTTAATATTTTAGCTGGATATGTGCTCGATTTGTCGTTATTATCTCCGTAACGTAACGATTAAAATGCCCAAATATTGTGATTACTTAATGAATAAATGAAGAGACCCGTCCAATTGTTTTATTAGTAAGTGTGTCATGTTCCCCTCTTTTAATCAGTTTGGGACTAGTAGAAGAAAGGATTGATATCCTTGTTGTTGGCGTACTACCGAACAACACAGCAAACGCACCATCACTAGAACTGCCAAAAACACTTCACCTGTACTTTTCCCCCAGATAAACTAACTAGGTCGTTTTCAAGTTGAGAGTCGATAGGTGTTATGAAGGTAAGCGTATTAGGCATGCTTAATCTTTGAGGTAATCATCAGTTAAATTACTATCAGTTAAGATGCTTGCCTATTCTACTTTATAAAAAGAGTAGGAACAGCTTAGTAAGTTAGGATACGGGAAGCGCTGTGTCGCCGCTGCAGCTGTTACCTGATCGAGCGACGAGCGTTATCAGGCATCCGCGCGGTTACCGCACTCTGCGCGTGCATTGTTGTCGCCGATCGCGTGTGCCACTTCTAATTACAGATACCGATTATGTATTGTTTACTTTTTTACACTTTTACGCGTTGGAATGGAAAAGTTGAATGTCTTATATGATATAATGAAATATACTTGTTGCTAATTTAACGATAATCGTCATTGATTCACCAATTTTTTTGTGAATATAAATAATCTTGAGCTCCATACATCAAGGGCGAGTTTTTCTAACCAACTTGTACAGTCGACTTCAAGGATATATATGTATCCACTTTTTCCTCATATTGCATTGTAATAAAGTTCAAAAGTGGGTAAATAGTATTTGTAGTCGGTACACGGGGAGCCTCCGTTGCCTATCTAATGGCTTAGGGGGTTGACTCTTGATCGTAATGCACCGAGTTCAACCCCCGCAGTCATCACCATGTACCAATGAGTTTTTCCAAGTTAAGCACATGCTCTCACGGTGAAGGAAAATCATTGTGAGGAAACCTGCACATTCGAACAGCTGAGTGTGTAACAGGGTAATTGCACAAAAGATCATAAGGGGGTCGAAGTATATCAGGGCCCATCAGTAAGATAATTCGACTGTACACACGCACAAAACAAACCAGCGTGATAGTCGGATAATCTGTATCGATGCCCTATAATGGTCTTGGAACGCTCTGACAAACCACTAAAATTAATAATTGATAAGCTATAATAAATCCGTCAAACAAAAAAGGAGTGGTTTAAGATAACTAATACAAGGCATTTACAGTTTGATGTTAAAGTCATACTAACCGAAAAACACAACAGAGGTAACGGTTCATTTTACTCACAATCCATTCCGTTCCAGGGGAAATTACTTAAATTCGGCGGTTCCCGAAAGTTTTGATATGTTATTTTCTGGTTTCCGAAAAAACTATAAATACATTCTGCACAGATCGAGTCGTGGATAGAAGTGGGTTATAATTTGAGCATTACTTAAAAGCACGGCTCATTAACTATGTGAGATATCTATGTGTCATTTTCAGTTCGATATTATTTCCAATCCGCTGGGTTACATTCCGACGTGCGTTTTTATCGAGGTAAGAGGTACTTAAAGCATAAATTAATGAGATGGAGCGATAATCAGTGCCGGCTGGCACCGACGCAGTTTGCGGTAGTGAAAGTCGCTTGATGGTTCCCTATTTAGTTTTAATTGCTTAAACTCTAATCACTTTTAAAAGATAACGATATTAGGATATGATCAAACGTAATTATCAGTTTTCAATAAGGGTGGTTTGGCAATGGGGCGTACTGTCGTCTTACTTATCGTGGGATTCGTGGGAGGTTAAGGAGTTTGTATCATATACTAGTAGTTACTTGAGATATAAAAAAAAATGCGAAATTCTGTTTAGTAGTTTAATAATACTTCACGAGTCTAAAAAAAACTTTTTTAATACTAAGTCAGTAATTTTTATAAAATAATTAAGTAACAATGGCAAATACTCTTATTAAAAACTACATTAGTGATGTGAACACTTTATACATGATAGAATTAATATAATTAATTATTCAAACCACACAGCTGTTTTATATATATATATTTTTTGTGTATTCATTATTTTGTCTTTAGTTTCATCATACAAGTACGAAATTAAATATAATATATAAATTACGAATAATATTAATTAGGTATTTTATTAAATAATACCTATTTACTTTGACGATTTGATTGTTTTCTATCTACTTTTCTACTTTTAAGTGATATGTCAATTTGTAATATGCTGTTGAACTCTTTTTATCTCTTCTCTTCTAGCTAGGAGAAACCAATGCTACGCTTAGTTTGTGAAACAGTAAAAAAATCTCAAATCCTCTCGGCAGACCACGTTTCTTGTTTTAGACCTTCTAGGACTAAATAAATTTATCATGGGACTATATCACTTGAGGTGACCTAGCCCTAGTAATACAGTTGAGTTTCTTGCGTCGCGCCGTTTCTTCTCAGCAGTAGTCTCCTCTTGAGAAGAGCTGTCAGATTTTTGACGTGTAAAAGTGCCGTGCGGCGTTATACATCTTTTGTCTTTTTTATCATTTACATACTCGTAGAAAACATTCAAAACTCAGAAACAAAAACAAATTCAAAACTCAAAAACAAACAAACAAATATTGGCCGTACGGGGAATTGAAAATGGGACCGATGCTAGCTTCGTAGGCAGAGTCAGATCAGATCAGAGGACTTATTGTCTAACGCACTCGCAATCGCAACCGGCTTCAAAGTGGAGCAATTGTTTTCATTTTGTATGCAGACAAGCCTTCGATTTTCAAAATGAAAACGATCGTGATTGCGAGTGCGTTAGACAATAAGCCCTCCGTTATGGTGTTGTTTTTAATTCGGCCGCGATTACTGTCAAGTAAGTAAGAGCTATCAAAACGTTGACAATACGATAACAGGTCAAAGCCGATATGGTTTTTAGTTTTCACCGCCTAGAATCTCGGCCCTGGGCCTCTATTCTATTCGTTAAACAATTTTGCCTTTGACGTGTTATGGTGTTGTTTTTGAATCAGCCGCCATTACTGTCAAGTTAATAAGAGCTATCAAAACGATAAACGATAACAGGTCAAAGACGATATGGTTTGTTGTCGTAGATTAGAGGCCCTGGGCCGGTATTCTAGGCGTTAAATCCATATTGTCTTTGACCTGTTATCGTATTGTCAACGTTTTGATAGTCTTTATTTACTTGATATTCATGGTGGCCGAGTTAAAAACAATACATATATGGTTTTTACCGCCCAGAATAGAGGTCCAGGGCCTCTTATTGCAATATTAGGTTAATCTCACCTTGGTAGGTTAGGTTAGGTTAGGTTAAAATGAAAATTAGTATGTACATTTGTTGATACGAAAATCATAACACACCCCCGTCTGGTAACTTACGTCGATCCTCTACATCTTGTCTAGGGCCACCGGGAAAACATTTGACATTTGCTTAAACAATACTTAGGTACCTACTGTTTTTGGTAGTTATTTGTCTTATACCATAAGAAACCATAACAATAATAAATATTTGATGCAATACTTAACATACATAATGTTTTACCAATATAATTAAACAGTTTTAATAAAACTCAGATTTTATGTCAGAAACTCTAGAGGTATAACGACGTCGCGCCTTGCCTAGTTGTTAGTGACTCTGCTTTTGAAGCTAGCAGTCCCAGGTTCGATTTCCGGAATGAGCAAATATTTGTGTGATAAGCGCGAGTATTTGTTTCTGAGCCTTGGGTGTTTTCAATGTGTATGCATTTCGCTTGATTAAGTTTATCGTTGTCTAGTACCATAGCGTTGTTCAAGGAGTCAAGTCTTGAGCTTAGTTTGGGACTAGTTAAATTTGTCTGAGATTGTCCCCTAAAATGAAGAGGGGTTCCTAGTTCTGGTTGGTCTGTCACAGTAATAGTCTAACCTAACCTTTTTAGTCGCTATATTCCTATAAGATTATACTTATTCCCATAAGATTATACATAAGATAAAAAGAAGGTTATATAAGAAACTGTTACGTTAAATATACATCATACCTGCAGCAGTAGGTATATTAATTTTAAAGATGTTTTAGGTATATTAATTGTTTATCATACCAAATAATACTTTATACACTACAAGAATATTATGTCATATGTTTAACACCATAAGTGTATTGACCAATAATATAATATTTGTTGTCAAGTATATGGATCGATAGTCGATACGCAATGTCGGGCCAATGATGATATAATCCCAAGTTTGGCAATGGAAGTTTCAAAACCTTATTGATAATGTTGAAGCTACCTAAACTTCAATAAAGAGTTGATTCCGCACGAAAATAAGTTGGCTTGGTTAATGGGGGCAAATAGGCAGGTTGACCGGAAAGAAGACGTTCAGCTCGATCAACGCCGCGAGGATCAAGTAGCCGAGGTAGACCCCCGCGCACGTGGCGCCCACCTTCCAGTCCAGCCGGAACTTGTTCAGCGCCAGGCACCCGTACAGCGTGAACAGCGTGGACAGGAGGGAGATGGCGCTGTACGACAGCCCGCTGGAGTTTATAGCCACCTGAAACACTTGAATAATAAGCCACACACGACCACACTCGCTCACTTCTATAAGTTGGTTTGACTTGCCATCGGATACCGTCGTCCACCATGAGCTAAATATTATGAGTTATGACTACTCTCATGTTTTGGTTTTATTTAGCTAGACTTACACCTATAAAATATATAAGTTACTTTTATTTTAAATCGTAAATCATCAGAGGTCAATAATAACACAAACTAGTCCCAAATAAGCTCTACTAGGCTTGATGCACTTGCATTCGGCATTAAATTCTATAGTAAATTGAAAGTGAAACACTAATAAATGCCATTACTCCTAGAAATGTTAACGAATAAGAATAGAAAAGAAAATATGTAAGTAATAATTCAAAGTTGAGCTCGATGAAATAATTACCCAGGGGTGACCCGGAACGGATGGGTAAAAGAAAGATTTCACCAGCCAAGGCAAACCCAAGCAGAGAAGGATATCAAACGTGTTTGATCCAATGGTGTTACTGATTCCCATGGTTCCATGCCCTAAAAGCAAAGTAAATGATTTTATATTCAAATAAGAATACTAATTTACAAAAAAACGATAACGGCACCGAGTTTCCCACAAGTTAAACATATATACCCTGCATAAGTATATATAATATGTAGAGACATGGGACAGTTAAAGGAGCGCTTACACCGACGCGTAAAATACTGTGACGATGCGTAAACAAAAGAATGGGTTATAGTAATTACATGGCGCACCGTTAAGCCTCGTTGTAGTCGCTCCCTAACTCGTTCTTATTTCTAACTTGTGTTTGAAAAATCTCCACTAAGGAACGACTTTTTGGTCATTATCTGATTCTGAGTGCGGTCCTTCAAGTATTTGAACCAGTAAATACCTTGGTTTGTGACCAGTACACTGGACACGGCTTCGGGGAGGCTGGTGCCGGCCGCTAAGATCGTCAGGCCAGTAATGCTATCGGGGACATTCAGAGTGTCACCTGTGGGCAAAAACCATAGTAGTTACGTATTATAAAACCAGGTGTGACAAAGAACCTTGAGTAGTAACTCAGACCACAGCTTTGATACGTTTGTCTATGACACGTAAAGTACCTACGACAAAAGTTAAGATGGATTACCTACTGACTCTCCTATTTATAGAGGGTGTCCGGGAGATAGTGGCCAATCTTACAGGGCTGGATAGCTCAGCTCAGGAGCGTAGAAAATATGATAAATCACGTTTAGTATCTAAAAGTCGCACGGAAAACGAGATATCTCAACATAGCAGTTTTCGATTCCACGACAACAGAATTTTTCAGATTCGTTTACTGTGAAAGAAAGCTAATTAAAATTGCTTTAAGACCCTCCTAACGAAATTTATGAATAACTAGCACTATTATTATATTTTCTTAAAAAAATACCTGTTTAATGGAAATTATAAAACGATTTAACAATTGGGTTTATTGATTATAGCGGGGAAGTTATTATTAAGTTTGTCCATTATATTAAGGTGAGTACCGAAAAACGAGGTTTTACGGTATGTTATGTTTTGCATTCGTACCTATTATGGTGATGATCCAAGCGACGAGGTAGGAAACTCCTCCGATCCACAGGATGCACATCGCGAAGGTCAGCGGGTAGAGCGCGGGGCGGCGCCGGCAGTCGGGAACAGTGGCCCAGAGCAGCAGGCTGATGGGCCAAGTCAGCGTCCACAGACACTTGTATGCACCGGACGTGTGCTCGGGCCACGGCCAGATAGTGCTGTTGCTGGCTTCTAGGAACCGTCACCACATTCAGTAAGTACCAAGGTGCTAGCAGGAGTAACAACTCGATATAAAGACAGGATTCCTGAACCTAGGCATGTTGAGGTATTTCAAGATACAAATTACCTACGAAACTAATCTGATGTGCTACATACATATGTACATAGATAGGTATTCGTACCTACCCAGGCGAGAAAGAAAGGCGGCGAAAGAATGGGGTGAATGGATTTAATAAAATACTAGGCTCTTAAATATCGGTTAGAGAAGTGACCATACGCGATCACGAACGACGTAGTTGAAGGATAGAGTTACATTAACACGAATAGGTTTACCGTTCTCAGTCTGTACATAGGTAACGAAGATATATTTCTCTATTGGACTTTTTGCCGTCAAGCTATTGGTCCAATAATAAAGTACTTACCCGAATAACAAGACTCATGGCTTTTTGTCATTTCAATAGCGTCTTCTACGTCGTATCGCTGAGTCGAGCGACTAAGCTTACGAGCCGTTTTGATGGGAGTTGGTTCCGCAGAATAACTTTTTTCTATAACAACAAATGATCTAATTAAATTGGGTGGGTACGTCCGTAGCGTAGTCGACGTCAAAGTACGTTTAACTTTTTGCACCTTATTTTAAAGGAAAAAAGAAAAAAAAAGCATACATAACTATCTTTGACGTCGGAGGTAACTAAGAATCTTAGGCAAAGGCTAGACGTATAATAAATATTGTTATCCATCAATATTTATATTTATCTCATATTGTGATATATATTGTTCGTCTAGTCTGCTTTATTGATGGATGCTATATTTAATCCATGAACAGATTGTGATCCATCAGTATTTGCCAATTGACGGATAACGATATTTATTGTACGTCTAGCCTTCGCCTTACAGTACTATACGAACTCGGTGTAGTTTAGGAAAGTTATAAATTATTTAGTGGTTCTCGAGTGGGGCTTCAATTACACTTTGTTATATTGTTTCTACAGGTACCGTAGCGTAATTATATCGTGGACGTAAAGTACCTAACTCGTATATCCAGTGGATAAGCTACCATATCGTAGGTATAGATGTGCTTATTGAAGGCATAAACGGAAAATGCTTATTAGTCAAAAAAAATGGCAGTTGCTTTTGAGTAGGTATTGCCACAGAGACGTTTTATTTTTGTAAACTCTCGTCAATGGATAAAATTGTATAACAGAACTTTGGTATTTGGTACCGTAACATCGGGGTACTTTAGCCCTGGCGGGCAACTTTGGCCCGAAACAGAAAAATGATTAAACTTCCAGCCACACCGCACTTAAGGGGCTATCGATGTAGTTCGCGCTACTCATCGATAGATGATCGTATGGGGCGGTCAGTAAAATAGTTTCACGTTAAAAAAGCTGATTGGTCTATCCATCATTTTGGAGACAATTTGCTAGCACTAAACTACGCGAATTTATTATGTGCAAACTTTTTCACGAAACAAAGAAAGCAGGTAATTTTATGTGTTTGATTGTTATCATTCGTAACAAATATGTATCTGGGATCCTAATGTGATATAAATCAAAGATTTTGAAACATTTTCGTGAGAAGTATATAATAATTAAAATCACAGTATTCTTTGTTGATCGTTTTCGGATATCTTTGACCCATGGTCCAAACATTATTATTTTCTGTTTCCAAATTCCTTTTATTAGCTAAATATACTTTCTTATCATTCAGACGTGCAAAGATGCCTATAATTTATAAAAAGAAACCAGGAAGTCGTCGTTACATTGATTACACAAGCGAACAGTTTTAGCAATGTCTAAGCGATGTGAGATCTGAGACGTTGACTCAATGGGAAGCTTCGAAAAAATACAATATTCGTCACAGCACTATAAAGAATAAACTTAAGAATAGAAACTGCAACAAACCTGGCCACCGAACAATATTTATAACAGAAAAACAAGCATTTGTTGCCCATACTACAGCACTATCCAAATATGGGTTTAAACAGAAAAAAAAACTTATCGTCACATAAAATAATAACAGTAAAATAATTTTATAAGGAAATTAATACCTATTTTTTATGTTAATTATAGTAACACATGTTAACTACTCCTTATGATTAAAATGGATAAGTTCAGAAGGTTTTTCTGTTTGTTTTGGAAAAGTTTTAATAAAAAAGAGCCATGTTTGATAGATTTATTACTTTGGGATGTTTTTTTTGAAGTTTTTTAGTCTAATTGAAACAAATTGATCAAGATACTATTTCTTTCTTTGACTTGTGTAATCGATATCAGCAGGTTTCTTTGTGCTTTCATTGCAAACCGTTACGTTTTACTACATGAAAAATCGAGAGCCAAAGAAACGCGCTTCAAAGTGCAACTTTAAACCAAACTTAGCAAAAAAAAAAAAAAAACTTGCTGTTTGTTTTCTTAAGTTTTGCGTGTGTGCATGAGTTGAATATATCCACAACTAAACACCTATGCCTATAAAAGAGTCATAATGCTATTTAAATAGAAGTACTCAAACGAGAAGTAAAAACTATCATGATTTTGGGACAAAGTACCCCGATGTTACGGTACCTATTGTACTGTAAGTACTTGGTTTATCTATCGCTATCGTAATACGTTGCATCACACCGCGCTACATTGTAGCCTTTACAAACAAACAAACAGAGATTGTTTGTAAAGATTTATTAACAATCTCGGCAAATATTGTGTCAGTCATTTCGTTTAGACAGCAATATAGGTACGTGATAGGTACGCGTGTTGTGTTGATTCTCGATGTAACAGCTCTATCTCCTAGATCACATCACATCTTACTCAAACGGTATAAGTCAACTACAATGTATGCATGCTTAGTAATATATTATAACTACTATAATTTTATCACGCTACTCTTCTTTTGACACCACGTATAAGTTTTCCATTTTACTAGATAATAAATTCGAGATTTTTGATTAATTTGCTATATACATACTTAACAAATACAGATCTCGAACCTCGATGGTTAAACCATTTATTTTCTACTGGCGTGCTATAAACCGCTAGTATTGATACCACCTATAGCGTAACCGAAGCGTGAAAACAATTGTATAATGAGCGTTGCCATGGTAATAACAGTTCTATAATAATTAAAATAGCAGGTACCTTTTGTAACTATGGTTACAGTCATTACCGATATCAGTCTGGCGTTAAGTGAACACTTCACATCCTAATTTGTATAATAAACCGTTAAAATATTTTTTGTACTCATCGATTATAATCTGTGTATTAAGATTTCATTGATAATACTGCAACGTCACTCTTTTCATCGTTGTATAGTCTTGTTACTTCTGAAACAACCGAAATAACTATTTCGATACGATCTAGACAACCGAAAAAAATTTGAAAATGGAACTTCGTATTTCATATTTGTGCCCTTGTTTAAGGAGACTCGATCCGATACAAAATTCCCAATCTATGGCGTTTCGGAACGTAGCAGCGTCGCGTCATCTGTCAAAAATCTAATTAAACTTGCTGCTGTATGAATAGATAAAAAAAAAATGGCGCTTTGTGATTGGGCAGTATTTAGCCAATCACAGCACAGTACTGCAACATTACGGACGCCGGTGGTGTGATAGTACTTACGATATTTAGTTTTCTTATACATATTATTATTAATGACTTAAATTATTAATTTTTATGAACTCGTACAAAAAGTATTGTTCACAATAGTGTCATAATCAAGCTTTTTAATCTCGTACCTTACTTAGGCCACTCAGCATTAATACCAATTAAAATTACGTATATTAAAAACAAAATTAATTTTTGGTTTAATTTATCTATAAATTTGCCATAGTTTTATTTTTTAATTTTTAATGTAATTTATAATGTAATTGTTTTAATCTATAATGAAATATACTACATATTATTATTATATTTGAAATTTATCTTGTTGTAATACTATTTACTTACCCAAAAATAATAATTGTTAAACCAAGATTTTTTTTATTACGTGTTTAAAATTACATATTTATTAAATTACTGAGTCAGATATAATTTGAAACTGTATTTCTAACCGCCATACTCGGAGACATTTTAAAAGATAAAATTCGAGAACTCTCTTATTCTTTTCTTTTATTGCACAAGAGTTAAAGTGTGCTTGAAATATGCTCTGTCCTTATCCGTAATTTTGACATTTAAATTGGACTGAAAGGGATTATTAAAACTATAAAAATAGGTTTATCGTACGTTTATGAATAAGGGGGTAAGAGATTTGGCAAATCTTTGAAGCCATGTTGATGATGATTGATGATCGATGATGGAAACCCAGGCCGTATTAATGAACTGTTAAGTCCTACCAAGTTGCGGCAGCCAAAAGGAAATTTCTGACACGTGATTGATATAATTTAACAGTAATTTCAATACTCGGTTACCATTATTGCTGTGATCGATAGGAAACTTGTCTCTAGAACAATAAGTATTAAAGTTACCTTTACTCAGAAGAGGTGTTACTTCAGTGTACATCGGTGGTTTATTGAAGTAGCAGCACCCGCTTCTCACGAAGGATCCTAAGCGTCCGTTGAACACCATGGCTGTGGAAAACACGTCTTTAAATTGCAAATGAGATCATTTATAAATCATCAAATCCTTTAAGGTGCTATAAATATGCAATTACATGATCTAATATAGCCCTCACCTAATATGTATAGTGTATACATGAGCACCAGCAGCAACGCCTCGTGCCACATGACCACGTCGTCGAGCAGCGTCAGGATCAGCGCCACCACGGCCACGGCGTACATCAGGCAGTCGCGCGACACCGCCCACCAGTCCAGCTCGATAGCCTGCGATATCATCGGGCATTTACAACCACTAGCGTATATTTGGAGATAGATAGTCTCTTGCTAACGCTCAATTCGTAAAAAGTATAAATAAAATAAAAATCAAAATAAAAATCAAAAAACCGCCTTCAGAAACGCAAAAAATAACTTCTTTTAAAATGATAGGTTAAGTTAGTCCAACTGAAATCGGCTTTTTGTTTGGTTGAAAATATTGTGAGTCGCCGACTTCAATTGAGCTGTTATTTGTTTATTAAAACATTTATTTTATTTTATACTTTTTAGTGATCATAGCTTATGTAGTCCCACTTCTTCGTTGATATTAAACTTTAAGACATTCCAAGCTCGCCGCAAGCAACGCCGCGGGAAAGTCATAGTCATATTTAAACGATTAAATGTTGTTCGTCGTAGTCGCTCAACTATCTTAATCGAGATATCTTATCGCGACGACCCTTGAAATAGGTACCGTTGAGGAGTTCCGGTGGCCATTTGTGGTCTTCATCATCAGTTCCACTTCACCAAATGATACTAAATAAATTCTAATGCTACACTTGTTACTAAAAATACTAAAATCGCTATATGTTTGCCTACAATATTTGAGGAGTTCCCTTAATTTCTCACTGATCCCGAAGAATACTTTATCAAACCAAAAAAATGATTTTTGAAATCAGTCCTTATTCTTCAACTGTCATGTAGCTGAGTAAAGTTATGACGGGGCACATAATAGGTTTCAACTGGCTGAAGTAATTTGTATCACCAATATCTTTTTTTGAACCAGTTATAATGCGTCCAGTCGTGGTCGTGCCCGATAAATCCAAATAAATTAAAATTTGTAATCGCTGTACAAGATTCACCATCAGGTGGCATATGTGCTCTCTTGCACTGTCCATGAAAAAAAAGAGTCTACCATTACTAACGGCTGAGTAGAATTCTTTCCTAAGGATTGAAATGTTTTTTCCCGCTATTTACTTATGCAGGTCCTTGTAGCTAGCGGTGCAATACAAACTATACATCGGGAATTGGCTAAATGGGTGTAGTGAAATATGTTACCTTCCCTGCGATGAGCCCGCAGCAGGCGGGCACGGCCAGCACGTTGAAGACTGCGGAGCCGACCACGGCGCCGACGCCCAGGTCACCCTGCGTCACGAACGTGCCCACGCAGTTCACGAACAGCTCCGGACTCGAGCTGGCCGCCGCCATGAACGTCGCGCCAGCTATGTCTTCCGCCATCTTCAAGCCTGCAACTCCTCTTTCACTTTGAAGACCAGCCAAGCCTGCTGATACTGTGATACTGGGGCCACAACTGCGGGATTTAGCAACGGCTCGTGTTGGCGTCTCACAGTATAGTTACTCTGTATAGTGTCGAGTACTCAAGTAGTGTCGAGTATCCGAGTATATAAATTCAAGCCATGAAAGCTTCTGCCAGTAAAGGACCTTTACGTTAATTTCTATGATGTACGTGTCAACGTATATATGGCTCTCTCTTTCTGTAAATACCTACAAGTAGTTACGTTACAACGTAATCAATACCGAATTGCATAACGCAAAAGAAATATGAAGTCATTGTTCAACAGTTCAACGAGTCTGCCAACTTTGTGAACTTAGCTGATACTATAGTTTTTTGCGCAAATGTAGCTTCTTTGTCTATACGACTTGCACAAGAGGTATGGTAGCTGAGATAGGTACTCACGTTCGCATATGATCTCGATGGCGGGCACAAAGTATTGTTCGCACACTACTCCCAGCAGGAGAAAGCAGTATATGGCCAGAACACAATGTATTACTACATAACCCTGCAACACAGTAACAACTATTTATTGAAGGAGTGATAAACGGCCTAGATTCACACATAGTAGACATGCTCGTAGGTCGTAGTTAATTCATAGCCAACCGCTACTTAAGCAAATAATTAAAACTGTTAAGTAATCAGATTTCTACGAAACTTATACGTAGTTTTCATTTTGTACAGGTGTCTCTAAAACTAACAATTAAAAATTAATTAACAAATAAGAATTGTCTTCAAAACCCACTAAAAGCGTAAAATAATAACTGGTTTGCTCGCACTAGCCAGTTTGGTAGCTACGTCTGAATATATAAGGAAGTCAGTGGCAGAGTCTGGTTACTCGCACATTGCTAATAGTTTTCATAAGTAATTCTTTAGCCATTAAAACAACGACTTGGGGTATAAATAAAAACCACAAGATTTTTTAAAGTACCATGACAACCATGTTTTTATCACGGTTGAAATTATCCTTTAACCTGGGATGTTTTCGATTTTTCGTTGGTTTTAGGGCCGCAAACCTTATAAAAGTAGGTATCTTTGTTTTGTTATAGGAATACACACACATATTAAAAAAACTGTGTAAAATTAATGTATCTGTTTCAGGAGAAGTTTTAATTATTTTTAACATACTTATTACTGTGCAATATAGAGACAGTGGTAAAAATAGTAGATTGTTCAACAAGAGACTAAAACAAGCCATAATGACACGAGATGTTTAGCCACGCGAGCGAGGCTGCGAGCGAGAGTGGCTATAGTTCGAGTGTCATTATTGTTGTTTAGTCCCGCGTTAAACACTCTACTTTTCACTTTGAATGCGAGGAAAAAAACGACGTTTCAATATTTAGCTAATTAATTATGTAACAAAGTTTCTGACTAATTTGTTTCGCGGTTGTTAGACTTGTTCGTTTTTTGTAAAGTGACACTTTACAAAGTGACACAAATGCTTGCATATTTAGCCAACAGATTAAACTTGAAAACTATTTGGATCATGCCTAATAAAATAAAACTATCCTTAATATATTTAAATAGATTCATATTCGTATTCAATAATCGTGTTTCACGAAATTTAATCATTATTTTGTAAATATTTTTGCGCAGTTTTCATTTTGAGGTTATTTCTACAGCCTAAAAATGCTCCATACACAATCACTGAAAATGGCGATAATCTTCCATTCACAAACACCTGTTTAGGGGTTTCCAAAGTAAATTAAAAAAAAATACTTTATTCCCTAGAGATTAATAAGGAGTTTTAGTCCCGATGTGCAGAGACTAAAGTAACATTTTAAGAGCATGAGAAGCGAAAAAATCTTTAAAGATAACAAAAAGGTTTTTTTTACATTTGCTGCCAAAACTACGAAAATTATTTGAAAATGTACACGGTATTAGCATTTAAAATTCTCATAATTTTTCTACCCCTATTACCGGAAGTCCGAAAATGTTTGTCGTAAATTTTACCACTAGACTCTGTTATTAACGATCGTAACTCCTAAATATTCCTAATTCATAATGTCAGTCAGTATACATAAATCTCTCTTATACCTACTAGGTACACTCATCAAAAATGTCCAAGTATCAAAAATATGGATACATTATTTTGACATTTTTAAATCTATCGCAACGCAGTAAATTGCAAAATAGCTATCGAAATAATGCAGGGATGTGTGTACTATTTAGTTACAGTTTGTTATTTAGCATCATATGTATTTTTATTAAGGATGTTTGTTATTAATGTTATCATTTATGAACTTGAACATCATAAACATTAATGCAACGAAAAATTGTCGACTGAAGTGAAGTTGTTGATTGTACTATGGTCAGGTTAACGCTTGCAGCGAGCGCGTAAGAAGATGTGTCGGGCAGAACACGGATGGGTTGGGTTGGGTTTGAAGAAGCCTTCGCTACGCTTCTGCCCGAGCATTCGATGCTAGTTATTTTTTTGTAACAGCCCCATGGCCCTAGACAAGATGCATTCTGCGAAAACGTTATCATCGTTATAGATCATGTATAGGACTGACGTAAGTTGCTGGACGGTCGCGTACACTTTAGCAGTTTTCGGGAACCGTTTACGTCAATGTTAGGCATCTTGTTTAAAGGTATAGATAGACCTTCTTTTTCTCTTTATATTATACTTCCCAATAATTAGGTTTAAACTAATCGAGTACTTAACGATATATATAAGATATATAATTAAACAAAATATTTATGAATGAAATTTTTATTAAAAATACGAGTAGCAATAATGTACAAATATAAGCAATGCAATAATTAAACCAAATTTTCTAAACACAGTACGAGCACCGATGGTAGCCTACCGTTTTGTTGTCCGATTCATCTCGGTACAAAACGGTAGAGGGAAAAACATACGTGAGCCAATTTTAGAAGCTTTTAAAATTAGCTGTAACCTGGGGCGGGGCTATTTTGCCTAAGAGGTAATTGTAACTACTACTTAATACGTATTCTACTTTTTAAATTACCTCAGGAAAAATAGCCACGCCTGGCGCCTGAGCTTACTGGTTCCTACGTACATGTTGTCTTTGTGCCCGGGTGAAGCCGTCGGGGGGGAACTCCAGGATGGCTGCAGACGTGCAGTTCGGCTTGTCCGCCACGGCCAGCAGGCGCCGGGACGTGAAGCCGCCGGGACCTGCGTGCAGTTAACCTATTCTTAGCAACAAGGCACAGCTCCTTGCCATCGATGCCATCGACGCGGTAAGTCTTCCAAATCTAAGATAACTGCAGGGACAGATTCGCGTTACAACGCGTCGGCCGTTTATAATATTTCCATACATTTAGTCGGTTTTCGAAAATCGATAACTTTTGCGTTTTACAACTAGTCTAGCCTCCTGAGATGCAAATATCTTCACTGGCGTGCGATGGTGCGATGCACACAGATTTTTACTTCGCCGAAGCAGGGAAAATACCATCACGGGTAGCACAAGTTGTATTTTCTCGCTTGTCGCTCAGTGCGTTCCAATCGTTACTGACTGAAAGGAAGATCCGAGCAACAACCAAGTCGCGGGCAACTTGAGCTAGACATGCTGGTGCCATTTCAGAAATACAATCCTATCGACATTGTGTAGTGTACACTATTTAACTTAAAGGGGGACATCGGTACCTATGGGTAGTTAAGAGAAAAATGGAAAATCGAGGATATTAATTACTCGTTTCCACCTCGAAAGTTAAAAATAAAACGGGTGAGATACAGTGCCAAATCCATCCAAATATGTCAGAGGGAAACGGACAAACTTTTGTACAGGAAGTCCGCTTCACCCCCAGAACCAAGAAATGAAAACAAACAATAATAATGTTTTTTTGACAAGATGCCTATCTAGGTACTTCTTCTCTTTACTTGCTTTCTTGCATATGTGTGTATACAGAAATGATAAATTGTCAAGATATGCGCGATCAATTTGTTTTTAAACAAAGAAACAAAACTTAAACTAACTTAAATAAGTCAGAAATAAAGATGTACACACTTGATATTTCGGTTATTTCAATACAAAACCTTTGTAAAACTGACATGAGTTGGTATAGAGTCGCTCTCACCTGAGGCCGCCTCGCCCGCCGCACCTGCCGGCGTCGTGCCCATAACATCGCGCGCCAAAAAGTAACACAACGGAATGCCTAAGAACAAACTCACTCTTAATACGAATGCGACTCTAGTCTTACACTGCTTAGTCCTTAACAACATTTTTGCCATTTGTCACAAATTTAACAATGACTAGAATCTAGGAACAGAAAATGTAATAAATTATAAATTATTTAGCTATAATTTTAATCGTTTGTCAAATAAAGAATTCAAATAGTTTGCTGCGTTTACAGCGCACCAGCATTTGAAAGAGTGGGGGGAAGTATAAATTAATTGAGACGTGTGATTGTCGCGGGTGACGGGGTATCACTGAGGGCTCTTTAACCCAAGAGGATAAGTGTAGTTATCGATACTATTATTATTATTAAGACCAAGATTCACGCTATGGTATCACCTTATCGATTGAAATGTAAATATACCTAATAGATCCTATTTCAAACAGGTAGCGGAGCAGAAATATTTTTATTTTATTAATTTTCCACACTACTCCATCTGCGTAGAACTTGTGTGTATGTATGTATAAACTTTATGGTACAAACAAGAGAAATTCGAATACAATATTTACAGAATTGAAATGTACAAAGCCGAACTTATTTTAAGGGATTCTTCCAGCTAACCTTTGGGTGATTGAGGAAAATAAGAAAAGTAGAATGTGGTAGACATTAGTATAAAACAAAGTTTACAGAAACTGCGTCAACTAAGGAAATTTCCCCTCTCCGTTAGACCTAATACTAACAAATACATATATAAAAGTAATAATAATAAATATCAAAATAATTAAATACACAAACTTACATATACATAATACACATATACTCTTTGAGGGAAACTCTTGGGAGTCAGTGTTCATGAGTGCCAATGTATCCTCCTGGCTAAAATCTAACCTTCTCACTTTAAATGTAAACAGAACTAACTACCTATGCTTTACTAAGTACAATAGCACCCAACCACAGATTAACTTAAACCTCAAAATACACACACCTGTGCACGCACTGATCGTCTTCTATGTAACTGTAAGGACATTGAGAGGGGTTAGTTCCACTAAATACCTTGGTGTCATACTAGACCAGTTTCTATCTTGGCACCCGCATACTGAGTTTGTAAATGGTAAAATCAGAAAACTTGTATCTTTATAATTCTTAGACAGATTGCTAACAAGACACTTCTTAATCAACTTTATGTAACTTTAGCGGAATCCATTATGACCTACACCTACTGCATCACCGTCTGGGGTGGTGCAACTAAATCCAAATTTTTGGAGGTTGAAATAAGGCAACTATGTCTGCTGAAGGTAATGTACTTGAGGCCGTACATGTTTCCCACAAATGAACTGTACCAGACTAGTGACCAATCATCAATGCGAAAACTGTATATCCTCCTTACATTACTAAAATTACATAAAACATTAAAATTTAATCCTACGATGCTCACTTGAAGACGTAAACTCATTGTTGCCTCACATTCAACATATAAATCTTTGTTTGCTAAAAGGCAGTATAATACACAATCTGCATACCTTTATATTAAAATAAAGGTCAAAATTAACATTTACCATAAAATCAAATCTATAATGTCAAACATAACATTGTTTGATACGTTTCAAGATGTTCTGATCAGATAAAAAAATATAAACTAGATTAAAGTAAATAACATATCCGAGTCCGTTCTGCCGTAAATCATTTTCTGGATATAATAGTTAAAACAAATTACAAGCAAGATTTTATGGGCTTACCCCCCACACCCCCCTGCGCGCTCCGCCTTTCACCGCCAATAGCCACGTTAGTTTGGTTATAGCCTATAGCTAGTGATGATTAGAGATTTCGAAGGTTACAGTAAATAAATCTTATGCCATTTAAAGCTTATGGCTAACAATTATTATACTAAAGTAATGTCATAGAATTTAAAAGTATAGCAAAAAAAATAGAGCATCTAAAACTTATAGTAGGTAAGTAAGTGAAGATGAACGAACTATTATAGCATTTGAAAGTATAGCATGTGATTGATTATAGCAAATGAATTTAGAGAAAAGTGTAATTGAAGCCATTTTATAGTAACTAACGGGATAACATTGTTTTTGTGTACTGAGCATGTCTGACATGCTCAATCTTGCCCGCTTTTTTAACTTTGTATCCATCTAAAAGCCGTTTAAGCCTTAAATTGCGTTTTTATTGTCCTAACTAAATATTTTTGATAACGGCTATTGAAACTTACTGTTATCTTATTTGTTTGTAGTCTAAAAGAAGTAGGATAGAAAGTAAAAATAATCATAGTTAAGTATAATTTAGGCAATTAGAGACAAATAAAATTAAATAATTAAGTAGGTACAGCAGCAATCTTTATTGTCAGATCTTTCTTAAATTATCTTTATGAGTATATAATATTAAATTCTTGGTAATTATCTTCTTTGTCGAGGAAACGACCGTGTTGTTGAAAATACTGTGTAAGATTATATATACATAACTCGATTACGACGGCAGGAAGTCTTCCTGGGACCCAATTATCGTGAATTCGAGATGATTTTTCATTCGAGATATGTCAAAAAAATGTACGCAGTTGACAGTGCATATCGCATGAAAAATCATCTCGAAGTTACGAGAATAGGGTCCCTGAGGGGTTATTGTCTGACGCACTCGCAATCGCAACCGGCTTCAAAGTGGAGCAATTGTTTTCATTTTGTATGCAGACAAGCATTCGATTTTTAGAATGAAAACGATCGTGATTGCGAGTGCGTTAGACAATAAACCCTCTGATTCCGAATATGTTCTAACTCAATTCCACAAACAATGTTAGTTGTGCACTTTTTCGTTACGACGGCAGATTACATGTACTTAGTCTTTTTAAGTAACCTCTTATTTCAATGCCATTTTTGCATGGATCACTGTATAAAGTTCACGTTTAAAACCCACCCTGGTGCAGAGATTAGAACCGAGATTTGTGAGGTATTCTTCCGGCGTCTGGAACCGCTGACCATGCATCTTATCGTTGATTTTGGGGTTGTGAAAAAGTCATTGGGGCTTAAGTCGGGGTATATGGAAGACCGACAATTCCATTTTCAGTAGCGACTAACGACTTTAAAAAAACAATTGAAACCGAAACATTGTTTTTTAGGGTTCCGTACCAAATTGGTAAAAAAGGAACGCTTATGGTGAGACTTCGGTGTCTGTCTGTATGTCACAACAGTTTTTCTCTGAAACTATAGAAGCTATCAACTTGAAAGGCATACCTAGTTGTACAACTTGCATGCCCGCATCTGTTTTTAGTAAAAACATTATGAAATTATTTATCTAAATATTTGAAAAGGAGTAGAATGGGGGTTGAAAAATGAAATTTTTTTGATTATAGCAAACGAGGTGTCAATGAAAGGGCTCAATCTGCAAATTTCAAAAGTATTTTTTTATTATTTTCCGTGACGTACCTACTGATTAATAGCCAAAAAATTACAAAAGTGACCGCTCCCCCCGCCTCCTTATCTCCGAAGTTAATGGACCAACAAATCTGAAAAAATCCTGATTTAAAGATAATTATTTATATTTTACGCGAAAACATAATGAAGTTGTCAATTATTACAGTTTTGGGGGAAATATCAAAGAACTTTAAAAATCTGCTTTAAACTTTAGGCTAGTTAAAATGCACCTTATTGTGTAGAACATAAAGTTCAAATGAGTATATTCTTTTGCGTTTTCTAACCATATTATCTTAAATACGGAACCCTCGGTGCGTTTTTTTCTATGTGGCCAGTTTGTTATGATAATGAAACTTTTTAGAGATTATAAAAAGGTATAATGTGTCAAAAAAAAGTTCGTACGTATTAGATTCCCGAAACTTACAGTGCAGCCCGCTCGAAGCCTTGACTAAGATTTTGAAAGATTTTGTTGCACCTCTATTCTAAGCGGTAAAATCTAAATCGTATTTGATCTGTTACGGAATTGATTTTAATTCGGCCGCCATTCTGTTAAGTAAATAAAAGCTATCAAAACGTTGACAACACGCGACAACAGGTCAAAGACTAGGTACTTATAATAGTTTTTACCGCCTAGAATACCGGCGTATTGTCTAACGCACTCGAAATCACGATCCTTTTCATTTTGAAAATTGAAGTCTTTTGTCTGCATACAAAATGAAAACAATTGCTCCATTTCGAAGCCGGTTGCGATTGCGAGTGCGTTAGACAATCAGCCCTCTGGTCCTCTACTCTACGACGGCAAACAATATTGTTTTTGACCTGTTATCGTATTGTCAACGTTTTGATAGCTCTTATTTACTTGACACTAATAGCGGCCGAGTTAAAAAACAATTCCATAACAGATCAAATACGATTTGAATTTTACCGCGTAGTGTAGAGGCTGAGCATCTATAGGTACCACTTTGTACTTACATCGTAATTGTAATGTTAATTATATGGTAGCTATTATTCCATGAACCTTTTAAGAAAATTAACCATATAATTACGACTATACTAAGCAAGATGGACTGTAAATAATCAGTCATAAATAATCGTAAATCTGTAAATAATCGTTTCGCCAAACAAACCAAGCCCCAAACTGCGAAACTTAACCTGAATATTAATCTGAATGATCTTGTACTGATTATCGTGTTACCAACGACTTAAACAAGTTTTCATGTTTTAGGCCGGAATCCGGATCAATCATATCAAAAGTTAAGTGGTCAGTAAACAGAATTATCGGTTACATGAAAAATTCCATTAAAAACATTGTAGCTAATCTGTAGATTAAACTCCTTAAGTAGGCAGGGAACTTTCCGCTGATTGAAAAGTTTACACATCATGAACAACCAATACTAGGCACGCACAGCGGGTGTACACTGCGCAGCTGTAAATAAATGCGTAACAATTATAATGAAGAAAAATCCAGTAGCCAAATTGATAACGTCTGTCGTTTTAGAAATAAAACAAAAGTGGCAGGGTATTTCTGGTCGAGCCGAGCGTACGGTTAAATGATTATGCCTAAACCCATGGTTATCTATATATATAAGAGGCAAAACTGACTGACTTATATATCAACGCACAGCCGAAACTACTGTACCTAGAAACTTGAAATTTGGTACAGGGGTTCCTTTCATGATATAAGTGAGCACTAAGAAAGGATTTTCCGAAAATCGACCCCCAAAGGGAAGAAATGGGGGGAGTAGCGGGAAACTAATTCTACGCGTACGAAGTCGCGGGCGTCCTCTAGTGAGATAATAAAGAGCCCTTTATTTACATGCACAGGAAGAACCGTTTTTTTTTCAATTTGTTGTGCTATTTGCCTTAGTTTGCGGTACCAATATCTACAGTTTTTGACATCCATACGAACATATATTTTGACAACAGTTAATATGCATCCTAATTAACATAAAAACATGAGTATTGTAACATAAGTTGTACTTATTTTTCATACAACTAATTCGCCACGCAATGTAAATCAAAAATAGCTCAATTATTCCTCAATTAACTTGCTATTAACTTAGACTTAATGTTATACATTGCTGTTCGATGGAACCTTTAAAAATGCTATTAACTCAATTCCTTCTTTAAACGGTTCACAACACTTAAAGCTATCGTTACTTAAAATTTATGTTCTTATGGATGTCACACTGTATATGTGTAAGTACAAAATGATATCTTTGTGACTTTATTAGTTTCTGAGAAAACAGACACAAAGAGATAGACAGATGTACTATCAGCCCAATGAAACCCTGACCCAACATACAACGGTGTCACAGTGACATTATAATAGTTATTTATGTAACTGGTACATAATGAAGCCTCTTAAGGTACGAGAGGCGAGGTTAGAGCGCGAGCTTGCGAGCGCTCTAATTACAGGCACGAGTACCTTAAGAGCTAATTATGAACCGTTGCATACATAACTTTTTCTACAAGCTTAAAATGATAATGATAAAAATAAACAATCGCTAACTTTTCTCGTATACTTTACTCGATTTTTCTGCCAACAAATTACTTGTCATCAAAGACATTTTCACTATTCCGATGCGCGTTAATAGTTTGTGAATTTTATTGACAAATGTTAACAAATTTCATGCGAATTTTAATAGATACTAAAAACAGTTCTATCAAATTATCATAAACAAGTTGGAATGCGAAACGAAACGCCATTTTGTTGATATCCATATTGAACGTAACCATGGTAACCAAATAACAAATCGATGGATATTAACCATCTATTTTTAGTAATTGAATAAAAATGTTATTTTAAACACATAATTACTCAAAAAATTAATGTTGTTTTTAATATACGTAATTGTAATTGGTGTTAAATGTTTTTAACGGTGTATTAAACAAATTATTACGATGTCAAGTGTTAACTAAACGCCAAGACTGATATCCGGAATGACCGTTACCATGGTAATAACAATGCTATAATAAATTATAGAACTGTTATTACCATGGCAACGCTCATTATAGAATTGTTTTTACTCTTCGGTTACGCTATAGATGGTATTCTGACACCATTAACGATATCAATATTAGCGGTTTATAGTACGCGAGTAGAAAAAACAATTTGTTAGACACTTCTTACGACTTGAATCATAACGTCATTGAGACACAGTTCTATGGTGGGTCAGGGTTCCGTTGGGCTGATAGTGCATGGTGAAACTATCAGGGTTCCTAATCTTCTATATATATCTATATATATAAAAGGCAAAACTGACTGACTTATATATCAACGCACAGCCGAAACTACTGTACCTAGAAACTTGAAATTTGGTACAGGGGTTCGTTTCATGATGTAAGTGAGCACTAAGAAAGGATTTTCCGAAAATCGACCCCCAACCGGAAGAAATGGGGGGAGTAGCGGGAAACTAATTCTACGCGTACGAAGTCGCGGGCGTCCTCTAGTTTAACTATAGAACCCTAAAAAAATACTATTTTGTTCTGGTAACTAGGTGGGATCTGAGACACAAAACATTTGAATTCTTAAGACTACAAACTCAATCTGCAATACTAAGGGTGATATTAATAAACTGACCTTGACTCTAATGCCCGTTTTGAGATGCGTCGATGGCTTAAAGGACTTAGAATCCAGGCCATAAACATTAAAAAAAAAGATGCATCGAAAATGACAGTTTTGTATGACATGACGTTTATTTTGACATATCTTGTGATTAAAGGATAAGTTGGTGGTAGTGGTAGCGATCCGGGCGGTCCTACCACCCCTACAGCGATACGACATCTTGTGGCTGACTATAGGCTAGTGGTACCGTTCGACGCCCTATGTCGTGGTTAGAATTTGTGCTTAATTTTAATGTAATTTAAATTTAAATCATCAAACAATTCAGCCTATAATGGGTTAAAACTTCAAAACAGATAGTGTTTTATTATGTATATTATTAGTTCTCTAGAATGATTGCATTTGCCATAAGAATTTTGCTTATGGACTATGGTTAGATATTCTAAATATATGTGTATCTGCTCTTTAGGTGAATACAAACAAACAAGGTGTAACCACACCTAATTCGCTGAACAATAGAGAAATGGATTATTTGCGCAAATACTTATTATTGTTGATATTTGTTCTGCCGGTAGACGTGTGATAAGTGATAAAAGCAGCATTGTTCGTTCATATTTACTCAATTGCTAGAATCCTAAATCAAGTCAATACGGGATGTCAGTAGACGTAGTAAAGTTAAGACAGGTAAGCAGGGGTTACACGTTTACCGGGTATGGCAGGAAACCATCGCAGCGGCTTTAAATTTCAACCGGTCGTTTTTTAATGATTTCTTAAAATTCTCACGCCTATGATATCAAATACGACTGCACGGAAATGACCACGTAAGTTAATTTTAAAATGACTAATGATGAGTGAGATTCTAGAATCGACCCCCTGGTCAAGGCTCACATGCTGACCAGAGGCTCTACTTTGAAATCCGTAATTCGAACTTCGTCTATCCCTTTTACTCTCGACGCGTCACTTAATTGGCAGGAGAGTGACGGGGCGATCCGAAGTTCGAATTACTGATTTCAAAGTAGAGCCCCAGGGCCACTCGATATCAGGCTACAGGGTAGTGATTCTTTCAAAAACAAAGGTGAGCGAACGCAGGAGTGAATGTCCAAGCGGCGAGTTTAAGTAGTCCCGTCAAAGCGAACAAAACACATTTCAGCGCGTGTATTCAATTTGTCAGCATGGCTTCTCGAACGTATAAGGCTGCCTAATTGAGAATGCACGCGCTAAAATGTGTTTTGCTCGCTCTGACGGGACTAGGTACTTAAACTCGCCGCTTGGACATTCACTCCAGCATTCGCTCACCTTTGCTTTTAGGAACATCAGGAACATCTCTAACTCCGTTTTTAGGGTTCCCTAGTCAAACTAGGAACATATTCAGATTCAGATATTTATTGGTAAAAACACATTTTTACAAGTACATTTTTTATGTTCGTAATAATTCTAACAACCGTTATTGTGTAATTAAGTAATTATGAATATTTTTTGTATCTAGTCATTGTTAATTCATTGTTTTAAATGTCAACATAAGTATAGGTAAGTACATTAAATAATTACAGTTAGTACAGTACTTGTTGACTATTAGTAGTTTTCACTTCTGCTGGTTTAAAAATGTTACTTTAGTCTCTGCATATCGGGACTAAAGCTCCTTATTAATCTCTAGGGATTAAAGTACTTTATTTTAATTTACTTTGGAAACCCCTAAACAACCGATCACGGTGTTTGTGAATGGAGGATTATCGCCATTTTCAGTGAGTGAGGGCGTGGAAATAACCTCAAAATGACATACATATATAAAAAATCATGCCTTCATTCCCAGAGTGGGATAGGCAGAGCTACAGAATAACCAACTCTAAAAATTTGTTGTTGATTCTGTAACCTCATTTTGCACAATTAGGCAAAGATACCAGAGTGTATTAGTGACAGGTTGCAAGCCCATCACCTAACAGTACTACAAGCCTTTATTCCCTTTGTCGCCTCTTACGATATTCACGGGAAGACATGAAGTGGAACTATTCTAACCTGAGGGCTTATTGTCTAACGCACTCGCAATCGCAACCGGCTTCAAAGTGGAACAATTGTTTTCCTTTTGTATGCAGACAAGCCTTCGATTTTCAAAATGAAAACGATCGTGATTGCGAGTGTGTTAGACAATAAGCCCTCTGGCAACCACTAATAATTAGGCCATTTCCAATATATTATTATAAACTTTCATGATACCATTTTCATAGGAAAATCAAAAAGAACATACTTGTACGTAAGTACATACATGTTAAAATTATATAATTCTAACTGAAACGTGGGAAATAGGTAAACTAAACTATTAAAAAAAACCCGACTGCAATAAAAATATCACAGAAAAGCGAAAAAAAACGCCGTTCCAATCTTTGTTCCGAACCGTACGTGTAAATGCAACTATAATAGTAAAATAGTAAAAAATATATGGTTCGGAACGAAGATTGGAACGGTGCGTTGCGTTCCCGCGATTTGAACTTTACGTGTAAAGGCCGCTAATATCATCATACATAGCTCCGCGATGTGATCCAATTAATGTATGACGAGACTTTGAAGGGCAGATAACGTGATGTGTGGAGGCAGGCCGCAAATAGTACGAGTATAGTATAATTCAATAACAATAACAGAAGATGCCAAAAAATTCCACTTTTGCTTATTCTTATGCAAATACTCTGATTCTTCTGCCACACCAAAAATAATACACAAGTACGAGATCTTAAGCAAACGAGATATTTTTTATTACATTCAAAACGTCCATGTATAAATAATATCCTTACATTATGTTGATATTTTGCTGTCCTGCGTTGCAATACATTGTAAACTGTCGAAATAATGTAAGGATATTTTTTATCCCTGGATATTTTGGATGGGTGTACAAAACATTGCTTTTCGAACTGCGGTATCTGTCTATAGTTTTTGAGAATGATCATTTTAGGGTTCCGTTACTTAAACTTAAAACGGGTATTTTTTAGCAACTTACGTCTGTTATATTTATTGTTATTGGATAATGCTCGTGCTATTAGCGGCATGCCTCCGTGAAAGATCACGTTATCCGCTCTTCAAGTCAAATTGGTTGACTCTTACTAAGTCTACATAATCTACATCGTCATACATAAATGGGCAGGTTTTCTCATCTAATCGTGTCATACTGTCAGGCATAAAATTGAAGTTCCGATTTTTACAGTCCATGAACAACTTTCATCATAATTAGTTTCGGTTATAATGCTGGAGTGGTTGTTAATGTTGCAGTTCAGATTTTTGCTCGTCATATTTCTCGCAAGTCATAAAAATACATATATCCATAACTTATAACGTAAGAATGTACCTTCGTACTGTTAAAGGAAGTATTTGACTTGTCACAGCAGTTATAAAGGTTTAAAGTTGTTGAACATAGAAGTAAAACACGTAAAATTTAAATGCCATAAAAAAGTGCCTAACATAACGTTAGCAAGTTTGATGAAATTGAAGTAAAAATTCTGTGGGCATAAATATTTATAATAAAAAAACCGGGCAATGTATGTCGGACTATGCTCACATAGTCCGAACATTGCCCGGTTTTTATATAAAAACATATTGTAGGGTTCCGCCGCCGTTACTGCAAACACAAAAACAAACAATAAAATATTTCAAAAAACAGCATGTATTCATGAACAAATTTTCAACCCCCGACGCAAAAGGCAGCAATTAGGAATACCTACTTTAATAGTACATTACTTAACAAGGGCTGTAAAAGAAAGAAAGCCCGAAATCGCAGGTATTTGAGACCCGAGCCGTAGGCGAGGGTTGTAAATATGCGATAGAGGGCTTTCTTTTTTACTGCCCGTGATGAGTACACAATTTTACGTCTTCACCTGGCCACAATGCGAGTTTTACCGTGCGCGCAGCGTGCGATAAAACTCACATTATGGCCAGGGCCCGTATTATGGTCACCTTTATCGCAGTGGATAAAGCTTCCATCATTCTCGCACTTACATACTGGTCAGAAAGTGACACATGTTTTATCTACGTCGATAAACACGACCATAATCGGCCCGCAGGTGTTACGTAAAATAATTTTAAACCCAGGTAGCCACCGAAAACAAACACCAAATGCAAAAAGGACCATTTGACCATAAATATTATTTTATCACCGACAATAATATAAACTACTTTTACTAAAAAATATTGCCCTTAATATTCTAGTTTTTGTTATTAATTGCGGAAGATACCTATATTTATTATTCAATTTTTTATTTTAATTTAGTTTGGCGAAAAGATGTGCAAAATAACGGCCATTCTTTCTAATCAAAATATAACGAAGAGTAGATAAAACCTTGCTGCAATTGTAGCCCTAAGCCGAGCCGTACCTAGATAATCTTAAAATAAGTTTCTTGGATTTACATAAGTTAGGCCGCATTCGACCAAACTAGAAATAAGATTTACTCCGAGATTAGTCTATACAAATTCGGCGTTTAATCTAAGTATAAGACATTATTCCAGTTTGGTATAATGCGACCTCAGTCCGTTTTCTATTGGGAAAATTGTTACACTTATGAGTAGAGCATTGTCAATTGGCTTGAGTGCTAAACAAGCTAAGCTGATTCCAAATCGTTGGCAATCATAATTCCGCGATAGAGGGGAGGGGTGGGGTGGTCAAAGTATCATTCTGAATCCCTGCGCTTGGGAAATACATCCACTGGGTATATTTGGTCTGCTAGGTCAAATTTGGTATCATTTTCAGGTAAATTAAGGAAGGCCAATTAACCTGCCGTACCTAGTGATTTTATGTTGACAGTTTTTTATTCCAGGTTTACATGTGAAACTTGATATCATTAAAAATACTCACTAAAAATTCTTTTAATGGTCATTCAAAATACATTACCATCCACAGGAAGTTACACAATATATATCCCCTATCCTATGGCGGATTTCTGACTGCCGATCGGGTGATTTGACTGGCATGCCGATTGGCAATGCTCCACTCAAAAGTGTAACACTAACCCTACTCGCGTCTACGTGTGCTAATATTTAGAATTATCTGTTTAATGCATTTGAATTCATTTGTTTTGGTGATTTGTATCGTGTTTGGGAAAGTTCTGTAGGTGCCTTATATTAATTAGACTAACCAATTTTACCGTAGGATCCTTCGCTTGCTCAGGATCTAATATTCCATTTTTTCTTTTTCCCTATTATTTTTGTATTGTTAACATTATGATCTAGCTCTTTTTATCTTGAGAGTGAAGGCAGCCGTGTCGTAAACAAGATGAAATAGGGTAAAATGCAGTATAATAGAGATCCATGCCAAGATAGGCAAGTAAGTGGTATGCTTGTAGAACCAAGATGGGCAAAAACAATTTGTAATAGAGCTGAATATCAGCACTCACATCAAATAACAATAACATATTAGGTATTATCTTTTTAAAGTACTAAATCCTAAATGCGATATATTTTCGTCGGTTCAAAGTTGAGTAGATGTAGCTTTGACATTGCGGGCACTTAAATCTTATAACTGAGTCTAATTGCTATACTCGTAAAGCCGCCCGCCGCGCGCCGGCTGGGTATGGTCCCAGTACAAAGAAAGGGCCGATTGAATTGACACTTGACCTGCAGGATTATTGCTATCACAGCTGGACTTAATTGCGTTAAATTTTTTTGTGTTCCGTTTGATTTGGATGCCGTGGTGAGCGAATCAACCAACGTTTTCTGCTTCAGTATTTGAACAAAAGTTATTGCTATTCTAGTGATAGAAACATGGTATTACCTACAATATGGACGCACAGTACAGACCGCGTGCGTGGAGCGAGGCCGCGCGGTCATCTCGCACGCCTGCTCAGGGAGTCACTCCCTGACTGCGCCCGCGCGTCGCCCGACGTACGTGTATTGTATGGAAATAAATAATTGGCCCCCGTATTCTTCTTTTGACGAGCTCTCCGGCGGCGGGCCCATTATGTCCGTTTGAACGTGAGCGGCGGCATTCGGACGCTAGTGGCGACATCCTCGGTCGCCTGCGCCGCGCTCCGCACCACCACGCCGACATGAATACCTCCGATCGAGGTACGAGTCTTTCTTATCAACGAGGGGTTGCTTCAACAACAACCATTCTCACATCATTTACCAGCCTTATGCCGGTCGTACATCTACCAAACTAACAAGGTTACATCGAAGGTGGTCGGAAGTTCATCCAATTCCTCGTGAATGGCTAGGTCACTTACTACAGTGAATTACTTAGTTAAATAAAGCAGGAGAAGCATAAATCATCTGCTGTCTGAGTGGCGGTTATTGAAAGTGAATGTGGTGGCTCGTGTATGCAGCGGAGGTTTCCGACTTGAGCGACCGCTTCTGCGGCCCCGGCTGGACGGTATGTAGGCTGCTCGAGACACCTCCGTCACACCGTGAGTACACATCACATAAGTTGGATCCCACCATGTCGTTATAAAGAATATATAAACCAGCCAATTTTTGTATATTTACACGTGGACTAAGTAGCTTACGGCTCTGTTGAAACGTTTAAGTAATGTTGTTGTTACCTACTATAGTTTACCTCAAGTATCTACTTATTAAACAGGGGAGGGGCAACTACGACGTACGCGCAGCATGCGGGTCGGCTTTTTGTAAACGAGTTACTGCTGACGTCGGCATAACAATTGACTAATAGAGTACCCACACAACGCCGCCGCACCCTGTTTGGGACACGCGAGTATGCTTAATAAGTAATTGTAGAATTGCAAGTTAGGACCCGAGCTAAATAAATCAATGTGTTTTAAAAATATACGTTCCCTGAGCCATTGCGAGTACCGAACTATAACCATGATCACTAATTTTTGTGGATTACCAGTTTTCTTAGTTGATACATCTCTTGATGGTAGAAGGCACTCGAGCGCTACTCGTGTGGATCGCACTTGTAATAGCCACCTTGTAGACCTAGACCCTCCGCTATAAGTATCTAGTGGTCGAAGATAAATTACTGCTTCAATCATTACTGTAACGGTTATTCAACATTCAGTTGCGTACCTACCTCCAGCGACCCAATTGGTAATCAGGAACCAGGATGAAGAAATTGATCACAGTCCTCTTAAGTGGTTAAGCCGATTTAAACCACTTAAAAATAAGAAAATAGATGCTTACAGTTTAACAATTTGTTAGTAATTAGATCAAATCACTATGGTTTTACTACTGTAGTGGATACCCACAGCATGGTCTGTGTCATTTGACTGACAATATGATAAGATAGAAGCAAAGCGTGATGAATTTAATTGAATGCCAAGTACGAGTATGTTTTATTTATATTTGCGTTGAGTACCTATCTATCATCCTTTGGGATATAATTTCATTAAACTTTTTGAACTCCGTCTTGGCCTCTATTCCAGTTTGTTTTTTACCCTAACCATCTTATTTTTTGAAATCATATTGCTGTTGAACCAAACAGGACCCTATTACTTACAATTAGCCAATGCTGGTCATCCGTCCGTTCGTCGGCCCTACCTTTAAAGCGCTGTATCTTTTGAACCATAATAGATAGTGAGTTGTTTTTTTTAAAGGGAGACCCAACACCAGAAAGCTTTCTACTTTTTTGTTTTTGTTGTAATGAAAAATTATTAATAGATACCCCAGAAGCGTCAATAATCACGAATCGCAATTGACCAGTTTTTTACGATATTCATATCGCTACCATAGCGTTACCAGTACTATAACGACATGGTTCAAAACAATATGGAACACAGGGCCTGGGGGCGTGGGAAGTGACTAAAGCAGCGGGGCGGTGTATTTCTGCAGTAAACGATTAACAGGAAATCAGTTATTGTATTTTTAAAAAACTTGTCACGCATCGGTACATTATAAATTGTAACATTATGATATAAATCATTTTTTATTATTCGTTAAACCTATAGGTACACCTAAAGAAAACCAAATGTGTACTTACAAAGTCGTCAGTTCGTCAATGTAGTGTATTAATTGCTTGTCATTCGTGAAAAAATGGCGTTAGTACGTAGTTTATTTCTTAATGAGGGAACGGCAATGGTTAAGTAATGCTGAAGGGAAGGGAGTGACCCATAAAAAGCGCGGTAAGGTAAATGTATTTGGCGCGATTAGACCGCCATTCCTAAAGTCAGAAGGGGGAGGCTGAGCTCCGACTCCGCGCCTCATCCGGTCGGCGCTCGCGCAAATTGTCAATTGGCCGTCGTCACCTCAGGGCTGGCGGAGAGCAAGGTTGAACGGTCCTCACGTGACCTGCACGCACCCAAAAGTATTATGTTGCTTTATGGTAAATCTGCGGACCTATTAACAATAACAAAAGGATAAATTATCCCTTAACGCACCTCGTGTTTTATCTTGCTATTCATGCACTTTGATGGTCTTGATCGGTACATCTAACTACTTAAGCACAAAGCTAGGCTGGAACCATAGCGCATCTAAAGCTACACGTAGTTGTGGAAAATCATATTATGAAGAAGAATTATTCATACGTCAAATCATCAACTATTACTTTTACTTACTTGCGTATGTTTAAGGTTGGACAATAGTCAAGTAACACTTAGGCTAACGAAAGCTGAACCAAGTAGATCAAAATAGGCCGGCCGTCATTTTGACGTGCGCTGTTTTTTTCATTGCGACTGGGAGTTTATCAGCGTGCAGAAGGGGAGAAGGAATTTAATCCTCCGGCCAAAATAAAGCAACAGCCGTATTCACTACTTTACGCCGTTTTTATATGAAAAGGCGTTATTTGTATTGCCGGCGTTCTGCCCGACTTAGCACTGCATGTTACCTTATACAAAAGGGAAGGTGAAAACAGCGCCATTCAGGTAGAAAGGATGTTTACTAGTCGTTATCAATTTTGTGGACTAGTGTGCATTAACATATTGATACTTTTGTACTTTCTCTACTATATACTCGTATTCACTTGGCCTATATAGTTTTCAGAATTGCAGCGAAATTGTTTATAAAAATTAATTTATTGGTAAAATCAGTTTTGTCAATCTTGCACTGGTCTCGAGCACTGGCTTCGAACCTGCTAAGCGGCAGCGACTACATGATGATGGCAGACTTGCCTTTGGGACCCTGCGAGTGTCAAGCAAGCCCGACGTTGTGTAACAATACCTAAGACTGCTAAACCTGCTGAAAGTTGGACCAGAGGTAGTAGTTAACGTACGGGAAGTTTTCCTTTTTTCTCCAATATTTAATTACTCTTCTCATAATCCAAATACTATGTTAAAATAAACGCAATAACTATTGTCGGCTTTAAATATTACAGCTCCTTTGAGACTGGCTTGTTTTTAATATGATGTTGACTTTATTATACTTTTATAAAATATTATTATCTAGTTACTTTATTTTTATTTAACACGATGGATTAAAACCGTAGTCGGAAATGGTTATTACAGGTTTTTTAATAGACACATAAAGCTTTATGACGACCATTTAATTACCGCAGATAATATATTAATTATATTATACTTAGATACAACGTAGGTACCTTTAACTTGATAAAACCGTAGTCACTGGACTCGCCATCGCGGTCTGTTCTGACGCCTGTATGTAGTTCTATTAGCAGTAGAATGAGCCTCGGATCGAAGCCCGTCTTACGCAGCGTTAATACGAACTTCCGCCGGACTTTGGTGTTTTAACTTCCTTGAGTGCCCCAGCAGTGTGTGGCGTGTACGTAACTAGACGTTTATTTGTGGAGAAAGCCCATTGTTCCCGGTAGTTTTTCACATTTGTACAATGTAATGGTAATATCGAAAGTAATCAGATTATTTAAACATTAATTGTGGTAGAGTTAAATACAGGCAGAATTATAGTCTCACCTCTGGCAAGCTTTTATTCGAGTTAAATCACGAGTTTAAATAAATGAACAAAGCGCGGATGGACACATTGGACACTTTAAGTTTATGGTAGGTTAAATCGAGATAACCTCGCTTCTGCCCTGCTGCTCTGATAGGTATATCTAACTATTTAATTTTTTCGATATTAATCTCGTCATTTTCAATCGTTTATTTAGAAGTCTATTACTTAATAACTCTGAACCAAAATATCATTATTATGGACTCGTTAACAAAATAAAGGCACCACAACCCCTGCTCTCGATTTCATCACGGGTCAAGAGTGAGAAGGATATCTTCTTTGATTCAGTGAAGTTCTGCCATACTCTCATAAACGAAATATCTAATACAATTAATTAGGTATATGTTAATCGGCACCGTATGCTTTACCACTTGGGACAAGCGTCGTCTGTTCTTAGATTCGTGTTGTTCAACATTGTTGATAATTGTTTCGTTAGAGCATTTGTGTTATTTGAGATAAGTACGTTCCATTATGGTCTAAGATCCGAATAGGAGACGATTTGCACCGGGCTGCTTATTCGATCAAAAGTATTTTATATCAAATTTGATACGCTGAATAATATGTGGCGAATAGGTGGGCTGATAAATTTCAGTCCAGTACTTACATCATTAAAAATTTATTAAAAATGAACTTTTTTTTTTAAATTGCAAATGCTTGTTTAATTGACAAATGACATACTAATCGAAAGTGTGAAGCCTATAGAATATGCAAACGTTAGGTTTGGTGCAAATTATTAGTACCGACTTACTGCGGGCTTAGCACGCGAGGCGAGATTTACTGTCAGATTTGACGTTATCCATGAATTAGTGTCAATTAGCAATACCGAAAATGATACATGACATTAAATCCCACTTCAAGATGCTTAGTAATAAAAGGACTCAAGTCACACAAATTACTCTTTTATTTAAAACCTTAAACGTTTACTCTTATGTTAGAATATGGAATAGACATATTTGACACTAAATCTCGTTTGACGAATTTTGACGTAAAATCCTCACCTCGCGTGCTAAGCCCGTTGTTTATACCTGCCTATCCAATAGTTTGACGGGAAAGAAATAGTCAACCTAACGTTTGCAAATTCTATAGGCTTCATACTTTCGATTGGTATGTAATTTGTCTATTAAACAAGCAATTGCATTTTTGTGTGCCAAGATTAATTTTAATTTTTTTATTTAATTATATACTGGACTGAAATTTTTCAGGCAACCTATTCGCCACGTATTATTTAGCGTATCAAATTTGATATAAAATACTTTTGATCGAATAAGCAGCCCGGTGCAAATCGTGTCCTATTCGGATCTCCTACTATTAGGACTTATTTACGTGCACATTATAATATAACGTACTAAGCTCAAATTCTAAACCATTAGCGCTTTGTAAGGCAAACTTCCTGTTATGCACGATTACGATGCGCTTATGCGCGATGCGCGAAAGCTCGCATTGTTAAGTAGACGCTTGTTTGTGAAATTTTACACAAACAGGAGCTCTATTCAACTCAGCAAATCCATATTGCATTTGAAATGTTATTGTTTTGTCAACGTTAAGAAAGCTATTATTTACTTGATAGTAATGGCGGCTGAGTTAATAACAATACAATAAAATGTCTGAAGCAATATGGTGTTACCGAGTTGAATAGAGCCCCAGATCTAAAAATAAATAATTCTCTTACTAAATATCTAGACGAGTGTTTAGGACTAAAATCCGACGAGAGCCCACAAATCTCTTCCCATTTTATATTTAACTGACTTAATTATTTATTATATGGCTTGTCTAATGTTTGCCAGAACTTAATTTAATTTAATTTCACTTGAAAGAATTTCACTTACGCGTAGTGAGCGTGGTGTTGCGAGCGTAGAGTGCACTCACTCACATCACATCCGAATTCGAAAAACCTTGCACTAATATAAATTAATTAGTACTCCCAGCTTCTCATAGTATGTCTTAACACGCGCACTCGCTAATTCATTCGTCACTCTTGTTTCAAAGAAAAGCAAAGGTTGCCGATTACTTTTAAGGAACAGAGGGCCCTGCCAAGATGCACTACCTACTCTTAAGTTTCTATTCGTTTCGTTTTTATCCAATCGCGTCACTGATAGATCACGTGACTTTTCGCCATCTACCAGTGACGCGATTAGTTTAAAAACAAAACGAATAGAAACGTTAGTTAGAGTAATGCATCTTGGCATGGCCCTCTTGTAACTAGTCCCTACTGACCTGTATTCTTGATTCGCGGGCTGTTAGAGCAGTGTGTCACAAGTTTAGTTTACCGTTATCTTATCTTTATAAAGATGAGCCCCTTCGGATAAACTTGGACCTTAAAAGGTCTGTGTAGGTTTATGTAATAATTCCTCTTACAAACTCTGCTTTTCGAATGTACAGTCACCAGCTATAATATATTATCCAACAATGGGCTCAAAAATATCTGACACGCTCTTATGCATCTGATAATAGAGACGTGTCAGATAATTTTGAGCCCATTGTTGGATAATATATTTTTGCTGGTGACTGTACAGGTTTCCTTACGATTTTTTTCCTTTACCTTGAGGACATGATCAATTAAATGGCAACCACTGGAGCTTGAACCTTATGATCACAAGTCAACACTGATGCTCAGCCAGGTGTCCTACTCAGTGTTTTGCCGGATGGTACCTAGTACTTTCCTGAGCAGTGGTTCGCTCCTGAGGTTGAGATTGGCTTTTAACAACAGTTGAGCCTGAAATTTATTTCAGAACCTTGAACTTTAACTTCCGTGCCACCATTGATCGTGTTAACAGGAGCCAGCGTGTCGTTCCCGCTAGATGAGAACCAGCACGAACATGCCCGACCAACGCCAGGCTTATTTTGAAATCAGTTAATGCGGTTAAGCAGGGCAATGCAGTAATTTGAGACAATTTGCCCACGATTGGCTCGTTTGCTGTTCGCCGGGACGGTTCCTAGAGTGAAGCGCTATTGATAGTAATCGCCGTATCACCAGCATTTTTAGTGTGTACCTTCGTAAGTACTTAGGTATTTAGGACTATTATCTTACAACGTATTTATAGGTCTGTTGTAGCTTATAAAGAAAAGTATTGTTATTTAACAAATTCACTTAAGATATTACATAGTTTAAACACTGGATTATATTCGAATTTAATCGGTGGACCTTACGGGTAGTGAGTATTTGAAAATAGTTATACGTGCATCAAAAATGTTACTAGTGAAAAGATAAATTTCTATGTTTCAAACATTCGGTGAGTTTAATGGACGCTAATTAGCGTAAAAAGAGTGCAATTTAAATGATTTAAGCTTTCAGCATTTGGACTCTAGTTTAGTAAAATATTTTCCATTTCGTCCATTACTTATTCTTAAGTGAAACAGACCGATAACTGGGTAATACACAATAATTAGTTAGGTAACTAAATGCAATCAAACCTAGCTTATTTTGGTATGAGAAGATGAAATCAAATCAGACTACGTCGCTTCAAATTTTTTCTGCTAAAGGTTTTATGTAGAATTTCGAGTATATTTCGAGGGCATTATTGAAGAGTTAAGAACGGATGAGTGATTTGATATAAGTAACGGAATGTTTTTCTTTAAATCAGTCCAAATCAATCAAATGGTTCTTTGAAATGAAAAATACCTAGGATTTCTAAAACATATTGATAGGCTTTTATATTTTTTGGTAATTTACGAGTGTAAACCCGCCAAATTGCATTTTATACCTGCAGTAACACCTGTTGGCTTAGCATGCTACAACACGAACTAAAGTCAAAATGCGAACTACTGTCAAATAAAGAGTTGCTATTATAAAATGTTTGCTGACGATTTAAAATTGGCTCTACCTGTCAACAACATTCATGACTGTAAAAAGTTGCAGGATAACATTAACACGAAAATCATAAATCGAAAACTATATAAAAATCGTATGAAAGGGCTAAATGACACGGTTAACTCAATTCAAAATTTGGACCGCCGTTCCTTGCACTTAAAAACGTATTGTTTTCAAATTTTTATCCATACTTGTAGCATTAGACGGTATTTTCATAATTCTAGGTCAAAAGAAATAAATAAATTGTAAATTTTGATTCCCTTAATTCCATTCCCTTTTGCGGCATAAACGGCCGGACCATTTTTATACGTTAACTTAGAAAATTAATTTTTCAGAGCTTCAAAGACTCTGTAGACCTGAGCATATGGTTTTAATATCAACTGGATACCTCGACGCGTTCCCGAGATAAAGAGTCTTGACAGAAAGACGGACGGACAGACGGACGGACAACAAAGTGATCCTATAAGGGTTCCGTTTTTTCCTTTTGAGGTACGGATCAGAGTCTTCTCACCGAATATCATCTTGGTGCTTTCGGTGTCGAGACCCTCGATCCTGGGTAATGGTGCCAGCACCTTTGGCACTATGCCACGAAGGCTCTACTACTACTAAGACGACATCAAACATCGCAAACGCACAAGTAACTACGATTTTTTTAAATGTTGTTAGGTCCCTTGAGATTAGTTAACACCCAAGTTATCAATCCTGAAACCCTGAGCTACCCCCATGGTGCTAGAAAAACTACGAAAGGAGGGCGCTAATTGGTCTATTATTATGACCAATGTGGACAAGCGATATGTCACCGGATAGATAATTCTAAGTTTTAAAACTATTACTATGGCAGGTAGTTCGAAATCTTTGTGTGAAAAAGTTATCGCCACGCTAAGACAAGGGTTACACGATCAGTTTGGCGTCAGTTCAGTCTGTGCTCGAAAGGGACGCAGCTATATTAACATAATAGCTGCGTCCCCCTCGATCATGATTGAACTGACGCCAGACTGATGAAATACTGAGCGTGTAACCGATGTCTAAGACAGCGATGTTTCAAAGTAATTATGCTAACGTCGTCTATGTAGGCGTCCCGATGTTCCAGATTTTTTAAATATTCCTCACTGTTATTTGAGGTTTCCCGCTACACAAAATCGTAAAAATAAACTAATGAACGTAAACATAAAAAACCAACATATAAACATAAATTTAAACTATAAAATATACTATTTATATTGTCAAGCAAGAACGATTTAGACTTTCGCCATTTTGGAAGGACCTCTCATCCAGTCGAGATCAGTGGCGGGGAGTGGGGGAGGAGGGATTATGTTTTCTGGACGTGAAGGCGGGTCGGCATATGGTGTTGGGTAGTCCACATCCTCGTCCTTCTCGTCCAGGACGATAGTTAGACGATTTCGCCAGTGTCAAGTAAGTAGAGTAAATCAGTAAATAGAATATATCAAAAGTACAAAGCCGGACATCTTTCAATCGGCCATCTTCCCTCCCCGAAGGTTACCAGAAGACCCATAAACAATATCGATCGATAATCATAGTTCTGTGACTGACGGCCACTACGAGTAGTAATGACATTAGGTATACCAAAATGTTAATGTCCATTAAAGAGTTTTCTACCTTACTGGTACTATAAAAACTATCGTTTCAAGCCATATTTTTGTTTTGTTATTACTGTAAGACGTAAAGCTTGAAACAAAGGAGCTTTCGCAAAATTCCAGCAGTACTATGTCAAATATTTGTTTATCCTGTTTTACTACACTCTGTTTTTCGTATTCGTAAAGTAGTACCACTACAACAACTTCTAGGTCTACTTCTTTGACCATCTGATTATGAAATTGTAATGACTGTCATGCCAATTTCAGTTCATTGTTTATAAATAATGAAATAACACATTAAACCAATAAATTAATACGAAATGCGTATGTATGCTTTTCAATAAATGTAATTAAACCACAATGGACACTTTAAAAATTAATTACTTACGCAAAATGTATTGGAGTTATTAACGTAATTCCTCCTTTATATGATTTGTAGAGCTCTATCCTACGGTTAGTTTAAATATTTGGTCGTATAAGATTTACACGCTGTAGGTATACCTAGTTCGCGACTCATTTCCTAAAGTGTATTTGTAATGCAACAAAGTAAGGTACTTTGCCTGTCCCAAGGTCTTCAGTTTTCCTCTTACTATATAGTATAGTAGGTTGAATATGTATGTCTTGCTGAAAACCCTGTACGTCAATGGTAGGATGTATTTCAAATAAAGTTCAAATAAAAACCAAATCAAATAGTTTATTGCTAGAAAGTTAATTAGAAGAAAAGTTAGAAAAGCAGATTGTGACAGATTAATACATTTACCGCCTGTTTCACAATCGACGAGTAAATTTATTTGCCATTTAAAGTTGCCTCTCTGCTTGTCTATTTTTAAGTATAAGAAAGAGAAAGGGCTAAATTTATTTGTCAAATATTCTTTACTTGTCGATTGTGAAACAGGCGGTAAATGTATTAATCTGTCACAATCTGCTAGTATCTAGCATGCAATATAAAATAATTCTTAATACTAAATACTATGGCGAGGTAGGTAAACTTGACTTTAAACTTTAAATTAATTTATACATACAGACTACAACTATTATTAATGTAATCGCACTTCAGGTCTTAAACACGGTCCCTTTCTGAACCAAGGAACTGTTTAACAATATTTTAAACTCTATAGTATGCTTACATTCCCTAATTGCATTTGGCAGGCTGTTATATCCTGGGACCCATTTCTGTATTCATTTAAACGGCACGCACTTTATTGCGGTGTCGTTCACTGTTAAAATTCTGAAAACATTCGAATCCAAAATAATTCTTATCATTACATTTCACAAAAACAACCGTTCATAAATGTATAAAGAAGGAAGAGTTACAAAACGTAGTTTACAAGATTCTGTAGGTTGTACATTTCACACGGCACGACACGCAAGCATTTTTTTGGGGCTTTAAAGATAAGATCCTGATCTATTGAGTTGCCTCAGAAAATAACTCCACATTGTGCATGATATGCTGCTAGCACAGCTGATTTGTTTACTATTTTATTTAACATGTACGCACTCGTACAGTGCATGTGAATATCTATTGAGTTTAATAGAAACATTTTTAACGTGAGCTTTCCATGACATAGGTATATTGTCTAGAGCACAGAACAGAAAAAACAGTAGAAGTTAAGAAGGGTAAGAAATTATTTTTTAAGCATCTCACGTCAGCCATTTTGTAATTGCTTCTAATGTCTTATTTATTGCTAATCCGTACCTATAATATGATTAAATAAGATGGCGCTGTCCTTGAGTAGGACCATCCGTATTATTAGTAACAGAGGCCCTACAATACTTCCTTGCGGAAAACTATGATGTACCTAGTGTTTTTGACTGTAAATAAAGATGGTTTCTTGTTTAGTGTTGTAGCATAATTGAGAGATTTAAGTTAGGTTAAGTTAGTTTATATCTCAGGTAAACTACCTATATTCGTGCATCAAAATTTAAAGTGAAGTTCATATTTTCGCAGTTTTGACAGTAAGCGCTACATTAACAATATGTTAAGAACAAAGCCCCAGAGTCGCAAAGTGCCCCAGAAATATTCATTCAACGCTAAATACTCATAATTTATTTATTCATAATTCGTACGGTCTATTTCATAAATTTTGTGATTATTTAAAACTTCTTACGAATTCGTACAAGGTTGAAAGCGGAAAGAAGGGCTCAAAGGGTCGAAGCCCCGATTTTACAAAGCCTTAAAAAGAATACTAGCCACCAAAGAAGTATTTACTCCTTCTATGGTATGCCGAGTACGTAGGTACATATGCCGGTTGGTTTGTTAGCTGCGGTATCGCGTCCGAAAGGTGAATTCGTCAATATGATGTCCTATTATCTATTGTCAGGGACAAATGCACCCTTTCTTACATTCAAGCTTGACCTCTACAGCCCCAGCCCTAACATTTCTTCCCCGGTAACATGTCCTGTAAGCCGCTGGTGACCAGGGTCTGGTCTTTGACCTTTAACATTTGTTAGTGACCAAAGAAATCTAAATCATATTACGATCATGTATGAACTCAATTAATTTATGATCCTATTCGGTAAAGTCAATCATCGACGATGACGGGTCAAGTATAGCGCTGTTAATAATGAGCCCAAGGTACCTATAGCAATAAACGTAGTTATCTGTAAGCAAAGATGAATAGTGCGATTAATGTGTTTTTGATACGGTCGCTCAAAAAGTGGTACTTTTTGTACATTGGGCGGAAAGTTGGATTTATAGCAACTTTGGGTTGGGTTGCTTTTTATTTTTCATTTTTTTTATATTTGAAACTCTAGCTACCTTAACATATAATATACCTAATTAAAATATTAAAATTGCATATAAATAGGTTCTTGACTAATTAGTTAAGAATCCTAGACATTAAAAATTCTTCAAAACAGTTTTCATAAAGTTGGCTGAATGATTATCACGAATGATCAAGGGCCTGTTTTATAAAACTACAACAACACACAAACACAAACAAAGGCTTATGCGTGTCGTTTTAATAATTTTATTTAACCCCCTTACATTTAAACGTATAGCTATACAATTTTTTGTCCTTATCTGTCAAATCCAAACGTCACAATGACAGATAAGGACAAAACATTGTATAGCTGTACCTCCGTTACTTAACTCAACGTTTTTTAGTAAGGGGGTAAGTAGGTGATTGCTTCAATGTTTTATTACTCAACGCTTCAATGTGTATAAACCAAATAAAACTGTTAAATTTTACTTTTCAATTTGTGTTCAAAAACGTCATATAAAGAACGTGAGCATTGGTCATTTCACTCTCGGCTCGCTCAGTAAGCCCTCGCTTGCAGTTGGGGCTGCAATTCCACCTCGACCGTTTAGTGACCAACTTAGTTCTCTAAAATAAAGAACGCTGTAGGTACAACGCACATGATGATAAGGCATAAATAAAGTTTAGACTTTACTAGCGAGTAGCAAAATTACATAGGTCAGTTTCGCCGCTCAGTCGCAGCTCAGAGGGCCCTGCCAAGATGCATTGCGCTAACTAGCGTTTCTATTCGATTCGTTTTTAAACCAATCGCGTCACTGGTAGATGACATGATACGAAAAGTCACGTGATCTATCAGTGACGCGATTGGTTTTAAAATGAAACGTATAGAAACGTTAGTTAGCGCAATGCATCTTGGCAGAGGTTTCAGTTTCTCAGAGGTTTTTGATAAACCAGCAGTGGAAGTGTTTCGGCTGCCGCGCCGGCGACGGTGTTGATGACGTTCAAGAACTTTTTCATCTCACTAGCTCGGAAAGCCCTTTTTGTTTGTTTGATATCTATTGAGAAAATCGCTGTTTATCCACATGTGAAGAAAGAGTTTTGACATTTGGAGGCAGCTTATTTTTTTTTTCTTGCGTTTTGTTCCAGAGGGAAAGTCAAAGGACATTGATCCATACAGCCTAGTGAAGGCAGCTTAAGTGATATTTGACAGCTAACAAAACGAAAAACGGTAAAAGTGCTGAATTTTTAACATCACAATTAATGAATTGCATCGAGAAAAAACACAATAAAAATGTATGACAAAGAGGTAAATAAATAATAATTGATAGTACAAACCCTTTTACTTATTTTCCTCGCTGTAGTGAGGTGAAAAGTTTTGTGTTATACACGGGTGAAAAGTTATTTTACGTCTCGTTTGTTGAAACACTCGCTACGCTCAGGATTCTATTTTTGAAACACTCGCTTCGCTCGTGGTCAATCATAGAATCCTTTCGCTAGCTCGTGTTTCAATTGAACACTCGCAGGTAAAATACAACTTTCCCCCCTTGTATAACAAATAACTATTAAATAGCTGAAAACCCAAGTAACAATTGCGGCCCAACTTTCGGTTTCAGTACTGTTAACTCTTAAACGGCGAAACTGATTTTCATCAAACCTATATCTAGGGTTGAGCGGTCAAACCCGATAAGTCGACATACCTATATTGTTGTGTCAAAAATTTTTTTTATTTTTTAGTATTTTTCTGTTTTGGTATATTTCTTTTTAATTTAATGTTAATCTACTGCGACAACGCAATTAGCTTAGTTGGCAGTGACCCTACCAACGAAGCTAGCGGTCCCGGTTTCGATTCCTGGTATGGGCAAATATATGTCATTATGATGAGCTCCGGTATTCGTGCCAGAGTATATTTACTATGTATATTTTCTATATTTATATATGTTTATCGTTGTCTTGTCTAGTACCCATAGTAGGTACAAGCCTAGAGCTTAGATATTTTCTAACGCACTCGCAATCACGATCGTTTTAATTTTGAACATCGAAGGCTTGTCTGCATACAAAATTAAAACAATTGCTCCACTTTGAAGCCGGTTGTGATTGCGAGTGCGTTAGACAACAAGCCCTCAGGTTTGGCCATTATTTATTTATTGTGTTGACGATGTAACTGCGTGGTGTTGCAGACGGGTACCTCGCGGGGCGGAACTGCACGCCGCCGGCCATCGACGACTTCCCCGCTGAGTTGTTCTCGGAGGCGCAGCGGCAGCACGGCGCCGTCGTCATCCACATCCTCATCTCGCTGTACCTCTTCATCGCGCTCGCCGTAGTCTGCGACAAGTTCTTTGTGCCCGCCGTTGACAGAATATGCCACGGTCAGTACGTCTATTCTCTTAAATATATATAACTCACGCACCAAGGGTTTGGTACATGGCCGGTTTTTAACCGACTTCAAAAAAGGAGGAGGTTATACGTTCCACTGTATGTTTTTTTTTTTTTTTATGTATGTTCACCGATTACTCCGTCAATTGTGGACCGATTTTAAAAAATCTTTTTTGGTTTGATAGAGTATACTTCCGAGGTGGTCCCATTGTCAGCAAATCTGAATCTGATGAAGGGATCAGTGAGGAATTGAGGGAACTCCTCAAATATTGTATGCAAACATATAGCGATTTTAGTATTTTTAGTAACAAGTGTAGCATTTGCATTCAGAAAGTGTCACTTGGTGAAGCGGAACTGATGATGAAGACCACAGATGGCCACCGGAACTCCTCAACGGTACCGATTTCAAGGGTGGCGATAAGATATCTCGATTAAGATAGTTGAGCGACTACAACGAAGCACATTTAATTGTTTTTAAAATGACTATGATTTTCCCGCGGCGTTGCTTGCGGCGAGCTTGAAATGTCTTAAAGTTTCATATATCAACTAAGAAGTGGGACTACATAAGCTTATTATGATCACTAAAAAGTGTAAAATAAAATAAATGTTTTAAAAAACAAAAAACCGCCTTCAAAAACGCAAAAAATAACTTCTACTACTAGGTACTTAGTAGTAGGTACCTATCCTATTAGGTTAGTCTAACTGAAGTCGGCGACCACAATATTTTCAACAAAAAGCCGACTTCAGTTGGACTAACCTAATAGGATAGGTACCTACTACTAAGTACCTAGTAGTAGAAGTTATTTTTTGCGTTTTTGAAGGCGGTTTTTTGTTTTTTATTATTGTTTGTTGTATCTCTTTCGGGTTAGCACTTTAATATTATCAAATTTGACGTTTGAATGTCCATTTTAACGACAAAAAAATCTAACAAAAATAACGTTTCTTGCATAAATAAATAAATAAAATAAAATATCTTTATTTTGGTCCACAAGTAATCCATAGGGTGTTGGTAATGAGTTATGCTAGGTTAGTAAATCTTATTAAAAAAATGGGTTTGTAAAATAAATAATTACTGTACAATTTGGGCTACGCCCTTGATTTGTCTCACCCAGAGCTTTAAAATGGGACAGTCAAATCTGCTCGCAATCGCGTTTCACGCGAACCAACAGCGATACTAAGTATCTTTTTGCGTATAACCGCCTGAAAACAGTCCGTGCGAGCTTCTGCGAGCATACGCGATGCACTACACCTACTCGTCAGTCCCATCAACATTCTGAATGCGTTATTATATTGTACGCGCAGAGCGCTTTAGGCCCTTTTTGTATACTTAACCCACAGGTTGCTCGTGTAAAAAGATTGACTAAAAGCTTTAAAAAGCGCAATTTTTACCTCATGTGAACAACGATGAAACCTGCGGGCTAATATTACTTCGGACCGCTAACGCCCTACACCCTCTCTTATAAGTCTTGATCATCCTTCAAAACACTCGTAATAATATGGCACAACATTCGGCGTAATTGGCGGCACGTAGTAGGTAGGTAGGTTTAATTTTTCCCGCTTTAAAAACCATGACCTCGCCTACATACGATACGATACAATTGGATTTAGGTACGAGGTTGGAGACTTCATACTAAAATACGATACCAGGTTAAAACAGATAATCGACAACTCAATGGAACACTTCAAAACGCTGCATATAAGTAAGTTTTATCGAAAGTAAGTGTTTGGTGTGTTGTGGTGTTACAGCGCTAAACATGAGCAACGACGTGGCGGGCGCGACGTTCATGGCGGCGGCGACGTCGGCGCCCGAGCTGTTCGTGAACGTGATCGGCACGTTCATCACGGAGGGCGACATCGGCGTCGGGACCATCGTCGGCTCCGCCGTCTTCAACATCCTCGCCGTCGCCGCCTGCTGCGGGATCGGCGCGGGCATGGTTGGTTCATCCGAAGCATTCGAAATGATCATTATTCATTAGCAACGATTACTAGTTAACTACTCAAACGACGTTCGATTCTTTCAACTAAGTAATAATTATCCAGATATCACGCAACCTAGAGGGGACAGGAGTAACGTACCTCACTGTTTACTTTAGGGAGGATAGTCTTTAAATAACAACTAACCGGAGGGGCTATTTCTAACGCACTCGCAATCGCAACTGGCTTCAAAGTCGAGCAATTGTTTTCATTTTGTATGCAGACAAGCCTTCGATTTTCAAAATGAAAACGATCGTGATTGCGAGTGCGTTAGACTATAGTTAAGCCCTCAGATTTACGAAACTTACCCGTTTATATTCGTGACATGATATCTACTAACGGCCGAACCCTATATTCAAACCGCAGACAGATAAGGCTTACCTACTTCGGGTTAAAATTTGACATTTGCCCATAAAAAATGTGTCAATTTTTAATCCGAACGGCCATAAATCTATATCCTGTACACTCGTGTGGCACCTAATATTTAAGTCAGTGCAGAAAAGTTACATTAAAATTATAATATTGCAAATATACTTAGAACTAGTCTTTCTAAATATATTTTTGATGTGATTTTAATTCCTTAACTTTACAGTCTGCCAACGGATTTTATTACCAATATTTCTGGTTTCAAATAAAACAGAGGGCCAGCACATGTCGACGTTTGTTGCTTGTTGTTTCGATAAAGACAACTCATGCAATAGCTCAGTGCGTCTTAAGATAAAATCATATACACTTGGTTCATTCTTGTCTACGTAACAAGTTCGCACTAGCCTGGAGCTCATCTTCTGGCTATTCCATTTAAAGGTGATGCTTGATTATTTATAGGTTGTGCCTCTCGATTGGTGGCCTCTGACGAGGGACTGCCTGGCCTACGGCATCACGGTATCCATCCTGATCTGCATCATGCACGACGAGTACGTGCAGTGGTACGAGGCCTTCCTCCTCGTCCTGCTGTACGGAGTCTACATCTGCATCATGTACTATGACAAATCTATACAAAACTTCACTAAAGGTAAGCCTTGAAGTACCTCGCCATAGCCAGTGGCTGCACGCCAGCAGCATAGTATAAATAGAAAAGTAGTTCGACCCCGGCACTTTAGGAGAGAATAGGTATCTATTGCCGCTCAAGCGCCTAGGGTTGTCAAAACTGGTTTTTAGGGTTCCGTACCCAAAGGGTAAAAAACAGGACCCTATTACTAAGACTCCGCTGTCCATCTGTCTGTCCTTCTGCCTGTCACCAGGCTGTATCTCATGAACCGTGATACCTAGACAGTTGAAATTTTCACAGAAGATGTATTCCTGTTAACACCAAATACTAAAAATAGAATAAAATTTATATATAAGGGGGGGGCTTTAAAGTGATTTTTTTACCGTTTTTTGCTAACATTGTATAGATAATGGTACGAAACCCTTCGAGCGGAAGTCCAACTCGCACTTGTTACTTGTTACGCAGTTAAAAAGTATGTTAGTAAAATAATTTAAATTAGGTACATACCTAACAATATTTATACTTTCCTTAGGTTTGTGTAATTTATGGAAATTACTATGATTATAAATCATAGGTCAAAGTATAGCCAAGTAGGTGACTAAAATAGAAAAACGTAGAAATGAGTCCAGTTGGTGGTTTAAAGAAGATTTTTTAGATATCATAGATTATAATAAAGTATAAGTATAAATTTGCAACGACACAACATTGAACATTTTATACGGTGAGCAAAATCATACAAAACTTATCAAGTTATCGGAACCAAAAATACAGGATGGAAAGGAACGAAAGCTTTTCCGAAAATACAATATCATATGTATAAGTTACTTGTAAGTAATCGATTTTTAATGGTTAGACACGTAGTTATATGATAAAGAAAAAATATTAATTTAATAATTATGTCACAAATGATGATGAGTGATAGCCACACTAAAATTAGACCAACTCACGAAAATGACAGGATTGGGCGAGGAAAGCTTGTAGATTTTGGTAGGTACTACTTGATACTCGATGAGGTTATTAACATCCAAAAAAATATCATAGTTTTGCTTACTGTACAAAACGCTTCAGGTTTAGCGCAGGCAACCCTGTATTATATTATAAGACGTACCTTTTTAATGTGCAACGCCCTAGATTGGTCGCTTTATTACTCGAGGAGGTTATAGAGTTGCATACGGCCCATTCTTAGTCAATATTTAAACTTTGTATCAAATCCGAACCTACATACAAAGTAACAATCCTTCGTAATAAGTTATTTCGAGTCGAGTACATAATGTGTTTACTTATTTACTTAGTTACAAAGTAATACAAATATTTTGCAGGGAGCTGGAAACACCTAAAGAATTTCCTAAATAAAACTGAAGATAAACAAGACAGCGCCATAGGTAAGTTTTGATATTATAACATTACAAAGAGTCATTTCTAATAAATAAATAAATAGTAAAATACGTTGTTAAGGCGTACACGTCAAGTTTACTTTCATTTTCAATAACATTGCATTTATAGAAATCAAGGATACTAAATTGCCACCCTTAAACAAAAATGATTTATCACTGGAACATTACCAGTTTAACGGAAATATTAAAGCTATAATCCCACTTTTTAATAATGAAAAAGAGGCCGGAAAAGCCCTGGAAAATGACGATCAGAATAGAGTTATCCATGTCGATATTGACAAGAACAACGACGCCGAGATAGCTTATGCTGACGATAGCTCTCACCACGCTAGCGCGGAGGGCGCCGACAAACCTGCCACCGACGAATACAAGCACTCATTGTGGAAATATCCGTTTAAAAGAAGCGGGTTTATTCAGGTATGGTACCTATTCTCTAGCAATTTATGTAGGTTAAGACCTTCTTTAAAATAAATGGGTAGGATTTAATACATATTTCTGATTTCAGACTACTTGGTTCGTAACATGGCCTATCCACTTGGTGTTTCTCTTTACTATCCCAGATTGTGAAAAGCCTCGCTTCAAAAACTGGTTCCCTTTGACGTTTATTATGTGTATTGTTTGGATAGGATCTTTATCGTATGTCGTCGCGTGGATGATAACTATTGTGGGTAAGTAAATCTTTCATTGCAAGAGTTAATATTACTTATTTTTGCGGTTAACTTATTTTTAAACATATATTTGTTGTTTAGGGGATACATTGATGATACCAGATTCAGTAATGGGAATAACATTCCTGGCTGCTGGCACGTCTGTTCCTGAAGCGGTCTCGAGTGTCATAGTCGCCAAACAAGGTAAATTATAACAAGTATTTCTTTTTCTTCAAATTCCTCTCCACTACAGGAGATTGGCAGTCAAACTCAGGGTAGTGATTGTCAATTAGGCAGCCTTATACGTTCGAGAAGCCATGCTGCCAAATGGAATACACGCGCTGAAATGTGTTTTGTTCGCTTTGACGTGAATACTTAAACTAGCCGCTTGGACATTCACTCCTGTGTTCGCTCACCTTTGCTTTTGAAAGAATCACTACCCTGCTTTTGTCAAGAGTTCTCACTCAACTACTAGCCTTGAGTGTAAGTGGCTGCTCGCACGGCCACCCGTCTCGAACGCGTTTGCGTCCATATTATTTATACGAGAAACTCAAACGCGTTCGAGACGTTTTTTGCATTATACATTTTTTTTTAATAGCAACTCACACTTAGGGCTTGGTGTTGAGTGAAATTGGGTACTTAATTATAGTCGTTTATGTAGGTAGCTTCTTCTTGCGACATTTCTATATAGCAGTTAAAAATTGAATTTTACATTTGTTGTCAGGTCATGGTTCAATGGGCATCAGCAACTCTATCGGCTCCAACACCTTTGACATCCTGCTCTGTCTGGGCCTGCCGTGGCTCATCAAAGCGTCGCTCACGCCTGCCGAACCAGGACACTACTTGGTCAGAATTTAAACTAGTTTGCCACCGCGATTGTAGCTTTCGATTGTCTAATTAATTGTTTGCTTTTGCGAATTTCGCTATGCTTTTGTAAAGTTGCCTAGCGAATAGATTTGATTTCGGCAGGCTTAACATTTGATGGTTTTTATCATGTATGAAATTCCCGGTAAAATCTTACCTATGGCTTGCCTATGTTATATTTTTGTCTATTTTATAATTGTTATCTCTTTTGTTTGTTACAAAAAAGTGTTTACATACATAAATACCATTATGTTTAAAACTTATTTGACTGTGAAATTAGTAATTAATCGTTAATCGTTCAAAACTGATTAAAACTTGCGATGTTCATTATTGCACTAAGCACCTATGTCGTAGGTAATCTTTACATTCATAAATTTTCAACAGGTGAAAATAAACTCGATGGGGCTAGAGTACTCAGCGATTTCGCTGCTATCGACGCTGCTGATGCTGTACCTGACGTTCTGGTTCAACAAGTTCAAGCTGGACGCGGCGGTGGGGCGCGCCTGCCTCGCCATGTACGCCGTGTTCCTGGTGCTGGCCACGCTCATCGAGCTCAACGTCTTCTTCCCGGTCAACGTGCGCACTTGTCGGAGGACGGAGCTCAACTCCTAGGCCCCAGCCCGTCGACGCGGGGACTATCAGTGTTGCTTGTACCGACATGCGTCGCGAGTGCTACCGACAATGTGCTTAAGCATCCGACGAGTAATATAAAACATCAATTTTATAGATAACTATTTTCTAAAGGCAGAGCCACGTTGTTTTGATACAGTAGTGTGATGGGCCGCTCCATTAGACTAAAACGTATGGGCATAAGATATTATAATTTGAGTAACGTTAGTGTTAAGGAAGGTCTTCGCGATCGTTTGAATCATACAACATACCCAACTGTGGTGACCGTCTTGATTTTTTGGAAACGTAACTTCATGTTTTGCAATATTGTACTTTTATTGATTACTTTTAATATTGTTTATGTTGATTTAACGAAAAGTTTTCTGGATTTATCGAATCTTATTTCGTTTTTGGCGAATTATTTCCTTGTTACTTATACTTCTTGTTACTAGTACTTTAGTATGTTTAATGTACCTAATGCACATTATTTAATGATCACTGACAAGCAAATTGTTGTAAATAATTATGCGACTAATATAAACCCTTCTAGAATAACTAAATATATAGTTTATCATTTTCTTTGGTTGTTTTATTAAGTCACTTCACCTGGGGAGATTAGTTAAAGTATAATTCTTTATAGGTACTAGCTGTGGTCGCGGCTTCGTTCCATAGAGAACTCTCAATTTTTTTGGGATATAGGGTTTCAGGTTTTTCCCTCTATACCAAATTTAATTAAAATCGGTTCAGCGGTTTAGGTATAAAAGCGTAACAAAGGAACAAACACTTTTGCATTTATATTTGCTAGTATTGACTAGCTGTTGCACGCGTCTGCGGCTGCAAACGAGTCTGTCACCTCTAACGGGTAGATAATGTTTTATTACAATGAGTAGTTAAGATAGGTAGGTACCGATCGACCATCAATTTTGTAAAATGACCATTTTCATGTACAAACTTTCAACGTCTAAGTATTCCACCTTCCTTCACCTAGGGGCCTAATATGGCTGAGTTTATCGCGTGACAAAATGTGGATAACGCATCCATCACCTTCTGACACGTAAATAAGTACGACGGATGCTTTATCCACATTTGACACGCGATTTAGACGCAGCCATTCTAGGCCCGCATGTCTCACACGGAAATGTAAGGGCAAGAGCATTTCGTACCATGCTCTGTGTAGGTTTCGTCGCTGTTACTAGGTACAAACAAAACACCATCTCCAAAAATCACAGCTAGGTAGGTACAGTAAAGTCAAGGAATTTAATTGTTATACCACTATGGCACCCTGTCGCATAACGTTAATCATTAATTTTGGCGTAATTTTTTCATGTGGTTTGACGCTGTCATTATGACACGGTTCCATAGTGGCATAACAATTAAAGTCCTTGACTGTACAAGCTAACTTTCTATTCAAAGTTATTTGGATGATTTTCGGAAGGTTAATAAACATTTTTGCCACTTGTAATTCGCTAACCAATAAACTCTACTCGAGTCTACTAGTCGTGATAGTTTTTCTTTCAAATTCGTTATTATGTGCTTTCATCTTTAACTTTACATAGTATAAAACGAAGTCGCTCCCGGTATCTGGGCTCTTAGATCTTTACAAATACGCAAAGGATTTTAATGCAGTTTTCAGCAATAGATAGAGTGATTCAAGAGGAAGGTTTTTATGTATAATAAATTCTGGTTTACTTGGAAGTGAAGCGAGGGCGGAACGCTAGTTTAAGATATTTTTTAGATTTCTCGTATAATTGTAGATTTGGCTATAAGAGGTGAGGATACGTAACTGTAGCGAAAATTACACTTTTAGAGTTCAATATTTCCTAAACGTTCCCCCAAATCTAAAAAAAGTTCTTCACTCATTTTATAAAATCTATCCAATAAACACCCCACACTTTGAATTAAGTAGGTACTTTGAATTGTCTGTTTTTTTTCCGCTAAGTATTTATTTTATTATTTGGTCGTGGTGATTAATTATTGATAACCTACCTTACCTTGCTAAATAACAGCTTTGTAGTACTTACCAAGAGTCTGATCTGAGTTAAACCGCGGAAGATGAGCGGACGGACGGACAACAAAGTTATAGGTATATAATAAGAGTTCAGGTATGATCCGTTTCAAAACTTTTGAGTGGTGGTTGAGTAAATTGTTTTAATTTGTAAAATTATTAAAAAGAACACTAAAGTAATTTTCCAAACATTTTTTTTAATGTTTACACACCAAAGTTTGCTTGTGTTCCTACCTACCTAATGCTCGGATTGATATTTTTTATATAACAACGAAACAAGTTAAATTTCAGTAAATTGAGATAAATGCTATAATGACTAATCAATGAAGACACTATTCATGTAGATTTAGTTACAAGATTATCGAAAATGTTATATAGATTAATTACTTAAACTAATTGAAGGTACGTAAATGGAGACGAGAGTGAACGCCGCAGGCCAGTCCCGAGTTTCGTGCAGTCAGTGCTTCTGCGGAGTGCAGCACCCCGGGTCGCAGCCCGGGCGGTCGTCGCTGCCCTTCTGTAATAAGTTTACATTATTACTGCCAGGACCAAATAAGTAATATGGGCAAATTCTGTCTAATTATTTTAAAAGGCGGAGTTCTATGTTTTGCTGTCATCTGCACCACTGTCTTTTGTTCCTTGGAGGTGGAGGTAACCGTGGCCAGATAAATATCTGTAAAGATATTTTCATCGAAGTGCACAAACGGAGTAGGTTAGTTAGTAAAGTTAAATCCTAACCATTGTATTTTAACATAACAGAGTTAATCTGTCTTTGTGTTACTGCAAACTGCAAACCTCCAGTATTTAGTCTTCTCGTCTTTATTTGGTCTCTTGTTCTTTTATAAAGTTAAATATTTGATGCGGTGCGGTGATAAGTAATAATAATTTAATTACTCCTTAATTACGTGATAGATTTACAAGTGTGACGACGTTTCTACCATCGACGGCTGGTGAAAGTAAGCCAACTTAGTAATTCAAAGGATTGGTACCTACAGCAGTGATATGAACCAGGGCCACTTTGGTGTAAGATGATCGAGCTACGTAGTAATTACTGCTACCTAGTTGTATTATTTAGAGGACATTAATGTTTGGGTGTGAACGCCACGTGAAACATTTGCAACCGATTAAAAACCGGCGCTGTGACAACATGTCGCAAGTTACGCGCGTGCGCTCTCGCACTTTCATAGAGTCACTTACTGTTTGATTGGTATTTGAAGCATGTCGATTAAACGTCAATTAAATTTGTACATTGATTGCAACAAAAAGATAACCGGAGGACTGAAAACTACACGAGCAACGAGTTATGTTATGGGCATTTTAATTTGATGTGATAGCGCCGTAGGTGTGTGTCATGCATGACAAAACGAAAAACGATTTTAAACAGGGATCGATACCGGTATTAAAAAAAATACCTTTCTTAATGTGCAACATTTCCTTGATATTTTCGATTTTATAATTTAGTCAATAACACTATAATAAATCATAATTCATAAATTCATAAATCATATCATAAATTCGTTGAAGAACAAAAAAAATAATTTGACTCTGTGTAATACTTAATTTTATCATATTAAAGGTTTCCGTAATATGTATTTTATTTTTAAAGCTTTTGTTAAAATCATTCATTCGTAGCAATATTTCGTTTTTAAAACTCGACGACCGGAATTTAGACAGATTTTTGCAGACAACCCTGCCCTCCTAAGCCAATAAACAGTATCTCAGGTTCAATTCCCAAAGTAAATTAAATCCTCTCCTATTATTGATAAGGTTGTGTTTGCTACATAAGTTTTATTTGAGATATTGCTATTTGGTTAAGCAGGGCAGAACCCTATATCACCGTGTTCGCAATGAAATGATCTTCATTTTGGTATAAATTTGAATTAATTTTATTCAATAAACAGACTGGTGCAAATTATTAGTACCGACTTACCTGTATAATTATCCTTACCTAACGTTTGCATATTTATAGGCTTCATGCTTTCGATCATCATTCATAAAATCGCCGTCAATAGAACTTGCAAAAGATGTAAACAAAACCAAACCAACCAATTCACCATGATTACTCATTAATCACGTACTTTTAAAGATCAAGTGAGGTCTTTGCAACGAGTTATACACTAAATCATTATTTTCATATTAAGTTTAAGATGAAATAACTATTCATTATACGTTATTTTTAATAAAAACACGCTTGGTGAATATTTGAGGTTATGCGTCAAACAGTACTAATTTGTTTACATAGTTCGCAAGTTCTATTGACGGCGACCTTACATCGATGTAGAATGTCAATTAGCCTATTAGACAAGCCAATGCAATTTTTAAAAAAAGTTTACTCTATAATTTATAATTTATACTATTATCTATATATATATATATAAAAGGCAAACTTGACTGACTTATATATATCAACGCACAGCCGAAACTACTGTACCTAGAAACTTGAAATTTGGTACAGAGGTTCCTTTCATGATGTAAGTGAGCACTAAGAAAGGATTTACCGAAAATCGACCCCCAACGGGAAGAAATGGGAGGAGTAGCGGGAAACAAATTCTAAGTCGCGGGTGTCCTCTAGTTATACATATAAAGAGAGAACCGGAATGCGCGTCACTCATCAACGCACAGTCGCAACTACTGAAGCTAGAAACATGAAACTTTAACAGTACGTATATTTTTTGACGTAAGCAAGTAATAAGAAGGCATTTTTAGAAATTCAACCCCTAAAGGGGTGAAATAGGGGATAAACCATTGTATGGAAGTCCATCATTTTTAAAGCTACGAAGATGAAATTTGACATTAAGGCTTATAAATATGAGGCTGTAAACTGTACTATATTCATTTTATTAAATTCCATCTCTAAAGGGTCGAAATAGTGTATTAAAGTTTGTATGGGAGATACGTCATTTTTGAAGTAAATTACATCAAATTTAAAATATGTATAGGCTCGTGGTACGAATTAAAGTAATATAATTTTACCGTTTATGGAAATTCAACCCTTAAATGAATAAAAAAGGGGTTAAAATTTTGCACGGGATTCCCGTTGTTTCAAAGCTGGGCAAATAGCGCACATTCCTCGCATTCCTATGATTCCAACAGACGTAACTTTTCAATTTCCTGTAAAAATTGCATTTGCCGTAACCATGAATAAATCTCAGGGTCAAACATACAAATATGTTGGCGTTGACCTGAGGCAAGAATGATTGTCACATGGGCAATTGTATATGTTGGGCTATCAAGATCAGGTAACACAGAAAACCATTTTGAACCCATTAAGGAGTAGTACAAAAAATGTTGTTTATTCTGAAATATATAATAAGAGAGATTATATAATAAGAGGTAATTCATTCATTCATTTATTTAATAGCCATAAATGGTGTTAGAACCTATTGTTCAAATAATATAACAGGCAGTGCTATGATTATTAATAAACAGTGAATGTTGAGTCATTAACGTGTTGTTTTATTATGGCAAGAAAATCCATCTTTGCTTACCTAAACAAACTAGGTACATAAACGATAGGTCTGGGGTGGTAGCAAAGATGACCAACGTTTAGCTTTCGTTTAACGCAATCGACAGGAAATTTATGGAGTGACATTCGATGACGCCTGTTGGTCCAGAGGGTCTTTTGTCTAACGCACTCGCAATCTCAACCGGCTTCAAAGTGGAGCAATTGTTTTTATTTTGTATTCAGACAAGCCTTCGATTTTCAAAATGAAAACGATCGTGATTGCGAGTGCGTTAGACAACAAGCTCTCTCTGGACTAAAATTTTACACCCTACCTATTCGCCATATATTACTTAACATATTAAATTTGATATCAAATACTTTTTATTAATTAAACGGCCCGGTGAAGGTCGTCTCCTATTCGGATCCTCTACTATTTACGAATACGGTGTTTTCAATCCATGACGTCCCGTCCCGGCACTTTATTAGTGACCTTGCAACGTCAATTTGACGAGCGCGCCGTCGTCGATTGAAAATACTTTATACCTACTACCTATGCTAAATACCTATATTTTTGGTGAAAACGCAGATTTGGTCGGTTATTTTGAGCTTAATTTTAACATTTGCTTAATACGAAATGTGTTGAATCTTAAGTTTACGTGGATAGATTAGATTAGTAACCAAACTGATTTGGTATGGGCCGTTCCTGAAAATCCCTAAACCCCAACACTGGTCTGGGCACAGGGACTGCAAACCCTAGAACAACTAGGTACCTATAAGACTTACAGTGAACGAGTGGTTGCGCAGGCGCGATATATCGCGCGCATTCAGCTCGATGTCGTGCTGCGTGAGCCGCGGGCGCCGGCAGTGCCGGTGCTGCGGCGGTAGCCAGCGGTGTACCAGTGGCGTCAGCAGGTCACGGTGCACCTGATGACACCACATCACATTATTTTTGTACAGCTCCCATGAAGGCTGTGGCTACATCAAAAACCAAAAGTCACATTACTTGTATATGACTAATTAACCACTAGTTAAAAAAGGGAGGGCACTGAAGTTTAAAATTGAGAGACTACCTGCGGTTATGGTCGTGTTTTTCCATGTGGATAAAACGTTTGTCGCTTTCTGACCAGTTTGCAAGTGCGACAGTGAGAGATACCTTAGACGTATTTATGTTACATTGATAATCATCATGATTCATGCGTTATGTACTTATACACCGTGTTCAGGACGTACCCGAATTTTAACCATCGATTTTAGGCCCTATTTGGAGTATATAATGTGGTATAACATGTAGCCCAATAACGCATAATTTCCGAGATTTTTATTATTTAAAAAACAACTCCATAGTTAATGTAATTTGAACTTTGTCACCTTAACCTAAAGCATTATTTACTAAGAAAGATTCATGTTGTAAGTAGCAATATCATCAACGCACAACATAAATTAATTTAATCAATTACTTAGTAAATAATGCTCCAAATACTCCAAATAGGGTCTAGAATCAACGGTTAAAATCCTTCGGGTACGTCCCGGGCACGGTGTATAGCACCACCACTTTTTTTCCCTTTTCATTTTTCCTTCCTCAATGATTTCCAACAGGGGCGCATGTTAATTGCTTGTTTTTCTAAACGCCCGTTCCGGGTATCTTTCTATAAAGTCGCATAAGAGCGCGCGAGAGCGAGTGACAGAGAAGTAGCCTGATGGATGTTTAAAGAGCTGTAAATTGCACTGTACTGGATATAAAGGTACTATTTTGTTGTGTAAATGTTTAATTTATGTACTTACCATGGCTGGGTCGTTAGGCTGCGTGATACACGATACGATGACGCCCACCACAACGCATACAACCATGCCGACGAACGTGTAGTATAAATAGCTCAATTTGTACAGAAAGAACGCCTCTGACCTGTTTAATAAAAGAATTTTAGTGGCACATCATGCCGTTGCATTGACCCTCGGCACCTAACATTAGAGTATTTTTTAGAGTTGGCGTATTTTATGTTAAATCAGTAGTAGTAGCTACAATAAGTCTTCAAAACATTAATTTTCTCGCTATAGGATTTGTTGTGGTTGCAAACAGACAAATGAAACTCGGTAATTTTTCTTTCCCCTAAATCTAGTCCGATATCATATAAGTTTCCCCTAGCTAGTCCGATGTCATAAGTAGATGTGATGCACTTTGCGCGCTTTCTGAACAGTGAACATCATGTCACATCGTCAGGCGCAGGCCGGTGACGCTGCTGAATCATGTAAGGTCGGCTTCATTCGATTTCAAGCGCGTTCAGTCCGTGACGCTTAATTTGTCGTTTACAACTTCTCGAAAATTTTACCAGGTTTTTAGATATTCACAATTTATATCCTACTAAATCGAAATCAATTTTACTACAGAAAGTAAGCGAAATAAAACCCCTGATTCAGCTAGGTTTAGAACTGTTAGGTAACTTGAATAGCTGGGTATGGGCTTAGGTCTTAATATAAAATAAATGAATTTCTTAGCCTTGAAGTGAAACAAACTTTAGTTGAATCTTTCATTCTCTCACCATTTAATTACTGCGATACATTTTATGGCCTGTGTATCCGTAAGAAAACTAGTCAGCGTATACAGAAAGTGCAGAACTCCTGTACAAGATTTATTGAACTTTTAGTATCACTGCCGGCTGTATTAAGCACAGCCAGTAAGTATCGGAATGATATTCCTCCGCCATTGCATAGGGCGGAGAATCCAACAGTTCAAGTTCAAGCTTAGAATCTTTTATATGGGTTACCAAAAGCAATTTGTAGATGTCATGTTATGAGCCCGATAAGGAATGTGTTCATAAAATATTAAATTTAAGTTATAAACATATTTATAGGAAAGGTTTGTCACTATTATTTCACACTTAAATTAATAAGTAAACTTAGTTTTATGTAACTAGTCAATGTACCTAATCTCTCCACGGCTGACCACGGGTGAGCTCAAATTCAGCTTAGCTGTGCTCACGCCCTTTTCATTACCGCAATCTGTGCAACCTACCTATGGAAAATGTCTGAATGTAATTAAATAAATGAATTTGATTTGATTTTATTATTAAGCTTACGCTGTCTGTCCGTCCGTTCGTCAGTACGTCCGTCCTAACTTTAAAGAGCTAGCTGTATACTTTGAACCGTAATAGTTGGCGGGTTGATTTTTTTCGGATTAAATGTTATTACGGCAGATTTTTTTTTTTTTCTTTTCAAGTAAGTGAAATAAGTAATAAAAATGGTTTCCATACCAAAAACGTTTTTTTCTATGTACTTACTTATTCTTTTTATGGTTGGATGTATCGTAAAACCGGTAAACTATAGGTAGACATGTACAAGTGTCAAATCAAATTCGGTAGGTATGATTATACTACAAACCCTGAAGAAACCCACCGAATCCTAAAAAATGGTCAAGTGTGAGTTGGCTCGCGCTGATGCGATTCGAAATCGAATTTATATCGGAATATAATACTCGTAATACCTACCTATTGTGCGGCAGTACGGAATCCTCGGTGCAGAGCCCGACTCGCACTTGACCGGTTTTTTGTTTTATTATTATAGCGTAGTCACGTAATTATATAAAATCATGCCCAGTTTTAACCAAAAAAAAATAAAAAATTTGATTAGGTACCTATTGAGATCTGCGCCCACTGAAAGGGCCATAGATGAAAGTGTAGTCGGGGAGGTTATATTGGCGTCACAGCCAGCAATTGAAATGGGTTTGGTTTCATAGCTAATTTCGCCTTTCATCATTGCTGCTTGAGTGCCGAGGGATATCCATCCCACGAATAAAGTGGAACTAAGGCCGCCTGCTAAAGCACCCTGTAAAAAAAACAGGAATTCAACAAGAGTAAGGAATTAGGTTCAGATCATCTCCAATGTGTTATGTTTTTTCAATTATTTGTGACAAAAATGGTGTTCGAATTAACAGGGCCGATATATACTGTTGTATAAAGGCCCTTTAATACAACAAATTAGAAAATATATCTCCAAATGCATATAGACGAACTAAAATATATGTAGGTAAATATTTCACCGCTGAGTTTGTCCAAGGTAAAAATAGACCCATGGAGAACAAGCCAAGGAGGCTTCCGGCGGTGATACCAGCCAGGCTCTTGCCGGCTTGGATGAGAGCCCCCATGTGCTCCACGAGGAACACGAGACCCACGCACAGAGCTCCTGTAAAGTAATAGAGAAAGCACGTAAATAATCTACAAGATACTAAATTCTACAAGCATTATGTATATTTTTTGATCATACCGACAAAAACAACAATCATCTTCATTATAAAGCTTGCCATCTTTTCCGATATTGGCTTATTGTACGCTGGTCTGATAAGATCTTCAAATATCACTCCGCAAAGCGAATTTAACCCCGTTGACATTGAACTGAAACAAAATCAATGAAATGCTATCTGGGAGTTAGTAATTGAAATAGACTTTAAACAAGATACAGGGGCTAAACCCAATTTGACACATTGTTATCGTATTGTCTACGTTATGGTTATGATAGCTCTTATTCATTTGACACAAAAGGCGGCCGAGTTAAAAACAATACGATAACAATACGTGTAGAGACAAAGTAGAATAAGGCGTCTGTAGGTCAAATGATAATGTTGACAGTATGAGTCAAATGTGCCTCGACCAATCTCAATGTCCTCAATACTTACTGACTTCAGATAAGTTATAGGTACTAACCTTAAGGCAGCGCTAAAGACACCACTCATGAAGATACCTGGCAGCGCCGGAATATCTCCAGTGATTTTCATGACGTAGTAAGGCAAAAGTTGGTCGCTTTTCCTAATGGCACCTGTTTGTAGAGGATCGCAAGACGCAAACTCGGCGTAGATCACCAAGCCCGTGTAGCAGCATAGAGAAACTATCACAAAAATACCGGCTGCCATTATGAAGATTGTTCTGAGAAAGACATGTTTACAAATCACAACACTTATTTTCACAAATCGTATCATGAAAATTTAAGTACTAAGTATAGGTAGGCATTATGACAGAAATTGTAAAAGATTTTTTAATACAGATTGCTCAAAAAGTGATACTTGCTGTATATCTTGCGTAAAGTTGAATTTTTCGAACAAGTGCTTTTTACTTTTCTTAGGCACATCATGCGGAAAGTTGCAGTTAAAGTTAGTAGTGCGTTTTACTTTTCCATTTTTTTTAATATACTTTTGTTCCAAGCCGTGCATCTAACTAAAGAGTTTGCATGTTCAATCACTTAATTTACACTCGTAATTTAGTATTGAAACTTTACATATATAGGTAATAATAATTTAAAATTACATACATACGTACCTACATACACAGATACACAGATACTCAGATACACACATACACAGACAGGTACACACTTTTTCGCAAATGTATTAAAAAACGTCGTGTGGTACACGTGCAGAACTGTCATTTTAACTCGTCCCGAGTCTTTTCCATCGCTTGCAGTTCGGGCCAAGACACCTCGGGACTCGTGTAAAATCACATACTTTCCGCACTTGCATCAAAATGTACTATTTGAACAAAAATGTCCTTTATTATGCTGATATATTTTATGAAGTAAACGTACATGCGAGCCCTTTTCAGTGACGATAAAGCGAGACATCTTTGTACCATAGCCTGATTGACGGAGCAGGATGCTAGCCAGCTGAAGTAGTTACCGAATACTGTGGACCAGAAAGTGTGTCTTACTGTGGGGTCGGGGTTCATACTGAAATGGAAGGAAAATAAAACATAAATGTTAAACTTCAACAATCACACCCATACGATTGGCTACTTGATTGAAATAAACATTATATTTTCATTACTTAAAAAATTCCAGGCGATCTCCGTCTGCGTTTTTCGCAATAACCTTGTTAACACCTCCGAGTCTCCATGTTCCATAAACCAGCACAAAAATTACGCCAAAATACATGAGCACTGTTTGCAGAGTGTCCGTCCACACGACTGCCTTCAGTCCTCCCTGGAAGCCATACAAACGTTTACATACCTACCAATTATTCGCAACGTTTGTTATGTTCATTATCCGTTGAAAACTTTCGGACTGTTTTTACACTCTCACGGATAAACCACTGAATCTATTTTGATAAAACTAAAAATAAAATCGGGTAACAGCACAGGACACTTTTTAGCTCAAAAAGTCAAAATAATTCAGGCTATTAGTTTACACACTTACGAGAGTAGTATAAAATATGCATACAATGCACACGATCGGAGTGATCAGGTGAAGATTGATCCCTGTAACTAAAAAAATAAAGCTAAGTACTAAGCCTTTCAGAAAAATAAATTAAATAAACATTAGTGGAGAATCTCACACAAATTGATACTTAGTCCCCAACTAAGGTCTAGGCTTGTACAGTCAAGGAATTAAATTTACCACCCACCTTAAGTCCAAACTCAATCTGACATTCTACAGCAATAAGGTTGAGTTTCCTATCAATTACAAATGACTTGGCATCTCTAATGACAATCGAGCACATGTTTTTCAACTGCAACCATATTGTCACCCCTCTTTACGATATCCTCCCCTCCAATATCCCCCGTCCTGTTAACATCCAGTACCTTCTTACATTAGTCTACTCCCCTTTTGTGTTTGTCCTAGGTTAATAATATTTTTTTGTTTTGTCTTATGTCATACATTATCTTTTGAATTATGTGCCTTTCATGACATTGACGTTGGCGAAATCATCAACAAGCTCGATGGAGCCATAACCTACAAGAATTGAAAAGCAGATTTTCTTTGAAATGGGTAGCAAATTAACTTCCGTGACCGTACTTAGAACACCAAGACTCAGGAACAGATAGGTACTCGCGTTAGTCACACAAATACTTGCCCATGACGGGAATCGAACCCGGAATGTTACGAAAACATATGAAATACTCGTACATAGCTTAATAATGAATCGTGATAACAAACCGTTATGTTAAATATAATATAATAATCTTGTGTTTCGGTACCTTGGCTGAACGCTAAGGCAGGCACGTAGATAACTATTGGTATGTAGAGCATCATTTTAATGATAAATATGATTGACCCCATGAGTCTTACATTTTGATTAAAACGCAGGCGTAAGTACTGAAAACATTCAATAATTTAGTGAGTGTGTGAGTGAATCGATGACTCGACAAACGAATTGATGAATCAAAGACAACATATATCTAACATTGAAATGAGACTCCGTCTCTTGGTTGACATTGTCGCATTTGGGTCTATATTGACTCCCATAACATTAATCTTTCGATTTAGTTTATACATACCGTTGTTTTTCATAATCGTTGCTCGTCTTGTAGTCTTTGGTCATTATTTCAATAGTCATAGTATTCTTACCCCCCTTTCATTAGTCATAACTATAGAATTTCATACCGTTATTGGTCATAACATTAAATGAGGTGATTGTGTTCAAAGGTAGAAATTCAAAAAGAATATTATCATTATAAATAACGCTTACAAAAATGAAAATTATTAATCATTAATTTTTAACTAACCTAACCTAACCTAACCTACTTTTCTGATAGCCGGTCGTTTTTGTAGGGGGTCGCAGTTCTAACCTAACCTCATTTACTTTTTTGTCAGCTGGCCCTTTTTGAAAACAGTCGCAGTTCTAACCTAACCAATTTTTTCGTAAGCCGGTGTTTTGTTTATGTATGACATGTATTGTTTCTGAATTTTCAAATTAGTCCTTTAAAACATTAGAGAATAATAAATAGGACATGAATAAAAATGAATAAGAGTAAATACAAAAATACGACCTACAATATTTATGAAAAAAACGGTATGCCTTTTGATTATTATGCTTATCAGTTTTATGACTTTTGTCTTGTATGATATGTAACATTATTGTACTTAATCATTATATTTATTTTGCGTTAAACCACGGAGCGCTCTACTAGCGTACCAATCGCCATACTAATTTTCTCGAGGACGATACTTTAACGTTACCTAAATAGTCTAGGACCATTTTTGAAAAAGTAGAATGCAAGCGGCGAATCATGTAACAGGTAGGGTGACAACGTTATCAGAGGGTTTTCACCCTGCAGAATACGGAATTGCCTGTCGCCATTCCGAAATTTGAAACGGAAGTACAGTATACCGGATAAGGTGCAGCCCATACAAAACTTTTTCGTTTTCGTTCCTCCAGCTCTAAGTATCTGTTTCTCCGCCATCTTGGAAAAACTGTAATATTTTTCGGTTTTATGCCTTTAATGTTGTTAAAGTTCATTCTAGTGCTAATCATGGTTCTTCAATATTGTAGAATGCAAAATTTGCAAAAACTTTTGGGTTCACAGACTTTTTCCAGGACCCCTAGGGACGAAGAGATATGGAATCTCCTATGGGGAGCTAGCGTTAAAAATAACTTTTGGCTTGAAATATTTCTTCCACGACTTCTAGGAACGAATATACGGAATCATCTCAACAATTATCATCAAAATTAACGACACCGTAAATATGGGAATAAAACTGGAAAAAGAAGCAATTTTTGACGATAGCACTCCACAGAATGATTCCATACCTTCTTTCCCGGAGGTCGTGGAAAAAATATTTTTAAGCCAAAAGTTACAGCAAATTTTGTTATCTATAATATTGCCTAACTACAGTTTGCGCTAAAATGCAGTAAAACGTAAATATGGGAGGAATACTAGAAAAAATAACAATTTTTAACGCTAGCTTCCCATAGTGGTTTCCATATCTTCGACCCTAGGGGTCCTGGAAAAAATCTGTGAACCCAAAAGTTTTAGTAAATTTTGCATTCTACAATATTGCAGAACCATGATTAGAGTGAACTTCAACGACAGCATAGGCAAAAAACAGAAAAAGTGTCAGTTTTTCCAAGATGGCGCGAAAAGAAATAGAGGTGGAAAGCCGAAAAAAATTTTGAGTTATTATGACTATGTGGTCCTTTACAACGTATCAAAAAATCATAATAATCGGACCTTTTTTTAGAGTACCGGAACAAAGATTTACTAAATGTACGAGGAACATTTTTGTATGGGCTGCACCTTTTTCGGTATAGCGTACTTCCGGTTTAAATTTCGGAACGGCGACAGGCAGATCCGTATTCTCAAAACCATCTGATAACTTTGTCCACCCAACTGTTACATGATTTGCCGCTTGCATGGTTTAGAGACGCGTTTTCCATTTTTGGGTCTAGTCTAAAACGATAGAAGTAACGTTCGTGCTCGATCGGGTACTGGCGGCTCGTGCCAGTGACACTTGTTTAGGCTTAAGAGTATGTTCTGTCATCGGAATGGTTGGGACAATAGTAGTTTATGCAACTGTATCATAATAAGGGCCATTGAGACACGAGTGCGAGTTAATGACATGAGGTAAAGCCTAATGTCTATAATAACTAGATAGTCTAGATACACATGAGTGTCTCGCGTCCATATTGGCTCATATAAAATTGGTCTTTAGATTTTTTATACAAATAACGATTTGTGTCTATACTCATCATTTCTTCGAAAAAATTTGCTCATACTTATCGCAACTAATAATTTTTTTTTTTAAGAAACTTACTTTTTGAGGATTGTTATAAATCTAACCTAACCTAACCTAATTTTATCTACACGTAAGATATTTAAGAAATTCTGAAAAGTGTACTGTTCCATGAATATTGGCGTTATAAGTTCAGATGAGTATGAGTTCCGAACATTAGTATAAACATTTTTTATGAAGAGTATGAGGAGTGATCATTATGATGTAAAATGGTATGAGAAAAATTTTCGAAGTTCCAATAATCGGAGTTGCAATTTTATATGAACTTTGGCGCACCCGAGTGTCTCAATGGCTGATTATGAATAGTTGCATATTTTTTCTATGAGCTCAAAGGGATCTACAAGTAGTTAGTATAAAATTTTAAACTACTGTAATAAATTTGTTAAAACAAAAATTACAACGTCAAATACTAGGAGTGCATAAACATAAAAATTAACCTACAGTGCTGTGCATTGCTGTGACGTGTGTGAGTCATCAGCGCTGTGTCGTGTGTGCGCCGCACCGTGCTACGTCATCGCCTGCGATTTAAATTGCGCTAGGAACCCCCTAATTACCGCTGCGCTCCTGGTACTTTTTTTAAACATGTCATCTCTTTGCTTGGATGAATGGCTTAGAACAAAAGCATATTTAAAAAAATGGAAAAGTAAAATAGATGGGCTGTTGCGGATCAGATAATATAACGGTGAACTATTTTTTATCTTTTTAAATTTTAATTCCCGCCATGCGGAAAAGAACATTGTGAAATGTTTCATAACGAAATTTCAACGTTGCGATCACACAATGCACCTTATTGGATTACCGATAGCGATATCATTAGAACACACATTGTACTACGCGAGTATAAAAAACATTTGACATATTGTTACAGTGAAGTTAGGTATTAAAATTTTAACTCAAATTAATTGTACATTTAAATTTTTGGGATGAATTAAAATTATTAAAATTAAATTAACTTCCTAATTGTATTTATTGTCTTCTTAGAAAAGACCGCGTGTGGTTTATCTGTATTATTTTTAATTATACTGTATCTCTGTGTTTGTGTTGTATTATATTAGGTATTAACCAAAAAAATGCGATTAATATGACACCATGATAAGTAAGTTTATCGATACATATGTTAACAGCATACTGGTAAAAATGATTTGGCTCCAAAAAAAAACAATTTCTGCTTTTGACCATGTTTTGCGTCGCCGTGTATTAATTAAGTACACATGAGTAGGTATATTGGATACAAATAGAAATGAAGGATTTACAGTCAGATAAATTACCAAAGCCTTTTATATAGATGAACTGACCTCGTATGTTGATGTAATTTGTAGGTTGTAGAAGACAGGCAGATAGATAATAGCTATAGTCAGCGACACTGCCCATTCAGAAAGTACCACAGTCCAGAGCTGAGTTCCGTAAGTGTACATTTCTGCGGGCAAACCCAACAACGAAATGCCCGATACATAACTGAAAGAGGCGAAAATTAATACCGAAATTATTCGCCATAGGCTTGACAAAGAAACAAATAAGTATTACCTGGCTATAAGTGACATAGAAATAGGGAACATCCCCATGGTCTTCCCTCCCATTAGATATTCGGACGTGGTGTTTTGCTTCTTGCTCGCGAAAAAAGCGAAGTAAATGCCGATCAGGGCCGAGAGGAGCAGCATGGTCCCGAAAACCAGATAGTCCAACCAGTCAAAGTATATAACCAGCGTCATGTTGTCCCGATTTGATTCGACGCTGGCACGTCAGCTCGGCAGGACACTTAAACTACATCTCAGTGTACAATAGGCGTTTACCGAGCGGAAGTTGCAGCTGGGACGAGCTATATTTACACTTGGAAGTACCTCGGCCAGGCACGTTGGAGGGATGAGGATTGTAATTGACTAGTTACCGGTGTCGGCGCTGCCGGCCCGCGCGAGGCGGCACGGCGGCGCGGCGGCTCGCACGGGCAGGGCGACCTGGTGCCGCGGACCGCGCTCACAACAGACCTCTCGCGGCTCTCACTGCTGCTCGTCGCTGTCCTAGCTCATTTCGTTAACTTACTAACTCTAATTGCCAGCCATTTAGTTCGGTTGACGGTTATCATTCATACGGGTAAAACGTAACATACTTATACTCGTACATTTCTTATTGTTTAAAATGCGTAATTGTACCCCTTTTAAGAAATTCTCTATCTAGCCGCGTGCTTTTACAAGACAATACCTAACAATAACTCAAATCCGGTGGTGATTGACCTAGTTAAAAGGCCACACGACTTGCTCGCACGCTATCGATGCACTTAGGAACGAACAAATTGAGACCATCTCCTTAGATCCAATCATTGAAACTCTCTTATGCCTCATGTCACTCCACACACTTTAGTACCTTGTCTATTTAATATCATGTTCAAACTGCCATATACAAATTATCACAGCGATTAAAGTGGCAAGGTACTAAAGTGTATACATATTTATGACCTTGACTGTACCAACCAGCTCGATTGCTGGAGGGAAGTAAAGTAATGAATTGCTTTATTACTTTGGTAGCTATCATCTACGTATACTGAGCTACTAGTAAGATATAGAAGATAAAATAATTATGTCTATTCAGTAAGTAGGCCGCACGGGCTCTTTTACAAGTTACAAATCTACTATACTTTAAAAACATCTACTTTAAAAAACAAATCTTTTAAAGGCGTTAAAGCGACAAGGTAAAAATAAATCGAGAACCAACCGCATAATGTTGGTTTCATTCGGTAACTCGATCAGGTAAAATATGATGTCTCCTAAATTTGGCCTGCCGGAGGAACCCGCCAACGTCGACCGTGGCAGCTCGATAGTTTTAAGTTCTACTGATCGGTCTTTACCCCAACAGATTAGTTTCATTCGGTTAATACATGAGATATGTTGAAGGCCAAAGAAAAGTTCGTTAGAAATACAATCCTTGAAAACCGGATCGGATTCGCCCACCGAGGGTTCCTTACTTTGTACGTACTTTTTTTATTCTTTGTCATAAATCGAAAACTATACATCAAAGAAATAGTTCAAAATCAGTTTAAGCTTGACACGGTTAACTCAATTCAAAATTTGGACCGCGGTTCCTTGTTTATGCAAGACCCTGTTTTTTTGTAATTTACTTAATAGTTTTCAGATTTTTTCCCTATTCTTGTAGTTTAAGACGGTATTACTTGCCCTATAAATTTTAATTCCCTTGAGAGTGTCGAAATATACTGCGGCATAAACGGCCGTATCTTTTTTCACGTTAACTTAGAAGTTTGATTTTTTAAAAGCTTCAATGGACTGTAGGCTTGAGTATATGGTTTTAATTTCAACTCGATACCTTCACGCGTTCCCAAGATAAAGGGGTCTTGACAGACGGACGGACGGACGGACCACAAAGTGATCCTATTAGGGTTCCGTTTTTTCCTTTTGAGGTACGGAATCCTAAAAACAACAAGTACGAACTATTAATTCTCTATTTTAAGTTATATGGTGTTATCTTAGGTCATTGTAGTAGGTATAAACAAACTGTCGTCGCCTGTATCTCAGGAACCAATCAAGTCTACTTAGTCGTGCGTGATAGTTTTCCGTTAAAAATCGTTTTGTGATTTATATGTATATATATTTAAGATATTTTTCTGTTTTTTAGTAGGTATGTATAGTTTTCGCTATAGGGGAGAAACAAAAATTAGAACTTTATTAACATTTCACAATCAACATATTGTTTACACAAACCAGCAATATTTTTGAAGGACCTTTCCAACGACATCCACATCCCAAACACCCCATGGTAGACGAAGACGGTAGCAACCGATGGGATGGTAGAGAACTTATTCGTGTCGGTCGACACTTAAAGCAGCTTTACGCTGGATACGGTCAAATGAAGAGACATTGGTGCCCGACTTGTGCCTTGTAGTGTACAGCTAGTGTTAAAGGTTCTAATACGAGTTATACGAGTAGCCTTAGCTTTCAAATAGCGTCCGACCTGACCATTTCCTTGTTCGATATGCCTATAATATAAGTGAGTATTGGCATACATGGTAGGTACTCGTACTCCTTTACAATCGTCTTTGTGCTAGTATTTCTGGCTCAGGCGCTTCTTTGTAGTGACATTATGTAGTGTATTTTTTGGGACTGGGACTATTGGGAAGTCCAACCAACGCCAGCGGCAAAGTTATTGACAAGTGTAAGCTGTTTGTAAAATTAAATAAAATTCCCTTTTTTAAGCGAACGGGACAGACAGAAATAAAATTTAATACCCATCTTTAGTGAGCTTTTGTCAAATATTTGCGTATGTTATGAGGAGCTTAGCTATCTCGATTTTTCTAAATACATGAAACTGAGTTGATTTGTAAAAAAAAACATGTTAGTCAAATTTGAAATTTAGAACAAAAACGGTTAAAATGACTATTATTTTTTCTCCGAATGAGTATTCTGTGTAAACTGTGTGATACTTTTTATTACATTTTACAAACAACTCACACTTGACTAACAATTTAGACCTAATGGTTCCTAAGTTTAAAAAAACCACAGTGGTGTTCAAATAATTACAAATGCCTACAAATTTAATGTTGGAAATCAATCAAAAACTTTTGTGCAATTTTATTTCTTGTTACACCTATATTTAATTAATAAACTAAGGTTTAAATGTACCTACAATTCATTTTTGTTGAATATAAATATTTCAATCTATAAGGATTTGAAAAAATGTTTGGCATTCATACAAAGTTGTAAAACTTTGCATGGACGCGTCGGCACCAAGTTTTTAAATCCCTTTAAAATATGAGGTCTGTTTTTATCAGTAGTTAACTGTACCTTTATCAGTTCGTTTTAGTTGATGATCTAAAGTAAATTGTAAATAATAATAAAATTGGTTAAGAACTTTTTAATTAATGGTTAAAAATAAAAAGTCATATCTGTAGGCCATTGTATGGGAAAACGCAAGCGTCTTTGTTTATGTGACCACAACTTTATATTCTTACATGGATTGTAGTGTATACAGGGTGTCCCATAAACCAACGTCAACGTAAAACTTACTATTTTTTTTTTTTTTTCATATCCATATAAAATGAAAGATTCGTTTTCAACAGAGATAAATTGTACATACGTGTTAGTTTATTAGTTAATTATAAGTGTAGTAATTTGGTAGTAGTTTGGTTTTTCATTGGTAGTCAAACTCATATTTGTAGGCAATTGTATGAGATAAAAACAAGTGTCCCTAATTATGTGACCACCACTATATAAATTCATATATTCCTAGTGAAATTAAATAATAAAACTTCAAGTGATTTTGTATATTCATTTAATCTAGAATAATAGGTATTGGCTTAAGTATTAACAACACGTAAAATATACAAGCTGCGCTTGATTTGCATGATTAATATAAATTTTGAACACTACTAACAGAAGGTACATGATTGAACAAACACCTTATTATGTATATGTATATGTATGTATAATAATATATATTTATGTACATATATATATATAACCTTCATGTATATGTGACCTTTTTATTGCATATCAATATAATAAATGCTCATTTGCGTTCAATCATGTCAAATGCGAACTTATTCCTAAATGGATATGATATTTACCTATTATAGCATGCATTCATGTCAATTACCGTCAGTGTAGGTGTACTGTTGTATACTTGAATGTAGGTGGGCCCTATCCGCTTTAAAATTATTTTTTGTCGATGCGATCAAATTATAAAACTGGTGGTTGAATACAACAATATCTACATCAGGTTTATTTTCTCGGTATTAACGATGCACATTTATTAATACAACAAATAAATAACCATTAAAACTGATACATTATGTAAGTAGTATTTGAATGGTGAAACTAAATAAGGTTTTAAAATCCTTGTGATGTTTTATTAAAAATATCTAATCCAAATGAGATTAACTGGGTCTTGACGGTTTTAATTCGCCGAATTTCGAATCGCAATTACTTATGCCGTTTGATTTTATCGTTTCTTCAAAAGGTCTTAAAGTTCTAATCTTTTGGGTTTCGGACAAGTCAGTTAGACTCACATAAGAGCATGTGAAAGCGAATGAGAGAGAATACAAACTCGGAGGGCGTATAAACAGTTAAGTGCGGTCATAAAAGGTCAATTAACCATATCTACTGCTGATGATTTTTAGTAGGTATAAATACACTTTAGTCACCTGAGCCTATAATAATTTGAACCATGAGGCTCGCGTGTTGTCCCGGTTTAACAGTCCTGCCACCGTTTCTATACTATCTACTCGGTTCCTCCACTCAGCACCCCCGCACAGCGCACAGTTGCAAGCCCCAAGTCGTGGCCAGAGGCCCGTTTCACGAAGCTACAAGTTACAAATTACAAGCGGAAGTCTCTTTCTAACTCCTTTTGCTAGAAAGAGGGTTCCGCTTGTAATTTGTAATTTGTAGCTTCGTGAAACGGGCCACAGACCGTACACTCACTTAGGTTAGTTATAAGTAATTAAATTGTATGTACAGTGTACAGTCGACGTCATAAACATGTTTACATTTTAGTACCTTGTCACTTTCATTCACAATATGAAATTATCAGAGAATGAAAGTGACAAGGTACTAAAGTCTAAACATGTTTATGACGTCCACTGTACCACAAAAAATATTATATTATATTTTAAGAGGTAAATAGCGAGCGATTCTCTGTATATTACTTTATTTCATTCAACTAGCAAAATAAGGCAGTTTTTATAATATAATTAAGTAGTTACTTTTAAACTAAGTTTTCTTTCTATTCTAAAATCTAATGTATCAATTTTATTGAACTCTACGGAGGTACTGTAAATTACTGTAAAACGAAATGTTTAGGATAGACTCGAGCCTTTAAAACTTTTCGAATAGTTATAATTGTTGCAGGCACACGACGCTAAACTTTAAATTTAATTAAAATCTAGCAACAAGTCCCAAGGAACTTGTTATTTAAGTACATACCTACCTAGCTTAATATGGCATAATCAAGAGGGTTTTAAACCTTTAGATAATATCATTACAAATATCTTTGAGCTAAGTATCTATTCAATACATCTTTTAAACTATTTTTTACTTCAGGCAACATATTTTTGGTAATGTGGTATTAGTATATATTTGGGAATTGTGTAACGTTTAAAAATATTTCTGATTAAATTTATAAATCTGTACATTAAACAGCCCATATTAAGGCATGGCACAGGCTTGAGGCTTCATCGCTAGTATCGCCATAAAGCGCAAGGTTAGAAAACCTTGGGCGCGAGTAAAGTGCTCGTTATTTATCATAGTCTTAGTACCTACCTAAACTTACCTATGTTTCAAACGGTTTAAATAAGCTAGAGAGCCAAAATTGCGTGCCCATAAAGATTTTAATGGTAGGCCTAGTCAACATCGAAAAAAGATATTTACTCACTTTGATATTTTATCGCATTAACATATTAAACAATGTTGTTTGATATGCTTACGTGGTAGTAAAGTGACAAGGTGCAAAAATGTGTATCTACTTTCGATGAAGATAGTACTTACCGATTTAATAAAAACTAAAATTTTCCTAATCTAGTATATTTAAAGGAATCTTCTGTACATCATGGCACTTCATAGTTAAATTTAATTCTATTTTACAAGTTGTATTGCAAGACACTTCTTTCTTTTTAGATTTCGAGTTATCACAATCTACTACAAAAACTGTACGAAAACCTCGGTAAGTCGGTCCTTGTTTAAATTCATCTCCCTACTTGGCTGATCATTTACCGCCGTACTCAGAGACAGTTTAGAGATAATAATAGATAAATTACTTAATTGATTCCTTTTACAAACTTGTGTAGGAAAAATAGTCCCTAAAGAACTACGACAACTACAGGTCAGCGTTGTACCTACTAACTCCGATCAGTAGGGGTTTCTGCTTTACAAAAGGTAGAGCATATATATTTTTTCGCTCTACTTCTATTGTTAAGTAATGAGGTTCTAATAAAAATCCAACTTTTCGACCTTTATATGTATGCCTTAACAATATCCATCAAAAATAGCCTACTCCATGTTTTGCAAAGCAAGGGCCTTTTTAAATCCCTACAGACTGGGGCACGTTTTGTAAAGCTACAAGTTACAATTTTACAGGTCTAAACTAGCAACACTGCTCAAATGGCTGGTCGTCATTGGTCGAGGTTGTGTCAAATGGAAACTTGTAACCTGTAAATTGTAATTTGTAGTTTTATAAGACAGGCCCCTGGACTAAACGAGAAGAAAGAAACTTCTTAAATTGTGAAAGTTTCTTATGAAAAGTTCTCATTAACTTCTAAGAATACTCTTGATTTTTATATGGAATAAACACATTTTCATTTCTGTCAAATGTTTCCGATACTGTTATCATTATCAGTAATTAATTATTTAAGAATATTTTCAAACTCCTGAGAATGTTCCGCAACCTAACACACTCGCAATCACAAATACAGTTTTCGTACAAACTTAGATGTTACTTTCTTATAATAACACTCTAAATATCAAGTACCTCTACATACTAGGTTCTACAGAAAAGTTGTAAATTTCAATTTACAGGATCAAGTAATGATCAATCTCACTGTGCAATCTCAAATAGGAATCGTTATTTTATACACTTCTCAACATCTCAGATTGTTATTAACCACTGACAGTTTATTTTCGTATGAGTTTTTTAATAGGTCGTTTGTTTCACGGCGTTCAGACTGCTCCGTCGGGCCCCGGGCCCGTTTTCCTTCGCGTCTGTTTCCCTATCGTAAAAGCCAGGCATGTTAGTGAGGTGTTTGATAGAATGAGCGAGTCGCTTATAGGTCAGCGGGCGAGGAGAGGTCGAGGCGAGAGCGGCGGCGGTCGCGCGCGCCGCCGGCCAGCTGGCCCGACGACGAGCGCTGCAGCGAGGAGGAGCGCGCGCGCGCCGGCTCAGAACTCGACTTCTTCACCTTGCTGCCGCCACTCGCCGGCTGCTTACCTTTCAACGACGACACCGACACCACCACGTCGGTCGACACGCCGTCTTGTTCTAAACGAAACCCGTTATTAGTCATGTTATACATCTTTCAATAACGAGCTCTGGCGTCGATACTGACCTGTCCGTTTGATCACCTCGCCAGCATTATTCAGAAAGAATTTAGGCTTTGTATCTTTAAGTGATTCCTGTAAAACAGAAATAATGCATTAGAATGTAAAAAGTGAAAAACGAACGACTAAGAGTATTTTGTACTGTACCTTAGATTTACTAGATTTGGAAGCAGAGTCAGTGCTTCCGCGCCACCACGGTCACTGAATCTCACAAAAGCCCCGCCCGGGCTCCTTGCCGGGGGTGGAGGGCTCGCCCTCGGTTGCCTCTCCCTCGGGCTTCGGTGATCCAGTGCCCGAAGTCGTAGCCCCGCTGTGGACATACACTATGTCATAAGTTTGCCTCGCAGCCGCATGCGGGGTCAATAGATAGAATATCTCCCATGTAAAGTAAGGGATGACACAAAGTTATGTCATAGTTTATTAGGTAATACAAATTATCACATAATTTTTTGAACATATCTACTAAATTATAATAAAATCTGTAAAAGGACAACACAAATCAATTATAATATACAATATATCGATTATCAGATCCAAATGAATTCATGTTAAAAATGCTAAAGCATAATAAGTATTTAAACTATAGTATTTAGTAACGAATAGATAAGCCACGAATAAATAATAAGCCTTGGAAGCTGCAAAACTGGGTCATGATTTCAATTTCGTGACATAGCCTTATATTTATTAGCCGGTGCAAGAAACTACGAGGGTAGGCATACTCGTAATAAATCACCATTTTGGAGTAATTTAAGTTTATTTATGTCGGATAGGTTCTAAGAGAGTCTATGTAATCGTTGGTTATGTTATGGTGGTACTGACGTCATGTCCACGCGAACGGTGTTACTGTTATTCTGCTGGTTGCGCATCGCCAGTGTCGACACCATGGGCGGCCGCTGCGGCTTGTTGGCCAGCAACCGCTCGATCTCCGTCATTACTATAGGCGTCAGTTGCGGAACGATCTGGATCAATAAAACTAACTATGAACCTAGTGTTCATAATCCATATACAAGGTGACACATAAGTCGTGAACAAACTTATCAACAGGGGTGTTCTACCCACAAATATGAACAAACTTTCACTATGGGAACAACTATGAATTCACGAAAAAAAATCAGCTGTTTCATACATTTTGGTCGCGGACGTATTGAACGATTTTTTTTCGAGACTTCAAAGTTGTTCATACTTGTGGGTAGAACACCCTGGTGATAAGTTTGTTCACGACTTATGTGTCTGTCACCTATGCGCTTTACTACGTAACGTACATATAATAACGCAATTTTGCAACGTCAAATTAAATAGTAAAGGCGCGTCTTGATAATTTGAAGGCTCTACTTAGGTACAAATTGAGCAAAAGCAAGATTTAAAAACCCGACTACACGTTTTAATATTGTCATCTAAATATATGGTATATACTTCACCTCGCACCAGTCTTAATCGAGTTTCCTTCAGCCTCTACGACGTAAAAAAAGAACCAAACATACATATGTCATACGTATACATACATAGGTACGGGTCAAAAACATTATCCTCCTTCTTCAAAAGTCCAGTAAAAATGGTGCTAAGCTTTATTTTTACGTTTCTATGGCACTTTGGCTCTCACCAATCTCACTTGTGTATTGTTCATGTGTCAGCATAATTAAAATTTAAATACCGGCGCTAAATATCCACCCATCCACAGGAAGGAACAATCCTATTACAGTTAAGGCTCAGTTTCATAGGTACAGTCGCCCACACACTTAACTGACCATTAAAGACGGAGCTGAGAATAAGTGTCAATGCTTGAAAGGGATGTAAATATATTTAATATGAAAAAAATATCTACATCCCTGTCAAGCATTGATATTTTCTCTCTGCTCTGCCTCCAATGGTTAGTTAGGTGTGTTGCTGTGTGTAGGTAGCCCGCATGCTTGTAGCAATCCATGGACGGGTTGTATTAACATTTTTGAGTCGAGAGCTATCGCAGCGACGCAATGAAAAGCATGCGGGCTATCTCGCAATGAAACTGAGCCTTTAGGTCTTGGGCCTGAGGTCCTTGCCAAGATGCATAACGCTAACTAGCGTTTCTATTCGTTTCGTTTTGAAACCAATCGCGTCACTGGTAGATCACGTGACTTTTCGTATCACGTCATCTACCAGTGACGCGAAACGAATTGAAACGCTAGATAGCGTAGTGCGTCTTGGCAAGGGCCTCTGAGGCCTTGACGCTTTTATTGGTGTTTGCAATAGAACATTGTTGGCGAGTCAGTAACATGATACAAAAGCGTCAATTTTCTTTGTATGCTTTAAACTTTACCTGCAGCGCGTGAATATTTTCCTTGAATTGTTCTACACTGGAAGCACCCAGCAGCAAGCAGTTGACGGATTCATTCTTTAGGCACCACGCTACTGCTAGTTGGCTCATCGAGCAGTCTAAAATGCAGTACGATCATATTCTTATACGTAACAATAATAAGAAAAAAATATATAACGTCAATGTATAGATACAGACTTAGTGAGTTAGCAAGATTTGATAAGTCTCGGAGTTTGTCGCCATATGTTCTAGGTTCCTCTCCTGTCACTTGATCCTTGCTGCCAGGACTCCGCAACTGATGGTATAAAGATGGCAGAGCTTTTATAATTGCGGTATGACGTAGGGCGTCTTTAAATTAAAAAGGGATAAAAGGAGCCCAAAAAATTAGAATAGTTACGTCAGGCACTGCCAGGTCCTCTTCGCACCAACTGAACGTGCTGTATTTTCTGTTGAACCGCGACTTGGCGAAGAGACCAGTGATCTCTTCAGGAGCCAGGCCTTTTCCGGTTGTGATCGCTGACCAGGCCATCATTCCTGCAAACCGAGACATGTCATACATAAATGAGTAACATACGGTATCAACAATGTTGGTTGGTATGGTGTTTTTGGCTTACCTACTCCGAGTTTATGGTATAGTTCAGGCATATATAGCTCAGACTTCTCGCGACAAAACATGTGGTATTCTGTCTGTTCAACTATTGGAGTTATACAATTGAACTGTCGGCAATTTGTGTACGCATCCATAACCTGAAAATAATAACAGGAACCAAGAGATATTTTGATCACGTAATGAGTTTTATCTTATGTTATCTTACAGATGGGCCCTTTCGGATACACTTCGACTCCCTTAGGATCTTTTGTGAATTTACCCTCTTACACATTCAGCTGTTCGGATGTGCAGGTTTCCTCACGATGTTTTTCCTTCACCGTAAGATCATCGGTACTTAAGCTCGAACTCGGTACCTTACGATCCCGAGTAGACTCCCTAAGGCACTAAGCCACCGACACTCAACACGTAACGAGTACAAGGTGTGATAATAATTTAATTTATTACGGTTAGTCGAAATGTTCTCACCTCCGCAGGTGACCAGCGCGCTGTTCCCCAGTACATAACCCAGCCTTTGTTTATGACATAAGTCATAGCCCGAACTAATTCTGTACAGAAACGTAACACTTAAGTCATTAGTAATGTAATTGTGATACGGTTATAAGGTAATCGATATTTCAATTAACTGCTAACCTTCCATCGGGCACACAGGGTCGACCTTGTGCAGCAACACGACGTCAATGTAGTCCACCTGGAGCCGCGCCAGGGACGCCTTGATGCTCTCTATAATATGCTTCCGGGACAGGCCCCTCTCATCCGACCTGTCATTATACCACATCTAATCAATGGGCAGTCCACGAGACGTTATCGGCTAGCAGTGAGAAGCACACAAAAGCGGAACCGAGATCAGTGACGACAGCAACCATGTTAGAGCAACAAAAGCATACCTATTCATTATTATGTACTTATTAAAATCATTCAACTCCGTGGCATCTATACATTGAAACACATGATAACCTTAAACGTGCATTTAGAACAAATACATAATAGTATCAAACAATCTCAATACACAGCATCGAATACGTAGGTCTGTTATTGTACCTAAAATTTATAATATAATTTGAACTTATTTATTGAATGTATTAATGATTTTAGAAAATTACCTTTGAGAATTTTAACAGGTAAGGCCTACGAGACTATTTGTGAAAACAAATTGGCAAATTAGAATAATGTTTAATATGTATTTCATCGAGTGCGCATATGCTAAGTGTGAACAATCACTTTATTCGTAATGGTATCAGTGTCGTGTAAAAAACGCGCCCGTACCACATATTATGCCGCTACGCCCACAAAAGAATGAAAAGGGATACCTAGCTTTTTGTGCTTCAGTGCCTAGAACCTGAGATGGAGATAGTTTGCGCGCGCGTTGGTGGCAGCGTTAAATTCAAATAGTTGGTGTTACTTTAAAACCACTACATTGAATAAAAAAGTGGTTTACCAGGATTAAGAAGTTATAAATACTCAGCAATTGGATCATATATCATCGTTAAAGTTCGTAGGGTTTCGAAGATTCAACTAAAAACATGTGAAAAAGGTGTCATGATAGAAAAACAAAACTATTGAGGATTTTGTTTCTAATCGTGTTTTCACGTTTAACAGTCTCAAGAAAATATGACCAAGTTTAATATATCCAACGAACAAATACATAAGCGTTATGGTTATTGCGATACAGATCGCGGGACTCTATCATTGTGGCCTCTAAGCCATACGTAACGAAACAGCGTATTTTATCGTAACACGTTAGCGGTATAACTTTCTGTAGTTTGGATTTCTTTGATGATCGAGGAAAACCAACTCGACATGGTTCGCGGAGTTCACATTCAGGGTTCCTTTCAATTACAGCTTAGGTGTCCATCATCATAAAGCCTAATGGTACCATACTATTATATTATCATCGAAGACTAGGTAAGTAAGTTAAAATCGGTCTCCTAGATTTGTTAACATAGATACCTATACCTATATAAATAATAGGTTACAAGTGAATCTACATACCCTTAACGGCCAAACCCTATATTCAATCCGCGGACAGATAAGGCTTACTTCGGGTTAAAATTTGACATTTGTCCATACAAAATGTGTCAAATTTTAATCCGAAGTAAGCCTATCTATCCGCGGTTTGAATATAGGGTTTGGCCGTAAGTAGGTATGTTAAATCCAATAAGTGAATTTAAAAGATAAGAAACTTCTAGTTAGGTAAGTCACACAACGCAAAAGGAACACAACTTACTTGGTGCTCCAGTAAATCTTTGTGGTTATGATAATGCTCGTTCTTCTCACATTATTCTTCTTTAGCACCCTGCCTAGCTCGGATTCGCCCTTTGCTGTGTTAAAATAATGTTTTTGTTTCATGGTAGTAGCTAATATTTACCATAAAAAGGTAGATAAATAGACATTTATTTACTGCACAGAAGACTTATAAATATATAACTGGCTACACAAATAAAAGAACACAATGTTAAATACCTACAGATAAAAGCACCGAGTGTGTATGGGTGCGTATCAATCCATATAACAACAAGTACCTAATATATTTTTGGTCAATAACTCTCAATTGATATTATGCATTTTTGGTAAGTACAAAAACATACGACATATTGTTGTAATAAGTAAAGTATTATTTGGTATTAGAAAAAAAAATACTTATTTAACAACTTTTAAACTTAAATGTCCCTATAGTAGTACAATGCACGTATGATAATTAAAAGAAATTCTAATATAAGTACTTTTCATGTCTCATACTCTGAAAGTAGGCCATTGTTTTAAGCGGGTTGAAAGTGATACATGTCCTAGGTACTAGGTAGATTAGAAAAACCTATACCAGTACTGAGCCATGCTAAAATCTTTTCAGCCATTCTTGTCTCTTTGGTAAAACTATGCTGAGTTTTACTTTTATGTTTTTGTTAACAAGTTTCCTCATAATCGACATGAAAAGTAGAGTGTTTAACTCGGGTGAAAGTCTCGCTATGCTCTACCGCCGGACGGATGTTGCCGGACGATCACGTCGGGCGCTCATGTCAATTTCATACATTTTGACAGTTTTCAAAAGTCGTTGGCTATCATAGAATTCAACTTGTATAAGCCTGCTAGAGCGGTTTCTAAATATCAATTTACAGCGAATGCTAATTCCAGGATTTACTATTGAGAGCTTTTTGCTTTACTTACGTCGTAAATAACGAGAAGAAGGAAACATTATACGCTACCTATTGTTACACACGTGCGTTTCCGCTAAATAGTTCAGAGCACTCACTGATGGGTATTAAAAAATGCAAGCCCACCCTGCACACCACGATCATTACGGGAGGGAATAACCTTGTGATCTACGTATAACAGGCCTTTCGACCCGATTACCGCAAGAAATATATAAATAAATACCTATCGATCAGCGCGTTAATAGGTCGAACGACCTGTTACAATTTTTATTGCCTCACCGAGTGGACCTAAAACACAAAAAAAATTAGTTTCGCTTACCAAAATGAGCTTCTGACAAATCAAACAGATTGATTCCATTATCGAGAGCAGTCAGTATGATATCCTCAGCGCAGTCCTCGGACAGCATGCTCCAGACTCCGACGCCGATGTTGGGCACGCGCAGCCCCGACTTGCCGAGGTTCTTGTACCGCAGCCCCGGAGTCACCGCCGACGGCATGTTGGCGTGGATCCCCATGTATGTGGACATGTGACGCGACATTGTGATTTCACCAGCTAAAATGAATTTACACATTTACTTACGATACGACAACATTATTACGTTCGCCCATTCGTAGAGGGTCTACGATATTTACGAGTGCGACAGCATATATCTATACTCTCTCCACTTACTAAGTGTTCTTCAGCAAACAGCTTCAAACTAATTTACTTGCCTTGATCAAGCATTTGTTGCGAGTTTGCGCTGAAATCATCCATACAGTCGAGGGAAGCAATCGGCGCGCGACATCTAAACAAATACAAACGTACCACCATTAGCACATACTTTTATTTTACTTTTCATATTATATTTCGAATTTAACTTGACCAGTTATTATATTGAATTTCATACTCAATTTGAGCTACGCTACGTACCTACTGATGTTTGTTTACTCTAATTATTTAATAAAAAATCGTCCCATTGCAATGTAGGTCCATGCTACTAATCTATTTGTTTTTACTAACACATAACGTTTATAAGAGAGCTACAGCTTTATACAGTACCGATTTACTTCTCTAACTATGTATAGATATTGTAACTATCTATGTCTAAGAACTGCGTCTACTTCTAATGCGCTTTCTACGCATCTCAATACTTTATTGCTAATTCGAACTATTAACCACTTATACATACCAAAGTATACAGGGGCATCGGTAATTCAACGCATTTTATTAATAGAGTACCTATTATAATCTCACGAGGCCACGCAGAAGGCACCTTGGCTGAAAATATGTAGTTTTTGAGACATTATATATTTAATGTTCAAAACTATATATATACTACCTTATAAAGTTAAACAAAATGTTTAAGTACGCAAGCGTCCCTAATATTGAATGGTTATGAGTCGCAGACATCTCCTGTGCCCTCGGGAGTGATCCAGGGATCTATCTTGGGACCGCTCCTGTAAACGTTATTTTATCAACGACATTGGCAAATGTTTCCAAAATTGTAACTTCGCTGTTTGTAATGTTTGCTGATGATTTGAAAATTTACAGAAATGTTACATCCGCGAACGATTGTACACTCATTCAAGAAGATCTCGACCGTTTCCATCATTATTGTTGCACTAATAAACTGTTTCTAGCCTATACTTAACAAATGCGTCCAAATTTAATTTACAAAAAACAAAAACGAATCTATTAACACTTATAATATAAGCAACGTAGCGGTGCAAAGAGGGGTAACACTAGACGAAAAACTTACTCTCGACCTGCATGTAAACAAAGTCACCTCTAAAGCTTACCGAGAGTTGGGATTCGTCCTAAGATCGGAAAAGCCACTAAAAAAGGGTACATCCTACATAAGATTATATACGTCATTGATCCGACCTATTTTGGAATACGCGTCTGAAATATGGAATCCTCATTTTGCAATATAAATTAATCGAATAGAATCTATACAAAAAAAAACTTAAGAGCTCTCAACTCTACGCTTCATCGTAACTCTTTACCATGCGACAAACAATAATAATAAAATCAAAAGGTAACTCGATAAAAACACATTTCTTGTACAGTCTGTAATTTTAAAACAGTTAAGGTTCCAAATTAAAGTTTAGCATTAGTTTATGCAGGGCTCAATATTAAATTAGACATATGTTCGAGTCAACTGCAAAATTACGAAAAAAACAATTAAATCAACTCAATGTTGTGAGGCATACTCATGGTGCCTATATTGCTTTTATAACAAAATTAAGTAAATTATACTTGACACTGACGTCTTTTTGTCAGGTCAGAAGCTCTAACTGTCAGGTAAATAAGAGGAACACTCGGTGCGCGAGTCTAACTCGCACTAACAGTTTATTACTGCAAACGAAACGCTCCGATTTGCCAATGACCCTGCATAATAAATTGTAAGTGGTATGTATACGGTTTAAAAATACATTTTTTTTAATGAAATGTCCAAGGAGCAGTGACAAAAAAAACCGTGAGTTCCAATAAGGTCGTAAAAAACTACCTATTTAAATAACGGCGGCACGCGGCGCCAGGGCGCCTAGGTAAGATGCATAACATTAACGTTAACGGTTTTCTAAAACTGGGTCTTTTTTCTACAGTAGCTATTCCCGTGCTCACTTCGTTGGGTTTTTTTTTGGTTCTTATAAAACCAATACAGATACTCACAAATAACGTGGCTTTCTATTGGTAAAAGAATTTTCAAAATCGGGTCATCAGATCCAGAGATTACCCCCTACATCACAAACTTTACCTCTTTATAATATAGTATTGATTGTGAAAGGAAATCTTGCTTCTATATTGTAATTACATTGTTGAAGTTATGACAGCTGTTATTTACGGGACAGTATGCTACTATAACGAAAACTATAATAATCAACATATAGAAGCAAGTTGGGTTAATCTTTATCTTTACATTTATGTAGGATGAAGCCCCGGACAAAACGTAAAAGCTTGACGTAAGCTGACGATCTATCACGTCAGCCACTAATGTCAATTCCATAGACTTAGAGCGTTTTTGTAAAACGCTAACGTTAGCGTTATGTAAGACCCTCGCCCAGCCGTGGCAGCAAAGCATATCGCTACGAAGCCTCACTCGACGTAGCTTCCACGTATTCACAACGTTGCCAAATGTAAAATAAGTCCTGGGAAATTTCCCGCCGTCACTGGCCGCAGTTAGTTGGAAAACAGCAGATATATAAATTATTATTACACTTTTAGTGCGGACGGAAAAACAAAAATGAATCAATTTCAGCCTTTAAATTAGGAAGAAAATGATTATGCAAGCCAATATTATAGACGCACATCTACGTACTCATAAGAATAATTTAAATTCATAAAAAAAACCGCATCCACATCGGTCCATCCGTTTAGGAGTTACGATGCGACAGATACACACGTCTAACTTATATAACACCCCTCTTTTTGGGTCGGGGGTTAAAAATGGAACATTGTTTTGTTTTCAAATCTGTGAGACAGTGCTATATGATATGACATATGATATTTAGTGCGACGTAGTTTGTCAGGGATCGGAAACATCGCGCTATTGTTACTTGGCCAAACATGTGTCTTTTTTCGCACGACACTGTCCAGTTGCTTAAATCAATGGCCAATATAGACTTTTAAAATTCTTATCCAGCTACTAGGGTGGCAAGTGTTAAACCAATTGTAATTTAATATACATTTTTAGAAACCACTGATGATCTTAAGCAAAAACAAAAAACTATCACATCATAAGTAATTCATGTGATAAAATGATTCAACATATCGATTTTAGATAATTTTACTAAAGTCCAAATAGGACATAGGTAAGTCGCTAGGATTATCGAACAAATCAAATTACAACACTTCATTTATTTTCACTGCTCCTGGGAAAAATGGATGATATTATTTTATGATTGGGCTATACTTAATCAAATAATTATTTTATATAGAGTGAATAACAAAAGAAGTAAAATAAGTGTATATGAGAATGGGGATATAGATAATGAATGAATAATGATGCCTAATGATGAATGCTATTTGTTTATGTTACTAATTATTGTGATATTAATCGTGAATGACGGAATATCGTTCCTTATTATTTGCGATTCAAGTTCTAGTCACCTAAACTGGGAGCAGAGCACTGCTAGTAGTGAAATTTACTTATTAATACAACTATTCATATTATCATTTACATACATTTTGCATCATCTACAAGTGTTGCTATGAGAGCTAAAATGTAGGTACATTACTTTGTTTATGATTTGTGATTGACTGAGGTCCTATGTGTTTTTTCATATTAAAATGATTTACATAAAGTGGATTTATCTAATTTCTGTCTCAAGATTTAATTCGACGGCGGGCAGCCGACTGTCACCGCAGGTGGTTTTGGTGCTGCGTGCGACTAGAGGTGAGCGGCAGCGAAGCTACTGCTGTTTGTCAGCAGTAATACCACGTGGCCAAACATACAACTTAGTAGAACGGCTGCAATCGACCGCAAATCTCGCAGCATAGCCGCCTGCAGTTGTATTAGCGTAAATTGACTAGCATGGTTTTTGAAAATTATGTATATGGGGCAGCTTAGTTTAATCAGGATGTTGACAATTTGACATCAGCTGCTCGGAACCAGAAGCTTGCAGAATTGACATTGACAGACATTGATAGCGGATGAAAGGTAAGAAACGGTGTCGATGCAACAGTGCTAAAAAGAAACGGAGGATTACCGTACCTGTGAGTCGCAGTTGACAACTTTCCCAATAATCCAGCATGAGACAAGCCAAGCGGCCATCGTCAAACGCCTGTATCATCAATCAACCGCTAAGTTTATTTTGATAGATTTACTTATGTTTACATACTCTCCGTATGGCTATATCTTTGAACAAGTAAGAAGATAATTTAATAAACTTTTCGATGTGATGTTAGATAATGCGTTATGTTATGGTAGGTACCTACTGGCATGCGACGAACGCGGTGCGCGGTGTGGCGGAGTGCGCGGTCAGCTTTACTTGCTCTTTGGGAGAAGACACACAGTACTCCACAGGGTTCATCGCCAAACGGCACTTTAACAAGACTTCGGCTACGCTTAGGGCACTACGGAATGTATTTATGTGTTTGAAGTATTACACCTGTAGGAAATAATTTTATCTTCCTCTATGGCACGCATACAAAAGTTTTTGTTAGTGAATGTTATGTTAAAAATTAAGTTCTTGCTGTGTTGTAATTCTGCCAGCTAGACCTATCCTCGTACAGGTTCCATAAACTTTGTTGAGCCGTGAACGTAGCCTAAAGTTGGTTCACGAGGGTAGCGGCCGCTGTGTGTCTTGTCCCGCGAGCTCGGCGGCGGCGCAGTTACCGATAGATGGTGGGCATGTGGTTGGAGTCGACGGAGACGCTGTCGGGTAGCCCCGGCGGCGAGTGCGGCGTGCAGCTCGACTCGCTGCGCGACATCTGCGAGCCCTCCTTGACGCCGCCGCCCTCTGCCCCCTTGTACTGCATCTCGTGCCGCCTCATTCTGCTCCTACGCTTAGCAACGGCATCTCAACACCCTATGAACGTCTTATCTGTAATAAACACGCACGGCTGGCTGCGTACCCACCCGGGAAGGGACACAGCGGGCTCGGTTTCGTGACACACAAGGACAGTAAGGGAAACATAGAGAAGCATGCATGCCCTACCGCTAAACATCTAACGCTAGTCCGCTAAGGGTACATGTATTGGAGTAATTCACATCGTTTACATCTAAACACTCTCAATAGTCACAATTACGAACATGAAGTAGAAAAAGAAGGTTCAGAGAAAAGGTTGATTCGTAAGGGTTCGGTCAGTGGTTTAGTGTGGCTGCACTCACCGAGGTTGCAGATGATGTTCTACGTACTGAACATTGATAGTTATAGCTGCGGAGGAAGGTCGGGGCGCGGACTGGCTTCGCGAAGTGCCCGGACTGTACTGCGACGCGGGGTGGCAGCGCGGGCCGCCACCCTCGTCGCGCGCAGGCTCATATCCGCACATGCGCGAACCGCGCCGTGCTGACCTACTTCTGGACTCACTCCCGGAAACAACACCGCTGTTAACTTCTAGGTGCATTAACGTCATCACTTATGCAATCCACGTGCATGTAGTTATTTGATGCGTTTATGGATATTGTATTGTCGTCGAAAATGCAAACCAATTATTTTCCTTGTGCAAAACTATAGCCAGGTAAACTCCTTGCCATGTACCGTTTTACAAATAGGTATGATCCGACTGCTGCAAAGTTCTCTACAAATTACCGTAATATTGATAATTAAAATTCCTCGACAACCAATAGTAAGTACTAATCGGTAAGTAAATAAAAGTCGGGCAAGCTTATTTGGAACGATAGGTTGACCTTTAACATTAGCACCAAGGGGTACGTATTTATAATACCGAAGTTCAACAGACCGAATTTCAAAAGACCTATGGACGGAAGGCCGAATATTAAAATATCGGGTGATTATTTCACCGAAAGTTGAAAATCCCGAAAGTTTGTTTCACCGAAAGCCTGATCCCGAATACTTTAATCCCGAAGAATAATCCCGAAAACGATAATCCTGAAAATTCATTTAACCGAAAGCCTGAAATCCCGGCAGTTAAGCGTGGTCCAGGTCAATATGCACTGAGGGCTGGCGTCGCTGACTCCCAACCCGGAGCTTTCAACACACAGCACTGTGTATAGACTATATTGGCTCACCCGGTAGATCGCGGTCCAAGTCAATGAGCACTGAGAACTGACGTCGCTAACTCACGCGCTGGTGCCTCCATCCCTCGGAGTTGTGTACGGACTACGAGCTCACCCCGGGCAGGACGGCGCACGGTCCAGGTCGATGCGCATCTGAGGGCTGACGTCGCTGGCTGAGGCGCGCCAGGTGCGGCCCTCCGCGGCAGCCTCGCTCGGTGCCTCGAAGCACACGTCGCTATCGATCGACTCGTCTAAGCACCGAGAAAATCCAACGAATGCGAATGAAATCAATGACAACAATTCATATAATGATATATATATATACGAAGCCAAATCAAATGGCAGCACCTATAACACTATATAAAAATGGGACGTTTTACAAAAATATGTAAGTACTTATATACTTACAGCCTTGGCATGTGTTGAGCACCCCAAGTTATCCTTTGTAAATAAAGTATTACATTTCAATTTAAAAAGTAGGTACATAAAAACGTAAAATATGAAAAAGGGTTTGAACATGTGCAAATCATTAGTAAAGATTGTTTCGAAGTAGCTATTTGCGTGTGAAAACTGAAGCTAGAAAAACGGATTATTTTTCAAGGAATTTCAATTTACGTCAATAAATACGACTTACTTATCTTTCCGATAGATATACAACTCTCTATAATAAAATATGTAAATGCACCTTTTAAAGTTTGACTTTTATATGAAAAACGCATGGGTGCTCAACACCTTTTGGCCAAGGCTGTTTGAATGTATATTTTAATTGTACCATGTTACTGGGGCAATCAAATGAATAAATAGCGGATATTTACCCCTGCGGGTGCCTAACCGAGACAGGTTAATCCAATTGTCGCATTCAGTTATACTTTGTATGGACTGGGGTTTCGTCAGCTGAGCACTGCAAGCCTTCTTCAGCATATACTGTAGCGACAAAAAATAAATGTTAAGTAATACCTGAAAAGACCACCTATCATTGTAGGTTAAAATCAAACGAAAAACTTAGCAATTCCTGTTCTGTAGCACTGCCTATAACTGAAGTTAGGTACATCATGGAAAAAAAAGTGTCGGTTTTCCCGCGAAAAAATGGACTGGTCACCAAAAATCCATCATAAAAACTAAAAAATACTTGATTTTCCTTCAAATATTTTGGAAACCCAACTTATATGAATTTAGGCGATACTCGGGTCGTGCTCACGACACGCGTATCTACTAGATAAGTACTTTATAAAAAATGCGACTAAAGGGTCAATTTCAACGTTTTTGTTTTTTGTCTCGTTTCTTGCCCGAACTAGGCAACTGTCTGAAGTTTTCAGAAAAAAAAATAACTGTTTAATATTTAAACTAAGTTCATCAACGTTTTCAACCCCGCCACCTTAATAAATTAAGGGGTGCTTGGGAAATTGCCCAGGAAAATGGCGTTTCCTCATCTTATAGAATGTATGCTTGCGTTCACTATGTTTGTAGGTAATACTGATTATTATAATACAGCACAGTTTTGTAATTCTCTAAAGTGGTTTATGCCCTCTCTTGGCGAATAGTTTGAGTAACTTGCGAACTCCACACTTACACGCATCAAAAATGACCAGGGATAAAATTATCCTTAATATATTTTTTGGATATGAGTACAGTGCAAAATGTCAATTTAATATAAGGATATATTTTATGCCTGGTAATTTTTTACGTGTCTGTGCGTTATAATATAAATTTGGTTAAATATTGGCATGAACTAAAAAGCAGTAAAGTAAAAAAGGTTTGAAGTATGTCGGTAGTTCGTTACCTTATAATGCGTGTCCGGTATAGAAGGGCGGCTGTGTCGCCATCTGGTGGCCATGCGGGGCAACTCGCACAGGCCATGGTGTGACCATGACGTATTCATGCCGCGCACCTCTTCCACTGCTTCTGCTATCTGTTCACCAATATCAACTTTTCATGAGAAAAAAACTTAGTTTAAAACGCATCTAAAACTATATTTTCATAACGTAATTAAGTAGTTCATTGTAAGTATATTTAGGCCGGCCGTATACATTCGTTTTCCGTATACGGTTTCCGAATACGTTATCCGCATTCGGGCATCCGCGGCCGACCGCATACATACGTTTTCCGTATACGTTTGCCGAATGCGGAAACCGTATTCGGAAAACGTATGTATGCGGCCGACCGCGGATGTCCGAATTCGGAAAACGTATTCGGAAACCATATACGGAAAACGAATGTATGCGGCCGGCCTTAGAAATATCACTGAGGTTAAACAAGAAGAGCTTGTCACGTGACACACGAATTAACATAGGCAAAGTTAATGCAAATCTGTCTTAGGACACGGATCCAGGGTTTATTTTAGGAAAGGGCCGTGAAGAGCGCTCAGACCAGCAGGATAATCGTTTTCATTTTGACAGTACGAAGGCGAGTCTGCTTCCAAAATGAAAACAATTGTTCTACTTCGAAGTCGATTGCGATTGCGAGTGCGTAAGGGTATGGCCAGCAGGTGTTTCTTTTATTTACGGTTATCTTAGGTTAAAACGTCCGCCCTGGATCCGCCACTGTCAGGAGATTTACAGTTTAACAGCCTGTGAAGCACAAACCTTCGGAAACGGCGAGACTAGCCAAGCTTTAGTGAATTAAAATGAAACAGTTCACAAAATGTATGATCTATTTGATTTGATCGCCGACCTCTCGTTTCTGCTCGGCCTCGGCTTCGATCGCTCGCTGATGAAGGAGCTCGATGTCCAGCATTCTGTCCTCTTCCGCCTCTCTCGCTTGACATTCTTTTTCCTAAATATTTTTAATTAAACTCAATTTCGTTCGTAAATACTTGTGGGCCTAATATGGTTGCGTTTATGGCGAGACAAAATGTGGATAAAGCATCCGTCACTCTCGTACTTATGTAAGTATCAGAAAGTGACGGATGTTTTATCCACATTTTGTCACGCTATAAACGCAGCTATACTAGGCTCCCTGTATGTATGCAGCTATATTTTATTGTGGGTAATCCAAAAATTTACAGCCTAAAAAGTTCAAGAATGGTGCGTAAAATAACAGTCAGCCGGGCAATATTGGCCAGTTTAGCTTATCGTATTAGAACGCAATAATGTCAGCTGTTGCTCTTAATAAGGTTTCATATATACATTTCTTCATATTATATTATTATGGAGGCCCGATAGACTTGGCACTGCTGGTAAACTGTTAGTTTGTGGGAGCATTTATGTTGGGATGGGAAATTTCAGAGAATATCTCTGATTCTGGGAATGTTCCCACAGGTAGGTTCCGAATTGGAAAACTTCCCGCCACTTGTCTTTGGTGACAGTTATAAAATAATGCCAATAGGACGATTGTAAAGGTACTTATAAGTTGTGGGTCAACCAGAATCGCATTACAAAAGGGAAAATAAAAATTATAGCCAGCCAGCCACTCGGGGGCAATAGGATTTAAAGATCTTTACTTTCTTTGTGGTAGCTTAAGTTAACGCCCGGAATTCTGTCCTCGTTGAAGAATTTTATTTGTTGGGCACTATTTCATGTTCTGGGATAAAATTAAAATATCCATATCTGTGCAATAAACTGTATCTATGATGGAACGAACAAACATTTATAATGACGTAACCTTTAAAACCAAGTGTATATAAGTCTGCACTATCTACTCGTATTATTTGCTAGTAATTTTTTTTGTGGGTTTTATTTTCAATTCTTGTATCTGGTGTCAATCAACACAATTTCACCATTAAAATACTTAGATAAGCATTTTTTTTTCTGAAAAATTCGACATCTTGTTAGGGTACAACTTTTTTTAACTTCTTCCAGTATTGATAATTTGGTGGGTTCAAAAATAAAGTAAGTACTTAGGTACATCAAATTAACACTCTGACCTAGCATGATATCGAATTATTTCCAAAAAAATCTGACATGGCCTGGGATAAAAACACACTGAAAAGTTGCGGAATTTGATTTTTTTTTAAGTCAACGTGGAAATCGTCTTCATGTCTTTAAAATTTGTCTTGAGATTTTGGTAGACCTATAAGTACATGGATGAATATGTATGTTTAAAAAGGAAGTCGATTATAATCAAATATTATTTGTGGATATGTTAAAGCAGTACCTTTTGCATTTGACGTTCGTGTTCGATCTTCTGCTGCTCCAGTTCTTCTTCGGGTATGGGCGGAGTCTCATCCCCGGTAGATGTGTGCTTTGCCCCTGCCGACACCGACATACCCCTTGATACGGTCTTTAAGAAAACGCTTTACACCAGTCGTCTTAGAAAATTATAATTCAACATATCAGTAATCCACTGGTAGGTCCACGGGCTGCTAAAAGACACCACCCGAATCGTTAGGAACCAAATATCAATTAAGACACACGCACACGGGCGAGTAAAGGCTGGCGTCCACTAGGCTCGCCGAGGCGAGTCGAATGGAATCGAAATAATTCGCCTTCATACATTAACCATGAAAGTTAGAATACTGTCGTCATTTGACCATCAGTCGCAGTTTGTACGGTTATTATTGGCATATAATATGGCATTTAATACACAATATTCTGGGTTTAGGCATTTTGTTAAAAAAGTGCATATATGTATGTAGGGTGATGAACCCAGTAATGAACAAGGACCAATGATGGACACTTGATTCTTATGATACAGAAGATAAGGGTTATTCATTTATTTTGAGACAATCAATTTACAACCTTATGACCTCTGAATTAAGAGTTAAATGTCCATTATTGGTGCTTTCAACTAAAAGTGTCCTACATTGATGCCGTCACCCTATGTATGTAATCACTTTATTGTAAAAAAGAAAAAAAACAGAACAATACAATTACTTAATATAAAAATAAGTACAAAGGCGAACTTATCCCTTTAAGGGATCTCTTCCAGCTAACCCTTGAGAGATTGAGAAAAGTGAAAGGTTGTGCATCGAGTAAGCAAGTGTACAAATTTGTTGTTGCGTAGTTTAGAGATCTAAGCGCACAGACGGCAAAAAAGATGACTTTGTAGTATACTATGTAGGTAAGATGTAAAGAGATTATGATATTACCTCTATAAGTGAGTACCATTACCTATATTTACGAGTTCGAAAACATGGCAAATGTATGGGACTGTTGTGCACTAACAAGTGATTATGTAGTTAATCTCAATAAAAGCTAAATTTCCAATGACCTTCCTTAAAATAACTAAGTAGAAAAAAAAGTAGTTTGCTGGTCGGGGCGTTATAATGAGTGCCGGTTAGCATTGCAATAGAGGACATTGACACCCCTCTACCAAGAAAACGCCGTTAGTAATAACTACACCACCCATGTTCCCGAAACATCCCGAAATTAGTATTTTTTACTTTCGCTATTGTATTTTGGTACCGGTAATACGTTCATCTAGTCAAACCACTTAGCGCTGCAGGGATCGTAAACCTTGACGCTTACAATAACTATTTTAAAATTAAAATTACTCCAGTAATGACAAAGGCTGGATTTTATAGAGGTTAATTATTACATTTGGCTTTCACACAAAATTAATTTATATTTGTACCTACGCTTTAGGTTTTTAGATTAGCCAATGTTGTCGTTTATTATTTTAGTGATGACACTGATGGATGACGCTATCCATATTAATTGTGTGTGAAAGCTCTTAAAGCTCTATCCATATTAATTTCCGTAACATCATTGGCGACTAGGACAATAAAAGTCGGCCGGTCACCTTTTCTGCGTACTACTTACTACCTGCATTAGAGTTGTGACACACACTCCCTAAGGTCGTGCCGGTGCGAATGAGATAGCATGATAAAAAGGTTTTATTGCCCTAGTCGCCAGGTAATATTACGAAAGTTAAAATTATTACTATTAGTTTAAATGAAATATACTTATATTATTACTAATTAAAAGACAGTTTTTTTTAATAATTTAATTACTATTTTCACCCTCAGAGCTGGAGCTATACTGTGAGCTCTCACTGGTATCATCATCTGTGACGGTAATAACACATTTAAACATTTTTGTAACATATTTAAAAATGTAAATAATCATAAGCCGTTCTCCACTGCTAAGAATGGTCTTCCGCCGTTTTGCTGGTGGTGAAGTAAATGGCATCCAGTCTGAATGTTGTTGAGGTTGGAATATATTTCGTCGACGACGACGTTTACTGGGTTCACCAGTAGATGGTCCAGCCTCTGGTTCCATACTTCACTATCCGTAACAAACGTAACGTAACACAACAAATAACGTAAACAAAACAAATAACGACCACACAACAAGCAACAAATTAACAAACAAAACAAACAACAAAAATACGCAGTAGTATTCCGAAACTCGACTGAACGCAAGCGAACCCGAAAATGGAATGGCAGTTCTGGCAAAATGGTGGACCGAGGGTGCCGCTCCCCTGACTCAACGCGTCACAGTCGTGTCAAAAAAGATAAGGCCGTGGTATCGACGGCCGCGGGTAGCTGAGCGGCTAGCGGTGTCTGCCGGCGGCATAAGTGTTTAGGTGATGTCTTTATTATTTGAAATGACTTCGTCTACAAGTAGAAATAAACAAAGTTAAATGCATTTAAGATTTTATTTTTTTTGGCTGTAAAAACTGCATTTTATTAGTAAATGAACTATTGTTATGCATATTTGTAACTAAAACAAGATACACAATATAATTCATACTAAAACACATTAAATAAATACACTGTGTATGATATAAAACATATTGGGCATCTTTAACTACTAAGCCCTTTTTTAATTACGACACTTGCACGCACCTAGTGATCCCGTGGCTCCATCCTACCCTGTACTATGATACTCAAGCGATGACATTTTTGCGACAGTTTTGTATGGATAATTGATTTGTCGCTAGGAAATTACGATATCGGGATAAAAGTCAAGTCGATGTACTCTATTGCAATGCTAACCGGCACTCAGTATAGTTATTATGTTGCTTCGTGTTGGCTACATTCGTTTTCCGGAGTTGCGCACAACAAGCAAAAAACAACAAGTAGACAGGAATAACAACACATTTTTCACAAATTGATATGTAAATGTAGGTACAATGAGATGGCGGAGATGATGATGATGCAGATGGAGATGGTATTTTATTAATTCCTTATACATACTATAGCTTTATTGGTAACGATTTAATGTCAAATATGATTCTAATTTAATAACAAAAACTTCGATTGAACCGAAACATTCGCGCTTTTATAAACTGTTCTTACCGGTTGGCGGATGGTACGAGATCCAAAATTGGTGAGCCAGCTTTACGCTATTTTAACGTTATTTCTACAGAAAAACACTAATATGTGCGTCTTTTGTTGATCCAAGACGTACACTGAATGGTGCACATATAAACCGTAAAATTTATTCATAGATGTTTATTTTCACGGCGCTGTGCAGTGAGGTTATGTACGAAACTGATTTGGCAACTGTCCAAAAATCGTCGTTAGCATTCTTACGCGCTAGCCGAGAAACAAAATAATAACCGGTCAAAGGCGGGTTGGAGTTGGATCTACGGCACCTACGTCATATTTGTATGAAAAAATAGAAACGGCTACGTACGGCTGCTTGGCCTACTGGCCAAGAACAACTCTAAGGGCATAGCAAGGACTCTCTAACTAAGGTGCAGAGGGTGGCCTTTATGGCTATAACAGGGGCGTTCCTGCTTAACCTTCCACCACTGCATACCGCCGTACAGTCTGAGGCGTTCAAATCTCTGCAGTGGTCGAAAGAGACGGGCCTGTGGAACGACGCAGCGCTTAGAACCAAACACACTAAAATTGCACACAATGTTCTTCTAGAAACGTTTGTGTCGTCTGACGTGTGTTGTTTTATCTTTTTCTTTTTCTTTTTTAGTTAAGATTGGGTCTTCAATCTACTTGTGGCTTAGGGCCACTAATCTTACTGTGTAACATGCTCTATCTCTGTTTCTGTCTTATTTGGATGATATTGTAACTAGTGACAACTTTGTTGGTTAGTGTTTATTCAAAGTGTATCATTTGTAAGTTCATTGTACCGTTTGTGCCCAAATAAAATAAAATAAATAAAACAGAATACTGACGATGGGCTGCGATAAAATGCAACCCAAGTAATAAGTATGTACCTATTCCAGAGGAACTTCAATGTCCACATTCCGACAAGGGATGAATGGAAGGATGGGTTGCAGCTACTTATCCGAGGAAGACAACGCGGTCAACGCGATATGGTAGACGCATTAGTATGGGCAACTACGCAACGGTCTTCCAGTCGGCGTTATATGCGATAATTGCCTGGACGCAAGATAATACAGTATGTAAACTAACTAAAACCATCTCTTTAAACCAGTTGATAGCCAAGTCGAGTTAAGTGTTTTAACACATGTTTTGCTAGTACGGGTCGAATATTTTTAATTTTATCATTGTTTAAAAATTATAAACACTTACCTTTTTCAAAGTCGGTTAACCCTAAAAGTATCACCCTATGTGTAATGTTTACGTCGTGACAGATTAATGTCATTCAAATTTCACTGGTGTCACTTTATTGTCAATTATAAGGGCGATTACCAGACTGCGTGACAATGAAGGAGCGGTTCCGGTTAGTACCGGATAGTAGTAGTAGTAGTGGTGGGCCTCGTCCTCGTATTGACGTCAGAACGGAAAAAAGGATCTACAACCCTTTACAGAAAATCTTGGCTTCAGCACTAGAAAAGCGAGAAGTTGTATGATATGGTACGTTTGCTGAACCCCACACCTCTAGACTATTTCTTCTGGGGATGGGTGAAACAGTTAGTATTTAAAAAATGTGTCGAGAACGGAGGAAGAAATGAGGCTGCGGATTGTACAAGCTTCGAACATAATCAAGCGACGTGCCCGGCAAAATCCAGATTTGATGCGTAGCGTTCACTTGAAACAACCATCGTCGCTTGGTTCAAGTAACGGCCACATTTGGTCTAATCTACGTCGTATTTAATCGGAAGTGTGCACATAGCCTTACTTTAACTGACATTGAAAATGTTGAACTTGGCCTTGACCTGACAACCAGATGACCAATTGTACATACATACATACAAATGTTACAATTGTAAACAAATAATACAGGATGTTATTGAATCATGAATAACTAAAATGATATTTTTTGTATTACAATTATAAATTCTAAAAAACGTTAGAATTTCAATAATTTATATACGAAGACCTTATTTATCGCCTAGACATGCCCGGATTCAAACAAATGGTTTTAGTAAGTTTACATACTGTATAGGTAGGCCTCCACAGGAGAGAACTATCTATATTCTAAGCGACAGCCAAGCGGTACTTAAGGCAAGGCACTGAAAGCGCCTAAAGTAGACTGAAGTCTAGGGGACGAACGGGCAAGTCCAGGACAAGAAGTTCGATACTTGATAGAAAGAGACAGAACTACTGTCGCTCGAATCGTAACACAAATGCACTTGCTGTTAATTCTCATCCGGTAGCATAGATTAGTAACCACACGTTCTGTTTAAGCAAATTGATTTCTTGTTAAAAAATTACGATAAACCACCTTAAGTAAATAGGTACCTTGTGTTAGTTTTATTATATTCAGGACTAGCCATATTTTGATATTTTTAGTAGAATTAAAAATATTTCCGTAACTGTACTACTCAGTTGATGTTATATATTAAAGAATTATAGAACATTCAATTTCCGTTCATTTGATACCCGACACGACATGTATATAGGGTTCATAATAATCAAAACCCAATCGCAATTTTCAAAATACAGCGGCCGCCATTTTGATTACGTCATATCTCCGGATCCAGGCCTGTACTTTTCAGGTGGGGTCCCGACGGTTTTTAAGATAGACGATAGAGATAACATATTTAACAACATACTAAAATTTAGTGCTGGTTTCACAAGGTGAACTATGTTACCCCTAACAGAACGCGTTAATTGCAAAAAACTGTGAAAGCGAAAATGATGAATTTTGAAAAGCTTTATCTCAAAAACTGTTGGGTAAACAGAGACAATTTTAGTCTCATATGGTAGCAAATTTAGTTTGCTTTAAAAACGCCCTGAGAAAATACTTTAAAAAACGAGTCGTTTAGGGTTATAATCGCCAAAATCTAATAAATGCCCGAAATTTTCGCGTTTTTTCTTAATTTTGACTAAGTAAGTTGCGTTCGGCGCTCGAGGTCACAAACTTGGATTGATCATTGGGCCAACATCATAAACAGACTGCAAAAAATCATAACTAACGGATTTAACGCACACACATGTTGACTAAAGTTACTGGAGTACCTATACGGTAGACTTATAAAGTGTCTGACAAAGTGTAAGAACTATTGAAAGTATTGAAACTGTCTGTTAACTGAGAAAAGATCTTTTGATAGTTCCTCAACTAACATAGGTATAAAAAAATCAGCTTTTATACTATAACGTAAGTTAAGTATAATTAATTATAATTCAATATAATTTAAGGGTGTCTGACAGGGGCAGAGCGTTGCAACTGTAGGTACGAAGTGTCTGACAATAAACGACGTTATTTGTAATATAATCCCAAACAAAATATGTGAAAACTGAGCTTACTTTAACAAAATAGAGGTGCAATTTTATACACTTTTGCTACCTGTTACCTTTCAAAGCCACCGTGATCCAAACTTCATACCTAGTCGGGGATCGTTTTTACTTGTATTAGGGACATACACATAGAAACTTTCAGGTTTTTTAAAATAAGGAACGTCTGATCGTCGCGGGCTCTTAGGTACTCGTGGTTGCCGACGCGGTGCGCGTTGGTCTACCTACCATCATACCAGAGGCCAGTTTCACGAAGCTACAAGTTACAAATTACAAGCGGAAATCTCTTTCTAACTCCTTTTGCTAAAAAGAGGGTTCCTCTTGTAATTTGTAACTTGTAGCTTCGTGAAACGGGCCACAAGCACTGTGCAGTGTTATTTCTGTAAAGGCGCCTGTGGTAATCAAACGTAAGATTTATTTTTCAACGTAAGTAGTAGTTAAGTATTAAAAGTACATCATAACGTTTTATACTTATTTTTTTTTTTTCTCAGTTCGACCAATATCTTTGAAACGGAGGAAGACTTGTAGGTTTATTTATTATTATTTTTAATTGAAAAATCCCCTTTTAACTAACATAACTTTTAACTTTAACTTTTAAGAATATTTGCAAACTTTTGCAATACATATAATATTTTAAGAACTACTTAACCGATTTCAATGTTGTTTTTAAGCTTTTGATTTTGTTAAGGGATCAATTTTTATCAATTTTTGATCAAAATTGGGGTGGCGCGCGGATTCGAGTTCTATGACCCCTTCGCCGCACCGCATTATAATATCGTAAATACTTATCTATCTAAATATTAAAGGTATTGACAGGCATTTTTTTTTATTAAATGTAGTTTGGAAAAAGTCATCATGTGAGTTATTAAAATACCGTAAAATGGGGTGAATAGGATTCGCGGGGTGAATAGAGTTGCAGCCTAAAACCAATCATATTCTACTAATTAAAAGACTGCGATTTTAACGTAATTTTCCAAAAGACTTGTCAATGTAATACTAGTTCTTATTAGTAACAAGTTATGCTTTGTTTTAGGCTGTAATTCTATTCACCCCGCGAATCCTATTCACCCCATTTTACGGTACCTATCCTTACCCTTTACCTTTCCTTGCATTTTTTTAATGTTATGACTAATGAGACAAAAACTGGTAAATAGATTATTTTTTTCCAAAAAAAGCGGGGTTTTCGGTAGCAATTACGTAAGTACCTATTTTATTTTAATGTATATATTTTTATACATAATTCATTTTTTAATTTTCTTTCGATTGGCACCCTTATTATTGAAATCGGTGTAGCCCTTTAGAAAGTAGAGATTTTCAAAAAATAAATAATGGCAGTGGCGCCATCCGTGTTCCTAAGAGGTGAAAGTTTTGCTGTTGCGGGTAAAATCATTAATTTTGATCTCTTCTAACATTGTGCAAAGGAAGCAAGCCCCATCCATCACAAAATGCAGTTTTTCTGAAAATTCGCCATAACAACTGACTAAGGGGCGATTTTTTTTAAAGTTGTACACTCAACTTTTTTTTTTGATTCCTGTATAAATAGGTGTTTTCTACTCAGAATCAGGAGCACTTTCGATTCCCATAGGAGAAAAAAAGTCTCCCAAGTTTCCTTTCCATTCCGTTACCGTTACCGCCATACAAACTTGTTTCGCGGTAACGGAATGGAAAACAGAACACTGTATTGAAACCTTGGGACACTTTTTTTCTCCTATGGGAATCGAAAGTACTCCTGATTCTGAGTAGAAAACACCTATTTTTTTAGGAATCAAAAAAAAAAGTCGAGTGTACAACTTTAAAAAAAATCGCCCTAAGATTAAAATCAGTCCATAGACACAGTATTGCATGATTGCAATAAATAGCAATCGAATTTGAATCGAATAAATATGTTAGACTTTATTCTATTTGAGACTGTAAACTATCATTTTTTAACATTGAGTTAAGCCCTCTACGCACTATCCTTCTTGGAAGGACAGCAGCGCACAACCGTCAGGCACGATGGTGCTGTACTGTACGCACTATCGTGCAAAGTATCTACCATGCTGTCACACCACAAATTCTAAGGCTATGCGCGCACGAGCAACTTTTGTCGCCGGCGACAGTACATCGTTCTCTTGCACGGTCGAAATGAGAAAAAGAGAGATGTACTGTCGCGGCGAAAAAAGTTGCTCGTGCGCGCTTAGCCTTACTTCACTCATTCCGTTTCGTTCAGAAATTGTGGCTCCTACACTCGCTTCAAGAACCTTATGTGTATTATTTGTTTTTATATTACACAAGCGAAATTCTAAAATCCAGTAGAATTTTTGGGAAAAACAGTAGAGCAGTAGACTCACCCCAAAACGAGGAGATCTGGCAACACTGCGAATATATAAGAAGGAAAAGAAAAAATATTAAAAAAATGACGGACGTCAAGTCCACGCATTACCATGCAGGCCCGATGCACGATTGAACAGAAGCCCCATCCCTTTCTTTCGATTTAGACTCGAATGATGAGTGACAGAGATGGAGCTAACGTAACCTCGAACTTCGATTTTCAAAGTAGGGCCTCTGATGTACGTCAGGGCTACGCACTATCCAGCCGCACGTCATGCGAGAAGTAGTGGGGGGGCTCGCTGGTCAAAAATTCGGTCGTGCAAGTCCATCACGGTAATAATAATTATTATTGATGTCCAGCAAGACTACGCACTTATCGTTTTGCGTCGTGCATCGTGCCCGGATGGGCAGCACGGAAGGATAGTGCGTAGAGGGTATTAGAAAGAGATATCCTATATAATCCTAGGCTGTCTATGCTTTTGAACCACAGACTAAATACAAGTTGTACTACTTGTACTATTACTTATTCTGTGGTTGTACGACGATTTTGTTCGTGTAATTTAATGATCAATCACGGAATCGATGTTTTCATGTGAAAAAAATAATAAAGAAAAATACATAAAATTGATCGAATTTGATAGGAATAAAATGTTATCCAAACTTTTTGCAAATTTGAGGTATTTTTTATATATTTTCATCATGTTAACCTCTTAAAGGCTCCTTGCTGTCCGAAAAGGATTTTAATAGGGTCAAACAATCGACTAAAGATCTAGGTACCTAATTAATGCATACCTACCTCGGCAGTGGGGAAAGTCTGCGTAAGGCGCCTCCTGTCCTTTACAATTTGGCACTGTGAATCAACCTTCATTAGTAAAACGGACCGCGCAATTTTGTCCAAAACATAATTCGCTTAATACCAATTTGAAGAAATTGATTAATTTTGATTATTGGAAACTTCTTTAATATTTCAATTATAGTCTTTAAATATCTGAGAATCGACATCATTTTTTTTAGTAAGTAACATACTACGTCAGAGCAGAGAATAAAAACACGAAAAAAAAGGACTTGTCTATGGTTGACGCCTTGATTGACGCTAGTTGACGATTTTTCTTACGGTTTTTGGTTTTTTATACCTTTAATGAAACATTGGGCAAATATGATACAAGTTAAAACTATTCATATTTATTTCTGAATTATTTGTACTAATGCTTTATTCCTTAATCAATATAAAGCTAAATGTTCGTTATAGGAACAGTGGCATACCAATTATGTGCGTCTTTTATAATTTTACATGTGCGTGAATGAAATGTCAGAAATAGTACGCATTTACGTAGATTTCTAATTGTTTTGACAATGTAAAGCCTTGTGGATGTATATTAAGAATTTGTGCATTGTGAAGCTAATGTACAATTCAGTTGGGATGAGACGAACAAAAGTGTAGTGTCGGTTAGTAGCTTCTGACAGCCGGCAGGCTCGTCGTAGTGACTTACGGTCGGGTCCCTATAAAAATGAACAGTCGTAGTAGTGTAAATGAAACGAATTTGGTAAATTTCTCGGCGGATCTATCTACATTGAATCAATTGGAGACAAAAGACGGCTTGCTGAGTTTCCCTTTCGATCATATTTACGCGTGCCACTCCGAAAGCTCTGACCGTAGGTCAACTCTCACACTTGACAAGGAGGTGGAAATCACTACGCACTGTGTTGTTGCTGAAAACAAGGAATTGGTGGTGAGCAGTGGGCCTGAAGTGGCCAGACTGACTCAGCAGCTGACTGCTACTGAGAGTCAAAACAAGAGGCTTAAAGATCTCCTTGTGTACCATTTGGACTTGATACAGCAACAAAACGAACTGATTACTAAGAGAGAAAAATTGTACCAAGCTTTGAAGCAGGAGAATGATACAGTAAGTGGTATATGTTATTGTCTTTTATTGATTCTGTTTGTGATGTTGCTCAGATCAGACTTTATACAACAGTAAATATTCATGATTGATGGTGAATCATGCTTAAAAATAGTTAAATAGTGTTTTAATTTATTCATGCATACTGCTTTTTACAGTTGTTGCCATGCGAATTATGTTTCATACACAATTATATACCAAGCATGCCACTTGATCTCCTTCTGAACTGAGTAACAGTATATTAAATGAGTCTCATTGATATATTGTGTACAGATCTGATATTAGCCTGGGGAATTTGAGCCAAAAATTAGGCTAACCTTGCACGAATAATTAAAAACAGCATTTTTGCTATTAAATGTGTTGAGCGCGAAAAATTCTCCCCTATGCATACATTTTTTTTAAAGAAATTACATTATCAATTTAACTTGATACAAAAAATATTAACAGGCATGTTTGTAAGGAGTTTTTGTAGAAGATATAAAGTTTTACCAGTAGGTTACAAAATTAAACAACTGTCGTTCGCGCAACAATGTTTTTTTTTAAATGTTATGATTTGACATTGTACATTAAGTAAAAATACTAACAAGACAAAAAAAATACTAAATGCATTTTAATTCATGTATTCAACTATTATTAAGAAAATTAAACTTATATTACTTTGCACTTCAGAAATAAAAAAAATATCAAATATTGGTTTAGGCGAAAATGTAACAGGACAGATAGTTGTTGAATAATGGAACATATATAAAACCATTTCGTAATTTCTCAGATTAAACAGATTAGGTGTTGTTTAATACTTTAATATAGTAAAACAAACAATTAACATTATTGTGTTTAATTTGCTTGTAAATAAGTAAGATATAGCCTATAAATGAAAGTTAAACTAAATTCATCTTGGTTACATTTTTGCCTAAACTGGTATTAAAAAAACTTTTAATATTAATTTGCTTTATACCAATTTGGTTCAAAAAAACACTGTTAATATTTTTGTTTGAAGTACAGTAAAAAAAAAAAAATTTAAAAAAAAATGTTTTTAATATTAAAAAATTGGATGAATTTGTTTAATTTTGCAAATATTTAGGATTTACCAATTTCGTACATACAGTAACTAAAGTTATCCTGTTAAATATTTTGGCCTTAAATTGAATAGACATAAAACCACTTTTATTTTTCATACCTTGTACTGGTCATGGCAAAAAAGTTTAAATACATGATTCAAGAAAAATCCGCAATTAAGATTTTTTGCAAAAACCCCACAGTATATGACTATATGTTCAGTACAGTCAACTAATTTGATTCCTAGGCCACTATTGACTTTGTCAATGTGACGTTGTAAACCAAAACATAAGAAGTCTGTAACGTTTGGTTGACAACATAACTTTAACATAGTTCAAAGTGGCCTAGAAATCAAATTGGTTGACTGTACATGTTTAAAGTTTATGGCATCACAGAAACACTTGCTGTCAATAATATAGACAATTAGCTTCTTTTTAAACCTATTTTTATTCCTTGTACTTCTTTTTTTTTAAATGTCTATTTCTGATTAAATAAGTGAAGTAATTTTTTTTAGATTAATAATTTTAAAACCAAGAACATCTCTTTTGAATTCTTTCATCTTTTATATCTTCATTCACTTTTTTTAGATTATCCTTCAAATAGGTTAAATGGCTGTGGTTTTTAGTTTGATAATCATGTAAGTAATTTCTTAGTTGCTCGATGGCTGGGCTTGTTTTTATAATTGCCTAAATGTTATCAAATACTAGAGGACGCCCGCGACTTCGTACGCATAGAATTAGTTTCCCGCTACTCCCCCCATTTCTTCCTGTTGGGGGTCGATTTTCGGAAAATCTTTTCTTAGTGCTCACTTACATCATGAAAAGGACCCCTGTTACCAAATTTCAAGTTTCTAGGTACAGTAGTTTTGGCTGTGCGTTGATATATAAGTCAGTCAGTTTTGCCTTTTATATATATAGATTGTCATGCTTGATTTACATGGAGAAAGATTCAGTAATTTCATGCATAGTTTTAGCTAATGGGTAAAGTAATTTTAAAAGCCTAAATTAAATTTAATATAAACATATAAATATAATATAAGGGGACAGTCTCCAAATTGACCAAGTAACTAATGTTTAGTGTTGTACTGTGGGTAAACACACTAAAAAAATACTTAGAAAACATTGGAGACTCAGGAACACACGCTCACATTGTGAATGTTGAATGGCTTTGCTGGTTCCCTTATGGAATCCCTAATCATCATTGGTTCTAATGAATCGTTGTAGTGTTATAATATAACCCTAATGTACCGTACCTGAAGGATTTTTTGGAAAACTTAAAAAGTTGTCTGCGTTTGCTGTAAACCATTTTAGGACAAACTAGCTGTTCTCAAACCCACTATGTTGGGCAATAACATTATTTTTTGGGTTAATATAGCCTATGACACTCACAAATAATGTGGCTTACAATTGGTAAAAGAATTTTCAAAATCTAGATCTAGAGATTACCCCTTACAATGTCACAGACTTCACCTCTTAATAATATTAGTATAGATGATAATTGCGGACAAATAATGCATTAGGACAAACATTATCAGGAATACCGAGGTAAGCCCTTTGATAAAATCCCATTTTTTGGACAATTAAAATTAATTAAAAACATTATACTCTTAATTTCCTGTCCGAAAATACAAACAATACCACATAACTTTGGGTCTAGCAGTTTGATGGATTTAAAGAGATTTCCATTCTGAATTAGAGGTGGATTGTTGATGTTGAGGCCAGTGTTTAATTGAATGACAACTGCTACAATGGATTCCCAAGTCCATATTTTATTCTATTTATAAATCAATACTGTAAGATATGTAAGACAGTTTGATTGAGATGTTTTGCCATAAAATTATAAGGAGATTTATGTTTCAACTTGTTATGCAGCATAAGCAATAATATCCCAGCTAAATTTTGACTCAAAACAGTACAGTGATGGCTCTAGAAGTTTATTTGGGGCATTAACATAAGCTGGGAAACTTACATTGTACACCAGTCATAATTTAGATCTCTAACAATATTTTCAGAGGGACCTTGGGCCCCTGGACCCCCCTCTGGAACGGCCACTGATGCCGAACTGATGAGGAGTCCTGATATTGAAGAAAAAGTCTTCATTAGAAAGAAAAATATAATAATCATGATAGATTCAGGTTAAATTTAGGGTGTCCAAATTTTGAAAGGCTACAATCATCTAAACTTATTTTACCCAGCCTACTACTTACTTTAAAATTACTGGCTTGATGCAATGGCTCATCTTTGTGGACTATAACCACTATAGAGTACTCACCATACCAAACCATACCAAAAGCTGATGAAGCCATGATTATAACAGGGAAAACTGTCCTGGGCCAAATATACCCACTGTCTTGCTAAGCGCTATTGATGTGCTGCGAATTTTAGTTTTGCGTAAATTTCATCCTAAAATAGTTAGCTGCGCCGCGAAATGTGTAACAAAAAATACTGAATAATAGCACAATTGCACTTCAGTCCAATTGCATTCTCGTTGCCAACTCACAGTGCGTAGCTGAGTGATCCCTCATAGAAATTAACGCATCTAACATCTTCATTTCATCATCATCAATTCCTAATATTCTAGATCTATAGACATGCTCCTAGGGCTGTTATATCATACCCATCACACTCTCGGTTTTACATGTTCACTGTTAAACATAAGTGCCAAAGAATATTATTTAGGTACTCCAAAATGAAAATTACTTTTGTTTATAACTAGCTTCTGCCCGCGACGTAGGCGTGGAACTTGGTTATATCGTAGCTCCATACAAATTTTCACCCTCTATTTCACCTCCTTAGGGGATGATTTTCGGGATAAAAACTATTTTGTCCTTCTCCGGAACTCTTATCTCTATACCGTAAAACGGGGTGAGTAGGAATTAAGGGGGACAACCTAAAATGAAGCATATGTTACTAATTATAAGACTGAAATTATTTCCAATTGACGTAACGTTTTTGTCAATTTAATACTTGATCTTATTTGAAACAAGTTATAACTTATTTTAGGGTGTGTCCCTACTCATCCCTTAATTCCTACTCACCCCGTTTTGAGGTGCCAAATTTCATCCAAATTGGTTCAGCGGTTTAAGCGTAAAGAGGTAACAGACAGACACACTTTCGCATTTATAATATTAGTATGGATTGTACAAGTCTAGATTATATTATCATGTCTGTGCATTTGGTGTTGTCCAGATTTAAATGTATATTTTTATAAAAAATAATGATTAAATGTTCACAGCTTAAGTCGAAGGTGAGTCGCATGGACAGGCGGCTGACAGTGAACCAGAGACATTTTGCAAACCCACCTCCCCTGGTCCATGTGCCCTCTTCAAGTGTGACTAGTGTGACATCAACTATTGTCAAAAGTGAACCTAGCCCACCATCACAGGTATTTAAATTTTATGGCATATATATTACATAAAACCGTACCATTGAAATAAATCTCTATTTAAGAAATTTGAAGGAAACAAACATCTTTTTGAATACTCTTATTAAACTAAGAGTCGAGACAGACTGTAAGGCTTGCCAGGTTTTATTTTATATGTACGTTTTCAGATAATGCTCAACAGTTTCACTGAGCTCCTCCTGACAGATAGTAGAACAAATTCATTCATATTTGAAAGTGATATTAACAAAGTTAAACCTTTTAATCAGGAGCCTTTTGATATTGCCCGGGCTTCTCAACCAGGTAAAGAATTTATACCTAACATTTATTTATCTTCAATATCTTCAATTTTTTCATAAAGTTGAACTTTTATCTATTACATGTTTAAAATATCTAAAACACTTAATACTTATTCATTTATTTAGGTGTGACTTTTTACAGATGTAATTAGCTATTTACCAGATAACATAACTGTACCAACGATTTTGGACGCCAATATCAACTGTCAAAACTTCACAATGATTGAAAGTAAGCGATCCTATGTCAAAAAAGAAATAAAGACTGAAAACCGGCCTGAACCACTGTACACAGTGACTTCTAATAGGTGAATGTTGCATACCTACATATTACTAATTGTTATACAAGTCTTTTAACAGTACTGCTTAGCTTCAGAGGTATCCTAATTATATATTTTTATTTAAAATATAAACAGAAATATAGAGCTTATTGCTTTTTCAGTTCTTAAACTTTTGTCCAATAATTTTTACATTTAATTGAATTCAATAGTGGCAACCCGGTAATCCAAAGAATACAGAGGAACAGGAGAAGAACTACTTCAGGCATAAGCAGTTTAAATCGGCTATCAAAAAGCCCAGGGGCTAAAGTTCAACCATTAGTAAGTGGTAAGTTTCGTGATCTAAAAAGCTAAGTCCATGATCGTCTTCCATATAACTAGGTCTTTAGAATAAATCTGTATTTTATGACTTTGAATCTAGTTTCAGCGAAACCCTTTGAAGATGATAAAGGATTTGAACGTACTTTTAGTGTAAATAAGAAATCAAAAATGATCAACACGTATGGAAAATCTAAAACAAATTTTAAAAGGACCTCTCAATTCACCGGTTCCCTTTCGGACCGGCTCCAACTGATTGACACGACGCCGACTGGAGAGGACCCCTACCAACTAGGCGAAGCGGACATGCGCGAACAGTCTCCCATTCCTAAGCTAATGCTCCAGAAAACAAACCATGGCAGAATGAAGATATGCACAGAAACGATGGGCGAGGGCGCTGCCGCCTCGAGGCGCATTTATGACGTGCCGGCGGCAGAAGATAAAAGCAAAGTCACCAACCGCGTCAAGTTAGACAGGTACAACTTGTCAAACACTACTTATATGCACCATTCAGAGATTAAAAATGAAACGTCTCCAAAAACGCTTATTGTGGTGGAGCCTGATTTAAACATTATCAAAACCGAGTCGCAGATCGACTGGCGGTCGTACAATCCTAACAAACCTGGAAACGAGACGAGTTTGTGTGACTTTTCATATGGTGAAAATTCCAACAATTTGGCTACCAACATTTTACCGTCATTGGATGCTGCTGAATTTCAAGACTTGTTTTCATCTGATTCTGCGTTGAATTTAGATAGTTTGACTCCCATAGAATTTTGCCCGAGTACCTCTACAGACAAGAACGCTTCCGAAAAATCTAAAAAACGAGGAGCGCGGACCACGAGTCTCGTAGGGGCCAATATTTCTGGGGTATGTAGCACTTTTCTTAACTGCAATCAGATGATCACTTTCCTTTTAATAATTCGAAACAAGACTTAATTGTAAGCTAAGCCTAATTTTCAATAGAATTGTCGCAATGCCTGTAATTGTAAATCATGATCGCATGTACCCGTATTTATATCTTACACAATGCCTAGTTCGCGAATCTTATTAGTGTAAAAGCAACGCGAATTTGAGAATCATCTCTACCTAAAAAGCACAAATATGATCCAACTATAACTACGATACAAGAGAAGAGAGTAACTGTGTAAATGTGTTTTAGGAGGAGGCATCGATAAGTAAACGCGGAGGTGACAGTAAACGTGGCCGCAAACGGGCGCTTTCGACGGGGCTATTAAAGACAAAACGCGAAGTCACCCCAAAGGAACCCACAATTCTACCACCGAAACCAAAGTTAGTTAAAGGAAAATGTAAGTATCGAATCGTAATCAAACCGGCAGTTGTATATTGTACTTTTGTCTGTTGTTTAAATAATTTTATCCACACATATCATAAGTCCTCTATTATGCGTTCAAAACCCGTTGGTAATGACCAGCATTACCTGTGGTAGTAGGTGACGGCAATGACAGAAATTACGTTATCGAATATTATAAAGTAATGAGTTTTAAATTTGGAACATCTTCCAAAACCAATAGTGGAGCGCCGCAAGGCTTAAAAAAGAATGATCGGCGATAGTGTAGGCTCATCAACGCAACTACCTGGAAATTCCCTTTGATGTGCGCCCGAAAAACCGATAACTCACGGGTCGGTGGCGATCATAGACGATGATCGGCGAGTACAGCCGAGTATGCCCTCTGCACTATCGTGCTCGCCCGTAATCGTCTGAATTCGCCGATAGTGTAGAGAAGCTATAAGAAATACCCCATGTTAAATTTTACTTTATTTTAATTAAACTTATATTGAATTTTCAGCTGCTATCCGTGGCAAAAAGTTGCCATTGCCCGGTATGGTAACTAAAAAGCCATATCACACACTCGTCGGTGACCCAGACGTATCATGGTACCTCGGCTTGGACCCTGAAGTGAAACAAGATGATGTAGACCCACCTGCTGACAGCAAAGTGTCCACAGTGGAAGTAAGTTGTCGTTAATTTAACTTTATTCCATTTTGTGTTGAAATTAATCAATATTATTCTTATATAGCTGTAGTAATAGTATCGGAGCAAGAGTTGAAACGAATGATTTGATTTGAAAGTAGGTTACACAGCTACATAGACTACTGCTGACGAAGGGTGAATGTGGACGAAATGTGATTTTAGTACACGACTCAATACATAATTGCATTTTTTTTGAAATAGGTAATCAATAAGAATAGCGAAAAATTTTAAACCGGCCAAGTGGATGTCGGACCATGCTCAGTGTAAGGTTCCGTAGCCGTGACCAAAAAGAGGTCGTTAAAAAGCGTGTTAATAACGTGTTAGGGCGGCCACATATATTGTCGAAGTCAAAGTCGAAACTGAATTCCGTAATGTATGTGGCCGAACTAGTCCGAGTCTAACAAGCAAACCTCGAAGTCGCGGTGGCAATAACGTCAATTAACTAGGGACTTCCTTCCGATATAAAATTTATCGATAACTGAATGCTTATTTGGAAGTGACACTTCATATTAGCTGTAAAGTTTACCTACAGAATAATTGAAAATTAACTAAAATGTGATGATTACTACCCGTCAATGTTACCTATATAGTAGTTTTTAGGACATATTTAGGAATTTTAAAATTTAAATAAAAATCAACCTTTACAACAAAAATTTTATTTCATCAATTTCCATGCAAAGTAAACTAAAACCTAGAAGTACATTAACATCATTACATTATTTTCATTTAATCAATTATGAACCTTATATTAGTAATAAGTAACAAAGTATTTTATCTTGTGTTTAGTACTTCAAATATCATACAAATACGTCATACGTCATCTCATAGTCATAACATAACTATTGTCATAAGAAAGTCCAATTTATCGATGAAATAATATCGCGTGGAAGTCCCTAGCAAAATTTTATTCGTGCCACCGAGACTTCGAGGTTTGCTAATAAGAATAGATGTGCTATCTTAGGGCTCTATCCCTTTCTAACGCGAATATAACACTGAACGTTTTAAACTGATTCTCTAATCGATGTTTTGGCGACCGACTTGTGCAATGTAAATTATACACAAAAATGCTTCAATAAATATACATGTGAAATCTTTTACCTAATTTGTGCTTTTGTTGTGAATAAATATATTTTCTTTCTTTCTTTCATTCAAATGTAATCCTTCTTTTTGCAAACTTGATGTATTTGATTGATTTTTACACTACAACAGGATACAAGGCATTTTTCTGGAACTGTTCAGTTTTCGAAAACGACTTTAACAATATCAATAATGGAATAAAGAAGGTGGTTTTTAAATATTAACGCACGGGACAATCTGATCTATACCTTTGGTATATATTGTCTAAGATAGACCTCCATAATTCACTTATTGTATGTTGTTTTTGTTGATATTATGGTCGTGTTTATCGATGTGAATCAAGATGTTTAAACCATCGACCACTTCTGTACCAGTATGTAAGTGCCGGAGTGACGGGTGCTTTACGAGCATTTATCCACAGCGATAAAGGTGACCATAACTCTTAGGTTGAGTGGTAAGTCTTTTTATATTCAGGTATTTATGTAAAACTGCCTGAAGTGTTGTCTGTGCAGGGTCTATTGTCGTATTTTGTTTCGAAATACTCCAGCATGACCAGCGTCTCTTATGATTAATTTGTATTTTTATAGGTACCAAGATGGAGGGAAAAGCCATATACTAGCTGCTACACACTAGAGGGAACAGAAAATTTGGACGATAGAGTTTTTGAAAAAAGACATCAAAAACTAGAAGCTGAAGAAAGGCGACAGCTTCGGTAAATACTCATTCAGCCATTTGATGTAAATGATAGAACCAAAACGCCTGTGACGTATTGGGGCTTTTTATTTCCACAATACGTGTGAAGTTCGCGTCGGTTTATTACAGCAATAATCATTAATAAGAATCTAGTACTGTGCCTCTATGCCACTTTGTTTGAAGTATTTTATATTTGAAACCGTATATTTTATTAACTGAGGTAAGAGCTATAACATACAATATGAAAACGATATTGGTTTATTAGTATATTTAAATGGCATAGAGAAGACACACGTGCCACCTGGTGCAACGCCGCGGGTCCACAGAAAACCAGCGTCGCACCTCCGACAGGTTGTACGACATATAGCTGAGTGGATACCATTTTCGCAGCACTACTTTTCACACACTGTATTGATTATAATTAAGCGAAATAAATGTTTTTCTATTCTATTCTATTCTATTCTATTCAATGGTAATTGCGATCTAAGAATCATTGACCTATATATGCATATATATATTCTAATAATATAAGATACCACTGAAAAACTAATGAAATAAAACATGAAATTAATGATTATTCGTAAACATACAGTCAACCAATTTGATTTCTAGGCCACTTTGGACTATGTTAAAGTGACGTTGACAACCAAACGTTACAGACTTCTTATGATTTGGTTTACAACGTCACATTGACAAAGTCAATAGTGGCCTAGGAATCAAATTGGGGGACTGTACTATCACGAACGTTAATTTGTGACCCATTTCAAGAAAAATATGCTTGAAGTCGTCAATGTCATTAGAGATGTCAAGTCATTTGTAACTTTTAGGAAACTCAACCTTATTGTTGTAGAATGTCAGATTGACTTTGGACCTAAGGTGGGTACCAAATTAAAGTTCGCGACTGTACATAGGGGTTAAATCGATAGCTTTTTAGCTGTTCTTAGCTCTTTTTGCCGTTGGTTTTAGGGCAGGTGTCAGCATGTTTCCCGAATAGTTAGTAGATAATCGTTTCCCCAGATGGCACATGCGGCGCATCCGCGAGCAGCGGCACGTGGAGCGGCTGCGGCAGCGGCAGCGGGACCCGTGGGGCGGCGCGTCGCCGGCGCACGCGCCGCCCGCCGTGTTCACCGTGTGGCCGCACACGCAGCGCGACCTGCACTTCGTCGAGATCACCGACACGCTGCCCGTGATGGCCTTCGGGGAGATACTGCCCGCCGTACCTCCGCAGTAACTATACCAAATCAATTATTAGTTTATTTTCCTTACTAACCCCCTTACTAATAAACGTTGAGTAACGGTGGTATAGCTATACAATGTTTTGTCCTTATCTGTCAAATCAAAATGTCACGATGACAGATAAGGACTAAACATTGTATAGCAATACCACCGTTACTTAACGTTTATTAGTAAGGGGGTTAATGTTTTTCTAAAACTAGACTGAACGTCATTCCTCATACCTTCGCAGATAGTACAATGGGTTATGCATGGATTTTTTTAATCACTTTTCTCAACAAAATATGGTAATATCGTAAAAGAGATCACCGAAATTGAAATTGAAATTAAAATTGGCCAAGAAATACGGGTGATACAAGGATTTCAAACTGCTAATTAGACAGCGATTAGATAAAGATCCGATATGCACTATGACGTCGACGTGTATGAGGTCGGCCATATAAACTCTAGTTAAATTCTGTTTGCTAGAAAAAGATAGGGTCAACTCTTTGTTGGCTTGATTATTTTTATAGTAGTCCTAGCAACGAAAAATTGTGGATGGAAAAGTTGAAAGCAAAAAGTTTTGACTTCGGAACCTTGTTTGGACTAGTTAGGAGATAAACATACTAAAAGTCCCCACCAATCAGACGATTTTCTCGTTGACTGTATGTACATTTTATCAAAAATCTGTGAATGTCGATTTTCATTACTTAAAAAGTTAGTAAAGGTCTCCTAAGAGCATTTTCGCGAATTTCCGAAGTCCAACTTTCTGCTTTCAACTTTTCCATCAACACCCCCCTTTTAAGCATTCATTTACCAAGCTAATTCAAAAATAGTTATTTATGTAACTGGTACAAAATGAAGCTTCTTAAAGGTTAGAGCGCGAACTTGCGAGCACTAGTACCTTCAGAGCTAATTATGAACGGTTGCATACATAACCTTTTCTACAAGCTTAAAATGATAATGATAAAAATAAACAATCGCTAACTTTTCTCGTATACTTTACTTGATTTTTCTGCTAATAAATTACTTGCCAGCAAAGAAATTTTAGTTATTCCGATTGGCGTTAATAGTTTGTGAATTTTACTGTTAAATTTAAACAAATTTCATTCAAATTTTAATGGTTACTAAAAACAGCTGAGGCAATTTATTATAAAAGGAATGCCAAACGAAACGCCATTTTGTTGATATCCATATTGATCGTAACCATGGTAACCAAATAACAAATCCATGGATACCAATATTAATTAATCTCAAAATTAATTTCAATCAATTTTAGCGGTTTACAGTGCGCGAGAAGAAAAATTATTTTTCTCAACTGTTTGCTACAGTAATCAGCTTTTATCTATCTTATCACACTTTGTTCGTATTGTTTGTATAACATGTGTCCAACAAGTATAATATATTTTTATAAACTAGACTAAATAAGCTTTTAACAGTAAATATTTTTTTATGTCTGTTTTTTTTTAATGGTATGATTTATTTAAAAATGGTTGAAGCGATTGTTTTTACTTTATTGTTAAAAATATTATTTGTTTTGTATGGCTTAGGTATGCAGTAAACATGAATTCCTTGTATCTCTTTATACGAAAACGATATCACCCAAATCCTAGTAGCATTAACTAAACAGTAAAAAAATATGAAAACAATGATCGAGATACCTACGTAGTATTTTCCGTTTCTTTGTGTTAGTTTCATCAACATTTTTTTTCGTTTCAGGGACTTCGTGTTACCTTGGGTGAGGACTTCTAAAGCTTTGAAGAGATCTAAAAGATCCAAAACATTGCACTGAAGTGAATGACTTTAAAAGCGGCATTGCAGAACCTAATTGTTAAAATAAGAGTTTATTACTGCGAAGAGCTTTAATGAAAGCATTGTAATGTATCATCAAGGTGGAACTACTTGTTCAGAGTTCAGAGCTTACTGCGGTGGACGATTTAGTAAAGGCAACAATCGATCGACATCACAATCACGTGAGTCTCTTGTCAAAACGTATTCGGCGATCATTGTACCAAAAGCATGTTGGAACCGACTGAACATGTTTCGTAAATATTACTTTCAGTACATCTGACTGTATCAGTATTGAGATCTTAAGCATCGTCATATCGTATTACAGTTTCTGTATTCATGTTAGATGTGGTTTATGCGCTATAAATGATATTAAAATAATGTATCGTTCACTCGTACTTCAGAACCGTATATTGGACAGAGTTCTCTCTCAGTATTAACTTGGTAACATTTAAACGTGTAATCTTACCTCGATGTTAATGTTATTATAGCAATCGTTGACATGTATCATGCTGAGGGTGTATAATACAAATCATACTCTTCAAGTTAATAATGTAAGGGCTAAGTTATTGATGTACATTTATAGGAATATGTATTGACGTTAGTTACTTGACCAACTGCCTTCGCACTAGTTATCTTTAACCGAGACACGATAGCATCATTCCTCTAACAAAGCTATTCGATCACACTATCACAAGACCGTTGATACTTCTTTGCCTGTTTCTAGAAGATCCTTTAGGTTTGCTACCACGAAGTGATTGAAGTCCTATGACTCCAGATAACCAAATTTCATCCCGGAATGGATAAGTGACTCACTGTCGTACTTAAGGCCCAGCCACACCGCTTGCGTGACGTGCACGTGCACGTGCGCGGTCGCTTTCCACTGCCTTGTATAGTACGAATTCTCATTACGACATGTCACAACGCAGTGGAAAGCGAACGCGCACGTGCACGTCCACGTCACGCAAGCGGTGTGGCTGGGCCTTTAAAGCTATACCTTGAACCCATTCCTTGGAACCTATTTAATACGGGTTTTTAGTTAAGGTTGAATGAGCTTTTATAAGTGCGACAGTAAATGTATTATGATACTGACGACGGTCACATCACTGTGAACTGAACATTTTTCAGACTAGAATTTTATTAAGCTTAATTAATAATAATGCTTGTTATTTGAATATATATGAAATGACAAAAATATAATGATTTTTTACAATCCATAGATTAAAGACAGGTTTTATATTAATTTCTGCGTACAGTTTTTTCGTATTATATTTCTTCCTAATGTATTATTACTTATATATAGAACATGAAACATTTATAAACATAAGTTAAGATCGTTGTTCATTAGGGCGACGTGAAAGCAAGAGTTGCATACAAGAGTCCCGGAGTTTTTAGAGCTCAGCTCTGCAAACAGCAGGGGGCCTAGATAAGGTGCATTCTACGTACTTTGACTACGGCACCTATCAAAGAAAATGTAAAGGATCGATTTTAGCAGTCGCGTTCGCCTCTGCCATTTCATTCATTGGAACAGATCTCTACAGTCGCTAGCTTGCGTAGAAAGCAACTTAGCTAGCCCTACTGACTGGTCAAACGCATCGAAATATAATAAGTATAGGAGCGGAACTGACGCTCAAAATTGGCCCCACTGTCTAGTGGAGCTAATACTTATTGCCGAACCGTCTATCAGTGGACTTTCTGACGTAATGTCAAACAGTTGTTAATAATGACATCAAAAATAATTCGATTTTAATGATTACCGGATTTAAATAATGCTGTAAAAATGCCAAGTTGCATTGTGAATTGGTGCAGGACTCGCACAGATGCAAAACAAAGCGATATTTATTTATTATTGAAATTTTTATATTCCCATACTAAAATGTCATGGCCGATGTTATGCAATATATCTTTGAAAAAATGTGAATTACTCGTTAGTTTACATAACAAAACAAGTAGGTATATGATCTTTTTAACTTTTCCAAAAAATGAAGAACGCGGAAGTATCTACCCAGAGGATGCAGTTCGTCGCAAATTGCATAGCGAAAATTGGATGCCTAGTAAACATTGCAGGTTTTGCAGCATCGATTTTGATGAATAGGAGTATGTCATCTCAAAAACTGGAAGACAATTTTTAAAAGTCACAGCAGTCCTAAATTGTACAGTACGTTGTCTACATTTATTTACAATAATATTAATAATATTTTAATGACATCGAGTATGGGACGTCGAGTGGATTATCACACATCTATTAGGTACCTGAGCCTGCTTAACTTATGATCGATATGCATATGCATGCTTAGGTGTTATTCTCGCAAAAACTTAATTAACTATGATGATCTTTGTAATTAACCTATTAGCACAACAAAACAACCGCGTATATATTGTCACGTATAAAAATAAATAATGGCACTTTGAATGCTAAAGACTATTTTGATTCTGACTGTAAAGATATACCTACTCTTAAACTGTATAATAGTGTGACATAAGAATGTTAAATGATTCAAGGGGAATAATCAGTAGGTTAATCAAAACATTAATATAATTCATTATTCAATTACTGTGTTATTTTTGTATTAAACCATCCACGTCAAATGTTGAAATACTTGGCCGCGTTCAAGTAAACCATATATGAAAAAAAATATTGTCAAATGAAACTTTTGTGTCAGAGAGCTTGTAACCAATTTCAGATTTTTGTCTTTCTTACTGAAATTCCTGTCTACTCAAACGTTATATCAATATCTGACATAAATTACTTCAAACCTTAACTCAATTAATATTTAGTTGATTATAGAAACCACTCGATACATAAGATCATTTCATTTCAAAAAGTGGGTGTTTTGGAGCGGATTTGTCAGTCGTTTTAGTTTGAGGTTACCCTTCCATACTTATTATATTTCGATGGCGATTGTTTGGCGTTCAGTGACTCGACGTGACACTGAAGCGTCGTCTGAGCGAGCCTCGGGACTTGTTAGCGATAGCTACGACGCAACGCTGCATATTTGGCCTTGCGTATTAGGACATTTAAATTAAATAAAACACTTTCTCAGGAGCATTTGAGCATTTGAGTTTTGGTCGTAAGATTCACCGCATACGAGTACCTAACATTTTTCCATATTATCTATTTTCTTGTCTACCCCACTCGCAGGCGTTTTTATTCAATCAGTTTCTGGTTTGTTGCTACAAATTCACTCGCCAAGGTAAGCGTCGTACATTCATTATGAATTTCTTTGCCATTTCTGCTTTTTTTGAGCTTGGTTATGTTTACGCCCTTGTCTAATTTACATACGACAGGTTTCTATACCGTATGTGCTAATCATGTAGTAACGTGTACATATTTTTTTTTTCTGATTGTGAAATGGGGCTAAGTGTTCTAGCAGGCTAAGCTAACAAGAGTGGCCCCCACGAGAGATTTGGTTATACTTTTAGGTGGAGTAGTGGCAGGACCTAAGCCCACTGTTTGCCTAATGTAACCAAATAAAATCAGAATTGAGAAGAATAGAATGGGGTTAATAAAAAAAAAACCTACCAAAAAATTACGTGACAAGCCACAATATCTAGTCAACTACGTATGTATACATTTAAAAACATCATTCAAACATCTTGGTGCGACATGTCAAAACAAAACATTCTCGAACATATATTTACTACATCATACCATATCAATACAGTAGTAGTAAGTAGTGGCAAATTAGTAGAGTCCGTCTAAGGTAAGTCACGTAATTTTTTTGGTAGGTGTGACTTACGTAGCGTGACTTTGAAAAGGAAGTTTTTTTTTACATTCCTGACCGAAGTTTGGTCTAACGGATCTTTATAAAAGACAGCCTAAAAATATTTATTATTAAAACCACATTCCGTTCTCCTTGATTCTGATTTCTTTTGGTTACCTTGGCTTGTTTGGTTTAGCTAAAGTAACAGTTTAAAAATAACCTTGGTTTTTAACATTTTCTTGAATAAAACTGAAACAAAAGAAGATGGTAGGCTGATATTAGGTACACAGTGGTCCTGTCCTGCCACTACTCCACCTAAAAGTATAACCAAATCCCTCGCTAGGGCCACTCTTGTTAGCTTAGCCGGCTAGAAGCTTTCGTAAAAACAAAAAACGCAAATTTTAACACTTTGTTCAGTAAATTGTAAATAGTGATCGTGCCGTTTTGTTCTATCACATATGTCATTGTGTCGAGTGAAGGGCGACTCTTTTTGGAGTCGATCGCTGATCAGAAGTGATCAGAATAGGTAGTGCTTCTTTACATAGTATAAAACAAAGTCGCTCCCGCTGTCGGTTCGTTTAGGTCTTTCAAACTACGCAACCGATTTTAATGCGGTTTTCATCTATAGATAGAGTGATTCAAGAGGAAGGTTTTTATTTATAATAAAATCTGGTTTGTGTACGGGTGTTACAGAAAACTTGCATAGCCGAAGCGAAGCGAGGGCGGTCGCTAGTATTTGTATAAACTTGACACGGGTTTTATCTGAATGTGAGTCTGATAGGGATGTATTCATTAATGTAACTGTATTTAATTGACGCGTAAAGTAAAGTTAAGGCGAAAATAACACTACCGATTCCGATCCCTTCTGACTAGCGCACCTTGCCTCTCGCGTCTATTTATAAACGCTATTTTAACATGACAAATATCTTCCACAGTTATAGGTTAAATACATAGTTTTTAAACTACCATCACTTAGTGATGTTGACATTCATGAATTATATAATGTGTCTCTCAAATAAAGTTAAAATATAAATGAGAAAATAAGATAGTTCAATGTTAATAATCCCGACTCAGGTTTTGTGTGTGAATGTGAATGCATATATTGCGAACGGCTTGTTGCATTTTGAGTGATAAGGGCTCAAATGCTTATAAATCACGCTTATAAGTCCACTTCGATCTATAAAGTAATTGTACATATTATGTATTATACGTATTATACCTATGAAGTCGGTCGTGCCCCTCTGGTTTCCTACATATTGGAAAATACTTGTATCGACTAAGGAAGTAAGATATATCATACGCCGATATTTAAGACAATATCCACAAGTTACATGAAGGATTTGGGCATAATATCCAGAAATGTTTGATTGTTTCGGTGCGGGGCGGAGAATCAGTAAAATATGTCAATGTCATTGCGGCATTCCACCTTGGTTCTCAGGGTTAGCAACGCATTTGCAAATGTCCGCGGTTCTCAGATATCAGAGAAATAATCCAAAATTTCCTTATTCTGAGAAAATAATTGAATGGAGTGCTTCTGGCGAAAATGCTTGATTATTTAATGTTAACAACAAGGGGATCGATTTTTCAATCTCACCCGGTGACTAAAGCTCACCAAAAAGGCGGACTTTCACTCATTTACAAAAGTTGGAATTTTTTGAAAATTCTTACATCCTATGATATCAAATACGAGTGCACCCTCCCACTCGTAAACGAAACCACCCTACTGACTATTTAAATATTTACTTCCCACTGATAGCCGACAATTTATAAGGTAGAGGCGATTTAGCGACCACATGTATTAATTTAGAATTTTAACCTTATGCACTACAGAATATGATACATATTCTGTTGTTTTTGCACGAAAAATTACTTGCTTTTAAATGATTCCCTAGAAAGTGTCAAACATGACACTGTATTTGAATTTTACGTGGCATAACTGTATAACTAGGGCCTTATAGAGGGTTAATTACCAGAGATCGGACAAGTAGGCGTAATTACTCGCAATAGTGTGGACATGACTCCAAGGATTTATTTAAATTAATTGATTTCTTCCCTGAAATTTTATCTTGATCCTTTGCAAGACGGTAATTAATAAATAATACAGAGAGAAAATAATCTGGACACTATACAAGGAGAAATAGGAATCCGTTTGCAAGGAAAAATGAAACCAAAGAAATCCAGACATTGAAACTGTCATCCAATCATTAGAAAAGAAAATGGACTCTGAATCCTAATTGCATGTCAATCTTCCCGTTGAGCTACTTAAGTTTGCTCCATTATCATCAGTGGCTTGCGAAAGAGGTTTTTCAGGTTACAAGTTTATTGTAGATGTGAAAATGAAATTGACAACGGAAATTTTAAAAAAATAACCATTTATTTACTTGTATAAATCTACACAATAACAAGTCTCTGCATTATTTATTTATTACTGTCTTTCTAAGGATCAAAATTAAATTACATGTAGGAAATCAAATTATTTAATTTAAGTAAATCTTATCCACATTATTGCGAGTAATAACGCCAACTTCTCCGTACTCTTTTAATAACAAACCGTCGTAAACATGACATTGATATATGTAGATAAGTTTCCTTCTACGGACAACTGCAGTGACTAAAAAAAAACTAATAAACTAAAATCTACACGCTTACCTATGACAGAAACGTCAGGTTAGCTGCATGTTGGTAGACAGGGTATGACATTAAAAAATACGACTTTTGTAAAATAGAGATTTAACCGGTGAGAATATTTCATGTTTGTGTCATGGTGAGATTCAAAAATTGACCTCAAGATCTTATTTTACTATTCCGCACTTTTTACCACTTCACTTTAACAATATATACACATACTTAGATGAGTGGCTGGGTTAGCGTTGTTTTGCTGCTCTTTTTATTGATTCTGTTGATTTTAGATTAGAGGATAACTTCGATATAAATATGTATATTATCACGAGCAAGAAAAAAATAAACATCACGTGAATTTCGAAGATCAATACGTATCAGCATAATATATGTTCAAATTCAATTCGGCAGTCAATACTTTCGATTTTACTGTAGTAAGAGCACATGAGTTAAATTATCGCAATAAGTCTTTGAACTCACTGTATTTTGACACGTCATTGTAATTAAAGGGTTTTCTTGTATCCCTCTTTTCTACACACTTGGGTATAAATTTAAACGCTCTAATTCTGTCAATTGTTTATTAAACGGTGACAGATTCGAGTAAAATAAAACGCAAAAACAATTTGATTAAAGAGTAGGTTAAAAGTTTATTAAAACACACAATTGCAACGCCGCATTATTTATTTTTTATCGCTGGACCAAACCGAACACTACTTCCGGTTTCTGCAAGCAATCAATAATTTTATCATAGGAAATGTAATGGGAGAAAGAAATAGAACCAAAACTTGTCATACAACTTTTTGTTGTACCTTATTGCCGTGGTGCTGTCTCTCGGGGAACTCTTTAAAACTAAATGTTTAAAGTATATAAAACCAATAAAAATTGTCTTTGTGGCAATTACACGCCGTTTTAATTTATATGGTGACAGTTGTTTTGTTAGTCGATTATAACAGTATTCGCTATATTGAAACGCGAGGATTTACTTTTATGTTACCTTGATAAAAAAAATGACGACGAAGGGCACATTACTTCCAATAGCTGCATAGATAGCAATAAATTATCTTATAATTTTACATCATAGATTAGGATTGTTTCGTGAATTTATGTAAATTGCAAATGTAATGCCTTATTTTTATAAATTTAGCGAAGCTTAAGATTTTCTGTGAGTTTAAGTGTTTGTATATAGTATTGGACTTGAGGATGGTTTATGCTGTAAGATCTTATTGGTCGACGCTTTTTAATTTTATAGGAAACAATTTAATAAGATAGTCATGTAATTAAATTGAAGAATTTTTAAATTTGTTTTTGATTGTCTAGACATAGTAGACTTACTATGTTGAAGAGTTTATGTAACGAAATGATCAAGGCCACAAGTTATTTAGTATACAAATTTATTTGTAAAGAAGACGACTTTTTGTTTGTCTCCTTGAAACATATTCTTGTCGCTGTTTTATTTAATTTTCAATGTTGTTCTTTAATTAATTGAATCATGTTTTTCCATTTGATACACGTCAATGAAAATTCCTTAATTAATATTATGCAATAAAAGAATGTTGTGAAGTTCTTGGATTTATATTTAATATGCAATGTAATAAGTGTCGGTTGTATCAGTGTTAACAGTTTTTGCTTGGAAGGCTCGAGATTTACTTGTCACTAAATAATCTTTACTGAGGAGACAGAAGCTTCTAATGCGTATGTGCTGGCGAATATAGCCCACGCGCCCGCTCCACGTTGCCGGTGGCTGGCCGATTTGACGACTGTGTTTGAACTTTTTTCCATCTTACGCGATTTTTACGCATATTAAATTATTAAAACGGGGCTCGTTTAAAACGTGTTTCATTTACCTTAACGGTTAAACTGCACGACCAGGTCCCGTTTTTACTAAATTAATATGTGTGTGTATAAAGAATTATAGGTATACTACTACCTTCTTTCTATAAGTACAGTCTATCTTTTTACTATATTTGGCATCTCATATAAGTCTTTAGAAGTCTTTGTCAAAATTAGAATTAAGTCGTTTGTTGCAAAGTCTTTATTTGGTGTCGTCTAACCTTTTGCCCGCCTCAGCCGGCTCGACAGCAGTGGGTTTCTTGCCGCGACTACAATTTGACAACTAATTATTAATATTTGCCTCAGCTAATGCTGACGTAGCGTTATTATTCTAAGAGCTCTTAAGCAATTTTGGGTAGGTGGCCCAACCATACAATGAAATTTGTCTATGGAATTTGAGCCTATTGTGAATATCATAGAGTAAATTTTCCAATTCGATTGTAAGTCATAAAAAAAAGGAAAAAATCAATTTTGTTTACTTTGCAACGGATCTTTATTTCAATGGCTGCATTATGCACAATTTTTGTACAGCGGGCCTAATGAGGGTATTGATATTTAAATACAAAAAGGTAGACCTGGCGAAAGGGCATAGGCGCTAAACCGAGTTATGATTTTTAAAGAAGTGTTTTTTCGCACCTAAAGTTCTTGAGGCGTTTTGAAACATTTAAAAACGTTAAATTGAATAGGTAGGTATCCAAAAAGTTAAAAACTAAAGATCAATTAGTCGGGCCTCAAACTGAGCCAGGTGATAGCAAAAGTATTTTTTTAAATCGAAAAAATGTATTTGAGGCATGTTGAAATTTTAACAGAGCAATGTTTATATGATAAGTAAAAGTAAATATTCTCAAAACGACAGGTGATTTCGCTGGGACATTTTACCTGCCAAGTGACCGAGAACATTGAACCTGAAATATTTAAGATAGAAACATTGCATCTTAAAAAGGAAGGCCATGCAATCTGATTTTCTATCATAACATTTTCGGGTATTTTCCCTCCAGATTCAAGGTTCAACATTCTAAATCACCTGGCAGGTAAACTGTCCCTGCGAAATGATCTATCTTTTTAGAATGTTTAGTTAGTTAGTTAGCATTCAACATTGCTCTGTTAAAATTTAAAAGTGCCTCAATTTTTTTTTATAGTTAAAAGAATATTTTGCAGTCAACTGGTGCAATTTTAGGCCCAACTTAACCTTTTGAACGCCAAGAACCACTAAAGTGTCGTGTCTACCACGCCATAGACCCATTTAGTGGTCACAGATATAGTGCAAAATAATAGACCCGAGTATTTGTGACGTAAGGTTGACATTAGCTGTGGTTTTCAGCTGTCATTGGCGTGTGAGGATGACGTTTGTATCAAGTCAAAGGCGTTCAAAGGGTTAATGATCTCTTTCATTGTTTAACTTTTTAAGTATTAAATTTAACTTTTTAAATGTTTCAAAATGACTCTAAAAGTCTTTTGGCGATTTTTTTTTCACCAACTTCTTAATAAAAAACGTTTGCCCGTATCCTTCAGCCGGGTCTGTATCTTTGTTTTTAAATATCACTAAAGATTTACTGTACAAGTTTCCACCGGTTATTCCCAGTTGACCGCACCCCTTTGTTCGCACTGCGGACAATTGGGAATAAAAACGAACTCAGGTGCGGATAACTGGGGATAAAAATTCCCTACTAGGTGCGGACGACTGGGAAGTTTTATTCCCAGTTGTTCACACCGCGGACAACTGGGAATAAAAATTCCCAGTTGTCTGCAGTGTGAACAAAGGGGTGCGGACAAATGGGAATAGCCCGTTTCCACGATGCCTCAAACAGCCACGTGGCATCTCTCTACTATATCGTGTTATCGGCTGTGGCGGTCAAATCGCAAATAAATTAGGTACAGCTATAAATAGAAAATAATTAGTTATGCAGACATTTCAACAGCTACAACTGTTGTAAATCATCGCGCTGTACATAAGTAGGTGTTATAATGCGAAATAACTAGTGGTTAGTATTTATATAATGGAATAATGTAGTGTCTGGTTTTCTGTACTTCCTTGCTGCAACTGAATTGTTCTATGGTTCATACATCGTCGGCATACAGTGGTGGCCACATAAGCAGAAATGCAAATATCGGTTTCCCTTTACCTCCTTAGTAAAACGCTCGTTACAGTCTGTTTACTGTTTACTAATTTATCATATCATAACATTCACAACGCAACAAATGCGTCGATATTAACCACGTCGGGGCAGTGACCAAATTTATGTTTGATTACGACTACATAAAGAGACCCGTGGCATAAGAATAATTAATAACTACGTAGAAGCGAAACTCACGGCTCCCGACGCGTGTTCGGCGCGTTAGATACCTATCGCCTGGTGACACCTGAGGTGTCTAGTCAGTCAGAGGAGTCAAACACTGAATATATATGAATAAGTATGCCAAAATATATATTATAGCATTGCATCTTAGATATATTTTCCGTACTAGTTGACAGAGTCCACACAGGTCAGGTAATATACCTTAATAGACCTTGCTATAAGATATATATATATATATATCTCTTTCCCTCGCCACTATAATGAATGGGATGGATATGTATTTTCTTATCTGAGGTTCTTTGCTTTCTTTCCAAAACTGTCCGACCCCAATCAGCAAAAAAGTGACTCCAAACCAGTGGTCTTAAAAGGTTTTTTTTTTGGTTTTCTAAGAAAATAAATTGAAACCTTAAAAGCGAATTAATAAATAAGATTACTATTTTGTAATAAAGCTTATTAAACTAAAAAAAAAACCGGTTACCAAGGAAAGTAAAGTAACTCCGGATCCCAGACTATAAAACTTACTAGTGTAAATTATTATTTTAAAAGGATTTTTTTATAGACTCGTTTCCGTGTTTTATAGACGATTGATAGCCATATAAGCCATGTAATTTTCTGGAGATAATCTAAATGTCATCAAAAAGTATTATTACCTAATTTAACGTAAATGTAAAAAAATCATTTTGCAACAATGTTTCCACGTTGAAGAAAAACATAAGTGACATTTCGTGACTAAACTTGTATAAGACATCCATAAACTGATTAAAATATTTCGCAAGTGACAGCCCTAACTTTGGGCGTGGAAGACAGAGGGGTGTGGTGGGGCGAGGGGGGAAGTAAGTATTTAAAGCGCGGCATTTGGGGTCTGGTCCACGGAGATTCGGTTCTACGTGTAGTTATTATTCATTCTTATGCCCGTGGTCCGAGTGATTTTGGATTGGTCGAAAGTAAACTGATAATCGAATTGTACACAGGCCGCTACCGAAGCCCACAGTTCAACCGATTGGACAGAATATTTGGACCCCGAAACTATAGATGGCTGTAATGCACAGTTGTGCACTTATGTAGCGAGTGTATCAGACCTGGACTGAGTCATTACAAATTTGGGCGTTTGTTCCGAATCACTTTCGTTTTTGTAGAAGTGGCTAATTTCGTTTCTGGTTAGGTATCTAAGTTTACCGGACTTCTAACAAATATCCAAAAACGGCATTAAGTAGTGGGCTTCGTCTTCGCGGATTGAAATCACTGCAACTTTGGTTTTTCCTACCTGTTCCTAGTACCACTGAGAACAGATGGGAATGAAAACTCAAAGTTACCACCTATTTACTTTAACTATAAAAACGTATTACGATACTTTTATGATTTATTATTTTGAACTTTTATTAACTTAACTTTGTATTAATTATATTTCACGAATTAGGGAAGTATACAAATCATGAAAGTAATTATTTTGTGTCGTAATTTAACATTCCTGTAAAAATGAAAAATCGGAAATTTGTGTGCATACGCTATACAGCTAACAACTGGGCGAATAGGGAGATGGTCGTCGTGACACCGGAACTACAGTATTCTCAAGTGGCCACCACATTCAGCAGCAAGAGATTAACGTAAAAAATATTTTTGCCAATTTACTACGAACAGCGCTTTCAACTTTTCGAATCATTTACTACGAACAGCGCTTTCAACTTTTTGAATCATTTACATACAATTAAAGCTAATAGAAGCGTATTAAAGAAAATACAAACAAAATGCAAATACAAATAGTTTATTTCCAAAAATTGATTGTAATACATAACACAATTTTATCGTTCAATTATATAGGTGGTAATTACTGCTTGGTGAAAAAACCTCTGAAATAAATGAGTTGTAAACTCTCGGAGTAAAAACTCTTAGTTGCTTTTCCCACCGCAATGGCCACTTGTAACAAAGCTCTGTGGTGGCTGGTCCAATGCATTAGCTAAAGGTTCTAATTAAAACTGTGGAACTGTAACTGGTACCTTTGCGAAACTGATCCCTATCTGTTTTCCAAGCTACCATAACATCTCGGTTCCGTAGATATTTTAAGGGCAACAGATGTACGCATTAATGCGTAATATGTATTGTTAATTGTATGAATGTGGAAGAAGCGAAAGAGATTTGTAAAGATCGTAGTAGGTGGAAAGGAGTGGTCTCTGCCTACCCCTCTGGGGAACAGGCATGATTTAATGTATGTATGTAATTGTTAAGTACTTTTACAAATATTTAACATTATTTGCTAAATCTAAAAGATTGTAAATAGGTTCTTTTGCCCGAGCCACACTCGCAGGTTATCGTTCTATTTAAAGCAGTGGTACAGATTTATTTACGGTTATGTTGGAACGACAACGGAGTTGTATTTTGTTTACTAAATTAGGAAATGTATGCTTATTATGTATTTTTTTATAATTTGTAAGCAACCATAATGCTTGTTTGTTAATATCTCTACTTATTATTGACAAAAACGCAAATCCTTATTTCTCATGGAAAAGTTTATTTGTCAATTTCTATTAAGAGCTTTACATAAAATTTAGTCGAATGTTAGCAATCGGCGGAAATAATTCACGTAGCATTTTTAATTACTTAATTGCAATAATCCTTACCGTGCAGTTCTTTGTTGGAATTTGTAATAATGTTGATTTTTTTGTAATTTATGTACATGTGGTTAACTTTCTTAGAACTAACTGATCGTAATGTGTTTCTGTACTTGTTATTAAGGATAATTATTCAAAAGTGACTCCTTTTTAATGAACTTCAGAGCCCTGGAGCTATCGCCGAAGGGCTTCGTCGTTGTCATCATTAATCCTCACATTCACTCTGTTCCGTTTTTAAAAACTACGTAAATTATTTCTGCTCAATTCATTATTTTACTTTCGTCGGATGAATTGCTCGCAAATGAGAATTTACTCCTACTTTTAATTGAAACTGACCACTTGGTTTATGAAAACAATAAGGATCTCATTATTATTAATGTTTGAATAATAAAGATAATCAGTAGTAAATAGTTATATTTTCGTGTACTTCCAGCGCAAAATCAGTTGTATGTACAAAATAACATAGTGTATGTAATAATTTACGATGTACCTATTACATGAAATAGAAGTAGGACAGGATGACATTGCGTATCATTAAATCGTTTTCCAACAGATGCGAGGATGATTATGAATGTTCGGTACGGTATTCCGCACCGACGCTCTGTCCATGAACAACAACAATAGTTTCATTAGTGGTTTAAGTGCAAGTCCTTTAATGTTATTTTTAATTTTAATTAAACCACTGCTATTGATTGTAATGACTAACTTACAGTTTTGGGTCTTGAGAAGAGACATTTAAAGTACCTTAATATTTTTGTTGTTTGTTAGTTATTTGTATTGCAAATGAGAAAAAGTGTAAACAAAATTAACTTAGTGTAGATCATAATACGGCATTTATTAAATCTCAAAGAATGCGATACCTACGTTTTAGGTGTACAAGTTAGCCCTTTATTTGTAATACTATTACATTAGGTAGCGTAAATATTTATCTTTCCCTAATCTTACGAATTCATGTGATACTTCAGACTAAGTTGTATAAGTACATGAAATTAAAGAACCTTCACTCTTTGAAGTATTTATTTTTGTTATATTTTGCTTTCATAGTTAAGCCCAATCTCATCGTTATTTAATTACCTATATAGATTTTTGCTACTGTTTTTAATACAAACAAATTCAAAGAAGTAAGGTCTTATGCATATATTTTTAAGGGAATACAACGTTCTGTAGTAGTTTAAATAAGTAAGTACCTAAATTACTATACAATTTAGGAAAATAGTTTTAAAACGTTGTATTCTTATAAAATCTTTAAAAGACGCCAAGCCCCGCCCGACCTTTTCAGATGTCGTATGTTTATTCACTTATCTCTGTAAAGTGATTAGAAGCGCGCTCTATTTGTTTGCGAGTAGCCGTGTCCCGTCCCCGTCCCTACTTTTCACTTACAGGGTACCTGCCACTAAACAGGTTGGACGCGTTTTTGTTTAGCCATTGACCGGACGGTTGTCAAACGTCCGACGTTTAACTGATTACTAAATTTATCAGCTTAGCAAATATTGGACACTACTTACACTACACCAATGCACTAATCACTCACAATATTCCCTTATTTAGGTCAGGTGTGGCACTTTCACTAATAAAAGTGTGAACGCCTTTAAACATGTCAGACTTAGTACCAATTTCACCAAACGTTGTTAAATTTAATCAATGTTAATCGGCTGTTAATTCATACATTTTGACAGCTTTTAACACATTGATTACCGTTTAACATCGTTTGGTGAAATTGGTAGGTACTAAAGGAGGTAGGCAGCAGATGGCAGCTGGAGTCTTCGGACGTCGGTATCACTACTGGGCCTGCGGTCGGGCGTCAGCTACGCCTGCTTTTGCCGTCTACTGGTGCCGTCCGCGGTCGGCTACCGAAGGGATTTCATAGAAATAGATAGAAACCAGTAGAGACGCTTGCCGTTTCCGTCTGCGGTCGGCTTCGCTACTGGATCTGCGGGCAGGCGTCGTGACTACGGGAGGTATTCATAGAATACATGGAAACCACTAATGACGCCTGCTGTTTCCGTTTACGGTCGGCTGCGGAATGACACCTTTAAGATTCAAGTTCGAATTATTTAACGCTAGCTTCACTAGTCCACACTCTCGCCGGAGTTGGGCGGGGCAGGCTTTCCATCGTTCTATTGAAGATGCGATGTGAAAACTCAAAATTAAAGTACTTGGAATGAGTTTAATTCATTTAATGTTTTTTTGTTAATGAATATACATCATAAGTCACAGTTATATATACATATTGATTGATGATTTCGAGATTAAATATACCCTGTTCAGACGTCTTAAGTAGTAAACAACTTTCTAACCTCAAAATGCAACTTTTTTGTATGAAACAGCTATTTTAAATTAAATAAAGCAATCACATTGGCCAAGTGATGTCCAAAATGTTTTCTCAGTTTACTTTATTTACGATAAAAGAGCTGTTTTAGCCAAAAAAAGTTTCATTTTGAGGTTAGAAAGACGTTTACCATATAACACAAGTAGGTAAGTCTGAACAGGGTTTATTAATAAACTTACTACATATGTGTAGTAAGTAAGTATATATATTGTAGATTAAATACAGTTATAAAACTACTCTACCCCTTTTTAAATACTTATTATCTAATCCGATGTTCTTTGGCTTTTTCAATGTTGACAAGGTGCATAAAGATGTAACATCTGTTGTTCTATTCAATTATCGTTCGCATCAGTGTCATACAGTTTTACTTCCTTCATTACGTGGTCTTCCATCAAATTGTCAAGCTGCATATTTTCAGCATTTTCTATACTTTTCATGAGTGATTCCACTCTTGTAATAGATTCATCTTCAAGCTTTCGCAATTCCATGGAAATCTGCTGACTTTTGGAGCCTCGTATGACATGTTTGTGATGCAGCTTGTACAATTTGTGTTCTCGATTTGGCTTGAAAAAAAAAATATAATTATTAATTACAGTTTAATCTTATGGTAGAAATTTATTTACTTGCAAGTTTTTGAAAATAAAATAAATGTCCTACCTCACCATGACTATTTGTGTAGCATGAAGTTTTGGCCTTGTCAGTAAAGACAAAAGGTTTGAAAATAGACACACTAGGATCAGGTGTTGCGGTAAGCCAGTGCACACTGATGCCATCATCCATCAGTATGGAGACCTGTAGGCAACATCAAAATCGGGTTTGTACTTATACACATGCACTACTATGTATACAAATATCGTTTATTTTTGTCTATAAAAAAACTATAACAAATTTACCTGACTCCCTTGGGTGGGAAAGCCATCATCGCAGCCCCTGCAAATACGACTATTCTTGTGTCTCAAAACATACAACATGTCATGAATATCAAACTTAGATTCAGTACAGCCATTCCTCAGGAGTGCTTCACCATCCAACTGACGGTGCAGATCGCCGCCAGACGAGAAGCACTTCATGAAGTTGAAATCACCCTGAAATAACAATGGATCAACAAACGGGCCACATCCCACAAATTCAAAAATACTTACAGTTAAAAAGTTTTACACAATGTCGATTTCGTCAACTTGTATTAAAATGTATATTTAGTACCTGTCCACTCCAAAATCCCAATTCTTTCGCTTTCTCTTTCAGCCCTGCACAATGTTTATCAATTTTAGTTGTAATGGTTAACCCATTAGAAATATTCCTGTACTGAATGATTTTTTCAGCAGCCCAAAGATCTCCGCTAGTTTCCAACACCCAAGCTTCAGTGGAATCAGCAATGAGGAAGGAGTTATGGTAATACAAGTTATCATCATTTTCAGTGCATGGGCCCCCCTGTCCATACTGCTCAAGAAGAGCACATATGATATTCATAGCTTCTAGTGCTGTGTTACCACGCTCCAAACCTAATCTGCAAAGGTAAGTAACACTGCTATTGAAAAAAATATTAAAGACTAGCGGCCCGCCAGCGGCTTCGCCCCGCTGCAAATTTCCGACTTTCCCAGTGGATTTTTTTGATTTTTTCTACACAATTTTCTTATTTTTTTAATGTGAGAATCTTCTACGAAGTACTAGATAACATTTTTAAAAAATATTTATGAAATCGGTAAAGCCGTTCTCAAGTTACAGCGTCACCAGGAGAAATAGGGGTTAATTTTTATGTATATAGATTTAACTCGACAGGACTGGTAGGGAATGATAATTCATATTGAATTCAAGAAAATTAATAAAATAATTCGTGTAGTTTTGTAATTTTTTACAGTTATACCTTGCATGAAATACCAGCTTTTCGACATCCGCATTTTCCAGTGCAACCACTTTTGCAGCGACAAAGCGAAAACCTCCCAAAGTATTTGATATAGTCGAGATATGAGCAAACATCTGAAAAAAGGTACCTTCAAACCCTCCCCCCCTCTCCCCCCCCGCCCCTGCCTAACACCCTCAGCACACCCCCACCCTTGAGGACTTTTAGCATGTTCATCTGGATACTGCAAGGTATAACAGCACCAATTTTTAAAACTTCACGAATAATTTCCCCTGGAAATAAAAATGGGCTATTCCCAGTTGTCCGCACCCCTTTGTTCACACTGCGACAACTGGGATTTTTTTCCCAGTTGTCTGCACCTAGTAGGGATTTTTTTTCCCAGTTGTCCGCACCTAAAGTCGGATTTTTATTTACACAGAATAAATGTAAATGTAAACAAAAGTGTTGCATTCAAAATATTTATACTTCCCACATTTATAAGAAATCAACTTTCTATAACATAAACTATATACTTATTATAATCAAGATTAAATAATTTAATTTTTTTGATAGCAAACTTCATTTTAATATAAACTCTTTGTTGTATTAATTTAAAACAAGAATACTGTTTTTGTATGCATAATTTATTGCACTGGTATCATTGACTCAATACCTAGTCGGTCTTTAAGTTCTGACACAAAGGTTTAGTCAAATAAAATTAACACCTTTTTTTTAATTTCAAAAAATATAAAAATTAAAGGCTTAATTAATGTAAATTTTTAGTAACTAATCATCATTCCACATAGTCGCATAGGAATTTTTATTCCCAGTTGTCCGCAGTGTGAACAAAGGGGTGAAGACAACTGGGAATAGCCCCATTCGAGGTTGGCTCGGTCGGCCTTATAAGTAGCTGCATACTTTAGCTCTTTGTCGCATTCACGTCATGTTTGAACTGCTGCACTTTTTTGTGTGCAGCTACTTTATGAGGCCCACTACTCATTATACAGTTCATTTTTTTAACTTCCATCCCTCATGACCATTATTTGCAATAATTTGCAAATATTTGTATTTATTGATCTACTCAAAAGGACTACTTCACTAGACTGTTTCCTGTTATTGATCTACTCAAAAGGACTACTTCACTAGACTGTTTCCTGTTTCCTCTATCTCCTATAGTTTCGGATTTACCCAAAAGTACCAATTAAAAAAAAACACTGTATTTTAAATAGAAACAATTTTAAATTTAGAAAAAGCGTACAGAATTCAAGTATCTCAAATAAGGTCATAGTCATAAGTGAGTTATGTAGTGCTACATTTGAGTTACTTAGATTCTGACAAGAAATTTATTTACTTCAATTAAATAACTTTAAGCAAAATAATTTAGGTATTGATAACCATAGCTTTTGTGTATCTATTTTGTATTACCGGACAAGATCCATTCCCACCAAGCGTTTTTCCTTAGCATTCCCTGCGCCGTGGTCATATTTGGTCCACACAGCTTCGTTCCCTATAACCACATCCTTATCATTGGCTCCCATTTCAGCACCCCACATCCATGCTGGCTTGCTCAAGATCACGGCATTAAGGGGTGCGGGACTTTCCTCAATTTCAATATAAGTACACTGACAATAAAATAACGGTAATTATCAGAATGCATAGAAGAGTATAGTAGGTATTTACATTAACAAGAATTGTAGGTAATTAAATTGTTATTTTCATCTTCCTTTATTAAGTTACAAACTGTTATTTAGATAATTATGATTTCTTGTTGAACATGAACATACCTATATGTTATATGAAAACTATAATTTCCAAGTCTTTTTATTAGCTTGTCCTAAGAGACAAAGGCCCGCTCCAGTTTTACAGTCCCATGTTATTTTCTGGAGGTTACCTAACCTGCTCCTGTTGTCTCTGTGCGATTGAAGTGTTATAATCCACTGTGTTATTATAGTCAGCCAATTAGGTGTTCTCTCAAATAGCAAATACATGCATGTCTGATTAGTAAAGTTAAGCAAGTACAGGAGCAGACTAAACCATGATAGGACTGCTTATAAACCTCCTGTTGATTTTTTCTTTTTAATATTAATAGAACAACCTTATTGTTGATTGATATTTGTTTTTTAAGTACGAAGCATTGACTGTCCTCGCTTAGTGACCAGCAGCGATGCATTGCACAAGGCCATCGGCGGCGTATATAGACAAGCGTAACTCTATTCTATAAGCTCTCTCATATACCACCTACATAATGTTTGATTTGCCGACGCATCGCGGCCCAACACCCAAGGCGTCTTTTAGCCGGTCCCAGAGCAAGGCCTAACTAAACTTACTTTGCCACCTCAACAAACCTTCATTTAGAAAATAAAGACCTTGTTAATTTACTTTTTGTTTGTTGGAAAAACTGTAACTGTATAAAATCACAATTTGTAAAAAATTCAAAAGGTTACCAATAACCTTTTAAAAGACAGATTTTTACAGACTCGGTTATGGGGTTCTGTTGGTACTCTTTAGGTATGAAATGCCTTAAAACTTACTTTCATGGAACAATTGGGAATGACCCCCTAAATGGTGGGTAAATAAATGAAAATTATTATTAAACAAGAAAAACTGTAGTTAGACAATTAACACAAATATGGTGATGTTACCTTCAAAGGCCCCTCCCTGAGACCTCCAGGGTAATGAACAACCTCTTGGACTTCATTCCGGGGACGATCAGAATTTTTGCCGAAAACTATTTCACCGTTTTTTGTGTGCGGCGGAAGAACAACAAACGTGTCACACGACTGTGGAACTTGGGAAGCCGGATTTTCAATGCCAGCCATCATAACAAATTTAAAAACTGCAGGCGCCGCGCTCTGTACTGTGCTGTAAACTGAAATTTTCAAGTGGTATTGATTTTCCTCGGTATTGATTTTGATAACAAAGAGATAGAAAGAGTGAACAGCATCCCCCGCGAGTGCACCCCTGTGCACCTCCCCTTTGCACAAAAAAATACAGACAGTTCATGGATTGGATACCCATATAATATAACAATTAATATTATTTCTTCTGCACGCAACCGAATTGAGAACCTTCTATTTTTTGGAGTAGGTTAAAAACATCTTGACCAGCAAAATTATAAATAAGTAATGTATTTTAACGGATATTTGAATAAATTTTGCTTACATTTAACTGTATTTTTCACTAAAATAACGATTAACAAGTCGTAAACTGACACTTCACTTTATCTTTTTTTTTTTTTTTTTTTTCTTCCCCGTGTTGCCGGGGTATGGCAATCTATGGGATTTGCCAATGTCTTGTATTCGATTCCTGGTTAGTCGATTGATTGTTCGTCTTCAATTTTTCATTTGGCTTCTTAAGTCTTGTTTTTTTTTTTTTTGGGTTCGTTAAATTGGTTTTCGTGACGAACTTCTTACGTTTTTTTATTTTTTAAAAGGCGGGATCGATATCGCGAAATAATAATATTTACAAAGAGGAAACGAAGGATAGGAATAAAAAGGATCAGGAGAGTTTAAAGGAAAAAGGATAAGAATTTACAATTTTATAGAGTGGGATCTGATAAAATGGGCTAAAATACTATATACATCACTATTATACTGCAATAAGGTCTGGATACATGTAGGAAGTGCAATTTTTAATTTGGACAAGGAGTTGTATAAAAAGGAATGATCATATAGAGGGCATGAAAAGAAAATGTGGTTTAAATCCTCCACATCATCCCCACAATCACACGCTGCGTTTCTAAAAATTCCTAGCCTATGAAGATGAGAACGAGTACAAACATGTCCCAATCTCATCCTCAAAAGCACAGAAGTAATCGTTTTGTCAAGATTTGTTCTCGAAAACCATGGTTTGATTGGAATATCAGGTTGAATGCTATGGTAAAACTTTCCTTTTGTTTGTGTGCTTACTTTCCAGATATCGTTCCATGCCTCTCGTAGAACAAGTCTTGGCAGATTCATGAGGTCGTGACTATAGTTCATGTACGGATACATGTCTCCACACTTAATCGCATCACTCGCCAGTTTGTCAGCCATTTCGTTTCCTTTGATACCAGTGTGGCTAGGAACCCAAGCCAATGAGACTAAGTAACCCATGGTGTTACATTTTAAAAGATACTCTCTAGTCTGCATTATGACTGGAGAGCATAATGCAGACTTGAAAGGAAACCGTGCCAATGCCTTGAGCGCACTTAATGAATCTGAAATTATTAACGTTTTAGGCAATTTCATTAAAAGGACATATTCAACAGCTTTAAGGATAGCATAGCATTCTCCCGTAAAAACAGAGGTTTCTTTGGGAAATTTAATTTTTTGTACAATGTTATACTGCAGATGGAAAATACCAACTCCTACATTAAGGTTCTGTTTAGATGCATCAGTAAACACTTGATGCCAACCAATCCAACTGTTGTCTACAAAATAATTGAATTGAGTATTAGCTGCTGGGCTGTATTTTCGAATTTCTAGATCAAACAATATATTGGGCACTAAAGTTAACGCATTATAAGGTATATTAAAAAGTGGGAATCTTGGACAACGGTATGTTCTGGGAGACAGGTCACTAAATATTCTTAAACTAGTTATAAGGCATGGAGTTGCTTTATACCTCCAATAGTTGGAGATAGAAATCAACTCCATAAGATGTCGGAGTTTTGGGATTAATGGATGATTGCTATACTGAATAACACGGAAGAAAAACCGGTTTGACAAGTACTGACGTCTGAGCTGTAATGGTGGTTCGTTACATTCTACTTGAAGTGCGTTAAGAGGACTGGACTTCATTGCTCCTGCTATTATTCTCAATGCTTTTGACTGTACACCATCCAACTTCTTCATAGCTAAAGCAGAGCAAGGTGGAAAAAGGAACGTCCCGTAATCTAATACGCTTTTGACTATGGCATTATATAGCAACTTTAAGCTAAACGGATGAGCTCCCCACCAAGCACCTGAGAGACATCTAAGGATGTTAAGAGAGCGTTCACATTTCGTAATTATGTATTCACAATGTGGGAGACCCGAGAGTTTCGAGTCTACAATGAGACCTAAGAATTTAATTTGTGTCTTAGTAGGTATCCGTTTTGTGTCGTAAGCAACGGTTATAGGCGGAGGCATTCGTTGCCTGGTAAATAAAACCGCATTACTTTTAGATATTGATAATTCAAGGCCGTTTTTATCCATCCAATATTTTAACTGGGTAAGTGACTCTGTTAATGAGGAACATGCATGATTAATAGATTTATTAATATTATATAAAACTAAGTCGTCAGCATATTGCAAAATATGGGAGCGACAATTAATGGAAGATTCTAGATCATATGTATAAATATTATATAATAGAGGGCTCAGCACAGAACCCTGTGGAAGGCCCTTCCATAGCTTTCTGGACTGCCCGTCTAATTTTATAGATCTACCGGACATTAAGTTGATAATAAAGTTTATAAATATAGATGGTATGTTTAGATTGTGCAATTTCATCATGAGTATAGACAGAAGCACATTGTCATATGCTGCTTTAATATCTAGAAAGGCTGCGACAAGAGATTCATTGTTGGAGAAAGCTGTCCTAACATCAGTTATAAAGACGCTTAAACTGTCAAGCGTGCTTCTACCTTTTCGAAACCCAAACTGAGAATTTGATAAAAGGTTATTATTTTCGATAAGCCATTCGACGCGGTTTTTCACCAAATGTTCAGTAATTTTACCGAGTACCGATGACATGGCTATTGGTCGATATGAAGCAACACTCGATGGATCTTTATTTGGTTTTAATAGTGGCAACACATCATAACATTTCCATCCCTGTGGAACATTACCTGTCAACATGACGGAATTAATGATACTTAAATAATAACCTAAACTATTTTCATCTAGATTTGCGATAAATGAGTATGGTATACCATCCTCCCCAGGGGCAGAATCACGAACGTTTGAAAGTATCCCTTGAAGTTCACACAGGGAAAACGGAGCATTTAAGGGAGAGTTGGGAGGGAAAATTGGGGCGGAGGGACCAGATATAATTAACTCTTCTTCGGGGACGAAAGGTGGAGCAAGATGATCTAAGTACTCTGAGGATAAGGAAGAGGGTAGAGTCTGTGTGCTATTTTCAGTCATAGCATTCCGAAACCTTCTTATATACTTCCAAACAAGGGTGGGGGATGTTTTTGGTGAAATGGATAAACAAAATTGTCTCCAGCCTGACAATTTCTTATCTTTTAACAACGACTTTGTTTCCTCTATAACTTTACACAATTTATCAAAATTTACTTCAGTCATTTCATGTTTATAGATTTTTTCTGCCTCTTTCCTCTTCTTAATTGCCACAGTGCATTCATTGTCCCACCACGGAGGGGAGGGGACCTTAGTCAAAAAAGGTTTTTTAGTAGGGAGAGTGCTATCCGCAGCCTCTATTAACAGTTTAGCAAGAGCCTCATTACATTCGTCCTCACTTGAAGTAAAATCTGGTAAATTATGTAACTTATTATTTACATACTTGGTGAATTTATCCCAATCTGTACTCTTATTAAGCCTATAGTTCATTCGAGGTTTCTTGGGAGGGATTTTGTTAGTTTTATCTTTACTAATAGGACAAGTTATTAATATAGGGAAATGGTCACTACCAAAGGTAGATGTAAGTGTAGACCATGTAAAAATTGTAGATAAACTTGGGGATGCTATTGATATGTCAATTGCACTGTAGCCTTCATTGGGGTTAGTTCTACGTGTGGGTGAGCCTGAGTTTAAAACACATAAATTATGATGATCTACTATATCTAAAAGTTCTTCCCCATAAGAGTTTGAGGCGGAACTTCCCCATGAAGTATGTTGTGCATTAAAATCACCCAGTATAAGAAGTGGTTTAGGTAGAGTAGATAAAAGAATATTAAATTCATTAAATATCCTAATAGATGGATGAGCTATATACATACTTACAATACATATATTGTTTACTAAGGCTGCTACTATATTAAAATCATCATTATGTGATGAAATAGGAACAGGGGTGAAGCAAAGTGAATTACTTATGAGTATGGCAACCCCGCCATACCCATCAGCTCTGTCTTCACGAAGACAAGAATAACCATTAATTTTAAATGTAGAACCTGGCTTAAGCCAGGTCTCTGCTAATGCAAAGATTAGAGGTTCAAAGTTATTTAAAATATAAATTAAGTCAGATTTTTTACTTCTTATACTACGGCAGTTCCACTGCATTACACTGTGAGGTGTGCAATCCATTGTGGGGGATGGTGATATTACTGATGGCATCTATTATAGGGGCAGCGTAGTCCGGTTTTATAATGTTCAAATGTGATAATGAGTTGATTAAAGCTATTATGATTTCTTTATTTGATTGTTGTTCATTTTCTAATTTACCTTTTAAGGCAGCACCATTTGCAGAAGATGGCATATCATAGTCTCGAATAAGATCACGGTGAGCACCATGATCATATCCCTTTAGAACTTTTGGTGTAAGACGGGGTTTAAGAGTAATTGTTTTTTTATATGAATGACTGGTTGATGGCTGAGAATGATGATTATGAAATTGGGTTATTGACGAGTTATTGTTATCTAAAGCTTTTTTAACTACATCAGCAAATGATTTTGAGAGTGATGGGTGAAGTTTATAAGCTTCAAAGTACGAGATGTTATTTTGAGCCATAGACATTTTAATTTTAGTTTGTCTCACAAATTCAGGACAACTCTTACTTGTGGCAAAGTGAACACCTCCACAATGAAAACATGACCCTGAACCTTCTTGTACAGTGCAAGAGTCACCTGTGTGCTCCTGCCCACATTTGAAACACTGTGGTTTAGATCTACACTGCACTTTGGTGTGACCAAAGCGGCAACATCTGTAACACTGAATTGTTGGATAGGTGTACAGTTCAACCATCAGAGAATTATAGCAGATAAAGATTCTACTTGGCAAAGTCTGCCCATCAAAGGTGATGACAACTGATTGTGAAGGTTTCCACACAGGAACTCCATTCACAATTGTCTTAAAATTCAGACGTCTAATCTTAAGTATTTTACCACAACCCGGAGGTAGCGTGGTATTGTCCACAATTTCTTCCGCAGTCCATTCTGCAGGTATACCCCTAACTAGTCCTAGACGGGTGACACTAAATGTTGGTATGAATGCTTTAAGTTTCTCTAACACAAGGCTACTATGTCTAATAAATAGGTTGGCATCGGTGTGTTCTGAGAAAGCTATTGATAATCTATTGCGACCTATTCTTTTAATGCTACCATTTACAACATTGTAGATATTATGCCTTTTAAGGAACCTACCAAAAGTGATGGGATGAAGAGTAGTCCCGTCATTAGGCAATTGTTGTTCTCTTTGTACATGAACTATGTATGGGCCGTTATCAGATACATTGTATTCTGTCCTACCAATTGGAGGAGGACGTGGAGGATTTGAGGAGTCTTGAGGAGTTAAAGGAGTTTCCTGAGATAACACCGCGGGTAAAGTAGTACCATTCGTATCACTAGGACTAACTGTTTCCTTGATAGGTGATGCCGGCGGTAGGGGCGGCAATTTTGAATATTCCTTTTTTCTTTTTTTCGATAATGTTTTTCTGGATTCTTGCGATCTTTTTAATGAATTAGTAGACGCAGATCCGTCTGTATCCATTCCAGATTCGTTGGAAATAGTAACATAGTAAGCTACCGGGGGCACCGAGCCTCCGGGGTCCGGAGGCTCCTTCTCATCCATGACAAACAAAAGAAAAGGACTTACCAAGAGTTTAAATACAATATATACACTAAGTTAAAATTAAATTATATACATACAACTTCTCCTGATCACTTATAAACTAAAAACCAGAAAATATTTTTTCCAAATCAAAAAACGCGGCCACCTAACTCGAACTTTCCCGCCCTTTTTTCAACACTTTATCTTATTATGTAGGTATGTATGACTTTTATGATTTGTTTATCCATTTAGCTTGAACAGGAAAATCTGTAGATACCAAAGAGCCATACACATATCTTATAATCTGTGGAGCTATATCGATCGACCGACTCTATGGACCGGCTACTTTACTTTAGCTGTTGAGTGTTGCCAACAAGGATATTCTAACTTATAATTATAATAAAACTCCATCATGAAAAGAAAGCATACATATATTATACATATATAATTATGTGTAAAAAGTTTATAAAGTTAAAGCACTTGTGTTGTGTGCTGTCATCTGTGAGAATACGGCCAATACGGCGATCGTTTTTATTAGCATGGTGATCATTAATCAATTTAGTGACGTATAATTTTCGTTGCTGTTGTTGGCTTACCTGATTATAACCCATTCTACACGGTCGGAATAACCGAATGGTTTTCACGAAGCGCTTAATTGAAAACTTCGGGTCCCATCTCTTTCATTCTTCATTCGAGTCTAAATCGAGAGAAAGGGATGGAGCTAAAGTAACTTCGATTTTCACAATTCAAAGAACCTAGGGCCCAAAGTCAAGTTGTCTTCTCAACTTCAATAAAATTCAATCCATTTGGTTGTCTATCTACTTGATTATTTTTTGTTCAACTCGATTAACAAGAACTTCAGCTTGGTCGTGTTGCGAGGTTGTTCCCACTGCGTTTATAAGTTCACCTAAACGGTCAATCCAAATAACATGAAATGGACGGATGTCAATTCTCGGGTCATTCGAGATGAATCTCTATCGTGAATCTGCATGGAATGACAGGGACCCTATTCTCGTGACTTCGAGATGATTTTTCATGCGATATGCACTGTCAACTGCGTACATTTTTTAGACATATTATCTCGCATGAAGAATCATCTCGAATTCACGAGAATTGGGTCCCAGCATCAATTCTATGGAATCTCGAATAGTAATTCATCTCTATCGCGACCGAGAATCGCCTCATTGGATTATTGCCGCGATTTTTACCATGTCTACGGAGTCCTAATTCAACAGAGTCCTATTTCAGTCCCATCTCTTCAGATTTTCGATTCATCAGAATCCCATGTCTACAGATCCTAAAGATTCCAAAATTTTATACAGAAGGCCTAGGCCTACTCAACCGTCCCTGATTGAATTTGGTCGGTTTATTATTTATTCTTATGGTGTGTGGCAGGCTCGGGGCTCACTGGCCTGTTTGATAAAGCTACAAATTAGGTACAATTTGTAATTTGTAGCTTTATAAAACAGGGCCCAGGGGTCGTACTTTTGATGCCGATATGACGTCAATTTGCATGCATACAAGTGATTAAAAATTAAGAGTGTATGTAATAGGTGACCAATACTGAGTATAGGTATATTGTTTTAAGTACAACGACTTAACTACTTGAGCCCCAGACAACGACTCATGTGCACATGCACTGCAATTTGAATCGACGCAGCAGCTGCATTCTGTGTCCCTAAAAACACTTATTTAACTTTCTGACATTAAAAATTTGAGATTGAGAAGGGCAGTGCAAAAAATCATCGAGAAATTGTTTCAATTTGGCTTTTTTATTAATGACTGGTGATCCGTATTTTGATTGCGATTAAGCTGTATTTAACTCTAATCATTTTACCGCTTCTTATTTTACATTTTTTTTATTTGTACCAGTTAATAGGTACCTACCTAAACACCTGTGTGTAAAATTTCGTCATTTTGACGTCATAAGTATTTTATAATAATTATGGGCGGCAATGACGGCCACCTCGGTATTGTAAAGCGTTATTATATCGTTATGAAGTTTATTATAATATCGTTATGATGTATCGCTTAAGGGTTCGAGTTTTATTATGTTATAATAATAATGTGATTGCGCGAGAATAACGATTATAATTACTTAGGTATAACGTTTTCATAAATAAAATAGCGCTACTTCTTGCCTGTCTCATGTTACCGTTCCTTCATTTTAGTCTTTAACTGAAATTAACTGTAACCATTACCGATTATTTATATCGAAATGGCTACTAGACTCCTATAACAGGTTGTTCATTAGCGCCACCTACCGTCAAGTAGCTGAAATGTGTCGTAACTATTTAAAATATGGGTTTTGCTATTCAACTCTAGATGGCATTAATGATGCTGTATACCCTAGACCTGACAAGCTAATGACAATGCCAGGATTGAGGGACATAGTTTTATGGAGTTCACAATAAGAGAGACATCACAGATAAGGAAATTTTGTTTTTGTCTTTGTCATGGACACGCTTTTTAGGGTTCCGTACCAAAATGGTAAAAAAATGGTATGATGAGACTTCGTTGTCTGTCTGTCTGTATGTCACAGCAGGTTTTCTCAGCAACTACAAATGCAACTTGAAATTTGGCATAGTTATACAACGTTGTCCGCATCTGTTTTAAGTAAAAGAAATATGAAATTAATTTTATAAATATGTTGAAAAAGGGTTTAGAACGGGGGTTTGAAAAATGAAAGTGGTTTGATTATAGCAAATGGGGTGTCATATGAAATGGCTCAACCAGCACATTTCAAAAAGATATATTTTTTTGAATTTTTTGTGATGGACTTTTTGATTTATAGCCAAATATGTATGTAGGTATAAAAAATTACCATTTCGAAATTATCTCCAAAATTTATTAATCAAAAAATCTGAAAAAATCCTGACGAATATGTAATTATTAATATTTTAGTTTTGAGAAATAACAAAACAACTTAAAATGAGTATTTTTTATTATGGTTACCAAGCATATTATCTTAAATACGGAACCCTCTGTGCGCAAGTCCGACTCGCACTTTCCCAGGTTTTTTTTCGCTGGGCACTTTCGATTGTGTGGCTGGCAAACCGCTGTCATTTAAAAAAAAAATCGCGAAGGTATGTTTTAGAAGCAAAATTAAGACAGGAAACTTTGTTATCAACGATTTGTTTGATGATAGTAAGATAGTTTGTGTTATGTTTGTTTTTCATTTATAAAATGGTGCATTGTTTTGTGATCGGCTGTAAAAGCCGCAGTGAGCGAAAATCGGGGAACGTAAACTTTTCATAGGTACGTAAATAAGTACAGTATTTAGGCTTTTCTCAAAGTGATTTTTGTGTTTTAAACTTGAGAAATACAGCAACTAATTTCGAATAAGTATAAAATAATACAAGATCATTAAAACAACTCTTAAATTCGGTTCAAAACAATTAGATTATTGCATTATTAACCACCCAAATTACGTAAGTAGTTTAATGTCAATAAACGGCTGACTGGCAGCTATATCTGTGGTATATGCAATTTGGCCAGTTTGTGAAGTGATTTGGGGTTTCCAGACGAACAATATTTACCTCATATAACGGGTAAAAATATTTTTTCCAGTTTTTTAAATAGATGATACTGCGCTACCAGGCGATAGAATTAGGAGTCAACTGAGTACCTATACGCGTATGTGCTCTCAACATTTTGCTGATCATGGCTTTCGCAGAATGCAACAATTATTATATTTAGGGTATTCTCATTCCCAACATGGTTTCAAGACAAGCTTTAGTGAGTAAGCATGTGAACGAAGTTTGAATAAAAAATAAGTGTGATTTTGTGATTACGCTCATACATTTCGCTCAATATCGAATAACCAGGAACGTCACAAGTTATGCGATATTCATTATGGAGCTTTCCCACAAGACCTCGCGAGGAAGTTTCACCGTCAATTTTCAAATCATGTTGTTCCGAGAAGTTAGTCTTATAAATCAATCAATTTTCATATCGTCAACGAATTATTAGCGGCTAGACTAATTTTATTCTCAGAGCATTATTAACAGGGTAAGTAGTGCGAGTATTTTAATTTGCTTGTAAGTTTCGTCAACGCTGAAGCTCGGAAAATCTAACTTTACATCATCATATCTTTAATTATCATCATAACTTTTTTTCATATATACTTTTCTGATAAATAATTCGTTAACAAATTGAACAGTTAGCCTAGATTGCCTAGATCAAGAGAACAACACCCTGATCGCCGGCGACTGAGCAGGTTTGAGCCTCCTTTAGAGGGAGGACATGTTCTCATTTCAGTCACAATTTAGTAAAACATCCTAAATGCGCTATAGGAGTTGTGGTAGGTATATGCTATAGACACTTACTCGTCTTAATATATTCGACCTTGCAACTTAGGAACTCGTGTCAATGAATAAATTCAAGAGACTACTTACTTGAAATTTTGCTTTGGAGTTAAATTGTCATATTACTTAGTTTGTTATTTAACAAAATGAACGGCGATTTCACGGCTATTAACGACTTATTAAAACTTAAAGTTATTGTTCGTTACTTTCTTTGCAAGTCGTGGTTACGTATTGGATCACTTTTGACTTTTAGAGTGGTGGGCCGCGCCGTACCCAGTTGCCGTTACTGGAGAGTGTTCCCGCCCTTTTGCAGAACATCGATGTAGGGACCACTAATATTTCAGTAGCGTAGCAGAATGTTACAATTTGGTTGGAATAAGCATTATTTAATAAGCTGAGCCAAGTGAAAAATACGCTATTATTTTTTCAAGTTCATGTATTAATGTTTTATTATTAAAATCATTTGTGTACAAAATTTACTCTACTATCTAGAACTCATAAGACACGCAAACACTGTTTTTCTCCTAAAAAATACAACCCACTATTTACTTGAGCGGAATACAAAATATCAAGTTCATTTAAGAAAAAAAACGGAAAGTGTTGCAAAGTATTGGCCGGCAACGCATCGACATACGACAACTCTTCTTGAGTCGCTGGTGTTTATGGGCGGCGGTGATACTTCCCATGTAACCTACATGCTCGTTTGCCTCCCACTCTTATTAAAAAAGTCCTTTTTACCATTTTGGTACGGAACCCTAAAAATATGCCGTCTTCATGCTAGAGTACATACATACATACATACTTAATCTAAATATGTGTATTTCCAGTTCCAAAAACTGAAAAAGTATGAAACACCTCAGTATTTATTTTCCCATTACAATGTTTTTAATGGATATCCACGACTGTAGGTATCCAGGTGGAGGTCGCGAACGTGCACCGTGGAAGGAAGCAGGAGGTAGAACCGCCAGAAACCGTCGGGAAGTCGCTAGTACGTCCGGTGTCGGGTTCCGTAGGGCACTCTATATTTTGCTTCATTGTTGTTGCCTATTTGCATAAATGATTTATGGCTACCGGTATTCTTAGGCGCAGCGAAAACATTTCGAGCACGCCCACCTTTCCACACCAGGTACAGTACTGATATAGATAGCTAGCTACGCACCTAGATAGCTGCGAAAAAAATGTGACAAGCGTTACGTAAGACTTTGTAAGTATTGTACGTGAATAAGGCTTTGTAGATGTTTCGACATTGGTTTTGCGCGGCGAGACTGATTAGGTATTTACAATTAAATAGTTTTCCCATGAGAATATAAAAAACCGGTCAAGCGCTAATCAGTCTCGACCATCGAGGGTTCCGCACCTACGTCTTATTTGTACGAATGAAGGATAAAAACCTAAAAAGTCATGCTGCTGCTTGGTCCCACAATCTTATAGGAAGTAGCAATTTTTGATTTTTGCTTCCTTTTTTAATGGACTATTTTACCAACCTCAATACAAATTAGCGCGTGCATTATTAATTAGGCAACGCAGGGCTTCTGGCGAACGATTGAACGTAATAAGGCTGCCTAATTGAGAATGCACGCGCTAAAATGTGGTTTGTACGCTCTGAAGGGACTACATAAACTCGCCGGTTTATATAAGCTGCACCTCGTTCACTCGTTCACTCGTTCGATCAACCGAAGGCCGTTTTTAAGAGAATAACACCCCTGTGTGGCTGTACAGAGTCAATGTCGCGTATTAGCAAACTAATTAGTACTACTGGATAGTGTACAAGCTCAAAACTGCAGGTAACTAATTAGGTACTCAATTAATTACGATGCATTACTTTACATATAGGTATAGGTTAGGCCTATACCTACCATTTACCAATGACTTGTCTTATTTAGTGCTAATACCTATGTAATTTACATACCTATTTATCTTCTAAGTATATAAATAAAAATGAATCGCCAAAATGTGTGTGATCGCATAACTTCCGAAAACTGGACCGATTTGGCTGATTTCTTTTTTGTTGTGTTCGTCATTGTCAGGACAAGGTATGTATGACAGAAAATAATTGAAAAATCCACCGGGAAAGTCAGAAATTTGCAGCGGGGCGAAGCCGCTGGCGGGCCGCTAGTAATTTATAAAATACGCGTAAGGAAAGAGAACATAATAACTCTAATATAAATATAATAAATTATATATACCCTAAAAATATAACGGAATGGTTTAGAAAAAGTGGAATAGTTGCCCGATTGCCGTCAGTAGTCGTGTGTTCGTCTCGATGTTAATTGCGCGATGCCAAACGAACCGAGCTTAACAATCTACCTATTCACCAATCGCTCTGCACTCTGAGTCTGCAGCATCACACGACTACGTGACGCACACATGTTTGTTCTGGTAATATTTTTAACCTGAGCTTAGGTACAGAAAAATGCACTTAACTTAAATTGGGATCATTTCTTCAATGGGAGTTATAATGATTTTCGTGACAGTTTGAATTTTAATGAGCGCGAGTTGCCGCGCCTCGGAGGCGGGCGGGCGGACCCGGCCGGACGCGGCGCCGCGCGGCGCGCCTTTACACACACACATTTAGGCGATCTCTTACGGTTTAGCCAGCATAAGCTATGTAAGCGCAAAAATCGTATTTTTGACGACTTGCTAAGAAAAAATTGAGTTTTCTCAACTATATTAAAACTTAATTGGAATGAAATTGTTCAGAATAAATTCACTAAATGAAAGTGAAAACCGTATCAAAATCCGTTGCGTGGTTTAGAAGGAGTTCGGGAAGAAACAGACAGACAGGCGCAAAGCGACTTTAATTTATACCTACTATTTAGAGATTAACTTAGTTTCTCATTTTACCGTTTTATTAAAATCTATATATACTTATATGAAACAAAGTCGGGTTAGTTACACCATTTATAACTTGGTGCCTATGGCTGGACCAATTTTTATGATCTTTGATTTGTTGGATTTGTCTTTGCCCCAAATAGCAGAATAACTATTAAAACATCGGAAAAAAAACGAGAAAGAATTCTGAGACGGTACTTTTTAAGTTCGCCGGGTCGGCTAGTACTATATAGTATAACAAGAACTAAAGTATACCACGAATATGATTATCATATTATTTTAGGTGAAGTTAAAAAATCCATTGGAATAACTACATGGAACCTGAAAATATTGCTCTGCTTTTTTATGAGTCATTCGGGCCTATTATGGTCGGTTTATCGACGTGGATAATTGTGGATAAAACATCTGTCACTTTCTGACCAGTAGGTATTTCTCTAAGTGCGAGAGTGACGGATGCTTTATCCACCGCAATAAAGGCGACCAAAATACGAGCCGTGGTTAAAGGAAGCCTTTTTACCGACTTCCGACTATAGATATTAAGAAGATTCAGGAACTAATTATAAGCGCGGTGGATAAGGTAGAGCAGGGCGATAAATTTATACTAAACGTTTGCTGAAAAATAGAAAATGTGGTACGGTAGTCTTTAAATTTGTTTATTAGGCTCCTTTCTTCCTGTCGCCGGCGTTGGCTTATTTAGCGTCATTTGTAACCCTGCATGTAACTTACTATGCATTGCTGAGCATAAAATTTTTTCGGCCAACCAAAAAGACAATGCTACAGTCTCTTTAGGCTCGTGCTATGGCTAGAAAGAGATTAGAACAAATTGATGGCGTATATTTTGGTTATTTTTATAGCTATTAAAAGGGACATTTTTCTCAATCGTTTGTCACAATCAGCGTTTATTGAAGCTGTGACAAAAGTCATGAATATTTCCTATTAACAGGTTGTATAATAAGGTGCGTACACTGCCCGTCTAGCACACGGGGGTTCTCCTCAGTTTGTTAGCAGCATTAGTACCTACCAGTTGTGTGGTAAATAAATCATTAAAAAGAATCTAATAAAACGTTTCGGCTATTTTATCTTAATTACCTAGTTATAAATAGGTTACCTTTGTTTTTTGTTTTCAGAAACGTACCTATGTGTTTTTTGTTTTAATTTAATAGCCGAATAAATCATTCTATTCTATTGTATTATTAATGTGTTATTTGGTATAAAAGCTTATCTCTCAACATTTTACAAGTTACGGCTACCTAAATTTCCATTTATAATTAATTGACCGAGCTAATCTATTTTGGCGAAAAACGACGTTATGTTATGTGCAGAGCTGTTGAATGGGCAATAAAAATGTACTAGTTCAAAAGTGGAGCAGCGCAGATAGCTTTCAGTTTTAAGTAAATATGAAATAACTTTCCGCGAAAATGGAGAATAACTGTAGCGAACGTTAAATATCCGAGATGAAATGCAAAATTATAAGAGCTATTACAATAGTTTTAAGGTCTTTAAATTACCATACTGTCTGAAGGAATGCTGGCAAAATAAGGAAGCGAAACATGTTTAGTCGAGCTCCGCGGTCACTTCACGAATGACCGAGCTTACGTGTAGGTATGTCGCGATGTGTGAAAAACATGCTGTTAATATTTTATCAACAAATTAACGTGAGAATAACGCTTACCAGAGCTGATCTACTTAGGCGGAGACTACCTCCAGAGTTATACCAATACGTAAATACGAGTAGAAAGTGAACGACGCAATGCAGAATTATTTGTAGGCATTTACATTATGTACCTAGTATAAGAACTTAAGCGTGTAAACAAGGTTTGCTTTTTTAGGACCAGGTCCATTAAGCTTGGTAAACGAAGAGTCAAGTGGCCGCGACGGGTTACATTCGGCGCGCGTGGAGGCGCTCTCGGGGTCGGACCGAAGGCGGGGATGCTTGTGGATGGAAGCTATTGGAGTGCTTCTCATTTCCATTAGCGACCAATTAGTTAATTCGCTGTTGCAGAGAAAAGAGCATTAGGTATGTTAATGACGTAAAAAGAATGTTGAAAATATACACGAGATGGGCTTACGCCGCCGTGTACGATTTCGATTTATTGTACCAAAAAAGGTTTATTATAATGGTTATTTGCAAGCGGATCAATTAACAGACCTTTAATTAAAGCTTGATTGCAAATTCAATATTTTAAAATTTGATATTTTTTTCGGGCTGAATGAAGTGTACGAGGAGGGGGCGGTTGTTTAGCGGGCGCCGGCGGGGGGAGGGATCGGATATTACTGGGGAAGTCCCGAAGCCATCGATCATCGTTAATGTCAGATGAGCGAAGCGCCTTTTAACGAGGTAGGTAGGTGGGCGGCCAGACCGCGCCGCGCGCTGTCGCCACGGGTTCGAGTCCCGCGCGCTCCGCTCCACTACCACTGACCACTCGACCAGCCCCTAGCTGGGGGTTGTCCCTTAAACAACTCACCTTCTATTCGTTGACCAACTATTAATCGGCAAACTGAAGTTGCACCGCAACCTGGTAGACATGTAGGTACCTAATGAAGAGTTACTACCTAGAACTTTGACGGCGACCGAAATCAAAATACACCCACTAAAATGCTATGATGGAACAACTTGATGACGATGATGAAAATGGGTTGGGATCGATCGGGTTAACAACTAAGGCTGGCCGGTTTATAATCCATATAATCCACAGATTGAAAAGTGAATTATTCAATAGCCTTCGCGGATAGTGTAGGTTATTTTGGGTTAAAATGTACTTGTGCCAACCGTTAACCCGAAGGATAAATTTTATCCGCGGTTTTAATATTGGGAACGGACATAGAGAATCACCTAGGCGAAGTTAGCTCCCAGAGATTTCCCAACTTGTGTAGCGTTCGTGTACCATTGGTTTATTGTCGGTTTTTATACCTCATAATTTCATACGGAAACAGTCGTAAAACATTTTACGTACCGCCACATTATTGTTTTCCCTTTGTTTGTTATTCACATTAACTGACACTCAACAACTTCTAAATATTTACTCTGAAGTACTGTCATTTAATAACAGCAATGATGTCTTCACACTAAAATAAAATCCAATACCAGAGGCCCTAGCCATGATGAAAACGCTACTAGCGTGTCGTGTCGTGGATACAATTTAAAATCTAAAATCTGAAATCTATACCCGTATATTGTATAGCTTGCAATGAATTCAACTGCATCCCAAATCCAACTGCTACTTTACTTCAATTTAAAATATTAAATAAATTATTATTATAATTTATGTAAAAATATATGTAGGTATCGCCAATAAGTAGGTACGTCAAGTTATATTTAAGGGCATTCGTTACCTACTTAGTATATACTCGTACCTGCTAGAAGTGGTGGTGCCAACTTGTTTAAACTCTTTGAAAAGCTTAGGCGATAAATAACTATTCTATATCAGGTACCTATACCTTAAAAGAAAACCAAACTCAAAAATATCCCTAGATTAATTTGATAGCATGCAATGTATCGAAAAGCAGAACAAAAAATATTCAATATATCCAATATCCAAATCCAAATAGTGTAGGAATATTTTTGATCCTTGGACATTTTTGATGTGTGAACCGATATTATTTGTCTTCCTGTTTTTATTATTGCGTTTCGTAGTGATTTCGCCTATGTCAAGTAAGTAAAAGTATAATAATAATATTTAACAGTATTAATGATCGAATCTAATAAATGTCTGACAATATAGTCATATATTTTTTTAATTATAATGTATTTTCGACCATATGTTGGACAATTGGTAATAAATTTTTTTCATTTCATCGTCCATTTAAGTCCGGATTGGATTTTTTGGGTAAAATATTGAAGAAGATTAAACTGTTTTTTTAAAGCGTCGCAAAAGGTTATTACTTGATGTGAATGTGAATTATTTAGCTCAATTCATATCACTTTTAGAGGCCAAATGAGTTTAATACCTTAATTTTCATATGTTTAATTATGGCATTATTTCAATTTTAACTATTACTCATTAACATCAATTATAACATCTATTTGTGCAAAATGGGGTTACTGAATTATCAACAAGTTTAAGTTGTAGGTAATTCTGTAGTCTGCCTACCCCATTCTGGGATTACAGGCGTGAAGGAATGTATGTATGTATCTAAAAATTACTCGAAATGGTTATAGATTTTTTATCCGTCGCTAAAATATTCGTATCCTAATTGATGTTTCCACTGCGGCGGGTGCAACGCACATCGTGTAAATACACCCTTAATGTAGGTGTCACTGTTCCACATGTCCCTAGGGACGCTATTCTAACCCAATTTCCGTTCGAGAGTTATCGGGTATCGGTTATCGCGTGTATCTGATCTACATTCGCTTAATAGGTGATAAAAACTAACAGGGCTTAAAAATTCGTTAGGTTTGAAGTGAATAGAGGTTTCATTTTGGATAGCTGCCGACTGTTTTGGTTAAGTTTGAAAACGAGAAATAAATAGTGTGAAGATGACCCTTTGGCAGTCATTAGTGACATCACACGATCGTTAAGGCCGGCCCTAAACTATCAATTATATCGCACGACGCTAACGTTTTTTTCACCGTGTATAAATATTCGTTATATTTTTTTTATGTCCCAGGATAAAATCGCATGTTAATAAGGAGCGAATGAAATGTTACAGACACGGTACTTTTGCCGATGCAGCAGTACAACGCGCCGTAGCCAGAGCTTCGCTTATTGCATCGGCCTGCGATTCTGACAGTCCGCATATATGTATATACATATGTACCTATACTTATATAACAGTGTGTTTGGACACATAGTTGGAGGTAGTTTTTCACAACATTTAACTGAACCCACCTTTATAATTTTCAGGCAAGAAAATTTCCATTTTGGTTTTGTCGAATAATAAAATTAAATGGCTTTAGCATTTCAACGGCTTCACGAGTTTTGAGGGAAATTTTCTAGGGAAAGTCCGCGAAGGTGGAACAGCCGCTGAGACTACAACATTTCATCATTTCGTCAAAGCTCTACTACAAATAGGTACATTAGACGCCTGTATTTTACAATTGACTAGGTATGTTACATTATGGTATAACTACGTTATAATTATAACTTCAAAGCCCCGATTTCCATTTAACTTTAAGTTTATATAATTAATAACCTCCTCCTTTTATGAAGTCGGTTAAAAATGGTCCAACCCATACCATACCTCATAGCCGTATTGCTGAAGTTTGGTAATAAACGAAAGTGTACCGTATCGATAAATACCAGTAGGTACCTAACGTCCAACTAGAGTTGAATTTCACACTAAAATGTAGTAGGATATTACTTTATTAAAAGCTGTACAGAAAACGCATACGTTCTAGAGTTACCGGGAAATGTTAGGTTGCAGTAAAAGTCTAGCAATTGTTTCCAGGGTAGGTACAATGTTGGAAAAGTTCAACAGGGCCCTTTATTTCACTGTGTTTCATCCACTATTGTAATTTTATTATTCGGCTGCCTAGAGCTATCATAGTGTTACGTCAAACGTCTGTTTTTAGCCCAACAAAAATAAGAATTACGTACAAGGCGTTTATGAGAGGTAGGTGTAGATACGTGCCCCCTTACTAATAAACGTTGAGTAACAGTGGTGTAGCTAAACCATGCTTTGTCCTTATCTGTCAAATTAAAATGTCACAATGACAAATAAGGACAAAGCATGGTTAAGCTACACCACCGTTACTCAACGTTTATTAGTAAGGGGGATAGAATTTAGTGTAGACTTAAAACTTAGAGGAGCCAATCAATAACATTTGAGATTTCGCTTCGTGGCAATCTCAATACGCACTGGACAGTACACCCTTGAGATGATTATATAATAATTTATTTAAATGATGATAAAACGAATGTGCCGGCCTGTATTGCGTGTGGGGTAGATCTATTAAAAAAAAAACTTTAAGATAAGCAGCAGAAAAATAGTGAACAGAATTGTTTGTTTGTTTGTAGCCTCTGGTATCTGGTAGATATTCCTTTATGTAGAGCCGTCGCGTTGCTGTTCGTTAAAAGTAAACGTTGATTCCGATGGATATGTTGGGCCTGTACCTATTATAATAAACTAATCTTGACTGAGATGCCCGTCTCCAGACACGTCGAAGTAACTGTCACGCACGGACAGCACGCGGATAGAAAAACAGTGGAAGTATCAAACCTGTTGTCGCCAATACTCACACTATCATAAAAACAACACGCTACCATGTAAAATGTTTTTGGTGCGGCTACCGTTTTTACATTCCAAAAATGCCCAACAGGCATGCTTCTGGATTTATATCCTATTTTATTTAGAAATATTATTCGCGCAGTTTTCACGCACAAGCGATCGCGGCAAACTGAGCTAGGTTGCGCGGAACTCCGCATAACCATGCCGCACGTGACACGACCACTTCACACTTCTACTGTTTTTTCTGTTCTGTGCTTTCAAGCCTTGGGAAACTGTCATTTTTGACGCATCCTGAGACGAGCACTACAGTCGAGATCAGTTTATTAATACGGCGCTAAGGATCGGATTTGAAGTGTGCGTGTAGCATAAGATTATTAACTTTGTTGTTTCGAGCGGAGTTTCAATGGGCACAAAGGTCTGTAACGCATTCCATTTACAAGCTAGACCCCCGTGACATACGAACGGACAGACGGACGGACGAACGGTGGGCAGTGTCAGCAGCAGCACTGTCAGCAATAGGGCTCCGGTTTACCCTAAAAAATTGCGGTTAGTTTGCATTCAATCAGTTTCATTTAGAAGTAGTAGAACTTAATTTACACCGATAAGTTAAAGTTGAAAATTCATTTGCTGGCCATAATTAAGTTGCTCAAAGTGTTGCGCAAAACTTTACTCTTATTGTAGTCTTTTTGTCCCAGCTGCAGGGCAGTGTTGAGAAAAATCTCTCCAAGTTCGAGAGTAGTTTACAAAAGAAGCAAAAACTTTGTCAACGTCGGTTACAGTGATATTTTTCACATTCTTTATTGAACTTGGTCGAAGAGGTGCCTATGGTTCCTTGAAAGTGAGTTTAACTCTTTCACCTACAAATGAACTGTCATCGTACTTTTTGGTTTTCGTAACAGTAGGTAATAATTACTAGTCAATAAAATGCCAAATAAAGTTAAAACATCAGTCAATAAAAAAAAACTATAAATTGCTTTCCACTATCAGCGCCTGCGATACCGTACGAGTACCTGCATGTTTACTCTCTTTGGTACTTCGCTGCACTGTATTACAATGCAATGTAACCTAGCCCCAATTCCCAACACAGGAATTTAAATTCCAGCGGTTCATGATTTATCCCTGCTGTTAGGAAGTTTTATCACTCACCTTTACTGACATAAATCTATTCTCCGAGTTAAATGTCATGCATCGTCGATGTTAAGTTTTGATTTGTGAGGCGGTAGGTACTAGCATGTACTAGTAAGTACAATGTAATAAAGCAGATTAAATAATTTATGAGCGGTTTCGTTGCGGCTAATACTTCAGGCCAGCCGGGGCTCCGGAGCGCCCCCGCGGGCGGACAGCGCGCTCCGCGCAGCCCGCGCCCCGACGCTCACTTCTATAATCAGGCCTCGCAGCTCGCTTCAATTATTAGCTAGCTATTTTCCTGTTATTACGCTAGAAATTCTGCTGCTAACCCTCTTCTATTCCGGACCACTTGAGTTGCAAGCGGGGCAATAACGTTGTGCTGGGCGAGGGGGACAATTGCATTGTTATATAGGAGCTTCCTCGTCTCGTTAACCGAATGGAAATTTGTGTGGACGCTAAGGATTGTCTTTGCTTTTCGTTGCCACAATTGTCGTTTCGTTAATTTAAAATACTATTAGGTATTTGTTTTTCATTGTAGCAAGATAAAAAACAGTACCTGCGAGAAAATAGCTAAAGCTCCATAATTCCCTGTTTTAAAGTAAGCACCCCAGAGAATGAACAAGCGCACGTTTTTTCTATTAAATAAGAAATTGAAACATTTGCAACAATCATTATTTTTTCGATGACCTTCTTTTTTGTCTAGATATACAATGGTCAGAAAGCCTGGGCCTTAGAATACACGGTAAAACCATATTGCATTTGGCTTATTCTCATATGGTCAACGTTACGATAGCACTTATTTACTTAACAGTAATAGCGGCTAAGTTAAAAACAATACATAATATTTATATCAAAATCAAAACGAGTATTGTGTGACGTAGTAGAGAGGGGGGTTTTATTATGCCTTGTATCGACATGACACGCAAGGGAAATGAAGAGTTTGACAATTTGTATGGACAAACAAAATTGATTACACGTAGGAACAGTGTCATTTCGATGTCATATTTGAAGTGTTTTCTAAATCTGAAACATTTGGAAGTGTAGTAATTTGACGATTTACTTATGTAGGTATCAATAATATGTATCGAAATATTCCTTTCATAAATATGTTATGAAGTTCTTATTACACTGTATAAGGTGCATTGGGTAAATTTTTTGAGATGTTGCGTTAGTTGCGTTCTCCTATTTGACTTGACTCTACGATTATAGCGTTATTTTTCAAGTTCTATTAAGTAGGTACTGGTTAGTTCCCGGTGGCATTCAGAAAATATGAATGGTATGATTCATTTGCTGGTGCCAGCACAATTTCCTGCTTAACCTTTCTTTTATGAACGCTAATTTATATATTTATTTTATATACAAGTTTCAATTAGCATTTAATTAAACTGAATTATTTTTATTTACCCTGAATTGGATGTTATTAAAGCATTTTTAACTCTTTATGACCCCAGGAATGCGCTGTGAAAATCGGCGGACGGTGTAGGTATAGGTAGGTACTCGTAATGTGTTATGAAGCAATATATATTTGATTAGATCATTAGTACTAATTAGCTATCCAGTATTGCCTTTACCCCACAGTTATAACATATAGGTGCCTACCGTTGCTACGTTCATTTTATTTTCTTAAGGAAAACGTTGATTCAAATTCATATTCAACTAATTTATTTGTTGAACATAGGTAAAACAGATGTACATTTTAATATTACGTACCACTAATAACATCCCTCTCAAATGCATAAAAATGTCTAACATATTCATGTTTAACATGCATCAGGCTTTTCTAATTTGTCAATTTGTTTCGCGTAAGTCTTGTTCACAGTAGGTACTAATGTGACGGCACCAATGATGGACACTTTTAGCTGACAGGCACCAGTAATGGACACTTCACTCTTAAATTCATACGGTCTTAAATTGATAGTTGCAAAACAAATGAATAACCCTTATCTTCTGTAACATAAGAATCAAGTGTCCATTATTGGTGCCTTGTCCATTACTGTTTCCATCACCCTAGGCCTTGTGTATTTTTAAAAAAATCATTAAGCCATTCAGTCTTCAATATTTCAGTTTGAATTGTATTATAAATTTTAGGTGCCATTCCAAAAATGCTTTAGCGAGTAATGCTGTTTTAAACGGTGTCGTGTTAATTTTGGCTAGTCGGTGTATACCTACCTACTATTGAAGACTAACTCGCTCTTGTTACACTTTAGTCAGTTTACAACTTCGAAGATGTACAGACATGGTAGGGCGAGTATAGGTCAATTAATAAAGTGTGGTTTATATTCTCAGTGGGTGAAACATCACAAACAGTTCGAATGAATTTTTTGTGACTTTCAAAAACCATTTCTCGTTTAGTAGAGTTACTCCACAATACGATTCCCTACAGTAATATTGAAGAAATGTAAGCATGATATGCGGTACCTAAGTACCGCTGATCGACTTACTAGGTATTTTGTTTAAGTAATACAAAGCATCGGAGTATGATGTGTTTCCGTGTCGTCGATGAAACGTCGAAGTGGTGTATGACACGGGGGGACGCGTGGCGGCACGCCGTGACGACATCTCAACGGCGTCCTGAGTGCTGAGCTGCGCTTTATTAAACGTCACTTTGATACCCTCTTTTGTATGCGTTCTCGAGTTATTATTTTTCCTGAAAGCTTTTTGGTTTAGTCCTGGCGGTATCGGTATCAGAGCGGGCGGTGCTTGGATACGATATTAATTAACCTTGAGTACCTACCTAATTCTGGTGAACCCTATTAATATAGACCATCGCGGGGTTGTTGAAATTGCGCATTACAGGAGAATCCCGCTACAAATTATTTATTACTTAGCTAATGAGAATAATAACAATTTATAAGAATTTAAAAATTCTTGAATGGCCTGTTATAGGGCGCTTATATGTAGAAGAGAGGTTAAAGGCTTAAAAGTAAATTCGTATATTATTCGTAAGACTGAATAGTATTATATTATACCCGTGAGTGGTATTGTTAGGATCAGCGAGATTTGCTGATGACGACACCGCACGTCGTCGTTCTCTAAAGTGGAGGATGAAGTATTTGTGACGTCACGAATAATTCACCTACTTATCAAACTCGGTTTTATTAATATAAAATGTCGTATAACCGTATGTCATTCACATAGGTAGGTACACTTGCCTAACTCTTTACAGTGGAGAGGCCAATTTGAAAGAAGTTGCTTAATAACTTCTTTCAAATTGGCCTCTCCACTGTAAAGAGTTAGGCAAGTGTACCTACCTATGTGAATGACATACGGTTAACAAAACAAAAATAGGAAACAGGTGTTACTACTTTGTTTTCTGCCACTTGGTAAACTCGTGTTTGTTCGATTTTCAGCCTTAGGTACTTACTTACCTAGGGCTGAGAATCGAACAAACACGAGGTTGACGTTGTGAAAAAGTTTGTTGGGTACCTATACTTACTACCTAAATACTCGTAGGACACGTTTTTTCCTTACTGTCGCGTTATGGTTAAGCCCTATTTGTTCATAAAAGCGTGTTTAAAAATCTTAACGGTACAACGGTAACTTGATATAAGTCGCCTATTGTGATAGTTTTATGAAAGGCAAAATTTGTAACGAGCTCCGATAAACATGAACTTAAATACAATATAAGTAGGTAGGTACCCTAACTATGAAGTCGAAACATAAACTAAATGTAATTTGAATGGAGTAACAAACTTGTGAATTGGGAGGCAGAAGCAACCTATGTCGAGATGTGGGTCGAGCTATTAAGTAATCATCGGGCCTTGTATTTGGCGGTTGAGGTTGTATTTTAGTTCCGCTATTGGTTCAGATGTCGGAGCGGCCGGGACTGCCGGAAGCAGCTTTTGACAACAACCTCATCATTTATAAACTATGATAATTATAGATCGTTGTTATTACGAATACAAACGTACAAACGCTTGGGTGATTGTAACTTCGCACCACTATTTGCTTTTAATATTCCCGACATCCAATATTCTGGGTTCAAGATCCAACATCCCCATTTACCTACGGTAGTGCGAGTAATCGCTTGTCCTCCTCGCGCGTGCAGGCGCGGCGCGGTATTCAATTTTTGCCAAAGTGCACGTACATATTTGTGTAATCACGTAAAAGAGAGTCACGGATATTGAATCTTTTCCAAATACCCATTATTTATTAAATATTCATCTTTAAGTATTTTTTTTTTTAATCTGAAACGTTCATTTCTTTGTTCCTCTACATTTTCTACAAGATTCAACGACTCAAACGATCGATGGGAAGTTTGGCACGGATTATTAGAGACATACATATTATTAGGACATTAGCGCTGTCTCTTTTCCTATATTTTTATTGTTATTTTTTTGTCTGTGTGTTAATGTTGTGAATAAATGCTTTACTTACTCACTTACTAGGTTACTTCTATCCCAAAAAGTTGAACTGCTCCCGAGGGCATAGCGATATATAACTTAGCGGAGCGGGTAGAGTCCCGTGAAAAAGGCTCATGTAACGTTGTTGTAATGAAACTTAGAGTTTACGTATAGGTAGGTAGGTATCGGTAAATTAATTAAACCTACAATAAATCACGTCTTTAATCTTGTTTGTCTAGAATTGAGTTTCAAAAAAGTAATAAATGACATTTGTAAAATAAAAGAAAACAGTTTCGAATTGGCCCCATTGTGACTTAAGCTATCTTTACTTTTGCCTTTTTAAGTATATATATTTTACGATATTGATACAACTCATACGATAAGGTTAACACACACATAGAGAACACATGCTGGTTATCGTTAAAAAAAATCTAGCCGTGTTGAAAAACAAATAAATATAAAAATTTAAACGATGCGCTAACTGAAGCAAATGAGACAGTCTGCAAACATAGAAATCCTGCTGAAAAATAGAATCAATTTATAAGGCACGCCTGTAATTGTGATCCCGCGCGAAGCGGCCGCTGCATGTTTTATTTGTTTTGAAGCGAAGGCGTTATAATGACCGTCGTTAATTTTAAGCTCGGTAATCCCACCGATTTTATTACATTTGCAAAAACGCAGAACATAACTCTTACATACACTTTAAAATGTATTTTCACCGGGTAAAATCTTTACCACCGCCACAAAAATTGTAACTTCAGGGTAGTGATTCTTTCAAAAGCAATGGTGAGCGAATGCAGGAGTGAACGTCCAAGCGGCGAGTTTAAGTAGTCCCGTCAAAGCGAACAAAACACATTTCAGCGCCTGTATTCAATTTGGCAGCATGGCTTCTCGAACGTATAAGGCTGCCTAATTGAGAATGCACGCGCTAGAATGTGTTTTGTTCGCTCTGACGGGACTACTTAAACTCGCCGCTTGGACGTTCACTCCTGCATTCGCTCACCTTTGCTTTTGAAAGAATGACTACCCTGATGTTTCTCGCCGTTAACACGTAGCTACGACGCTTGCTGCGCTCTGCGACGAGTCCAATTATTGTCTGTTACTTCGTTTTTTACGGTTCCGTACCTGAGGGGAGCCCAACGGGGACCCTATTAATATGCCTACGCTGTCCGTCTGTCCTAACTTTAAAGAGCTGTATCCTTTGACCCGTAATGTGTAGCGAATTGTTCATTTTTCTGAATATGTGTTAATACGGCGCATTTTACTGACAAATAAAAACATTACCTACGGAAAGGGAAATAATTAAGGGGATCCCCATAAAGGAATCGTTCTTTATCAACGTAGGTATTTTTTTTGTTGTACCTATCGTAAAAACGGTAAAACATATAAGCATCAAATAATTATAGTTCAAACTTTGAGGAAACAACAAATACCTATTAAAAAGCCGACGCGCCATTCTACATAATAGCGGCCTGTACAAGTAAAGTTCGAACCGCGGGAAACGCCACGCGCCGTTCCAATCTTCGTTCCGAACCGTACGTGTAAATGCATCTGTAATAGTAAAATAGTAAAAAAAATTACGGCGCGTGGCGTTTCCCGCGGTCCGAACTTTACGTGAAAAGGCCGCTCATGTCTGTGCGCGGTTATCCCGAGAGTACCGGCTAGGGCGGCGGCTAGTTCATCAGAAACGGGCTAACGAGTAGGTTCGGTTCTGAAGGATTCACATTTCGTGTTAGTTGGCTAAATCAGGGTGCGAGTGACGCTGCGGCGGGGGCGCAGCGATATGATTAATCAACTGATTTTATTGCACCACTTGTATACAGAAATTATTGTGAGGGGTAGAACGTGTTTTGGCATTTTACTGGGCCTGAATCAGTTGAATTAAATTCCATTCAATCGTTTATTGATATAATAAACGGTCATTGGGTACGGCTCAGGTTTATTATGCCATAAGTCGTCTTATTGTGAATTATGGACAGGTTGTGAAAAAAAAAGTATGTCATTTAAAATGTTAAGTAAAATAAAGTGCCCTTAAAAAAAAAGCTGTCTGTTTAAAATTGTTCCCTGATCCTAAGGCAACAATAACTTAGGTACGATCTCTTGTCTATATAATTAAAAAAAATACACACTAACCTTATTGTCATCATCAGGTTTGGCAGCTTTCTAGTCAAATAGGTAACAATTCTATCAAGGAATACTACAAATAATTGTAAAAGTCTGTACATGTAACCAATATTTATTTCAACTAAATAAATATTATTAATATTAAGATTTCTTGCGTGGTTGCCAGGTTAGAATATTGCCAAACCAATGTCTTGTAGTAGGCTTGTAGTAGCTGTTAGCCGATGGGCTTGCATCCTGTCACTTATACTGGTAAACATCTTAGCCTAATTGTGCAAAATCTGGATACAGAATTATCACATTTTTTTAGAGTTGTTGGTAATTCTGTGGCTCTGCCTACCCTACTCTGGGAATGAAGGCGTGAAAGTATGTATGTATGTACCTATGTACCTACTTAATAATCATTGTTCAGTTCGATTAGCTCATCCAAGAAAGCAGCAGCTGCATGTAATGCTTCTCGGGTGTCCGGCTCAAGACAAAAATATTTATACAACACGCTTGCAATATGTGCACATCTCCCAACAGCTATGGCGGCTATGTATGCACGAGTCTTTGATACTACTATGCCTTCCCGTTTCTATAGGATTCATCAGAGAGAAGGAATATTAAAAAAAAAAAAAAACTTAATTTAAGGATAATTACTTCATTTTACGCGAGAAACAAAATGAAGTTGTCTAACATGGACTTAACAGTTTTGGAAAAATTATCAAAATCTTTAACAATCTGTATTAAAATTTAGGCTAGTCAAAATGGATCTTATTGCATGGCTGATAAAGTTCATAACAAAATGAGAATTTTCTTTAGCGTTTTCCTAACATGTTATCGTAAATACGGAACCCTCGGTGCGCGAGGCCGACTCGCACTTGACCTGTTTTTTTTTAACCATACCGTAAAATTATTGAACGCCCCTACATACAATTAAGTTCTAATTGCTCTAACGAAAAATATAAACCTTACATTCGTCTACGGAGGCGTGCGATGTTCATACCGTGCTACAATATTCAATTCAATTTTCTCCCATTGTTTTTGAAAGAAGTAAGTATACACCGTGGAAAATCATATAATTATTTTTAATTTAAAACTATTTAGGTAGGTTCATGACCGATTTTCCGCCACTGTCCGTTAAGAGGGTCTAATAACCTTTTCACCTCAGCAGCTCAAACAAGCAGGTTTTGCTGCTTAAAAACAGTGAGCAAAATTCAATTTTGCTGCGAGCGTGAGGCAAAGTAGCTTTTTAATTATTTTTTTTAAATGCCGTGAGCGGTGCTGGGTCTACTCACAACATTCGATAGAATTGAATTTCACTTTGTTCTGTCACTTTCACTTCGATACGAAAAAAGCGAGAGATAGAAACAAGTTGATTATAAGTTCGATTTTCAAATTCCATACCTAGTAGGCCCTAAAAGAAACAAACAATAAAACGTTCGGATACACTTATAACCGTAAAATTGTAAAAATCTGTTAAAAACTTAAAAGTTTTAAATGTGATTATTATATTTTTATAATCGAATTATATTTTTTATAATGAAAAAAACAGAATACTTCATAAAAAAAAAAATTGCAGTTAATCATGTACCCATCTACATGATTTATCGTTTTAACAATCTTTAATTTTGTTACATAAACCGCGGGTGCAGTATCAGAACGCATCTTTAAAAAATAGCGGGATTATTTTTATTGCTTTTGTTTATAGTTCTGTTACGCTATAATCTACTTTTGATACACGTTGAATATTATAAAAGTACTTAATAATAAATAAATATGAGTGAGTCTAGTGACGAAGTCTGCTATTTAACACCGGAAGCATTAAAGCAGAGCGTGTAAAAAATGCAGAATTAAGTTTCCTGCCTGAAAAGTCTCGCGAAAAATATCTAAAAGCGTAAGTATGATATTTTTGAGCAATGGAGACTTGCAAAGGGTGCACACACTGTACTGTTAGCGTACTTACTTCATTAAATTATCAACCATAAATGAACAACCGTCTACAATGTGGAGTATTTACGCAATGTTGCAAAACCACAATAAAGACAAAAGTTGACGTGCACATTGAAACCTATCCCAAACTTATTGCATTTTTGGAGAGAATGTGTCGGTAGGGCACGAATTGCCATCCAAGGTTAAAAAGTTTTTTTATGAAGCTCCGGACTACAATTTTCTCGCTACAAACGTTTAGGTATTTATCCGTCATAAGTATAAAAATATATGTCTGTGCACACAAACCATTTGATTATGTTCTCGCTGCTGAGGTGAAAAGTTGTATGTGTCACACGAGACCAAAGTTATTTACATCTCGTGTCTTTGAATCCCTCGCTACGCTCAGGATTCTAACCTAGAATCACTCGCTACGCTCGTGATTCTATTTATAGAATCCTTCGCTTACTCGGGATTCAAAAACAACACTCGCAGCAAAAACCAACTTTGCTTTCTTGTTGCACAAATAACTATTTAAATGTCATTATTTGATTATTATAGTAAAATTGATTGGAAACAATATTGATTCTCAAATTTAATATTGACTGACATATCAACGCACAGCCCAAACTACTGTACCTAGAAACTTGAAATTTGGTACAGGGGTTCCTTTCATGATGTAAGTGAGCACTAAGAAAGGATTTTCCGAAAATCGACACCCGACGGGAAGAAATGGGGGGAGTAGCGGGAAACTAATTCTACGCGTACGAAGTATTTGGGTATTTTTCTCACTTCGCCAGAAATGTGAGAGTATGACGGTGAGTAAACATGGCACAGATAATTATTATTTGTGTAAAGCAATACACTTAATATAATTAAGGTCATGACTGACAGACAAAGTATACTTTTAACCGCTAGCAGTAGAATTCCTTACCCTCCCCCTCACTGCACTAAGAAAGGTATTCCAGGAAAATTACGGGAATTCCAGTTTGGAGCTCATTAATATGGATTCATTCAGTGTCCGGTATTATAATTATGATTACAGGAAACGATCGGAAACATTAACAATGCCAAATATAAGCTCTTTTACATTGCATTAAGACCAGGATTGAAATCAAACCCCGCGGTACAGATACGCTCTATTGCATAGTGTTTTCTATCCACGAATCCGCCTATCACTGAATTTTCTCAACTGTGCTGTGCACTGTCAATTTAACTGGATTTTGTGGATTGAAAATGCCACAGCGCTGTCTACAAATGTTTTATTCATAATGAATGTGAGACTTCCACTGCTTGTAACAAGCTTCCGCCGAAAAAACACCACAACTCTTTAAAAAACTAGGTACCTATAACTGTAAACTTTTTTTACACAAAAATGTTTTGCGGGAACATACAATGGAGAGAAGTTTTCTAAAATTACCTAGTTCAAAAAGTTACTAATTTAATTATACAACAGCATAATTAAATTAGTAACTTTTTGAACTAGGTAATTTTAGAAAACTTATCTCCAATGTATGTTTCCGCAAAACATTTTTACTTGCTCTAATGTATTACATATTTAGGTACCACCTCGTTGCCAGATTGGGGTAGGCAGAGCTACAGTATTACCTACCTACAATTCAATACAACAAGACCAAGTATATAATCTTCAAGACTTCACTTTTCTTTCCTTAATCCCGTTCGAACACGTAATAATGAACGTTCTTATATTGGCGCTGTATATCACCATCGTTTGAATTTTATTTCAAAACCAACTTAATGTAGTTGAATGAAGGTGCAGTTTGTCACAGCCGGGGACTTCAATGATTGGTGTCCTCTACAAATGCGACGACTCAGTGGCATTGTTTCCGCACGCCCCAGTCGCCGTCGCCGGCGCTCGCTGCGGTCGCGCATAGCTTGCAACTCGAAGTTTACCGAGTCGAACAAACGTGGGCACGGCCGACCATCCTGCGGCGAGAGCGAATTCAGAGCTATACAATCTGACACCAATTGACTATTTATTTAAAGAATTCCATTCCAGTCTTCTCCCTTGTACAAAAAGATTAGAAAACAAGTGTCATATAAGATTAGAATATGTTCAAGGGAGCTATATCTTCCAGTGCTTTCGTAAATGAATATTCACTAACCAGTATGAAGTCGAATGTCAGTCGACAAAGGAAGTCACGAATATCAATTGAACTAAAATATGTGTACACCGAGCTAAACTTATCTTAGCTTCCCCAAACACAAACTCACGGGCTGTCACAAACGATTCATAGATGAGTAACTAAATCCTTTGTTTCAAAGACAGGATTCGATTGGATGCTAATTGCAATTGCATAGTATTCAACGCAAAACATATCTCAATTAATAATCTATTGAATACTTTTAGAATTGTTTGTATATAAACACTTTATTGTACAAAATAAAAACAAAAACAAAACAATGATATGTCAAGGGTAATATGATTTTGTCCAATAATGTACAGTCAACCAATTTGATTCCTAGGCCACTATGGACTATGTTAAAGTGACGGTTGTAAACCAAACGTAAGAGACTTCCTATGATTTGGTTGACAACGTCACGTTGACACAGTCCATAGTGGCCTAGGAATCAAATTGGTTGACCGTACATAGAATAGAGGCCCTGGGGGCTAGTATGGCTGCGTCTATATCGCGTGTCAAATGTGGATAAAGCATCCGTCACTCTCGTACTCTATACGTGTCAGAAGGTGACGGATGCCTTATCCAAACTTTGTCACGCGATAAACGCAGCCACGTTAGGGTTTGGATTAAGTTCTCCCAACATTTATGTTGCTGTTAGGAAAGGGGGTTTACGTCACGTGCGAGATAAATATCGACACCAAGTGCAATGTCTGTTCTCAAAGGCCTGTGCCCCGCGGCTAGAAGTGCATCCTTGAAACGGGATTAACGATTGCATTTGACAGAATCTCTGAAGTAGTGTCTTGTTTTCTTTAGGGATAGATAATCTTGTTTTTAGGGTTCCGTAGTCAAACTAGGAACTCATATAGTTGCGCCATGTCCGTTCGTCCGTCCGTCTGTCCGTCCGCAGCTTAGCTCAGAGACCCTTAGTTCTAGTAAGCAGTAATTAGGCATGAATATACATATGAGTCACGCAGACAAAGTGGTAAAATAAAAACATTTTTTTTTGGTACGCTTAACGTGGTGATGTTTTTTTTCGCGTCTACCCCATGGTGTGGGGTTTCGTTGAATAGTTCTTTCAAAAATATTGCGGGTTTGTGATAGCAATTTTTCGATTAAGGGATCCGTTAGTGAAACATTAAGATTTAAAGTGCTAATTTTTGTTAGAGTCAACTCCCGTCAAGCCCCGATACAACATTTTGAAGAAAAACTATCACGACTAAGAAGACTTGCTTGGTTTCTGAGATACAAGCGACTACCTATAAAGTGTTTATACCTAAATACTAAAATCATCTAAGACACCACCAAATAATTAACTTAATTCGGAATCCTACTCTGAGCATGGTTTCATGCTCTTGCCCGGTTTTTTTCCTTTTACTTATTAAGCTTTATTTTCAACTAGCTTTTGCCCGCGACTTCGCGTCGATTTCGATTATCATTATTCCGTTGGGAATTTTTATACTTTCCGGGATGAAAGTAGCCTATGTGTTAATAAGGTATGTCCATTTCAACTTTTATCCAAATCCATCCAGCCGTTGCATCGTGAAGGAGTAACAAACTAACAAACAAACTTTCGCATTTATGATATTATTAGGAGTCCTAATAGTTTTAATTTAGACTATACAGGGTGGAAAGTTAAGATGGGGTAGTAAGGGCAGCTACTAGATCCCTTGCTGCTACGCGAAAATGCTCTTACAAGACCTTTACTAACTTTTTAAGTAATGACATTCACAGATTTTTGAAACAATGTACAGTCAGCGAGAAAATCGACAGATTTGAGTTGAACAAAACACCACACGTTGGTGGTGTTCTGTTCAAATTATTTGACCGCTCAAGATTAAGTGGCTGATAATAGGGAACATTTTTCCTGACCTTATGGCTAAAAATAGAAATAACTACGTTAACATAATAATAATGTTAAGTTTTCATTATTTAAAATTAGTCATCATTTCCAATTTTAACAGTTAATACATTCACGTTGTATTAAATAAGCTTATTAAATATCTCGATTTTCCCCTCAGCCTTCTGCAAGAGTAAATACTGAATATCAATCAATGTTTCAAAATGAGAAAGCAGATATCAGTGTCGGATTAAGCTGAGTTGGGACATGATAATTCTTGTAAAAGTAAAAGGGTTTTATTGGCTGCGTCGACATGGCGTCGAGTTGAAGCGAGGTAAAGTAAATCCAATTACCCTATTAGGTAACGGGGCTGTTAGCGCGTAAACCCCAACTTCGCTAAAGAAATATTGTTTTTACGTGCAGTACAGAAAATCAGTAAAAAATAACCTTGGAAAAAGTCGGGTGTCCGTCATTTTTAGGGTTCCGTACCCAAAGGGTAAAAACGGGACCCTATTACTAAGACTCCACTGTCCGTCTGTCTTTCCGTCTGTCTGTCACCAGGCTGTATCTCATGAACCTGATAGCTATACAGTTGAAATTAACACAGATGATGTATTTCTGTTGCCGCTATAACAACAATTACTGTTAGTAGGTCAGTCCAACTGAAGTCGGCTTTTGGTCAAAAATATTGTGGGACGCCGACTTCAGTTGGTCTGATCTCTTAACAGAAAGAAGTTATTTTTTGCGTTTATGAAGGCGGGTTTTTGTTTTTTTTTCAAGCTTTCCAAGAGCAAATGCACGGGTTACTAACAAAAAAACCAATATCGCTATTGTGCCTAAAATATTTGAGGAGTTCCCTCGAAAGTACTTACGAACAAAAAAAATATTTTTCAAATCGGTCCAGCCGTCTTTAATTAAGTAATCGGGGAAAATACATTTAAAAAAACTCGATGAATTCAGAATCTCCTCCACTTTTTGAAGTCGGTTAAAAATGATACTTTTCGCATGATTAAATTAACGTTAGTTGACAAATAAAAATATCGTTAGAAATGTAAGTTCTGTACTGTGCTTATCTGTTCCCAGCAAGTTAGTACGTTATATCTATACCTACCGCAGGCCGAGAGCGAGCCGAGCCACCAGGCGCCTTGCTCGCAGCAAGGTGGAAGCTGCGCCCCTTTCGGTAGAAGTGCAATCTCACTTAATCATTTCCTGCTCATTACCCGCTCTTTCTGTTAACAAGTTCCTTCCTGGTACTTACTCCACAGCGCATAATTTGAAATTTACCCGTATAATTATGTACTACGCGTAATAAATCTACAATACCTAATACTACTTTTTTATTTGAGTCTATGAAATAGAAGTTTAAATGTAATTTATAATTGCGTAGCCGACCTTTGCCGCGGTGATGTGACACATTATCCCGTGACGTCAATAAATTCGCGTCATGTCTCAGGACGTCATTCCCGTCGTGTTACGACCCGTCAAGTCATGCCTCGTCATCGGCGTCTGCTACACGCGTTGTTGACTTATCGAAATTGCCTTGTTATCATGAGTCTAAGCTTTTAATATAGGTTTCCTTTCGCCTCACTATAAATCTTTGATGTCTTTTATGCTGTTGAGATTTCTGAACTTGTGAGGATAAGCTACACACATTAGTGTGTAGGTAACGACTGCTATTCGGAGGAGACAATCACACATCTAACTATGCATTTAACGTAAAATTGCATTTAATTCAGTTAAGTACTTCTAAAATTCAAATTGTTTAGTTGAAATTGACATAAATCTTTTATTTTCTAATTGCCAGCTGAGTTCGGGTGACTTAAACTAGCCATAAACTGTTTCGGCAATATTTTTAACAATAGGTACATTCCTGTGTCAGAACCCGGTATCTAAGAAATTTAACTGGAAACTCATTTTAATTATTTTTAATTCATAATAAATAATATTGGTAGTTTTAATAAATTCCCGCATATCGATAAAAAAACAATACACATCAATCATGCTTAAAAGCACGAAATTTCCGCAAATAAATTTTACATTGGCTTGTCCAAAAGTTGCTATCCAATAAGCTTAATATTAAGCTCGAACAGCGTGAGCTTTATGCAAATGTTTTTGGCTTCGACGTTGTTTTCAAGTGTTTATATTTAGGACATCACAACATTACAGCGTCCCACGACGTCGTTTTTGAGGTACAAGTGCATAATTGATAATATAGATTAAATAATTTGTGTTTCGTTATCCGATTCCATCATCAGATCTTCATTTTGATAAGAAAAAAGCACCAGCTTTCAAATGAAAAAAGAATCATCAAAATCGGTTCACCCAGTCCAAAGTTCCGAGGTAGGAAACAAACATTTAAAAAAACAGTCGAATTGAGAACCTCCTCCTTTTTTGAAGTCGTTTAAAAAAGGGATCACCATTATATCACGGGTTTTTATGTGCTTAATAGTTATTTGCTCACAGTTATGTGTTATGTTTCAGCATTTGGATTAATAATTATTCTAAGTAGAATAAACATAAGTAAAATGTAGCAAACAATCAATAGTGATGTGATGACTGAATAATATTAATGACATCCAGGTTGTAAAGTTCTTTGTTCTCCTTAGTGATATTTAGGTAGTGTTATTTAAAAACCACCTGTATATAAAAAATTGTACTTAATACCAAACATATCAAGCTAGCATATCATTATGGCTCCGAAATATAGATGCTAAAAGTCAGATTGATCTGATAAATGTTTATACACCGTCTGTTCGGTACTTGCCCCCTTTCTGGTTTTGCCTACTAAAGGTGAGGCCCATACTATTTGTAGAGATTTGCCCCCTTTTTGGAACCCCCTTCTTTTTATTCTTAATTCGCCCCCTGTTTTCGTACAAACATATGAAAATTAGGTAGGTTTAGGTTATGTTAGTTTTGCAGCAGGCCCGGAGGGCCAAACCACCCAAAAGTAGGACCTCCGCGTCAGCGGAGCTCCGTCGACATGGTACAAAAAAGGGGGCCAATTAAGAATAAAAAGAAGGGGGCAAATCTGTACAAATAGTATGGTTCTCACACTTAGTAGGCAAAAGCAGAAACGGGCAAGTACCGATCAGACCTTACGGGGTAGGTACACGTAACTGTAGCGAAATTGACACCATACGAATTCAATATTTCCTAAACGGTCCCCCAAATCTAATAATTGATGATATATTTTGGATGTAGTATTGTAAAAGAAAACTTTGTTTTATATAGATTGTACACTAAAAATCAAATTTTATTTTATTACTTTGTCGGCGTAATTTAAATGTATAACTGTGCCAAATTACAGCTTTGTAGTTAAGTACCAATAGTCTGTGAGTAAGATCGCGGAGAGACGGACAGACCGACATGGCGAAACAATAAGAGTTCCTACTTTAACTTTGGAACCCTAGTAATGAACCTACTTAAGTATAATTGTATTATATTATATTAAATATGTATAATGTTATTTATACTGTGTTATATTAAGTCTAAATGTCTGGTTAAGTTTTAATTAATTTTATTAACTTCGGATTTATAATTAAAATGTTACTCCGCGAGACGCCTATAGTGCTGTAGGTACAGACAAATATTTTACTCTTTGAGGGTAGTCTTTTAGGGGTCCTTAGTCGGACAAGGTTCCTTTTGGGCCTATTACACAAATACATTTATTTCGTATTTATAAGTTGTAACGTTAAAATTTCACCTACTTAGGTACCTCAAATACCTACTTACATATGAAGCCAGGGTTTGCCACATATATTTGCCAATAATCAAAAACAAAGTCAAGAGAAATAAGTAACGATAGTCTTCTTGACCAGTGACGAGGTCCACTATACACAATATATTCTTATAATATATGTATGTTCCTATAACTCTCGAACTGTCCAACCAAGTTCGTTGCGCCAGTGATTTACCAAAAGACATAGTTATACATATTGCTGCCAACACATCCAGGCGCCTGGCTCTTGCTTGCCCATTTTCAATAAATATAACTATAACCCCTTTTGCTAATATTTTCATCCTCCAACGTAACACTTTTAAACTTTGACTGACATAGACTTGAATAAATCATGAAAATGTTTACGTTCCGTTTGCACTTTGTAAGCGCTACTTTATTTAATAAGATTCTTCAAGCAAAATACTCCTACAAGTATCGTTGTTTTTTTAAGTAGGTAATCCTCTTAAGTCGAAGAACTATGTTAGGATGAAATTTCACAGCATTTCTTACGGTAAAAGTTTTATACTGGATGTTTTTATTTCTCTTTAAAGATAAAAATCAAGAAGCCCGACTCGGGTACGTTTCAGACCATGCTAAAATGTTTCTAACAAATATTTATCGTTCATTTGGATAACATTGAACTTTATTTCGCTACTAGGTAATAGTTCTTGTTTTTCCTGTATTACTGCCCGCCGCACTCGGCAAGCAATCTATTTCAAAATACCTACATGCTTAACATGCTTACATTCATGATAACTTGCTTGTGTATTTATTTAGTCAAAATAATGTCTAATGAAGTTGATGATCACTTGTACCTTTTCGATTTCAGTCTTGTCTTAATTTTGTACAACATTTCAAATACTGCCATTAATATAACGTGCTACAAAATTGATCACTTTCTTATGAAGTTTATTCTAAGAGGAACCTGCGAGGCCACGGCAATTAAGAATTCAAGCAACGCGATTTTTATCTTTTCTAAACCATAGCATCTAAGTCATCTCGTTATCATATTTTTATAGCTACGTTAATCCTCTTGATAGTAAAGGCAGCCGTATCGTTAAAAAGCAATGGCTTCAAAACAAGTAGATTTTTTAAATTCAGCTTTTTTCAGCTGAATATTAGTTAGTTTAAAGGGCGTGCACAGCATTCGAATTGATAACAGCCAGCTTGTGTTAATTTCGCAAATGTTTACCCGTCACAGTGCAACAACTGCTTATTAACCTTTTACAAAGTTCTCCTGGTGCTTCATCATCAGATCCATTTCACCATAAGCGTAATGACGAGTATAAATTGCTTGGGAATCATATTAATATAATCGTATCGCAACCCGTGGAATACTTAGTATTGAGTAGTCTCGGTGGCTATCTGTGTTCTTCAACAGCCGTTCCACCACCAAATGATGCTTTTCGAGAACAAATGCAAGAGAAACTATAAAAATACCCTAATAGGTTATAAATAGGTGAAGTGTTTCCTCGATTTTTCCAGGATCTCATCATCAGATCCTGAGTTGATGACAATAGGACAAACAATAAAATGATTTTCCAAATCGGTCCAGCCACCTTCGAGTAGTTTAGAACATGAACCCCTATAGTTTCGCCATGTCCGTCCGTCCGTCCGTCCGCAGCTTAGTTCATGCAGAGAGTCTTAGTTCTAGAAAGCTGGTATTTGTCATGAATATACATATTAGTCACGCCGACAAATTGATAAAATAAATTCCTCCTCTACATGTGACGTGGTTTTTTTTTAATTTCTCGTCTACCCCATTTTGGGTGTCGTTGCATAGGTCTTGGGAAAATATTGCGGGTTGGTAAAAACAATCTGATATTTAAATCTTATTTTTTTACAGTTTTTGGTCCGTAAACTGGGTCTTTTTTTGTAAATTTTTGGCTATAAATCAAAAATATATCTTTTTTTTAAATGTGCAGATTGAGCCCTTTGCTATAATCCAATCGCTTTCATTTTTTAACCCCCCATTCCAGACCCCTTCTCAAATATTAAGAAAAAATATTCACATTGTTATTACTAAAAACAGATGCGGGCAAGCAAGTTACACAACTTTGCCAAATTTCAAGTTTATATAGCTTCATTCGTTTCAGAGAAAAACTGCTGTGTCATACAGACAAACAGACAGACAGACACCGAAGTCTCACCATAAGGGTTCCTTTTTTACCATTTTGGTACGGAACCCTAAAAGGGAAACCTACAAATTTATTACATATTGTTTTGTTGTAACTGCAACATATTCAGAAATCGTGGAAATTGGACTTGACCTAAGGAGTGAGAAACGTTTCCGCCAGGAACTTATATTGTATCAAAAAAATCGACCGCTTCGCGAGTTCAGCGTCCCTCACAATCCTCTTAAGATGGGCTCTGACGAGGATGCGTGATGTTTTATTTAAAGGCCTGTAAATATTGGTTATAGACCTTTTTTGTCACAAAATACTCGTCTGTCTTTTAAATTTACTGCATTTTTATTAATTATTATTACATACATACATAAATTAAATCACGCCTATTTCCCAGAGGGGTAGGCAGAGACCACTTCTTTCCACCTTCTAAGCTGTGAGCTAAGAATATATTGAAAAATGGATAACCTATACTATTACAATGAACATAACGTATTGTAAGTTATTTTATAAAATTTTCCACTTATTTAATTAGAGTCCCGATGAACACCAATTAGGAATGTTACCAATTTGACCAGCGGATTGCGTGCCTTAATCAAAATTGTTACATTTTCTTTGAGAATTGTGTGATTTCTGATTAGGTGTAAACTTGTACTTAGGTACTCGGATATTTGTAACTCTGCACTCTTATGCCCGAAAAGTAATATTTATACACAATGTTGTGCAACACGTAATTCTAGTTTACGTCAGCGAAGCGGAGCTCTGGACAGCGTAAGAAGACTTACTCTAAAAGCCGTATATCTAATTGAAATTCAAATTGCAGTTTCACGTAGAACCTGCAGCGGCCGCCATATTAAAATGTGCATGTATCTGAATACATTTTGCGAGGTCGGAGGTGGGCAATCAGGAGGGGCACCGGAACATATTGGGCCGCTCTTCACAGTATTCGCTCATAGCTTTTGAGTATTTCAACATATAAGCTACGTCTGGTTTTATTCCTGCAGAGCATTTATTCTTATAACCGTGGAAAATCTTGAAGGGTAACAGAGTACCAGAATTAAATAATGAAACCGTTTCATTTAACAGAAAGATAAAATTGAATGGGTATAACAAATCTCCGATAGACATTTATCAGCGGTACGTGCGAATTAACTTCTTTCATTTTATATTGTAAGGAAGCGGAAGGCGTATTTTGAACAAAGAGGTTGTCGGGAGCGGAGCGCTGCCGGCGCGGTCGCGGCAGCGGGACGGTGGCGGGACGGCGGCGACGCGCGCTGCGCCTCAACGGGCTACACAAAATAATGCTGTATTAGAATGATCTAAGTTTGTCCTTTAAATTTATACCTACTCGTAGTGCGATGCACGGTAAAATGAAGATTTTAGTTGTTCAACCATTTGTTTGGTCGATAAAGGACGCGGATTATCAAACGTTTTATGAAAAACAATTTTGACCGATTTAAGTGTGTGTGGTTGAATAATTTAATTTAAATGTTCAAATCAATTGGATAATAATTTTGACTATAAAAAGATGAATAACTAAAACTGGATAACCTGGCAAATAATTTCCTATTTCGTATTTTTTTAATGCAGTGCATATTATGATTTATGTCTCATATCATAATACCAATGAGTATTAAAACAAGACTTTCACTTTTATTAAAAGATAAAATTCACGAAACTGGTATCATTAAATGAGAAAGAGGAAATAGAATGTCGCGCATTATACTCACCCTCTGTGGTTTCGTGTTTCGTGGGCGCTCCAAGGGCGAGGACGATAACTCGGCTGCTGTAGCCCTGCGACAGCAGCGGCGAAACTTATAACTCAGTTTTTGTGGCAAAAACAAACGCTTTGTTTGGCTGTTTCTTTGCAACTATTCTATAAGTAGGTACATGAATACTACGTGTACCGGACTTGACAGAAATGCGTGGAGTTGGCCCCATGTGCTTCTGTTTAGTCCACCGGAGTAACTACCTTTACTCTTTAACACAATAATTGTCCTCGCGTGTGATATCCATGGACTAAGCTGGTATGTAGTCCCACTTCTTATTAGTTAATTATACAACTTTATGATATTATTATTTTAAGCTCGCCAAAGCAAAGTCATAGTCATATTTAAACAATTGAATGTTCAGTAGATCCAGAGATTACCCCCTAAACGTCACTCTTTATAATATTAGGTATATATATGGTGGAAGTGGGACAACATATAACAGCTTATTATGATCACCAAAACGTATAAAACAAAATAAAGGTTTTAAAAAACAAAATAACACTTTTTTTAAATGGTAGGTAATAGTTTAGTCCAACTGAAGTATTTTTAACCAAAAGCTGACTTCGGTGGGACTTACCAATTACCTGCCATTTTAAAATTAAGTGTTATGTTTTGCGTTTTTGAAGGCGTTTTTTTAAAACTTTTATTGCAACGCTAACGTCGGATTTAATCTAATGCGATTCAGTGCCTCTATTTTGAGCGGTAAAACAATATTGCTCTTGCCATGTTATTGTATTCGTAAATTTTATGATACCTCTAAATTACTCGACTGTAATGGCAGCCGAGTATATAACAATACCATAATATGTCAAAAGCAATAATGTTGAACGTCCTAGAATAGAGGCCCATATTATAACATAACGACGGTGCAATCTTGTAATCACACGCAGGCACCCCGCAATCCTCACGTGGCGTGAACCGCACGTCGTCCTGAAAGGAGCCCGCTCGAGCATCGCCTTGGTTTATACGCTTGCTTACCCCTCCTGTGAGCTAACTATTAGTCGAATGCACAGCCCGAGTCAATGTTTGTGATCTTATGTCAGCGTGCTCGTTGAATTATTGCCGAGCTACTTGAAAATTTAGTAACTAAATGCATACTAAGAATATTAAGAACAAACTTATTTACTTTGATATTTCTATTAGGAATGACTCAAGTTAATATTTTTCCAGGCGAGCCGGTTTCTGTTTGGTTATTATACCTATAAAAAAAATCTTGTTTACCAATTCGATTTTTTTTCATAACATGCAACACCCGTTTTACAATTTTTAGTTTTATCACAATGATGAACATCATCATTTCGAGAATAAACGAAGAAAAATTTTAAACTACTTATTTTTATAGACTTTTTAAACCATTTCAGGTTAAACTATTAAAACTGTATCACAGCTTAAAGGGGTTATTTAATTTTTCTGGGAAATCGTTGGTCACTGAGCGAGCATTTAAGTTATTAATTCCCATTCATTAACATCCTCTATAACATTATATCTAGGTATGACTGTATTTAAACACGTTAATGTACAAATAAAAGAGATAACAATTATAAAATAGACAAAAATATAACAGGGATGTAAAAAGGCAGTATCTGCAGTTACCAAGAAATTCTTACATTAAAAGTTGTGTAACTTAACAAGTTTCGCGTTGACACGACGCTAAACACGCCGAGGAAGGGTAAGTACCTACCTTTACTTGTAACCTCAATTTCACTCTATTATGACAACGAACTTCGGAACTTTATGTATTTATTATTTATATAGGGACAGTTTTCCTTAATACATTCTTGCGATATTCATGTCTTTATTTTTATTTTATCTCTTTTGTTTGTACATTCAAGTGTTTACTACTTACCTAGAATTCAGTATTTGGTTCAAAGTATTGACATTTTGAAAGTATTCAAGTATGAAGTACATCCAAACAGCACGGTAATTAATTGCCTAACGCACATCATGCAATGGCAACGTCATTTTGAAGTCCGAAGCATACAAAATGAAAACAATAGAGAATGTCAACCAGTTTAGATTTTTGGCTTATCGTATTCTTCATTAAAAACAAAAAAATGCTGTAAAAAAATCATTTCGATACGTCTAATAGTTTCCGAGATATTGAATTTTAAACTTCGTATGCGGCGCTCGAAACCCGGCGGCTAGCGCTCACGGATGATGACGTCATCGTTTGGCTGCGGTACGCGCCCTTATATGAATGAGTGAGTTTACAGGGCTTCTATCTTTTTAACCGTAATAAATAGACAGTTGAAATTTTCACAGAATACGTGTTATTATAGATTCTATCGATTAAATTTTTAAAATGAACAATAAATCAAATCCCAAGAGGGGTCCCCGTACAAAAACCATGAAAAAAACCATTTTTTTTTGCTGTTTTATATGGATTGTATTACAATAATGGCTTCTTATTTTGATGCGATTTTAAGCTTAAGTTCTAGTCTAATTTTCATACTTTACGACTAAATAGAAATCTCAAGTAAAACTGCTACAAATAGGTGACAAAGCTGATTTTATCAACACTATGTTTTAAGCGGTCACCCATCCTGTTTTAGACTACGCTCGTAGTTGCTTAACTTTGGAAGTCGTAATTTTTTACGAATTCGTTTTGATGTGACTATGATAGTTATGGTTATCCATTGTTTTGTTTTACATACAGTTTAACCTGTTTAACTAAACTAACTGTCCGTTGCTGACCGGCTTTTCTGTTTGTAATGTTTGTCGAATAAGTTGGTTAAATAAAAATAGAATAATAATCAAGCACTTTTAATTTAGGGTTCACCGTATTCTACATAAAAATACCAAAACATTAATGCAAAAAACCGGGCAACAGCCTGTCGAACCATGCTCAGTGTAGGGTTCCGAAGCCGTTACTACAAACAAATTAGACCTCGCGACAAACTTAACTTTGCCGTTGGAAAACTGTTATCCCCATACATCGATATAGGTCGCGGTCAGTTTACCAACACCGCAAATAAGTTTTCGGCAGGTATAAACATTTAAACCGTTTAACTCAAGAGCCAATGAAGTCTACTTAGTCGTGATAGTTTTCCTTTGAAGATATTTTTCATATTTTTTATTTGTAGTTTTGGCTGTAGTGGGGAGGGGACGACGACACTTGACTCTAACAAAAATTTGCGCTTTAAAGCTTTTCATAAACGGATACCTTAATTAAAATATTGTTTTCACAAATCCGCAATATTTTGGAAAGACCTATACAACGACACCCTACACTATGGGGTAGACGAGAAAAAAAAACTTCCCCACGTTACGTAAAAAAAAATATTCATGATTTTACTTTTATTTAACTATGTTGGCGTGACTAATATGTATATTCATGCCAAATTACACGTTTCTAGTACTAAGAGTCTCTGAGCTAGGCTGCGGATAGACGGACACACGTCACACACACACACACACACACGCACGCACGCACGCACGCACGCACGCACGCACGCACACACACACACACACACACACACACACACACACACACACACACACACACACACACACACACACACACACACACACACACGCACGCTATCTAAGCTATCTTGCATACACGAAATAACAGTAATAATGCTCAAAAACAGTTCAAAAACTACCTACTTACTACAGCGGCCGCTAATACCAACAACTAGCGAGAGAGAGAGGGAGAGAGGCGGTCTAGGTACCTAACTTATGGCGAGTGAGCCACTTGGCAGCGCCCGCCCGCGAAATTTGAAATGGATGAAATGAATAAGTACACAAAATATCAGAACTACTACCTAGGTCAATCAAAAACTCATGTTTTATAGTTCATTATTTTATACGGTACCTAGCGATATGAATTCTACATTAGATACGACATTTGTAAAGAAAGGGCTATTACCAAAGTTAAGTAAACACCGCTTAAACATCGTGTAAGATTTTGTTGTTTGTTGTTTTACTACAGATTACTGTTTGGTCGTAAGTATGGAGTTTAGATTATTGTGTGACACCGAAATAAAAAGCTAATACAAATACAACCCGTACTTCGGCTTCCAAAGTTAAGCAACTACCTACTTACAAGCGTATTCTAAAACAGGATGAGTGACCGCTTAAAACATCGTGTTGATAAAATCAGTTTGGTCAAATATTTTTAGCAGTTTTACTTGAGATTGTTATTTAGTCGTAAACTATGAAAGTTCGACTGCAATTTAAGCTTAAAATAGCATCAAAATAGTAAGCCATTATAAAAATATAATCCGTATAAAAATGCTAAAAAAACTGGTTATTTGTCATGTTTCTTGTATGGGGACCCCTCTTGGGATTTGATTTATTGTTCATTTTGTAATTTTAAACAATAGAGTTTATAATAACACGTAATCTGTGAAAATTTCAACTGGTTACTTATAACGGTTAAAAAAATATAGCCCTGTAAACTTACTCAATCATATAAGGGGCCGTACCGCAACGAAACCATGACGTCACTCCAGTAAGATGGCGCCCGCACCCTTTAATATTTTTGACCGTAATTTCATACGTTCGTAGAATCAAAACTACTGGGTCTATTTGAATGAAACAAAAAGTAGTATGTTTGTTTATTTATAAGCTTTACTCTTACAAAGTTTCAAGCGATTTGGCGTACCTACTGACATTCTTCATTGTTCCACTTTGAAGTCGATTCCGATTGCGGATGAGTTAGGCAATAGGCCAACAGGTGTACGTATTTTTTAAATATAATTTTAACAGATACAGGACACCATGATTTATTAGAAAATATTTTATTATTTCATTAGGCATTGTAATGTGATTAATTTTCTACGAAAAGTCTAATAAACTGTACCTATTACTTAGCAGGTATAGAGCTATTGTATCTATTTCTTGTACCCTTTTTAATTGCCGATATTACGTCGATTTTATAACGGAGGCGATGCACTCAGCAATGCAGCGCGACCTCGACATCGTAGCACCAAAAAGGAAGTAAAAGCTTTTATTAATCAATATCTCGCCATTGCCATCGGTCTTATCGCCCCCGCGGCCCGCATTGGACTAACCGGCTAATCTTTTTCTCTGTTTATTGTCTGCAATCATTTCCTCATCTCCGCATTGTTCAACTGCAAGATTTAATAAGATCATTATAATAATATAAGTTCCTCGTATTTACATTTTTTGGCACCAAGAATGACACCTTAGGTGGATATTTCGCAAGCATCGATCAGAAGTGAAACCGAGTGGGGTATAAGGAGGCAGATCATTTATCAAGTTTATCTAGATTCGACCGGACCGCATCATTTACTGCGCAGAAAAAATCTATAGCAGTAATTTTTCAAAACTCCTTTCAAAATGATCCGTAATAGCCTGTATGTACGAGGGATAGAAAGCATAATGAATATTTTACAAGTAACACGGTTTTTGGTAGGTATATTCATCAAAAAATATTAAACAAAATACAATAGGTTTTATGAGTTATTTAAAAACAGAGCTTCTTAAATAGCTATTTAATGTAAAATGATCTTTAAGAGTACTAAAATGAATTTCATACAAACGTGTTGTTAGGTAGTTCTACTAATGTTTCAACCGCTTTCACTTTCCTGGTCGCATTATTAACCATTTCCCTGTAGGTTCGGATTACCATTTTCGGATTACATTTCTGCGATTTATTTTATTTATTATTAGTTATGAGAATAATCATAAATGAAGATAAAGTGAATTAGTCTCCCCCTAGCGTCTTTAGCTGTCCTGCGGGCCGCGGTCTCGATCCGTATATTACAACAGCGGAGCGATGGCCGGCTGACCTCCGTTACTGTATATTTTAGTTGATTACTTATATTATTCTGAACATAAAATGTTTTACGAGCACTGAGTATAAATACATTATACATAATATATCATTCAACTTTACTTTGATTCTTTAATAAAAATATGTTTTTACCCACACTTTTAAACGCTAAGAATATTATCTACTTTTATTGTATTCTACCCTCGTATCCAGTTCATGGTTCTTGTTTAATTTTCGCATCATGAATGAGTGAATAAGTTGTTGTGGAAGATTAATTTCTTGTGCGTAATATTGGTTAATTCTATAGTAGTTAGGTGGGGCGAGTTTCGTGCAGCTTTAGCAGAATGAGTTATAGCATAATTTGTTCTGGTGGACTCCCTACACAATAAGGATACGAGGCGAGGTGAGTGTTCAGTATGTAGAATGAAAATTGATGATTGCACATTTGTCGCTCGCCTGACTCAACCACGGCCCGAATGTGAGTTAGACCTGCTCAGCCAGACAAGGACACTAATGGACTATTTGTCAGCGTGCTGATACGGCCCGACACATCACTACCACTCGCTACGGCAGGCTTGCCTTTGTTATCGCGGATTAAAATCAATGGCAAATCAAATAGAACAACCACCCCAATACAATTTCGAGCCAGTGTCAAGAGGTTAAAGTTCACGAGCGCATATTCAAAAATATCCCATATATTTAAAATATCCCATATATAGTAATGTACTTGAAAAAATCAGAAATCACATAAAATATAACGGGAACTTTTCGGTACAAAACTTCGTCGGTACCGTGTAATAAAATGAATTAAATTTAAACCGAGGTTAAACTGTAGCATGAAAAAAGTAAACTCCGAACTTTCTCTGCGGAGGGGACTAATGCACCGGTACCGCTTGCTTTAGATTCTCCAACCTAAACTGAAGTTGGTGTTTTATTTATTTAAAATTCTAACTTTTTAGTTACTACTGCACTTCCTCAAATCAGTCTACACTACATAATGGCGGTACTGTTGAGATATAACTATTGTACAGTTAAACCTAGTATAAATAGTAGGTACTCGGCTGTCTATCGCTTTCACACGTCTCTGGCTTAACAAATACACCGACAGATGCCAGAGAGTGTGTGACCGATAGACAGCTGAGTGTGCATTATTACTCGGTTTTACTGTACTTATTGTCATAATGTAATAATAGTTAGCATAAGTGGCTGAACCAATTTTCAAGTACTTAATTACTTAATCCGATCATAAGAAATAAAGTAAAATTGGCTTTTTAAATTTGTTTACGTACGCGTAGATACACAGTTACGTGTCAGTTAGTTGCAGTTACGTAGAAGTGTAGCTACACTACATGGTAAAGTTACGTACAAGTTGTATTCTGCGTACGAAATACGTCCATTAATTTTTACATATCATTACAATAGTTTTCTTTTGAAAATGAAACACACTAACACCTAACACGTATGAAGGTTCAAGCAACGCTGCATGAATGTTCTGGTGTACTCGTATCATGTATCTGGTCGATTATTATTATCCATATCATTATTCATTTAAAAATATACACAAAAAATGGTAAATCATCTCTTTTCTTTGAAAGTTAATAACAATACTAGGGATACATGAGTTAATTGCATAATATATGCTTTGTATTATAATTTCGTGACTGGACTTGACGGTATAGAAACAAATAAGTAAGGCGGTGGGACGAGGAAGCGCCTGGATAAGATATCTTCTTTAAATTGTGGAAGCTCGAGGAGGAATTTAAAAGCAGTAAGAAAAACTTTCCTAGACGTTTTGGCAAACAAGTAGTGGTCTGAAAGTAGGGCGTGACGCCCGCCGCCGCGCCGCGCCCGGCCCGCCGCGCGCCCGCTCCGCGCTCGGCCTGCAGTGGTCACCCGCGCAGCGGCGCTGTTACAATAATGTCAGATAACAATGTTATTCTCAAGTTTACGCGCGTTATCTCAGCGGCTTTCAGTATAATTTGCCAGCAAAGTTTTTAAAACGCGCATCAGCGTCCTCGATAAATTGTTTTATTCTGGATAAATACTTACTAACGTACATGTACTTCGGTGTTAAATTCAATCGTTACTTTCCAGTAATTCGTAAACAGGCAAAGCAGCCGTGCTGTGCTATCTTTAATTAAATTCGTGAAATATGAATAACCCAATTATTGAAATAAAATTAATTACCTACTAGCACGTTTTTTTTAGGTAAATGTAATTAACTAAAGGACGCCCGCAACTTCTCGTAAGCGTAGAACTAGTTTCCCGCTACTCGACCTATTTCTTCCCGTTGGGATTCGATTGTCAGAAAATCCTTTCTTAGTTCATCCCTAGGGTAACCAAGGAATACTGCCTCCAAATTTCAAGTCCCTAGGTCTAGCGGGTTGTTTAAGCTGTGCATTGTTTGTCAGTTGGTCACTCAGTCACGGTACTGTTTTAATTACTTATTTAGATTACATAGGATGATTTTCTTGTCGCTGTCTATCATCATTTGAACGTGTCATACTCGTAGAATATTCAAAGAGCAAAGCTTCTATACTTGTAGTTAGGTATATGAACATGAATGCAAATTACGGAGGATGAAAGACGTGTGAGTTACTTAACTTAATTCTAAGAGTTACGACGGTAATGCGATTGGATGCTTGAATAGGAAGTTTTATTGCAAGTTTTAGTGGAAATTTTGAGGTAAACCCCCTCCGAAGATTACGTTACATGTCCTAGTATTCGGTAAACTTTCCTCCCTACCTCTCGTGTTTAGACGTTACTTGTAAGTTGAGGTTCCCACTCATACAAACTGAATTATATTAATCTAAGAAAGTGGTCGTTCACTTTTTAATGGTGGTAGGATGCGCGATCCTTTAGCATTGCATCCACCATCTTATTCCTGAAAGTACCATCTAACAGCAGTGTCCGCAACGTTGCGTTCCGGTGTGTGGATGAGGCGACCGGCGATATGACTAGCATAGAGAAATTCGAACTAAGCCTTGAATACGGGCAACGCATTTGCATCTCGGGTCCTGTGTGCTCGTTTGCCTTCTCCATGTTACAAATAAGCCAACTTACTTATCGCTTTAGACCCAAACTTTATAAAACTTATGGTTAAACTGAGCTAATGCCAGCAGGAGGTATCACTTTAATTCTTATTTTCAATCATTGATTAAACCATTAAAGCGGGCTATTATTTAATTTGAAATGGTTAACCGTGTGCTAGGTCAGGGCACATCTTTAAATCTCTTTTTGATATTTTCAAGCCCTATTTTGTGGCATGTGCTCACTCCCAACGAATTTTTTCCAAATTAAAATCAAAAATTTATTAGTAGAGCTCAAATAAGTATATTTAAGTCTTATTTAATAGGAATTAACAAAGTTAAATACCTTTGAGCGGTAGTTTGAGAAATTGTGAGAGACGTGAGTTGTTACAACGATGCATGCCCATTTAACTTTTAAGTGTTTAAATGGGATTGTACTTTATTTTCCCCCTAAAATGAGAGTAATAGTTTTAAAACATTATCTAAAGCTGCAGCGAGTGGCGCAGACGGCCGCGGCCCGCATGCCCGTGATCGAGTTATCGCGCGCTCACTCGGAAACTAACCGATATGCTGAGGTCCCCGAAAACCTTTGCATTCGGTTTGAAAGTATTGCAAAATTTGTTTAGAACGTGTTTTTAAATAATATACGTAAAGATATATTAAAGGTGTGTTTGAAGGTATTTAAAGGTAGTTAAGTTAGTTTAATCCGTAAGTCGCAGTTTTAACCTAAAGTACTCGTGTACCTACCCAATATATCCTGTACATCGATTTGCAGTTTTTTTTTAATCGTAGCCCGACTAATATAATTGTGTTTTATGTGGAAGGTACCCGACTCAACGAGAATATTCTTAATTCATCTCTTAGTAATCCGCAACGGCGATAAGTTTATTTATATGCTGCTAATGAAAATTTCATTTACCAATCAAGAGCTTAAAAATAAATCTGCTAGTTTATCCTGTACCTATGAGGAATAGTGATGTATTTTACGATTAAATTTTATCACATATGTAATCACATGTGTATTATCATAATATCGGGGGACTATCTCACACAGATGGGCCCCACCCAAACTAAGCCCTAGGCTTGTACTATGGGCACTAGACAACGATATAAAGAGTTGTATAAATAAGTGTAAATATTTCATACAATCTACACAACCAAGACTCAGAAGCAAGTACTGGTGCACATCATACATATATTTGCCCTTACTGTGAACCCAGGACCACTAGCTTCGTAGGCAGAGTGGGCCACTACTGCCTAGTCTATCGGCATCGTCGTTGCCGTAAGTAGGTATACAATGCTCTCGGTCTTTCTCTCTAATACCTAAATGCTAAAGATAAAATGACTCGATATAACCACTGCGTGGAGTAGTTATGAGCAGCCAGCAAGCGCATATGCGCATATAAGCGCAATGCCCAATAAGGGCACGTGTGGCCAGTAAATACATTACATAAACGCCAATAAATGTTGCCAGTCTCCCCGTGCGTAAAATATGAAGGGGATTTTGTCATTCGTGCTTAATTCGATGGCGCTCGTTTTAAGATTTACCGATTGAATGGTTGCGGTAATAGCTGCGAGAAGGCGACGCGATCAATCATCGGTGACGATCGACTGAAGAGGCGGAGTTGACTGGTGAATGCTACGATTTCAGAAAACGAGGAAATCGAAGTAAATAAGCTGCGTCCAGAGGGCTTATTGTCTAACGCACTCGCAATCGCAACTGGCTTCAAAGTGGAGCAATTGTTTTCATTTTGTATGCAGACAAGCCTTCGATTTTCAAAATGAAAACGATCGTGATTGCGAGTTCGTTAGACAATCCGGCCTGCAAGTCTGTAGCCGAATGTTATCGGATATAATTTACTTAATTACACTTTTGTTCCTGTGCCAGAAACTAAAGTGAAACGAAGCGACGTCGGCAGAATGACTGTTAGACGCTAATGAATACTTTGTTTCGACTTAATAATAATGACATTTCACTTATCGGCCTCCGATACTTCGGTAGATATACTTACGTAGTGAGTTACTGTCTCCTGCCCATTAGTTTGTTGGCGGAACAGCTGCCCCCCCGTGCTTTTTGTCTAAAATTTATATTTAACAAACAAACATGTATTAAATTAATACAATTAAAAGTTAAAACTAAACTTATTTAAATTAAAATAAAACTAAGCCACTCAAATATTAAAGATGTATATTTAACTGATTATAAAGCACTATGAAAGCGTAGGGCTAAATCATAAACACAAGTAGTTTTAAAAGTTCGTTTTGATTGGTCGTTTGTTTGATACACTTATGGCCGGTTTTATAAAGGTCTGTTAGTAAATATGTCAGATCAAATTTTAGTAACTTCATACAAGTTTTGACATTCCTGACCAAAATTTGATCTAACGGATCTATATAAAACCCAGCCTTAGTACCAATTACACCATTTACACCAAACGATGTTAAATTAAATCAATGTTAATCGACTGTTAGTTCATACATTTTGACAGCTGTTAACGCTCTAATCGTCTGTTAAGTGATTAACATCGTTTTTGGTGAAATTGGTACCTACTTATCTTGATTAATATAACAAACGTAAGTTGGTGAGGATGTATGAATCTTTAGATGTTTAACAGGTTTCGATTACATTTGATACACTGGACGTCCATGTTTTGGCTTAAACCATACACGATAGTTTTGTACCCGTGGGAATAACTTTAAATCAGTTCTTCATGAACGATCTCTATTCAGTCTGTGCAATTTCTTAAAGAAGGACAAAAGTATAAATTTATAATGCAATGGTCCCAGACTTTGACTAAATCTTACAGCATAAGAAAACTTTCTATACTGATCCAGAATATAGTTTTAACTTTCATTTATAATAATATTTTAATAATACTGGTAAAAACTCTACCCAGCGGTACACCTTTGCCCTTGGCTAAAAATAGCTAAAATTAGTGATTCTAATATTTGATATCTTATCCTCAATAACGCAGCAATGTATCCTTACTAGGTATAATAATTATTATTATAAACGCGAAAGTTTGTATGTATGGATCTATATGGATATTTGTTACTTTCACGCTGCAACGGCTGGGCGGATTTGGATGGTATTTGAAAAAGAGATAGCTTATACCCTGGATTAACACATAGGCTACATTTCATCCCGGAAAATTTAAAAGTTCCCGAGGGAGTAACGATATTGTAAATCTACGCGGACGAAGTCACCGGTAGAAGCGAGTTCACCATATTTCCAAAATATCAATGCCCCCAAAATAAGTTCATAATTTTCTAAGACACTAAAGCATTTTAAATTTTTCGATGTGATGTGTTCCAATCGGTTGCGGAGCATTGCTAAAAACTCCCTGCAATGATTAATTAAATCATCTACAGTAATAAAATCTGAATGCTGCAGGTCGTTTATTAATGGTCTCGGAGTGAGTGAGGATCCTATAAAGCGCATTCCGTGGCCCGGAATTGCAGAGGCCAGAGATAAAAGCCTCACTGGCCCCGGCCGGCGCGGCGGCCCGCCTCACAGGTGCCGTTTATCACGACACCACTTTAAGCAGCGCTTCCGCTGTTCAAATTATTTTCACTACAGTTTTAACTACGTTTTTAAAGACGCTATTTTATGGTTGCTGCTTAGCTAAATGTTGATGCGGGGCTTTGTGCATCGCTTCTTATGCATCAGGGAGTCACGATGTGCGCGGAGGAACAGAAATTCTCACGATAAAGTACGATGAGTACAATCCTTTTTTATGATTAGGGGAAATATGATATTTGTTCATTTGTGTTAATTTGAAACCATTAGACGCCTTTAAATAATTGCTTTAAAAGTCTTCAGAAAAGGAGGGTAGGCTAATTGGCCTATATGACCAATGAGGACAATATTTTCATTTATTGATTTTTTTATTTAATTATTTACTATAACGTATTAACAAACTTAGTTGTACAGTCAACAGCATAAATAAGTGATCATTTCAGTACCTTGTCGCTTTCAATCGTTTCAAAATTTTGTATAACATCTCAAACACGACGTTAAACTGACAAGGTACATAGATGATCACTTATTTATGCTGTTGACTGTACAACAACGTCCCGCAAAACTGTTTTCACAGTTTGACTGTGGGATATGTCACCGGTTAGGTAATTCTAAGTTGTAAAACTATTACTATGGCAGGTAGTTAGAAATCTTTGTGTGAAAAAGTTATCGCCATGCAAAGCCAAAAGTAATTATGCTTACGTCGTCTATGTAGGCTTCCCGATGTTACAGATGTTTTAAATATTTCTCACAGATATTTGAGGTTTTCTGCTACACAAAATTGTTGTAGAATTTAAAAGGATAACCTACGATATAGTGCTTATTGTCATTGGATTCTAAGGCCAGTGTTCATACATTTTTGCCTATTCTACTTTAAAACCAATACGTTCGCATAGTACTCGTATATCAATTTACTCGTAGTTTAATCTTATCAATCCTTCAATGCTGGCTAATTATAGTCAATAAGCTAAAAGGTTCAAACGTAGAAGATTACACACTGCAACGGCTTAACCAAAGTGAGTAAGTGGTTTTTGTATCGAAGCTCAGCGCACGGCAGTGCCCAGGCTAATTTCAAGAGCCGTCACGGCAAGTTTTTTTTTAGTAAACCATTTAGAGACACTTTGAGGAATGTAGGTAATTACTCGTATTCATAAGTGAGGCCGAAGTTAGATTTTGTCGATGCGCCGCTTTTTACGTTTGTATTCGAGAGGTGAAGCAGTGAAACTACTTTATTGAGATTTTCTTTTTGGAGTTTAAGGGAAATATGTATTTCACTCTGACTCCAATAAAGCTCTCTTTTCGACGACCTAAACTGAATGTATAAGTTTTTAAATTGAAGTCATTTCTTTACATATTTATTAGGTACTTTCGTCAGAAATATATAACATACCGAATACCTATACAAAAATATTTCTCTTTCTATTAACGCAAGCAACCTCATCTCTTTTAGATACTTCTAGACGCTTAGAGCTATTTTAACGATTCTCTTACCATGTTAGGAAATGTATGAACACTTAATCAATTCCAAGAGAGTTTCAAAATTTCAAAATTAACCTTTTCCACGAGATAGCAAAACAAACGGCAACACGAGCGAGGTTGCCCCGGCGCCGGGCTGCGGTGTAGTGCCCTCCCAGTCAAAAGGCGGTACCTATCTCTAATTCAATAGATAAAGCAGATTCGATTCACTCCCGTTAGTAATGAGATTGCGACACGTACTTCAGATGTTTCGAAGGAGTTGCCGCCATTTGTTTAAGCAGCGTGTAAAGCTATAGGTAATTATTCACCCTTCACTAGTCAACGTCATCAAGATTTCATAGAAAACAATGCGATTTTGAGGGACGATTTATAACCGACGAAATGATGTGTATAACGAACAGAAGTCCAGTATCACAAAACGACTGGTTGGTGTGAATTTTGCTAGGCTCAACCGCATTTACCTGGCATGAGAAACTGCGGCGCGGCGCCATGCATGCACGGTGTCTTGTGCCGGCTTCATGCATAATAAAATTACAACAGTCTTTTCCCTTGTTCCCCATCAGATTAAGGTCTACCCAAATCGGCTAAATTGGTATAAAGCGTTGAAGATTAAACGTGATGCAAGGACAACCTTAATGCAAGATAATGTAGATATACGTAAGTAGTTGCAGGTTGTTGCGAAAAGTTGGTCACTGTGGTTTTTGAACACGACAACTCTGATAAATTAAGGTAAAACGGTTTTTTTTTTAATTAAATAGATATTGAACATTCACACAAACTATAAGAGGTGAAAATTCTGCCTGCTCCAAAGTACGACATTTTTGGAATCCGAAACAGATTTATTTTTATTCTCTATTATCATAGGACCCTAAAATATATACGAGTGCGAAGCGCTCTAAAGTGTCAAAGCTATGTGTAGAGCTCCAAAACGATGCGCTCCAAAACAATGTGGTTCCGTACCAAATACTAAAAACGGCAACCCTATAAGATAACTTTGTTGTTTGTTTATCTGTCTGTCTGACCGTCTATATAAGAATTTTTAGCAATTGGTGATCACAAATTGAATACACGTTATACCTACGACTAAATATATTTAATAAAGAACCTGATCACGTTACTTTTGTGAAATTAATGAAAAATCTACATTTTCGTGTTGCCCGAAATACCAATATGTTAGAAAATCTGATATTTTTTCTCTGTAAAACTCTAAATCGCATGAGAAAATAACGCCTGACAACACTTTCTAAGGGAAACAAAAGATAAAAAACTAAAACATGCCAATGAAAAAAAAAAATGTTGTCATGTCACCACTCCAGGTTGGCCTGGAATGCTTTCGTTGAGTTTTTATTCGATTACTGCACACATGCTACAGGAAACGGGAAGTACCTTTCCATATAGTGAGTGCCTGCCGCCTGCCCGGGTTTTCAACAAATTACACGCGTCGATCAAGACCTCACAAACTGATCGCATACGTCAATCTGAATTAAATTCCTTTTATTCCATCAATGGATCCCTAATATCAAAATTTGTGTCGTATGTATGCAATTAAATAATACATCATATCATTTTAATAATAATTGCAATTTCATGAATTAAAATACTTACATCATTATCATTTCAATAATAATAGCAATTTCATGAATTAAGTACCTTAATAAGTACATTTTATACGGTTACACTGAACTCCGAAAAAATTTTGACCGAAATTTTGGTTCGAAAAAAATAATTCGACGATTACCTATGGTTTGGGGTTTTGACCTTTGTCAGAAAGATCACTTAGAATATTTTCATTAAGTCATTACTTGTTTTGGTTTTTTACCAATTTTCGGCCTCCCCGGGATGCTAATATCAGTTGAGTGTCATGCGCGCGCTCGTCTTGACGCGCGCCGCCGTATGATGCCTAAGTACCTAATTCCGGTTTTTGTTTGATATGGCTACTGGAAATGGCAGCATTTCTCTTTGCCTCTCGTTTATTAGGTATTAATGTAGTCGCGTGACGCATGTTTGTATTGTAAACGCCAAAAAATGTTACTTAACCAGAAAATATTTAGGTACCTAGTAGATAAGATAGCTAAGTTTCCAAGACGTTCACGTTATGTTCTCGACGTTTACATCTTGCAAAATGTTAATTTTAGGTAATAATTTATAGGTAGGTAGTTTATTATTTCAGTACGTCGGTCTTACGTAGAGTCGATTTCATAAATATGTATACACTTTAGTACCTAGTCACTTTAACTAAAAGAAATCTAACTGATTGAATTAGACAGACCAACAGTTGCACAAACAAATACAAATACAAGAGATAGGTACAAAGAAAAAAGTCCTTTTTGTGTACCAATTACAGGTGTGCAACAGTATTAGCACAGTCGGGGGTCAATAAAACTAAAAACTAGGCATTTATCACATTACAGAAAAATTACAAAGAAGATATAAAAATAGAATTAACAAATATTTTTAAGTTTAAAACAGCACAATACTACGATAAAACTGGTCTACGTCTTATTACGTGGATAGAAAGGGAGATCCGAGCAAACAACAAACAAGTCGCGTACTTACAACATTTGGCATGTACTTTTTTTTCTCGTCATTTAACTTAAGCGAACTACATAAGAAAACTACAATTAATAATAACTAATTATTTTTTTTACAACTGTCACAGAATAAGTAATAGCAAGTAACTGCCGGCCCTGCGAAGTGGGCGGACTCAGTAAAGCTCATGACGGGCGAAATAATACAGACCCTCGCGTCGCAGATTTACGGTGCATTTTGCCTCGTTAGGAGCGCCCCCACTATCGATCGCAAAAATGTAACCAAGGTCACTTCCATGCCGTGCACTTATATTATTATCGTTAACGCGTTCTAAGTAGGTTTAAATTCGCATGTTTGCTGTCACAGAGAGTCGCTTCTGAACTTGTACTATTACTTATTCTGTTACTGGCAAACAAAACTGGTTAGGTTACCCGCGGTCAGTAGTAAAAAAATACTCAAATGTACCTTATTCATATTTAATTTAATTTATTTTGTATTTCATCAAACAAAATGTTGATGTCATGAAGTATTATTAAGGTTGCTATAAAATACAAATTACCCATACCTAATTGTTCATTTTCTGAGTTGACGTATTGCTTCTGGCCAGTTACAAAAATATAAGCTAACCTATGCCAGTCGGTTCTACCCTGATTCGTCTTGATTGTTGCATTTTATGTATAAATTACAAGTAAGATTTTCTGGACAAAAAAAACTTCGAACTAAGCAAAGCTCCCGCCTTGGCCTTCTAACCTAATCTATCCGAGTCGGTTCTGCCCTAATTCATCTTAATCGTTGCATTATACCTTAATGTTTTCAGCTGCTTCGGCTATTGAAGGTTCGTTGGACATGTGACATATTCCACGCAACGAAAGACATTCCGTCAGGTCTCTTGCCATCATTTCTGGAGATGCCGTTCGGCTCGTTAATATAGGCAAGAGACCGGCGGATGATGTCATTTAGTGCAGCATGTCTTAAGAAGCGGCCAGCATTTCTCTGGCAAGAAAGTCGGTGATGTGATGTCCTAGCCGATCGACGTCACTTCCGCAGGGGCGCCGATGTGGAGCGCAGACCGGGATTCCGAGGCAAAGGTTGTACAATAGTTAATCTGAAATAGTTTCTTTCGCGCCGAGGCTGGAGCAATTCTGCGCATTCGTTTGGCTCTCCTAATACAATTGTATAAGGTAAAAACTCTTATAAAAACCAAAAAATACTAAAAACTGCTCAAATGTGAGTTGAGCACGCGCTGATACGATTCGAAATCGAATTCAAATTGGAATAACTATAATAATACCTACTGTGCGCCAGGTACGGAACCCTCGGTGCGCGAGTCCGACTCGCCTTGATCGGTTTTTAATGATTCTGTTACGAAAGGCACGTAACATTGACATTGACTTATGTTTTGTTGGCTCAATAATGTTAACTAAAGAAGTTTGAGAAAAATATATATAGAACTTACCTATAAATATACTTAGGTGGGGCATATAAAAAATCTCGCCATCCTTATTGCGGAAAAAGATACAAACTAACTTTTCCATTGAAACTTACGATACTTACGTAACTTACGTAATAAAAAGTGGCGGGTCAAACGGGTTTTTTTTCTTCTAGTCAGGCTTTAATTGATGTATCTCTTAACTTATGGAAAAATCTCATTTCGAACTAGACAGGCTAACCTAATATACCTACATTACTAAAGTATGCCCGCGACGTCGTACGCCTATAATTTCTTTTCCCGCTACTCCCCCTACTTCTTCCCGTTGGGGGTCGATTTTCGGGATATCTTTTCTTAGTGCACCCCTAGACCTCGTAAGGAACCTATGTGCCACATTTGGAATCTCTAGACCCAGCGGTTTGGGCTGTGAGTCGATATATCAGTCAGTTTCTTCTTTTATATATTTAGATATAGGGAAGTACTTATTTCGGAGCATAATTGGGTCATCCGCGGTTTCCGCCCGTGATCGTTGACATTACCTTTATTCTACGCTGAAAGAAGTTCCGCTAATTCTTGCAGCCAACTCCATCAATTGGGATTAATTCGCATCCAATTTCGGAGAATGAATTCCGATAGTAGATACGAGTATATTGCTTTTTGATTCCCTAACTATGTAGTCCATGCATGTTCTACGAATTATTGTTCATTTTGTAAAATATTAAATAAAGGTTTTAATACAGAGATGATGACCCTTGAATAAGCCTTATAGGTATCATAAAGGCATAATCGTTAATTGATTTGTTTCAAGGCTGTAAGTAATCCAACCACGTGGAAGCGGCGGCGAGCCCGGGCCGCGCGCTGCACGCACACAGCTATGTTTACCGGCAACACAAACCATCTGGATTCCCGTGCACTGTACCTATACCTCCGTAGCATAGTAACAAAACAGATTTTGTCTTTCCGAGGTATATTTGAAAACCCACGATAACTCTGGAAAATAATCACGTTAAACGTTTATTTGTGTGGTATTATTTTGCATTACATCCATGCAAAACATCCATGTAGGTACTCTTACACGTGTGGACAGCATAGCTAGTTCACGGAGGAGGGAACCAATTGGAATTAATGTTTAATTTAAATATATAAAATCAGAGGACTTACATATGAGTATGACATGGAACTGGTTCAAAGTTTCTTACAAGATTTGAAATGAACAAACTCGATAACAAACCAGCAAAATTGTAAAGTGAATTAAAACTTACAGGAAATAACAACTCAAACGATTATTGAGATGCTAAAGTCTAAACATCAGCAAATTATCACTTACTCACTTCAAACCTAACCTACTTCCAGATGAGAAAACGCAAAAATTAGAACGTTTAAATTTTGCGTGCAGTTGGGTAATTGTGTGTAAGTATATTATACAGAAGAAATAATCTGAAAACGGTGAATTTGAACTTTTTTCTTTCAAACTGTATTTATTTTTCCTGTGCAGGAAAAAACTGTGAAATTTAGTTGATATTATACTGTATAATGGTAATTTATTATTAACCTTATTTATTTAAAAAGGGAAACAAATACCTGCTTATTTGACAAAAAAAATATTTCCCATCAAATAAATGTGAATCAGATAAATGTAAAAAAATGCGAAGGTCGTAAACGGTTTCGCTTATAAAAGAAGTGAGATCTAACTGGAAACCAACTTCTTTGAAAGCTAGATCACAGTTCCTGTTATGCGTAACGTTATTGACTTGGCAAGTTTTCCCTTGTTCAAATTCCTCTACTTGATTGATCTAAGCGTAGAATTGATCACTTCCTTAACTTATCCTTACCTTCGACGCACTTATTTGAATATTTGACTTGATCTTTGCCAATTTCTGAATGAAAGATTAAAGTTTATGGGTAAAGACTTGCCAATTATAGCGCTAATGAGTAACAAATAAAATAACAAAACATTTTAACTGCCTTCACTAAAGTTTTACTAATTTGGTGGTTTGGGTATTTCTTGTTAAGTCGCATCTACGTTTAAACAGTCTTAAACAACCAAAAAGCCAGATAAGCGAAGTCGGGCTGTGCAAATCCATACACCCAATATTTGTTAATTCCATTTCCAAAATGCTTCCTGACCATCAATATCCATTAAAGTATACATACGTCGGCTACAAATCCCATTTACTTAATGGTTGGAATTTTCTGCGTTACAGTCATATCATATCGATAAGGTATTTAATGCGGCGTAGGCACCTGGAAGACCGAGCGGCGCTCGGGTTGAAAACAAAGTTTCCCGAAGATGACCACTTAACAGATTGATTTTTCGACGTTCTCGAAATCTTTAGAGCCGTTTTCGAGAACGTGATTACAAATTATATATAACTTTACTTTGACACATTTACCGCCGAAGTGGCTTAGTAGGTTCTCCCAGCTTAATAGCGTTTGACTAGCTATCGCTATCGCACTTACACTCGCAACTGACAGTATATTTTTCACTCGTATTTCATAAAAACGAAGAATGCCGATAGCTATTAAGATACTGGTATTACTCGTGACTACGTATATTTACCGGGCGCAAGGGCATATCGGGCCATGCTACAGTGTACGGTTCCGTCACAACGCAAACAACTTCCTTAAAGATATTTTCCAGATTTTTAGTATTTGTCGTTTTGGCTGTTGAAATTTACACTTTTAGGGGTCAATATTTCCTCCAACGGTTCCCTAAATCTAAAAAAAATCAACATACTTATTTAAGAGCTATTCAACTGCACCTCACACGATGTTGTTGGAAGTACCCGTTTTTTTATCTTATTCCATATTGACTTTATGCACGTTTCTAATATCTATACGTCTACACAATTACAGCTTCGTGAGTTTGAAGTTTCTGAGAAAAAGTGAGTATAAATATCATACAAATACCTACAGACAGACGGACGGAAGCCGAATAAAAGGGTTTTATTGTACTAATACGTATACGCCCTGTTGGCCTTAATAAATCCATAGTGACATAACTAATAACAGTACATTATTGCCTAAGCAGGGAAGTAGGCAATTGCGGGCCGAGTATTGGTTTAAACGGACGAGCTTGCGAGTTTTTAAAAGTTACAAGCTAGATAGTAATGGAATTTGTAAGCAACATTGTGGGCTTGTGTAGCGAGCACAAAATGTTTTTTTTAAATTTGAGAACTGTCAGTAAACTATGTACTTCGCATCTCAATATGTAGATAGTAATGTCAACATTTCCGGTCATTTTTGAGAAAAGATAATTTGACAGGAACCGTTAAATATTACAAAATAAAAATACCAATAATGTTTTGCGCCAACAAGAGTTTTTTTATAAATTATACAGGATAATATATTTTTTTATGATTTTTTATTAATTGATCATCACATTGCATGTGCTAGCTTGTATGACGGTAGTGGCTACAGGAGCTAACGAAGTTTAAAACCTTGCTTAGAGAACCACTTGCTTGTAGATGCGATCGTTATTGCGAAGGAATCGCAAATAAGGAAAGTTGCTCTGTGTACTCCCTGGAGTCCGCTTTGGGCTAGCCGCCACGTAGAAAGAAGTCACTTAACGCGCTGCGCTGCGTCAGCTCTCCTGAAAGTGGCACGTAATTCAAAGGCACATTATTAATGTGAATCTGTGTAACAAACATAGGTTTAAGTATTCTTATATTTTACGATAAATGTATGAATCAGAATTTTTCGGTCTGTCGATTGAAAATCATCAATTTCACATGGGAGATGATTATGCTGTATAGTTAACCTAGAATATACACCGGTTTTCTTGTTATCGGTGAATTTCCTAGAGCTTTCCAGAGTAAAAATGACGGCGCAAAGACTTGTATAAGATTACATGCAGTGGTTGAAGTAAAAGAGAACGTTTATGGAAAGTTTGCTATGAAGAAATGGGTATCGTGGAGGAGTATCGTGAAGACGTTGAAGACGATGAAAGGCACGGACGCCCAAAAACATCGACCACTAATCACAACACCCACACAATCAAAACAAGCAAGTGGCATTAAATGTATAAAATCAAATACCCAATTGCGTAAAAAAACTGTGTAACTTATATACAGTAGTACCTCGGCACAATATCAAGATCTTTAAATCGTTATTAATTCTAAATCATAAACCAAAATAAAAAATTATGAAAAAACCTAAAGAAGACTTTTAAATAGGTACGTATTCAATGATACCCTACTTGCTATAGGTAGTTCGTCGACTTAATTGTCTATCCTTTTTACAGAATGTCGTCTGGTGGCCGAGGAAGTTGACTTCTCATAATAAATCGAATGAATCCATTATCACTAATATTTTAGGTACTTATGATTCGAGAGGATTGCAAAATTCAACAAAAGCATTATCGCAAAGACAACAATGGCCCAAAAAATATTGGATGATGTTGCGAACGACCCAGAACTGCTCAAACGAGTCAGATCGGGCGATGAGTCATGAATAAGATGTTGAAACGAAGCTGCAATCATCTCAGTAGAAGACCCCACAGGATACGAGGCCAATAAAAGCACGTCAAGTTCGATCAAACGTCAAGGTTCTTATTACTGTTTTTTTTTCGATTACAATTGGATACATCATGAATACCTACCACCAGGTTGCATAGTTAATAAAGAGTTTTATCTAGAAGTTTCACGCCGTTTGCGTGACTCCACCCGTAGAAAAAATTGAGAATTCAGAGTTGTGGAAACCAACTCCTTCCAATTGCACCACTATAACGCACCCGCTTACACCTCACCAATCGTTCGTGATTTTTTTAATAGAAATCAGACCTCATTGATACTTCCAGGCAAGCACCGTACTTACCGGATTAAGCCCTGTGCAACTATTTCCTTTTCTAAAAAATGAATATATAAAACTTTGGAAGGACGGCGTTTCGCTACCAGAGAAGATAAAACTGAATCGCTGAAGGAACTGAGGCGATACCAAAAAGTGCGTCCCATAAAAGCGTCGAAGATTAAAAAAGACGCGGCCGAAGTGTATTTACATCCGAAGGTGATTACTTCGAAAGGTACCTACAACATTAATATTGAAGAATAAAATAAAGGTTTCTTTTTATTTTCAATTTCCGCGTATTTTTCTGTCAGTCTGCGTACCTAGGAACATTTTTTGGTGTCGCGCTGTTTCGCGCGACTGGGTAAAATGTAAAGTCACGTCAAGTCGTCGTCATGTATATTTAATTTAGACATGCGATCGCATTTTAATTCGCAATTTTCTTTAACTACTTACGTAGACAAAATGTCGTATAGAGACCCCCGAGGCATATCGTTAAGACACAGATTTCACACATCACATTCGGTAGACAAATCTACAAATAACTTTGGAAATTATTCAAATGACATTAAGTAACTCTGTATTGTGGTGCGTACGTAAATAACGTCATTTGTTAGACGGTACATGTAGTCGTAGAGCGTATTTACTAGCGGGTTCCGTAGCTACAAAACAATAAAGCTCGAGCTCCAACGGCGACAGCTTGCTGCCGCGGAACTTCATTGTGGCTTGTCGAGCCGGCTGCGCTGCGCCAGCCACAGCTATTTGCTTACATCATATAAGTGTGACTAATCCAGATTGTTTTTATGTTTCTGTCGCTGGCGACTTTACCTTTGAAGATTAAGTAATAATAAAAAAGCCAAATGAATCTTTAGTAAATAACAGTTGTTTCTCCAAAATGCATCTTATTACAAGTTGTACCCACAGTTTTGTTAAAAACCTATCGTACAGGCAAAGTGTCTACAAACGTAAAAGAGAGACGGTGGCTTGAGAGGTGAACATAAATAGACTGTAAAATATATGGCACAAAGAACACGAAATACTTAGAGCTACACCTACGCCCAGCTTAAACGTTACTCGCAGAATTTGTTAAAAAAAAACCGGGTTTGAGCATGTCTGACCATGCTCAGTGTAGGGTTCCGAAGCCGTTACTATACAAAAACTATCTCAAAAAACAACAAGTATGAACTAATTCTCTATTTGAAGTTGTTTAGTGCTGTCTTAGGTAATTTTAGTAGGTATAAACACTTTAGTCGCCTGTATCTCAGAAACCAATCAAGTCTACTTAGTCGTGATAGTTTTTCTTTAAAATTCGTTATAGAGGTAGTAGTTTTGGCTGTATGGGGGGCGGGGACACTTGTCTACTAATCCTACATAAATCGCTCGTATTCTAACAGTTGTCAACTTTTCAAATATGACGGGTGAACATATCGAAACCGTAAGCGCATAGTTTGACTGCAGCCTGCTTATTGTCTAACGCCCTCGCAATCACAACTGGCTTCAAAGTGGAGCAATTGTTTTCATTTTGTATGCAGACAAGCCTTCGATTTTTAAAATAAAAACGATCGTGATTGCGAGTGCGTTAGACAATAGGCCCTCGGGTCTTCAATACGTGAACGTTTAAGGATTCGGTTATTAAACTTTATGTTTGCGAAGTTTAGAAGTGTAAGTATTGTATTTATTTAGGCAGCTGTACGAGTAGCTTTGCAGATGTAAATTATTTCAGCGTTGAAATTCCTGCAATTTACGTTCCTCTGAAAACTTACGAGTCCATCGCTATTTCAAAAGCAGAATAAATTTAAAATTCAAATTCATTTTAATAAATGAAGATGTGTTAAATAAAGAAGTGACTAAAAAAGCGTACGAAAATAAAATAAGAAATCAAAACAAAAAAGGTAGGCAAAAATTTAATAAAATGATGTTAAACTAACACAAAAAATAACTGGCTTTAATGCTTATTTATTTCGCCAATAACGATTGGATAAACAATTAACAAGCGCTCGTTGCGGTTTCACTGTTGGTTGTAGGTTTAACCAAATTACATTTACAATGGCAAGCCAAATTATGTTGTTAAGCAAGTTCATACTGATAATGAACCATTCGAGTCCTTCCGCTATTAGAACGAACACATCCTCATCGCTTAAAAACCTTTTCTCGTGCCAACAATGCCCGAACTCCAGCAGTTTAGCTCCGCGTCGTCATCCCGGAACTGGCTTGAGAGGTGAACAAAAATAAACGGTAAAATATACGGCGCAAAGAACACGAAATAGACCTCTTATTCTACACCTTCGCCCAGATTAAACAAGTAAAGTTAGATGGTCCATTTGTACGCTTGCTAATCTTGAAAACTACTTAACCGAATTCTATTCGAAAGCTTTTTCTCGCGAACTAAAATAGTATTCGGTTACGTTTATTTCTATTTATTTGTTTCAATACGACTTGTTAAATTTGCAAGAGTATAAAAGTTGATGCAGTTTTACATCTTAATTGAACTTTATACTAATATAATTGTATACATATTGTCGGTGTCATAGTCAAAGATGTAAACAAAACTCAACGAACCAAAGATTAAGCAGATTAAGTGAGGTCTTTTTAATGATTTATGCATTTGATCATTACTTTCATGTTAAGTTTAAAATTAAATATAACTATTAAAACGCACTTGATAAAAGGATGAGGGTCAAACAGTCCCTACAGTCTTTGAGCACTGAAAAGGTGCTTTCGGTTTGTACTTCTCTCTCAGTCGATCTTAATAAGAGCGTATGAGAGCGAGTGAGAGACAAGTACACACCCTGAGCACCTTCTAAGAGCTATAACAATGTAATTACTAATTTGTTTACATCTTTGCCCATCACAGTAACTTTACTAATTTTACGTACCTAAGTGAAGTTTACATTACATTAGGTTTACATTAAGTTTACATTAAGTTTACATTAGGCTTCCATCAGAGATTTTTTTTAAACAAAGTTCGAAAATAGACTGGCCCATTATTGATTAAACTGTTCGGTACGCATTGCAACGAAAAGGAGTACCTACAGGAGTGGAAAGCTGTTGGAATAAATGATTCTGTCACAGACCGTGACTGCGAGTTTAACCATTCAGTTGTTATGTAACCATTCACCAACACGCTACTGTTATTACGTAACCAGGTGACCGTATTTGGGGTTCTGTACAACGAAAGTAAAAATAACGAAACACTAAGGCCCGCTTGCACGTAAACGTTAACCCAAGATTAGCAGGGTTATTCATTAAAATTGACAGTTCTCATATGAATCTGACATTCGCTAATAATTTAACCTGGGGTTAACCTGGGGTTACATTTACGTGCAAGCGGGCCTTATAAGATCGATCACTCATGCGTTCATCTCTATGACTACATCAGTAGTCACTTTTAACCACTTTAGGCCCTAGACAAGAGCGTTACGCTAACGTAAACGATTTTCGAAAACTAACAGAACAAGTGCTCGACGTGACCATCCGGCAGCTTTCGCAAATCCAAAATATACATATCTTCGATAGCGATAACATTCTCGCAATGCAGTCTAGGAGGTCAATGTTATATATCCACGTCACGTTATGATTAACCTACAGACCTAAACAATCCAATTTAGTAGTTTTCTACTCCAACGCTTGGGTGGGTGGACGGATATTTGGATAGCGAATTGCAAACAATTTACCTGCATTTGGATCTGAAATTCTGCGGCTAATGTGGCAAATTAGGGGCACGATGTGTTTTGTGTTTCCTATTATCGATACCGAAATAGACGCGTACGCCTACACCTACAGAGGCAAGGGACACTGCCCTGGGACCAAATTTATATTTGTCCAATCGACCCATTGGCATTTTATGTAAGATAGGAAAGGCTTTTGAAATGATTGTTTTTTTAAACATTCATTTACTTTACGTTCTTGTGATTAATTCCCACACGAGCAGGGCCTCTACTGGGCAAAACCTTACCATATGCCTTTGACGAATTATCGTATTGTCAACGTTTCGGGTAGGTACCTACTTATTTGAATAAGTATCGAAAGTTAAAATAAAAAAGTCCAAAATATCGAATGTTACAATATCGATGACCAAAACATCGAAAGTTGAAATATCGAACGGTTATTACGCCGATGTTTGAAATTTATTTAAAATATCTAAAGTTAAAATATCAAAAGTTGAAATATCGAACTGTTATTTATGCGTGTCGATTGAGTCTACTGACGTCGTTGAAGAGCTCTTTCATAAATATTGTACTTAAAGACCATTTCGATTAAGGCATTCGTTTGTGAAATACTAAGATTTAAAGTGCTAATTTTCATTAGAATCAAATGTGTGTAAACCCCCCCCTCCCCCGTACAGTCAAAACTACAAATAGGTACTAAAAATCTGAAAATATCTCAAATGAAATGAAAGCACATAGGTATAACGAATTAAAAAAAACTATCACGACTAAGTAGACTTGTTTGGTACTAGAGATACAGGCGACCAACATGTTTATACCTACATATTTAGGTACAAAAATTACCTAACACACCACCAAATAACTTTGAATAGAGAATTCGTTTATAGGTACTTGTTGTTTTTTGAGAGTTTTTGTGTATAGTAACGGCTTCGGAACCCTATACTGAGCATGGTTAGTCATGCTCTTGCTCGGTTTTTTAATCATACGAGTGTACCTAGAGACGTAGTATTTTTTAAATTTGAATTTCTAGAAACCAGTCAGGGATGACCCTCTTTTGTCTCGTCGTTCTGATTGTGCGGCCATCTTCCAGCCGTCGAGATCTGTTTAATTTATTTTTTGCCTTTGTCTCTTCTTTTGTCTGATGTTTTAAATCGAAGCTTTAGCGCTTCGAGGGCTTTTGTAACTACGAGAGTCATCGATGTGACACTTTGTTCCATTCTTGTCGAATCAAACATAAATTAAACTTTGCGCAAGTTCCCCGTCTCCTGTAACTGCTAGTCTTTACGTGACAAAGACTACTGACTCGACTAAGTTTTAATTAGTTATAAAGCAATGCTTAATACTACTTTCAATGAGTTATACTTGAGTATTTAAAACGAGGTGTGTTCGTACAGAGATAGTTTATTAAGGGAGTTACATGTTATGTCACATGTGATGTCTGTGATTATATGAATTTATAGCACATTTAATACCTACAGCTTTTTACTGGTCCTGAGGCACCGGCAATAAATATGTAACTACAAGAATAGATAAAGAATTTTAAGCTGATCTATGAAAAGGTAAAAACCATCACGCTAAGTATGTACCTATCCAAATTAATTGAGGCGAAGCCCGTCGACTTGTCTCACGTAAATAACTAAGTTTGATAACTGGGTGAAATGTTTAGCCCTATAGATTGCCATAGACTATATTTTACATCGAAAGACCTCCGAGTCAAACAACTGCAATGCATTTATATCTGGTAAATTTCGATTGTTACTATGCCAATTTAACTGAGCCTTAGTAATAAGCTACACAACAACCCTTGCTTTAAAATACAGAGCATAGCAATAGTAATCCTAATAATTTGAATATGAACAAACCAGCGAGCGAGAACTTTTTTTAACGAACCGATCATAACAAATTAGATTTCAATGTTTGGATGTAGTTATAGGTACATACTCGTACGTCGTGTTATGTCTAGTGTACGCTAGAAGGTTATCTGATTAAAGGGTCGGTCGTTCCCGCGACCTTGATGCTCGGCGTGAAACGTCTCGCGCCCACGCAGCCCTTCAGTGCCTCGAGTGTAAGTTGCTGTTCACGCGGCAAACCGTCTCGAACGCGAAAGTGACCATGTTATTCATACGAGAAACGCAAACGTGAGACGTTTTTGTGTATGTGAAAATACACTAGAGGCTCAGGAGGCTCCGTTGCTTCTTGGTTCGACTAGCTAGGTCATGTATTTTGTTTTTTGAGTAGGTACCATGAAAATTATTAAGTACCTGATCATTGTGGACTTTTAAAGGAGCTAATCCAGAGGGCTTATTGTCTAACGCACTCGCAATCGCACCCGGCTTCAAAGCGGAGCAATTGTTTTCATTTTGTATGCAGACAAGCCTTCGATTTTCAAAATGAAAACGATCGTGATTGCGAGTGCGTTAGACAATAAGCCATCAGCTTGAATTAAATCGAGATTAGTTTTGGCCGTACACTGTAACTATTTAAAGGGCAAATAATGACCACTGAGATAATTTAAATTGGTTGGATTGTTATAATTGGACAGCCAGGAATATTCACAAACATTTATGGGAAATAGAATCAAGATCAGCTGAGTTAGAGAGCTTCCGCCGTTAAAACTAATACTTAAGTACCGGAAGAACCTTACCGTTGTTAAATGTAAAGATTAGTGTAAGCGTACTGTATTAAACATTTTGGGTACCTACGCATAAATAATAAACGGTTTTTAGTTTTGTCATCTTGTTGAAAAGTAGCTATAAAATTCAATGCGAGTGTCATCGCGACCTCCCCCTGGGCACCTACTGCGGCGCGTCAGCGGTTTTAGTAGGTGTTCTCGCAGACCCTTATCGCCGGCCGGATAACATAAAGCCCACCTATTATGCTCGCCGGAAAATAAACGGTGCTTCAAAAAGTCCTATAAAGCCGTGTCCGTGATTTATCTATCATTCGAGACGTAAACTTAATGTTAATTCAAATGTGAATAGATTAGAGAAACCACGCCACGCTGGCGGAGCTCCTCTCAATTAAAGATTTTCTACTCGGCGTGCCGATGAGCTGCCGGTTAAAACGTAATTGTGTTTGTTGAACGGTTCGGGTGCTCTTCAGTCCCCAGCCCCGGACCTCTTCGTAGCAGCAATCTCTCTTAATTCGGCGTAAGCCCCAAATCCTTACTGCAGATTATCTCCGCGACATCGGCTTTAACATCACATCTCTTAGCCGCAACTCGTAAAAACACTACAGCCCTATACCTACTGCGTACAACCGCGCGCGAGTGCCGGACTGACTTGTTATGTTTCATTATTGCGGATTGTTTCAAAAGCCGACTAATTGTTAATCAGACGCAGCAGAATGCTGAAAAGTAGGAGAAGGAGAGTGATAAACACTTGAATAGCTTTCTTTGCTATTATTTACTAAGGTTCTTTTCTGGTGAAGTGCTAGTGCTATCTACTCAAAAATTGTTATTTATAGGAATCGGAGTTCTCATTGCGCGGTAAGAATAAAACCAGATTCAACATTCATATTAAAATTCGGGTCGTACTCAGAAACCATACTTTACTACCTTCTACAATTTCATTATTTATATGTATAAATAAAAAAATCTATTGTGTTTTTTTTAATTACCAGATGAATAAAACGACAATAAACAGTCACAGGTTACAGCGCAATTTCGACGCAGCGCGCAGATTATTTGTGACGAAGGGCAAGTCACCGTGATCTGAAAACACTATAAACATAGTGCAAAATGTGTAAAAAAAGTAAAAAAATACGTAATACTTAAAAGGATCGTTATTTAGTTTATTAATGATGTAATTAATTACATAAATTGTGGAAGCATCAATTTGTTCTCCATATCTCTCTTTAGTCTTACCGTGCTATCATTTAAGAACGAATTGGACCCTGGAATAAATAAATAAATATCCAGGGTCAATGTCCCAACTGTCCCTAGCTCTAAAATGTAACGTAAACGATAAAAGCAAATCCCTCGTAGACGTAAGGAGGTTATTGCTAAACCGTGAGCAGCTTTTCAGACTTAATAAACTCAAAGGATGCTCTAAGTGGTTTCCTCGTCAAAACCTAGCTCTCAAAAGCTCTGTGAGACTAGACAAGTCGCTTAATGATAACGTTAACGATTTTCAAAAACTGACAACGTTTATGGAATACATCAATACTATAAACGATAGCGAACGCCGAATGTTTCTGGTCTAGGGCCTCGGTAATCTTACCTAACGTGCATTCGTTCAATACAAACAGCATATTCAAGCATAAAAATAACACTTATTATACCAGACCAGAACACATTTCAATACATTTATGTGAACTAGTTTAAAGGTTTCAATAATACTCGTTAAGAACGCTACCTCGCCACCTTTGACTACCCTGGCTGAAAATAGCTATCATTTGTGATTACAAAACTTATTATCTAATCCTTAACAAAGAAGTAATAATATTATACAGAATTACAATATAATTCCGAAATATCAATACATTTCAAATAAATGCTTAGGTACTTTCTAAGTCACTACTTATACTACCTATTTTACGTTTTTCATATAACAACTTTGCTTCGTACTGAAAAAATAAATGCTTTAGACCAATATTTTATCATCGCTTATTGAAATTTTACGCTCCCGTTGGAGCCAGTTTCAAACAGGGAAATGATTGAGGCGCCCCGACTCTTGAGAGGACTTCAGCGACTCATAAGTAGGTATTACTGCATTTTAATCAAAATCCGCGCCGCTGTTTGTTTATTCTACACAGCTATAAATATGAGTGTGTACACTTTCATAAATTCGGATTGTTTTTACGGCAATATTTGCATACTCAAATATAATTATAACGGTTGTAGCTAGGAGTTTTTTCATGCAAAAGCTGCGAGTATTTCTGTATAGTTCACGAAATTCGCGTTTCAATATTTGTGTGTTTTCTCTAAATAAGAATATAGAAAACCGGCAAAGTACGAATTGGACTCGCTCAAGAAGAGTTCCGTTACACGCCGTAAACACATTTCGTGTATGTTTTAATTTTTATTTATTTAATTTTTATTATTATTATTATTATATTACACACTTTTAGTGACAATTTACAGCCTTAAGATACAGCCCGCTGACAGACAGACGGACGGACGGAACCCTTAAAATGGTGTTGAATATTTTTTTTTAACAAGAATCCTCTTGTCATGAGTGTTTTTTTCACATTAGAATAATAACAGTCAAATTGGCGCACGTTTTCTTTATAGTAGATACCTAAAACCTACTGGAAATAATTTGTAATATTATTATTGTTGTTATTAATTACTTACTAGAAGATTGGTACAATTGTATTCAATTTGTAATTTTACCTATGTGTAAAGAATGACATGAGCAAAGTAACGTTAATTTATTCAAACCTGAAAAGAAAATAAGTACATTTTTTTGTATAGTATTGCAAGAAACGACATCAAAATTCTCGCTCTAGTTACGGGTTCATCAGGAAAGCTTCGCATTATTGTTGATATTCATTTAAGCCTAGCGTTGGCTCGTTGCAGTGCATACCTAAATATTAACGTAACAATCACAAAAGTAAGCAAACCGCCATGAATGCTAATATCAACATTTTGAAAACGAAAAGCAGAAACTTCTTTGTATTTTGTGTATGAAATCTCATAACGTTGTTCTATATACTAGTGATCACTCCAAGTTTTAAAAATATAACTTTATTAAAATTGTAAAAATTAAACAAAATAATAACATAATTCTCTTCTTCTTTTATAAAACCAATTTTTAAAATTTTACTCATCATAATTTTTTTCTTCTTTACTTTCCCATCTACTAATGTTAAAATAAACGATCAGAATTTGTTCAACATTTTCGGACGTTAAACGTCTCCGTCTGGGCTGATAAATCCATTACAGGTGGCTAAATGACTTTTCAACTTGTGTGGAGGCCATAACATTTTTTTAAAATATGCTTTGTGAATTTCATACTCGTCTTCAGAACAATACTTACAAAAAAATACATACAATGCTGAGGGTGATCACTAGTACATGGAAAAAGCATCGATAATTGAGTTCATCGATATAGAAACTCCCTACTTGTCATAAAATTTTGCCCCCTGGATTCCTATGTCTGCTCATAACATACGTGATATATCCAAGACCTGCCAGATACTCGCTTCGTGTAATCGGAGTAGGTAAGATCTAACAGACAGAGATAAAATCTGTTTTCCGCAGCTGGGAGATCAGCTGTCGTCAAAATTAGGCGTCTGAGGCAGATGCCCGCTGTCATTGTGTCGGGCTCCGCGGGTTAAGCCTCGCGCACACCGAGCCCCCTTGTGACGCTGGAGTGGGATGGCTGGGGCATCACATATTTATTGTTTACTATTTTGTTTTGAGTTCAAATCACACATCAAATTTCCAAAGAAAACAACACAACGTTTTTTGTAACCAGATACAATCCATGGTAATGCGAGCCGACCAAGAACTTTCTGCTGCTCACTATCTTATCCCACGGCAAGGTACCTTATTAGTGTGCGGTCTAATATCAAGTTTCACCAGGAGGACAAAAAGGCAATCCGGTGTTGGTCAGCATAGCTAGCTGATTACGTCACAGATTGACTAACAGTCAGCGCACAGTCTAAATCGCTTGACATAGCGAATTTTATTTTCCTTGCCTAACCGTGCATTAAGAAAGGATTTTGGCCAAATGGAAAAAATAGAATCCGACGGGATACGAATACTATGCACTACGAGTACTAAGTTGTGGAAATCCTCTTTCCTACCCATAACATACAAGTTCAAGTAGTTATTAACGAAAAACCGTTCAATGAAGAATGTCAGTAGGTACGCCAAATCGCTTGAAACTTTGTAAGAGTAAAGCTTATAAATAAACAAACATACTACTTTTTGTTTCATTCAAATAGACCCAGTAGTTTTGATTCTACGAACGTATGAAATTACGGTCAAAAATATTAAAGGATGCGGGCGCCATCTTACTGGAGTGACGTCATGGTTTCGTTGCGGTACGGCCCCTTATATGATTGAGTAAGTTTACAGGGCTATATTTTTTTAACCGTGATAAGTAACCAGTTGAAATTTTCACAGATTACGTGTTATTATAAACTCTATTGTTTAAAATTACAAAATGAACAATAAATCAAATCCCAAGAAGGGTCCCCATACAAGAAACATGACAAATAACCAGTTTTTTTAGCATTTTTATACGGATTATATTTTTATAATGGCTTATTATTTTGATGCTATTTTAAGCTTAAATTGCAGTCGAACTTTCATAGTTTACGACAAAATAACAATCTCAAGTAAAACTGCTAAAAATATTTGACCAAACTGATTTTATCAACACGATGTTTTAAGCGGTCACTCATCCTGTTTTAGAATACGCTTGTAAGTAGGTAGTTGCTTAACTTTGGAAGCCGAAGTACGGGTTGTATTTGTATTAGCTTTTTATTTCGGTGTCACACAATAATCTAAACTCCATACTTACGACCAAACAGTAATCTGTAGTAAAACAACAAACAACAAAATCTTACACGATGTTTAAGCGGTGTTTACTTAACTTTGGTGATAGCCCTTTCTTTACAAATGTCGTATCTAATGTAGAATTCATATCGCTAGGTACCGTATAAAATAATGAACTATAAAACATGAGTTTTTGATTGACCTAGGTAGTAGTTCTGATATTTTGTGTACTTATTCATTTCATCGATTTCAAATTTCGCGGGCGGGCGCTGCCAAGTGGCTCACTTGCCATAAGTTAGGTACCTAGACCGCCTCTCTCTCTCTCTCTCTCTCTCGCTAGTTGTTGGTATTAGCGGCCGCTGTAGCAAGTAAATAGGTAGTTTTTGAACTGTTTTTGAGCATTATTACTGTTATTTCGTGTATGCAAGATAGCTTAGATAGCGTGCGTTTGTGTGTGTGTGTGTGTGTGTGTGTGTGTGTGTGTGTGTGTGTGTGTGTGTGTGTGTGTGTGTGTGTGTGTGTGTGTTGGTGTGTGTGTGTGCGTGCGTGCGTGCGTGCGTGCGTGCGTGCGTGCGTGCGTGCGTGCGTGCGTGCGTGCGTGCGTGCGTGCGTGCGTGCGTGCGTGCGTGCGTGCGTGCGTGCGTGCGTGCGTGCGTGCGTGTGTGTGTGTGTGACGTGTGTCCGTCTATCCGCAGCCTAGCTCAGAGACTCTTAGTACTAGAAACGTAATTTGACATGAATATACATATTAGTCACGCCAATATAGTTAAATAAAAGTAAAATCATGAAATTTTTTTTTTTTTACGTCACGTGGGGACGTTTTTTTTTCTCGTCTACCCCATAGTGTGGGGTGTCGTTGTATAGGTCTTTCCAAAATATTGCGGATTTGTGAAAACAATATTTCAATTAAGGTATCCGTTTATGAAAAGCTTTAAAGCGCAAATTTTTGTTAGAGTCAAGTGTCGTCGTCCCCTCCCCACTACAGCCAAAACTACAAATAAAAAATATGAAAAATATCTTCAAAGGAAAACTATCACGACTAAGTAGACTTCATTGGCTCTTCAGTTAAACGGTTTAAATGTTTATACCTGCCGAAAACTTATTTGCGGTGTTGGTAAACTGACCGCGACCTATATCGATGTATGGGGATAACAGTTTTCCAACGGCAAAGTTAAGTTTGTCGCGAGGTCTAATTTGTTTGTAGTAACGGCTTCGGAACCCTACACTGAGCATGGTTCGACAGGCTGTTGCCCGGTTTTTTGCATTAATGTTTTGGTATTTTTATGTAGAATACGGTGAACCCTAAATTAAAAGTGCTTGATTATTATTCTATTTTTATTTAACCAACTTATTCGACAAACATTACAAACAGAAAAGCCGGTCAGCAACGGACAGTTAGTTTAGTTAAACAGGTTAAACTGTATGTAAAACAAAACAATAGATAACCATAACTATCATAGTCACATCAAAACGAATTCGTAAAAAATTACGACTTCCAAAGTTAAGCAACTACGAGCGTAGTCTAAAACAGGATGGGTGACCGCTTAAAACATCGTGTTGATAAAATCAGCTTTGTCACCTATTTGTAGCAGTTTTACTTGAGATTTCTATTTAGTCGTAAAGTATGAAAATTAGACTAGAACTTAAGCTTAAAATCGCATCAAAATAAGAAGCCATTATTGAAATACAATCCATATAAAAAAGCAAAAAAAAATGGTTTTTTTCATGGTTTTTGTACGGGGATCCCTCTTGGGATTTGATATATTGTTCATTTTAAAAATTGTATCGATAGAATCTATAATAACACGTATTCTGTGAAAATTTCAACTGTCTATTTATTACGGTTAAAAAGATAGAAGCCCTGTAAACTCACTCATTCATATAAGGGCGCGTACCGCAGCCAAACGATGACGTCATCATCCGTGAGCGCTAGCCGCCGGGTTTCGAGCGCCGCATACGAAGTTTAAAATTCAATATCTCGGAAACTATTAGACGTATCGAAATGATTTTTTTACAGCATTTTTTTGTTTTTAATGAAGAATACGATAAGCCAAAAATCTAAACTGGTTGACATTCTCTATTGGAGCTCGAGTCAGGCGATCCTGCGCCGCGGCCTAATTCCTATTGACTTCTTGTCATATTGATTCGGCTGCGTTAAATTCTTGACCGAGATGGCTTACCTCTTAACTTAACTCTAAAGCCCCGAACTGAAACTAAACAATAGGTATATCACTGCTCGGCGATAGTTAATGGATGGCGATAGCGATCCGAACTCTGTATCGCTAAATAAGTATACAGATTTCTTGAAAATGAATTCGTACAGCTATAATTAAACATCACTTGTCTTACTTTGTAAATACTTAAGTTGATGAATATATAATTATTTTGATAGGTACCTTTTTATATTCACAGAACCGTTTGGTATGCGTTAGTCATCAACTGGGCTCGGAAATGTGGTAATTTTTTTTAACTAGCTCGTCAGAAACGCCACATATTCCAAATAAGTAGAGAAAGTTCATTTCGATTCCGCTTGAACAGAATCGATATTATTTCGGTTCTGATCAAAGATCAAAATAAAACTGTATCTGCTCGAAATAACGGTTAATTTTGTTCGCTGATTTATTCTCTTCTTTCATACCCTATAAGCTAGTTCTTTAGTACAGTTGCATTTTCACTTGCTCAGCTTAAACTCAAGCCGGCCTTATCACTTTTGTCGCGGCGCCAACCAACTCCAGGAAGAATCAAAAACCAAAAATACCAGGTTTATCCCAGCAATCATAATGCTCGCGAATCGATTCCGCTCCGAGCGAGCGTTTACGAAAAACCTTGTTAAGAGCCATAATTTTAACCGGTATTTTTCGAACCATTCCCAAGCTCTGCAACTGATTAAACATTTCATAGTCAACGGAAATTGAAATGGATGGTAAATATAATAGCCAACATTATTTTAATATGATTTCAGTGTCGCTGTGGGTTATTAACATTGAAAAAGAACATTATAGCTAAATTAAAGCACATACGGAACAGTCAAGATAAATGTAGAGGTAGCGCAATTTCTAAACATTGTAAAGGGAGTCGTAAAAGATGTTAACTTTTTACCAATTCTGTTTTCTTCTTAGATGTTTTTCTTTCTTCATTGATCCGGTTAAGAACATTTCCATACATCCAGTTTGTTCTCTAAAACTCTTTTACTTAAAATATTTATATTTGTATACGTGTAAGTCATCAAATGTTTTACATCCAGAGTCGGTATTTAAATCGTGCGTAATTTACGCTGCGGTTCTAGTTACAGTACATCGTATTGTCAACGTTTTGATAGCTCTTATTTACTTGACAGTAATGGTGGCCGAGTAAAAAAACCATAACACGTCAAAAGCAATATTGTCTCGTAGAATAGAGGCCCAGTAGCCTTGCCACTGACAACTGAATTGAATCCACGGTAAGCGGTAGTCTGCGAATTGCGGTACGATGTTCCCCTTCACCCGGAATTTCATTAAATTACTGAGTATATTAAGTAGTTTCTGTGAAATGTTGAAATACTTAATTATTTTAGCAACCGTTCATTCGGTAATGACGTTTGGTTTGTTTGTATCAGGGTTTAATTTGAGAATCTATGTCGGGTACTGTCGCCTAACCTAAAAGAACATGCCACATGTCGCTCGATTTCGACAGTGAGTCTCGCCCTTTACGCCGTCATCATCTACAACTTTTTGTTATACGAAGGAAACTACGGCGAACTTTTATTTTCCTCGGGCCGGGTGGGTGTTTGTGATACGAGCTTGCCAAAATATGTCATAAATATGGTTTTGTGTGTTTTGGAAACATATAAATGGCTTGTCAGGGCATGTGTAGGTGGAACATAACATAAGTACGTAAAGTGATTGCCGGCAGTTGTCTGTGAATCACCGGGTTTTAGGAGGAACCCGACATTGATGCCGGGTCGATAGGTGACAGACGATAACAGGCTTTAGTGTGACGACATAGTTACCCAATACACAGGCAGTAGGTATCGCTATTGGTCACATAGTACACGTAAGTATATCAGGTCTTAATGGATTATTATTAAGCTCTTCAGTTAAATACGTTGTTTCAATGGATATTTCATCGTTTTATTCTTTTCCAGAGAACGCTTTAGGCTTGATACCAGAAATGGTACAGCATCGGTTCTAATATTAAATCTATCTCTTATCTAGAGTTGATATGAAGATAGATAGTTGATATGAGGGTTCCGTACCGCCGCACAGTAGATCTTATTATATTCCGATTTGAATCCGATTCCAAATTAGACGCATAGATGTATTAACGTTTTTACAATACCAAAAATAAAAATACGTTTCGTGTAATGAGACCCTTCATTATTTAATTTTCTTTAAATATTTTTTTTTTTAGTTTATCCGCCATAACATTAATATTCTGGAAAAAATCAACCCGCTAACTATTACGGTTCATTAGATACAGCTCTTTAATGTGAGGACAAACAGACGGACGGACGCCATAGGCTTAGTAATAGGATCCCGTTGGACGCCCTTCGGGGACAGAACCCTAAAAAGCAGGAATTGAAATGATATCTACTTACTACGAATCATATGTGAACTCATACATCTTCTTTTAGGTTTTTACGTTCTTGGCTCTTAAGTGGTACACTTAATTGGAGCTGATTTTAAAACGAAGAGAAGAATCAATATGCATGTTTTTGTCCTTTAACTAAACGTGAAGGGATTTCGAGTCTAGTATTTAAAGCTTATTTTTTGTTACTGTTGCTAAGATATTCTTGATAAAGTACCAACTGGCTTATAAACCTTAATTTCTAAATGGATAATGCCAACGAATTGGGAAATAACACGCAAGCAAGTCAAAAGAAGGACGGTGTAGTATTTGGAGACTGAAAGGGGTTTGCGTGCCCGCCCCTGTACAGCGGCGGAGTTACCGAGTCGGCGGGCGCAGCGAAGGGCCGCCGACGGGCAGCACGTTATAATCACTGCCTTTCGAAGATTGTTAGCGGGTTACTCTCAAATGTCTCGCTCAATCCGCCGGACATCAAAGATCGTAAAGAAAAACCGGGCAAAAACATGTCACATCATATTCAGTGTAGGGTTCCGAAGCCGTTACTACAAGCACAATGAAAATATCTCGAAAAACAAGAATGAACGAATTTTCTATTTAAAGTTTGGTTTGGTTAAGTGCTATCTTAGGGTGGATTAGCCAAACTTGTATTAATACGCGAATAACTATACTAGGAATATATCTATTTCACAACACAAATTTTATCCTCGAGTAAACCAGTAGTAATTTTTCCACGCAATATTTTCCCCAATACCTAAACATTGTTACACAAGTAAAATATGTCGGATAAAAATAAAAACCATTAATCCACGGTTTTTTACGTAAACTTATACGTAATTTCTTTTAACAAATACAAAATAATAAGGTGTTTATTGTTTTTTCAAGAGGATTTGTCTAGCCATAAAGAAATGAGTGTTTGGATTGAGTAAAGCAATAGGGAATATTTTTCCACATCTTCAATAAAAGCGGATTCTTAAAACAGACGGTTGAGAAAAATATTTTTTAATAGCTATGAAAATAACCACTGTTTTTCATCATAATTAATGTAAGTCATAACGTTGAAAGTCATAATCATAACATTAGAAAGCATAATTTGCAGTTCCAATTTTCGCGAGTCACATTTGTCGAAAGTCATAAAAAAAATATCCATAACAAAACTTTTTAATGTACACTTAATACTGTAAAAGATAATAAATAATATTATAAATTCGATACAATAAATTTATGGGTGGGTGGGTCCCGGTTGAATACCTATATAGGTACATATAGGTATTCAACCATATTAAAACGCAATTGTTTTACTTCCTTATCATCGTAATCCTCAATGCGCTCACTACGTGTATCTTTGCGTTGCATAACAGTAGCCCCTCGTAGAGAATGTTCGTCAAACTACGATATGCACTTAATGAAATCAGCAGTGCAGCATCGAGCAGCCCGCTCGACCGCAGAGTCGCGTCGGTCTGCACTCTGCACTCTGCGCGTGAGCCGCGACCATCGCGCTCTCTTGGAAACTGTAACTTTTATGGGTCTACCTTATTTCCTATTAAATGAAGTGTAATAAAATTAGAAAATCGTAGACGAGTTTTTTTTATTTATTTATATGGTACACTAAAAACAAATCATTTTACCACTTTGTCGGCGTGACTAATATGTACATTCATGCTAAATAACAGCTTTCCAGATCTAAGGGTCTCTGAGATAAGTTGCGGACGAACGGTCGGACATGTCGAAACTATGAGGGTTCGTAGTATGACTACGGAACCTTAAAAAACCGGTCCCGCGATTCATTTGTTAAAAAACTAAAGATGTTTTACGTGCGCCATAAAAATGGTGTACGTAAATACAAACTTGGTTGACTTTATCAAAGTATATTTTGCACTTGACCCTTGAGCTATCGATGCGTGCAGACAAGTCGGAGGTCAACTAAAGTCGATTTACAAAAGCTGCGTACGGTTGGAACGACTGCGTGGATATTAAAAATCGGAATCAGTTTATCCTTATATATTTAGATTGAACAGGTGTCGGACACTAGTGCGCGGGGTCGCCGTTGCGGCACTCGCAACATTGTTGTGCCCATCAACCTGTCGTGTATTAAAGCACTAATTATGCGCAACCAGCACTGTTTGCGCCCGAGCCCGGGCGACCACATTTTAGCAATTTCCTTTTGTTGTGATCACCTACTCGTATCAACAGTATAGTGTTCCCTAGAACAAATTGTATGAGCTCTTTAGGTTTACACATCAATCATTCAATTAGTATGCCGAATTTTCGTCGGTGAAACTATAATTAATTTGTTTACATTTCTGGTCATTTATTTATTTATTTATGTTTTATTGTAAACTCAATGGTAGGTACATTAAACTTATACTTGTTACCTTGTGAAAGGTCGGGTATTCGCCATTTTTGGATATGTTCTAGAGGCCTTTTCGACATTGAGATACTGCCATATGGGCTCTGCCATGTTCATAGAACTACGAAAATGTTGACTTTTTCAGTTTTTATTAAACATCTAAGCCAGCCTAAACTTTAGATTTTATAATCAAATTGTATTTAGGACACCTAAAATAAACGATTAATTGGTGCAAGTGCTATCTAAACAAAGTAGTTTACCGTCTAAAGAACTTGCAATATTTTTTACATTAGAATTCGAAAACAGTAAGATGGAACATTAAAATACTTAATCAACTTTATCATAATGCATAAAAATGCCCTTTACAGGAATATTAAATTTTGCCACGTTCCAAAAGCTACTTACTTAGTTAGAATATAAACTCAACAAGCTCTTCTTTTAAAGCGGTATCTCGTCTCAAATTGATATTTTGACAAGCACTGTGCTACGCTACGATGCTACGCCCGGCGCCTCATCGTTTGCTACGAGCTACGACGGCGACGCGACCGACGCTTCAAGCCAAGTTAATTTGAGAACTCAGTGCGAGTTGTGAGTCGTGAGCAACTGTTACATACAGACGTTGCTCACGTGACCCAATGCTTAGAGGAGTTCAAATATGTCTGTTTATCGCTCTCGAAACGGACTCTGGCCTTTTAAATGATTAACCATTTTTAAAACCTAATAAAAGTAATGTTAAAATATGAAATATTTGGTCTATGCCCACTACTTTTATTCTCAGTAGGTACCTTAAAGCTTTAGTTAATAGTTACTCTCATAGTGGGAACTAACTGCAACCAAATTATCACCACAAAAAAATACAGTTAATTATCGATGTGCCAATGTTTACAATAGTACAAACAGTGAGTTGGATGAAATTGCTGTCTAAATAAATCGATCAGAAATATCAATTCAAACAAAACTGGCACTTATACTCGTACTATTGTTGTTATTCATAATCTTGAACATCATAAATATTATTGAGTAGAGTGAATTGTTAGGTCAGAAAGCGCTTCGCTCTCGCCTTAGTTTTCGATGTTAAGTAAGTCTTTTTATGTATCAGCCAGAACATTTTCTTACTTTAAATGAGTATTATTCAGATATTTATTTATTTTGCGGTACATTAGGTTTTTTATAATAAATATTCAAATATAAAAGTAAAATAACAATACGAATACAAAAAAATAACATTAAAAAACGTAACCTACGAATGCTGCCGGCAGCGAGGCAGGGCTCAAGCTGCCGGTGGTTAGGGCTGTAGAGAGAAGAACGTGTCGAGGAGTACTGCCTTCTGTATCTGGCCCTTGATCCAACCATCTAGCGAGAGTCTCTTGAGGTGCAGGTCGAGACTCTTCGCCACAAAACCGTTTGCCGAAACAACTATCGGGACCATGATCATCGAGTCAACATCCAACATGGCGGTCACCTCGTGAGCTAAGTCAAGGTACTTGCTGAGCTTGTCCTATTATTATTAAAAAAAATATATAACAATTTTATCAAAAAATAGTATTTTCTATACAAATATATCTAATACAAGTTATGCTATAATGAGCCAAAATTTTCTGAATACAGTATATTATGAACTCCGAAAGTAGTAGTACAAATTAATGAATAGAAAAAAAAAAGTAAAAATTCGAAAGAATGATGAAACAGTACAAGAAGAAAATTCCGGATTTCCATTTATGCGAGCCAACATGGACCCGTCTAGGTAGCGGTCGAGGGCGTAAAGTTTGAAAAACAAACACATTTTCAGCGGCAAGATTTGGAGGTTATGTACGATGTGGTTTGGTGGTATTAGGGGGATTACAGGGGGTCGGAATCGGGAATGTTTTGCGGAATGGCTGGTCGCGAAGCCGCCCTTTGTGGAATTGAGCCAGCTGAGATCGCCTAGTGCCCGGAAAGCTCCTTTGACATCGGCGCCTCAGACAATGTCAAAAATTAGATAAGGGTTAACGCAAATTTTCTTCGTGATTTAGGTGCATTGGGTTTCACGTGGCAACGGCTCGGGGACAGGTGGCTCGTATCCATTTACAGCAATTTGAAACTGTCGATTAAAATAAATACTGGTTTATCACGAAAAAGGTTTTTTTGCAATATTTTTTCACATATATTCTGTGAAAGCAAAACTGCGCGGGCTAACAGAATGGTCCCTTACGACGCAGGTAAATGAAGAAAATGATAGTGACATCTATATGTGGATTATTCAAATGTATTTTTGTAGATAATTTTATTATGTCGTTCTTTTACTTATTTGATGGTTGGGTGAAATGCGAAGACGACAGTAACACCGAGAAGGAATTGAATATTTTTGTAATATTGTTGATGTCTCATTTTTTTTCAAATACTTACTGCGTTAGAGTAGTTTTTTTAAGGGTGTAATGTAAGGGGCATGTTTTTTCAAGTTATCGAAATGTAACCTATACCATTCGAAAGATAAAAAAACTGAATACAACTGCATTCATAAAATATTTGTTATGACTTTCTGCAAATATGCCCGCGGAAATCAGAACTGCAAATTATACTTTCAAATATGAAAAACGTTATGGACTGTATAAAAATGGAACATCATTTTTGTGGCAAATAAAAAACCCATTTTTAAATCAGCCGAAATTGTATTTCATCGCATAATCGCCACCGGTCAGTGGTTTCATATTCACTACATCTGGACGTCCATTCTACTTTGTAACACAATATTGCCTTTGGCACGTTATCGTGTTGTGTCTAACTCAGCCACCATTACTGTCAAGAGAAAAAATGAATCCTTTACCATTTATTTGCTTTATTATAAATTATGTAGTTGCAGCCGCTCGTCACTTCGGCGATCGCTCCATCATAATATGTACTTGCAGCGTTTCGTGTTTAACGCATACCGGCCATCCTTTTAATACGCACTACGTAGAACCAAATGCCGTGCATTCTCTCGAAGTAACATATTTTTCTTTGTTGTATACATTTTTATCATACAAATATAACAAAGAAAAAGGAAAATTGGAAATAAACCAACCAAATAATACGAAATATTATGTGGCGATTATTGCTTGAATCATGTGTGTAGTAAAGTACGTGGAACCTCATTGCTAGCGGGAGAGAATTGAATCTTCTTCGGCTGTTGGATTTGGAAGACGCCGCGCGCCGGCCCCCGCCGCGAGCGGAGCGGGCCCGCGCCCGTCGCTCCGGTGGTGCCGGGCAACCTAGCTCGTGTCATTGTTATTGTTTTTTCATAAGTGTTATGACACGTAAATAATTTAATTTGCTTTTTTAAGCTAAATATTTTATTTTCTCATCTACTCTATGGTGTGGGGTGCTGTTGGATAGGTCTTTCAAAAATATTGCCAGTTTGTGAAAGCAATTTTTCGATTAAGGGATCCGTTTGTGAAGTATTATGATTTAAAGTGCAGGTTTTGTTAGAGACAAGTGTGCCTCCCTCCCCCCCCTTCAACAGCCAAAACTACAAATACTAAAAATCAGAAAAATATTTCAAATGATAGTACATAAAACTTAAACTTGTTTGGTTCCTGAGATACAGGCGACTTAAGTGTTTATCTATACCTACTAAATCACCTAAGACAGCACCAAATACCTAACTTTAAATAGTTTATACTTTTTGTTTTTTGAGATAGTTGTTGTGTATTACCGGCTTCGGAACCCTACACCGAGCATGGTCAGACATGCTCTTGCCGGTTTTAGTTTTTAATAACGAGTTTTTAATTGCTTGTGTGGCAATATGTGAGATCCTCGGTCTCGGGATCCTTTGAGAACAGAAATAAAAAACTTTACTAAGCTTTAGACACTGCATGTTTAATAAGATAGTACGACGTACTTCATTCCTATATTCATTTAAATAATTATTATCATTCATTTTCTGTTTGTTTAATAACTATCTCGTTGCTATCTGAGGGCCCTGCCAAGATGCATTGCGCTAACTAGCGTTTCTATTCGATTCGTTTTTTAACCAATCGCGTCACTGGTAGATGACGTGATACGAAAAGTCACGTGATCTATCAGTGACGTGATTGGTTTAAAAATGAAACGAATAGAAACGTTGTTAGCGCAATGCATCTTGGCAGGGCCCTCTGGCCTATTTTAGTGTCTTCATTATCAATCTACGATTCTACATTACTACTTATTGGTGAAAATAAAACTGTATTTTACCCATTTATTTTTTCGTGAAGTATATTGATGATTGTCATTTCAAAACAATAAAATCACCTTAGTTTTATTTTTTCATGCCTGCAATATTTATTAGTTTGGGGTTTTTGTTATTGTATTCGCGAACTTAATTCAACGAAATTCGCCTTAGAGGGCTTTTTTAAAAAAAGTGCACGTAGTTAAGAACTAAAATTAACAACGGTAACTTTTTCTTTACGTCACGACAATTAGTCATACATTTATATACTGTCATCATACGCCAATATGCGCCCCTCTTCCTCGTCGTGCCACTAACTCGTTCCACCAATGGCATGAGAGGGAAATTGTCGTCGTACAAATGATTGTTGCTCTACTAGTAATCAAATTGTGGACAACAATTATTTATAGAGTGATATCTAAAGGGAAATTGGGGACTGCAGATAGAGGAAGGTTTAGGTTATGTTAGTTGTTCAGCAGGCCCGAAGGGCCAAACCACCCAAAAAAAGGAGCTCCGCGATAGCGATAGCGAATAGAAATCATTGGCCAGTAGTGCGGCTTAGTAGTGCCGTGGGAAAGGAGGGGTTAAAGACAACCATTAATTATGGAGTGATATCTAAAGGGAAATTTAGTAGAGCTACCTTAAGTGCATGTATCTTCATTTAGTGCCACTCGTGGAACGAGTTGGTGGCACGACGAGGAAGAAGGGGATATGCGGTATCTCACATTCAGGCCGCATTTCACCAAACTTGGAATAAGACATACTCCTAGATAAGTCTATACAAATTCGGCGTTTAGGTATAAGACCTTATTCCAGTTTGGTCGAATGTAACCTAAATAACTGAAATAGTTTCAATTCTCACTCGTTAGTAAAATGGTTGCTCTTGCTACAGTTTTGTCTGAGATGCCACTATTTGTCTTATAGCAGTATAGTTAATTGTCGTGACTTAATGGAAAAGTACCGCTGTTCATTTTAGTCCTTAACTATGGCCACTTTCGTTTGAAAAACGCTAAAATATTAAACCATGTTGTTTTTTTTTTGTCATGCTATGGAAGTATGAAAGTTGCAAATTCCATGAAAAAATACATTAACAAGTTCGAAAAATTGTAATAAAGCTCCTCGTAAACCCCTCTTAAACATCTGAATATTTTATAGAAAAGGGATAGCCTGCTGTTGTCGGGAGGTTACACAGTTTTGGATCCAGACAACTTTTCTTGGAATATAAATAAGTTTCTGCCAAAAACTAAATTTTTGATAAAGTGTTTCTCACCGACTTTACTTTTTTGCAAAATTAGCTGCCTAACGAGATCAATCTAAAAAGTCAAAACATGGCGGGACACGTTAGGGAGGTACAACGAAGATCTAGCGACCCCTTCCGACAATCAACAAATTAGCTCTTACACATATTGCATGTTGCATGGTTATCGAGTTTACATTGTGAATTCCAAATTTCAGTATTTCCCAATAACGGGAACTGCGGCTCCATTCTACTCGGTAAAGCCTTATTGCTTTTGGCATGTTATTGTATTATCAAATTAAATATCAACATTATGATAGCTCTTATTTACTTAACAGTTTAATGGTTAAAAACGATACGATAATATGTTAGTAACAATTAGCTTTTACCGAGTAGAATAGAGCCCCTGGTTCGAAATTAAGTTGCAAGATCGAAATAAAGTTACTGATAAAAAAGAAATGAGTTTAAATAAAAGATTGCAGAAAGAAAAATCATCGTCTTCATAATTCTAAAATTTTCTTGATTTTTCTGGAAATTGTTAATAATAATAATTATAGAGGAAAAGCGAACATTAAATACATACATTTTGTAGAAAGAAAGTGACAGGTCTTTGATCTGTCACTATTAACATATATTTTTAGGATACAATGCTAATAAAGTAATTAATCTTTTAATGTACTGAATAAATAAAATCCACTAATTAATTAGACTGCTATTTTTATGCATAGCTTAGTACCCTTTTTATACAATTTATCGTAATCAGTCGCTTTAAATCGGCCACGAATCACAATTCGCCTGCACTCGCATCAGATATTGTAATGTCGCTTTATCGTTCGGATGTAGCACTGAAGACGATTACATTTAATGTATTTATAAATTAATGAAAGCGCAGCCGTATCGAGTTGATCAAAGGGAACGCGCACTTTGTATTGCGAGCCGAGCGGAGTCCGCGATCACGCGCTGGCCGCTCTCAACCCTTGCGCGGCGCGGCGCCGGCGCAACCCACGAGCGGCGCGGCTAACTACTCTTGTCATAGATACGCTAATCAAATGTATTAAACATTAACATTGCTATTTAGGATATACCATTTTAACCGCGACTTCGACCGCACAAAACTCATTTATAGTTTTTCCCGCGGGAACTAGAAATGTTTCTGCTGTAGGTAAAAGGTATCTTTACTCTTTCCGTAGAACTGAAGTTGTCTTTACACATTTCACTAACATATTTTTAGTGGTTAAATCGTAAAAAAATCAGGCAGACGGACAGATCAATTCAGTATTGCGTTTTTGATATTAATAGAGCGTAAGTCATCATAATGATTGCTGTAGTGTTCTGTTTTCATTGATAGCAATATCCGGCTGCTTAAACTGAGTATGATTTTGTACCGCAACACAAAAGTTCGCTTGTTAATAATAATTAAGTTTGATCTTGCTTCGGCCATGTATGTGATTGATGCCCGGTTCCTATATTCAAGAAACGAATCGTTTTCCTTACGTCTACGTACGTATATTGGAACTGGGCATGAGCGTGCTTTAGACAATGTAAACATTGAAACCAACTCGTATAAAACAATCCAGGTCATTTAAGTCGGTGATGATGCTGAGTGTGAGATTGATTAAATATATTTCATTTCATTTCCCCATTTGTTGCCTAAATTATTACTAAATTTAGCCCGAAAATAAGGGGGCAAACAGACTTTTTTCAGACACGACATGTGAGACGAACCGATGATGCTCGGAGGAGATATTGGTCCATTAAAGAGTTCATGAAGGGACTTCTACTACTTTGTCTTAAGAGGAAATTAATTGACAGCTGTTTTCGTACATCTTCACTTACGGTACTCAAACTTGGTCATAGACGGATTCTCAAAGGTTCAAGCTCGGGCCCTGCTAACGTGCGATGGTGTGTAGTATCTTTCACTCGATTTACGCTCCAGAAGAATTATCGCCGATGTAAGACTCGCAAAAGCTATAATTGAATGGTATTCAGCTGGTTACCTCTGCGACATCTCAAGTAACCTTTGGTCCCAAATTTCTATTCAGTGGAAACCATGCCACAAGAGATGAAGAAGCAGACCAAGAAGAAGACGGCAGGATGAACCGGACCTGGAGTCAATGGATAGGGAATTGTGGAGAGGCTTGAAGGAGGCTTTTTCCAAACTCTGGGACAGAAATAGCTATGCATATAAGATATGATTAATAAATAAATTGATATTAAAATCGATGAGCTATGTATATATTATTTTATTATGCAAAAAACACATTGTACCTATGTGATTCCAGCGCCGCTCGCTTCTCACCTTTTATAACCTACATTGCCGTCTAAAAATAGTAGAAACTTGTGAGCTACTAAAGAACGAACTCGACTCAAGAGGTAGCCAGCGAGCAAGTTCAAGTGCTGATGGGATAACTTTCCGCTTATTTTTGTCTCATAGCGTCTGTTTGGAGCACGATCAGATTTATGCCTGATTTAATCAAACCGCAGAATCCCCGGATTCAATCGGGGATCGTAGGAGTCGTTACGAGTAGCTTAATGTAAATTCAGTAAACTCGAGAGTTACCCGCTGGTCGTACGGTCACACTGGCACTACTACATACACGTGGGTTTGTTGCTGTGTGCCTCTACTGGACTTTGGTCGGGTCGAGACCTAGGTATCTACTTACTTTAATTTCGTCTATTTACATGTATGTATAACATAAATGACCAAGTGACTTTCTATATCTGATTAGGCAATGTAAGATTTAACACAAGTTAAAGTTAAACGTACAAACGTGAAAGCTAGCCAAGTCAAATTTTAAGTTTCAGTTTATCCTAAGTCATCTGCTGTGTGTAAATAATTCGAGTGTTCAAATTTAAGAAGTCAAATTTTTATATAGCAGGCATTGTTGTAGCAGAAAAAATAATAAATTGTTTTTAATTAATTTTACAATGTTGTATGTTCTTAATAAATAAATATCAGAATTATCTACGGAACTTGGCACCCATTTAGATCTCAATTATATTGTCGGTGAAGTCGATAACCACACATCGCATATTCTTGATATTTAACTTGGCTCCCATTTTCATATTTATGTTTTTGATAGGATATCTTTCTTTTTTTAAATAAGTAGGTAAGTATGCGTTTCCTTTTTTAAATAAATTAGTTTAATATTAAATAAATTAGCATTAAATAATATACATTAATAAATCTCACATCCTTTTCCTGCGTTTGCGCAGAGGTCTTTTTTCGCTGTCATTTTCTAAGTTATCCTGTACGTTTGAAAGTTAGAGCGCATTGCCCATTCACTACCTGTGATTTTTTTGACATGTTTTCTATTTGTCAATTCAGGGCGGTATAATGTTCGCAGGCGGTTATATTCTACGATGGAGCTTTCCTGGGCCTTTATATGTCTAGGATCTAGATTTTTGGGTGAGGACCAAAAAGTTGGACCATAGTTAAGCGTAGTTAACCATACAAATGACGAAGTCGAAAAAAGTTCCGTTGTGCGACTAAAAGTATACCTACAATTAATTGTATGGCTAATTTTCGCGTCACAACGGAAAAGTTTCATAAAAAAAATATTTTAGCGAGGTGTTATAATGTGAACACCCTCCAAGGTCTTGACTCGGGAGAGCGCTAAATAAGCCTGTCCTTCATACCGCCCACTCTTTCATAATTAGGTATACTAATAATAATTAAGAAGCATATTATAATCGAATCGCAACCCATGAAACATTAATAAATATTGAGTAGTTCCGGTGAATCTATGATCTTCATTCATCATCATCAGTATGTAGACTTCACCAAATGGTCCTTATTAAGAGCAAATGCACGAGTAATTATATGCTACCCAAAATACCCAAATCGCTATTGGTATGCCTAAAATATTTGAAGAGTTCCGTTAATTTCTCCAAGACCCCATCATCAGCTTCTAAGTTGATGACAGTGGTACAACTCCGGAAGTATGCCCTTTCAAACAAAAAATGAATTTTCCAAATCGGTTAATATATGACGGAGTTCTGAGGTAACTAGCATAAAATAATAATAGGTAGTAATAATAATGAAACTTAAAAAATTGCTGTATTCTGATTTTTTTATTTGTATACACACACTTACCCATCTGGATGCCAAATTTCACCTTTCTAGGTCACCTAGAAGTGGGTTAGATTTTTGATTATTAGTCAGTCAGTCATTGGTAAAAATGCCGATTTTTAGACGTCAATAAATATCTCAATAACCATTTCACCTTTATTTATGAAATTTAGGGTTCTAGTTGATCTAAAGGGTTTTATTTAATACGTAAACCAAATTTAATCTTTTTATGTTAAATAGATTTGGAGTTATTGTGGCGTCAAAAGTGGCTCCAAACGGTTCGTGTAAATAACACACGGCTGCGCTCATTCCTTTTGGCGTGAACTACGCGGGACACGCGGCCGCGCGTCTAGATTCTCCATTGGTTTCCCGCGACCTTCACCAGCAGCAGCAATTTTTCTTTATCTACTTATCTCAATATTTTTGAGCAGAGAATGCCTTAATTATACCGTAGGTTCATTATTTTATTTAAAAGCTACCTACTCTCTTGTCGTTGGTTGAAATGTCGTTTTGTCTATACTCTATTACATTAGTGTTTTCACCTCGTATCAGGTACGAGGCGACATTAGCGTTCTGTTTTAGTTTGGTTAAATGAGTAAGCCTAGGTCTTAAGTTACCAACCCAATTTCAGTTGAAACATATCGACTGAAAGTCGTTACTCGGTAGACAGGAGCCCCCCCGGGGATGGGGCAGCGACTGCCCGCGTTCTGCTGATTGCCGCGACCTCCGTCAGATCGGCGGACCGGTCGAATTTAATTGTTTTTTTCCCAATAACCAATCCAAATATGCCCGGGCGAATATTTCGTGCACTCTCGGAAGGTCACAACAAAACTATAAGTAAAATGAACGGGTGAAATACAGAAGACTTTAAATCGTACTTTGCCAAACAACACGAACAGAGTTTTAAAAATATATCTTGAGGAGGTTGTTGGCAGTGCATCAACATACTGGTAAAGTATATTATGCCTACTTACACCTTTTTAGTTTAGAAAAATTAACGATCGAGTATGTTACGTGAAAATTTATAGAATTACCTTCCGAAGCTCTAGAGTTAGGTACAGTCAAGGTCTCTCTAAAGGTCTATCTAAAATATGTACACAGATCTTATTACTAAGGCAATAAGGTCTAGGTGTACATATTTTTGCAACTTTGTGCGGATATTTATTTTTAACCTTGACTGTACACTTTCTTGTATAACTCTTTCGCACTACACTTTTGTTTTAATCAAACAAAAGCGCAGGTAGGCTATAACATAGACGACATAGGTACGAGTGCGTATTAATATTTCCTGACCCTGTTTTCTGTATACTTACACTTACATTAAATTAATATTTATGTTTAAGGAAACAAATTCCTAGCATTTGGACTAAAGCCTAAAAATGACAAGACAAGGACAAGGACAAAGACAAGTTTAAAAATCTGCGCGCCTACTTTCGACGATTTGTTTTTGGTCGGTGGTATCATTTGAAACTGCAAACTCCGATTATTTAAGTAATTGTTGATTACGGTCTGTTTTTTATAAAGGTAGTGCGTCGTTGAACGCCAGAGACAAAAGTTATGTGAACTAAAAAAGATCTCCGTGTTAACGAGATGAGATGCAAAATTCGAGCGGGCTTTTTTGCCATCTACTCGTACCCCCATTAATGAAGCTACCGAAACGCCCCGCCTGGTAAGTTTGTAACAGTTTAATGCCTCGACTTAATTCTCAGTGTTAATTTAGGACTAGAACTTAAATTCAGACAGACCGTTAATGCCACCGACCGACCCGTTATATGAGAAAACTTCTACTTGACAAGACGGAACAACGGAATTTATAACATGGCTTCGTGTGCAGACTTACATTGTATTTACTGACGACTTTAGGAGACTCCTTAAATAATGGATGCTCATGCATGTATAGGTACCTACGTATTATGACGGACTTCGTTATTTACTCCGATCACAAATGCGCCTAGTCCCTATAGGTGCTTTACAGTGTTTTTTTTTAAATCGTAATAGAAGTAATTGTTAATTAGGCAGATGCTCCTTAAATTGGCGAAAAAAAATTAGTTTCCTCGTAGCACCGAATACTTCGAAAGTGGTGACGCCAAATTCTTAATAAACACCTGCACTTCTAAAGCAAATGTCACTGGGCACATCTGTCTGTACCCGTCTTATTGAAATAGAAGTACCACAAGATCACGATATTTTATTCAGTATTCAAGCGAGCACAAAGTTGCGGCACGCTCTTAAAAGTGATTTACGTACAAAAATATAATGTAAATGACAGTCGCACGTATCTCAGAGATAATACGCTCGCGTGAGAGACAAATGTTCGCGGCGTGGACTTGACACGCCTGTAAAAATAAATAAAGGGCCCGCACGACGGCGCGTCTTAAGCCTTGTACACACGACACGACGAGATAGAGTCCAGCATTGCCAGAGTAAACCAATATAAATGCATAATCATTGCGGTAGAGCGTTGTAAAACTTCCAACGGCAAATAGCCGTCCATAAAAAAAAATATTCCCTTTTATATTCAACTTATTTAATTACTCTGAATTAAAGCTCTCTAAAATACGATCTTAAAAGGCTTATACGGAGATACACAACCAAGACATAAGAGGGGTTTCGGAGTGGGGTAGCATCAGATCCCAAGTAGCGATCTTGAACCCTCCTGCTAAGTACCTACCTTCTTGATCGTATGTCAAGGTTTTGGAAGATGTAAATATTCAGTGTAGGTTCTTACATAAGTGGACAATTAGTCTCTTACCTACACTTACGATAAAAAAATCATGGTGATCAGTTTTTCATTTTATTTAATAAACATTTTATTACTATTTTAAACCCAGAAACCCAGAACTCTTATTACTAGCCGAAACACAGTAATAGATGAACATTTGATATTACTTATGTAGACAAAGTTGCAGAAAAGAGCTATTTGTTTCTATTTTTTTGCTGTCTTAATACAGTCGTTAATTTTTATGCTGCTACCTCTGTTTGTTTTAGCTAAGTTAGTTTTTAAGTCAGGGTCCCTCTGAGAATCAGCGCAGCGCCGCGGCTAGTGACACAGCTTAGTGCTAAACGCCATTTTCAACGTCATGTTTTAATTTTACTTTGCTTGTCATTTGATTTCGTTTTTATGTGTAAGCCTCGAATAAATGTTTTTTTTTTCCATTATATCCTAAATCGCTGTAGGATTTTTAGTTTCAATTCAATTTAACGCTTCATAGCTTTCAAATCTTGAAATAATTTAACGTCGTAACGACGTCATTGTTCAGTAAACAAAGAAATGCAATAACTGTGTGGGTATCGGCCTTAATTATTTAAGCTCAATTATTATGATCGTATAATAAACACTTACATACCGCGCTTGGTGTGGCACATTCCAAAAGTACAAGAATAAAGAATGCCACCAAAAATTTAATTTAATTCGGCAGAACAGAAATTGAGATAAGTCGTAAAGAATTTAATTAGCGACCATGTTGTGTTTTTTGGTTAATTCAATCATTCGCTTTTAAAAATCTGATTTATTTCTCTCTAAATAGCATAAATTAAAGTCGCTTCGCGCCTGTCTGCCTGTTTCTATGCTACTTCTTCTAAACCACACGACAGATTTTGATACGGTTTTCACTGTAATTTAGAAAATTAATCCCGAATGATTTATATGTAAATTTCATTCTCATTAAGTTTTAATATAGTTGAGAAAACTCAGTGTTTTCTTACCAAGTCGTCAAAAAATCGATTAACATAGCTCACGCTGGTTAAACCTTAAGAGATCAAAATAATGTCCTAAAGAATTGTAGTTCTTCAAAAACCCAAAGAAAAGTCAGGCAATTTTGTTTGTATTGTACCTACAATGAAAAGTCAGTTGTAAACATTGTATAGGTATAGAGAGATTCTGTGATAACTGGCACATTAGTGCATTATTAGATTATCAAATTATTAGATTTGAATTGATTTTTAAATCTAACGGTATGAAAAACTCAATTTGCCAAAAAGTGTCAAATTGGACGTCTTTGAAGACCTCTATGGAAATGCACCTATCTATAAATTCTTTCACCATTTAAAAAGTGTATTATTCCAGATGAACTTGGATTATTTTAACTCACAGAACAGAAAAAACAGTAGAAGTGTCAAGTGGGCGTGTAACGTGTGGCATAGTTATGCGGAGTTCCGCATAACCTACCACACTTTTGCCGCAACCGCTTATTTCGATTTCTCGATATTTCGATATTTCTAAAATAGGAAATAAATCCAGAAGCATGCCTTATCGTGTTATTTTGGAGTGTAAAAACGATAGCCGCTCCAAAAACATTTTTCATAGTGGCGTGTTGTTTTTATGATAGTTTGAGTATTGGCGACAACAGGTCTGATACTAAGCAAAGCTCATGCCACTTCCACTGTTTTTTCTATTCCGTGTTTTAACTTAACCGAAGCGAAGCGAGGGCGGGTCGCTAGCAAATTATAGTATATGTTATTTTTAAAACATCAACGGTATGAGACCAAAACTCTAAGCAATTTCGAAAAGGTGACGCTGTGTATATGTTTGGTGGCGTCACATAATGGTGGATAGCTTTTAGAAGCATATCGTTCACAGACAAATAAATTCAAATTGATTGTAACATTATTTTATTGGATAAATTACCGTGTTTTATAACATAATAATTTAAATCCCATTGAATAAAACACATTAAAACCCTCTGTTTATTAACATGTACAATGCAATATTTAACTCAAAAAACCACCTTCGGGTTCGTAGTTCTAGTTCACTTAGCGGACTTTACTCGAACCCAAAAGACTATTTAAGAGCTGTGTTTATTAAACTCGAATATCCAAAGTTAAAATATGAGATAATCATCACGATTCAATCCATAAAGGAATAACCAGAATAACAACAGTAATTGGATTATTGGACGATCTTCGAAACTTCGCTAATTAATTGGCTTATTCGCTTTGCTAATTTTCTTGTTTACATGTTTAAGTGTCATGTCCACATTCGTGCTTCACCAAAAATTTACCTATCTTTTATAATATTAGAGAACAATCACAAACAAGTATAAACAATATAATTATGATTGTTGTTTAAACGTGGTTTGCCTCCGACATAAAACCGATTGCGTGTTAATTAGTGTAGCTGAATTCGGGACACAAGTATATTGTGTTATCCTTACAAACCGCAAACAATTATTATTTACCTGATTGCGTATTGTTCTGTACTACGCTTGTTGCTACACAACCACATTTATACAAATCGAATCCAATGTTACTGCGTATATACCTACTAGGCGATTACGTCACGCAGCGGCCAGCGCTGGATTTAACAGGAATACGATCGACCGCCCATGTACCTTCTTATTGCATAATGACACGATGATGTCGTGGTTCCTGTCTGATTTTACGTCAAATTGCATTGAGGTTGATTTTGTACGAGAATTTTAATCTCCGGTATAACACCAAATTTTACTTGACTGGGGCCTGCCTGTAAATCTCGACGACTCATGGTAAACGGGTGCGGACTGTACTTTTCACAGCAGCACATTCAGAGGGCATATTGTCTAACGCACTCGCAATCGCAACCGGCTTCATAGTGGAGCAATTGTTTTCATTTTGTATGCCGACAAGCCTTCGATTTTCAAAATGAAAACGATGGTGATTGCGAGTGCGTTAGACAATAAGCCCTCTGGTCACTTTTCGGAATTCCTCATGAGGCGATAACTATTCCTAATGGGAGGGTTCCCTTTACGTTTCCAATCGTCTTTTAGTTATAATTCGTGTTATAAATACTAACTGATTTTAGAACTATTAATTATTATACGCGATCGAGTGCTTTCAGGTAGTTTCATATGAAAAAACATACACAATAAAATAAAATAACATATAAAATATTAAGCACGTTCTGTCTAAAAGTGCAGTTATTTGTTTATAATTAAGAAGAATGCCCATCGCTATTGAGAAACTGGTAGTACTGTACTGTACACCATGTACATACCTATGGGGTCCATTGTGACTCGAGAATAATGCCTCGATCCGAACATGCCGGTAGGTGCGGCTTAAGCAAGTAGAATACAGCAGGTATCCGTGATCGGTATAGTATTTTCAATCAGCGAAAGCGCCCCTCTTCACTCAAATAAACATTGCACGGATTCATCAATGTACAGTAAGGGAAATTGAAAGACGTAGGTACATTTTTATGTCTTATTTACATTGTGACAAGAGCGAAAAAGGTACGTCTTTCAGTTTCCCTTACTGTACGTAAAAGAAAGTGATTGGTGGGACTTCTTGGATTAGAAACACTATGCAATAATAACCTTATATATTTTCACTCTAAGATTAACGTAGCGTGAATAGCAAATGGAATTGGCACGTAGGTAGGTACATGAAAGAATAAAGTGAACTCTTCTTGTCGATATACTAAGTCAATAAAAGGAGCGGGATTGAGTTGCAATGCAACAGGATACATTCTCAGGGGAACTGAATTTAAAGTTCACTACAATGAAAAATAGGGAACAGCGCGCCTCATACACTTTACCTACTACCGCACTTATACTTGTTCTTAGAAGACTCTGGAAACAAATACTCTTATTATAATTCGACAATGCTCGACAATACTCGTATTATACCTAATTACTTACATGACAATCGATTGATGTGCGCATAGCATTAGCTACTCATATCATATGACATTGTAAATATATGGTATATAGTTAGGAAGGGTTAAAGGTTAACTATGAGGTGGCAATTATTACACTAATTAATTTATGAGAACAGGTAACGTCCCATCAAACGACTTTTGGCCGATCACCTGTTAACTCCAAAACTACCAATACCTACCTATCGAGCGTTTCATCGCGCCACAATGCGCATCGTCTTCGAATAGATGGGAATAACAATTCGTTTGACAACTCGCTTAGAATTACAAATAGGAAGTCGCCCGCTGTTCGCAATAATTATATTGTTCGCGATACTGAAAGGTCTCGTTAAAGTTTATAGCCCCAATGCACCGCAATATTCTGATACAAGTAATGCGAAATGCGCTAGCGCGTAAGCTCGTTAACCTTTAATAGATTTTAGATTAGACAGATTCAAAGCACATTTAGCATTTGTTAGCACTTATGAAAAATCACATATATGCTTCACTTACGTCTGCATGTCTACTAAAAGGCTGCACTCCCAAGCGAATGCAATAGAGATAATGTAAAGCGTTTCCCGAGCGCCGCGTGAGGCGGGTGCGGGCGCCGCGCGGCAATGTGTATAGACGTCTATGTAAGTCGCGGAGGCGCCACGCGGCAGGTGTTTGCTTTGGTGCCGCATTGTTGGGACACTCACAAGTGAACTTATGAATCACGGGTCCCATGAATATACCTACTGTTAATAAAAACGACAATGTTAGGTCTTACATTAGGTGCTTTTTGGTTGTAATGATATATTGTAGCGAATATGTTAACTCTTTTAATACTTAGTTTAAATTAAGTAAAACGATATTTTTAATCTTAATTCGTTATTTTATTTAGACCTTAAATTTTGTATGATGTTATTTTTCACACTGATAGTTTTAAATTGGACTTGTGCTAGATACTAGTAATAGTTATAAAATATTGCAGTAGTGGCCGGACATGGTATCAAATACCTATGTACCGTAAACTCACACAACTACGGTCCTAGGTTCAACAATAGTCAAATTTTCCTAATTACATTATCCTTAAAATATATATGAGGCTAAAATAATTAACCTTAAACTATACGCTATTAGCTATAACTATCATATTTTAAAAATATAGTTGTATGATTTTACGGTACCTACTCCTAACCATATTTAAAAACCTTTATATTAATGAGCTTGATCGCAATATAATACCTAAGTACAAACATAAATTTAGTAACAAAATTTCTTGGAACCCAGACATTGATACAATCATTTTAATTGCAATTATACTAGGAAAGGCTGCCTTTCAATATTGCGCTTGACCTTTCTAAGTTCGCTTGTGGCTTTGTTTATAATTGGCATGTAGTGACGTCTGGTGTAGACTTCAGAAGTTCCGTCTATAAACGAACTAGGTCACATGTGAAGGGTGCAGTTGAACTTTTTGATTTAGAACTGAAACTCGTGACATCATCGCTGTATTCTGGGATAACCCAACATTTAAATGTGTCAACGACTAAGTGGCTCAAGAGTGTTTTAATAATACTGCCTTCTACACAATATTTTTATTCTAAATTTATAAATATTTATTTCATAACAACCGTCGCATTTTCGCAGATGTCTATGTAGGTATATGAATTATATCGTACACGCCACCGGAGCCGCGCACGTCGAGCATAAAACGCTTTATTGCACCCTGCAGTGACGCCGAGCGGAGCTGGTTATAGTTTCGTTTGTTTATTGGAAAGGCCATTTAAACCTTTAACAGCTCAATGTACTCGTGAGAGTTTCGGCTACGGTCTCTGCAGGTTTATCTTCGCTACGCAAATTATCTCGGCATAAAAATGTGAAGTTTCTAGACAAACCCACTACTTACTGAGTTCGAAATTTTATGGTCTGTCATGAGTAAGACTGCGACAGATCTGTTGCTTTGTGCTGGACGATGATGCTTCACCTAATTATTCATTAATACACCGAGCAGGGCCTTAATTCTACTTAGTATATTCAGTATTGTCGAAGAAGCTATAGTCCAAGAGCTATATTGTCTATGGTTATTGATCATTGGCAACTATCGAATTGTGTCGAGATTTGAGAATTTGTCATTTAAACTACCGCCAAGAAATGTCGAATGTATGCCTTGGTTAGAGAACCGTTCGCCAGAAGAGCCATTAGCTACGCGCTCCGAGCTCCGGTCACCCCCGAACGACTTACATAGCACTCAGTCCTACACCATGTGTACCATTAGGTTTAAGGCGAACACGATTACAAATTGTTGTACCACACAATAATACCCTTCATGTCCAGTATTAACATTCCAATAGCCGGGTCCGGCCATCCTACGGCATAAATTTCCGGCGACATGCACCGTAATGATGGGAATAGTTAAACTTGTTGTAAAACGTCCATCGAATCATATTATTTAAAATGTCGACTGTACGGGAAACTGCAAATAGTTCTCGTATTGCATAAATCTACACCGGTGACGCGCGAAACGTGACATTGTTTTAATAGTACACTTTTCTTGCTACCTACGTGCAAATTAGAGTACTCTTGCTAATGTTATAGATGGACCTGCTTCATCTAATGATAATGCTCGTAAACAAGCGCTCTGTTTTATGTAAATAAATAAATTTAACTTCACCTCTTTCTCGTGCGCCCCGCGTCTCAAACCAATTTAGTAAATAATAATTTGATCTGAGTGGTTTCACGGCGCATTCCGACCCTCTGAAAAGAAAAATATATTTCAAAGTATTGCTTTATTATTTGGTCCTCTGTCTAGTAAATAGTATTTTATCCATTGAGTGCAGTTTGCCGGCCGGGCAATATAAATTGTAATAACAAAGACTTCTCAACATGCTCGGAAATAATGCCTTTTCTTTGAAAAACGAAGATGCGAAGAAAAATTTCTTCCTAGGAGTAAAATAAACGTATTCATGAAAAACCATTTCTGTCCGATGCGTTTTTTTTATTGCTGTTATTTCCATACTTATCTACACTAATGTTATAAAGAGGAAAGATTGTTTTTGTGTACGTTTGTAATGAATAAACTCAAAAATACTGGACCGAAAAATTATTTCTCCATTTGAATGCTACGAGTGGGTAGGTACATTGTCCCTGAGTAACATGGGCTATGTTTTATTTTTCTGCACGAACGGAGTCACGGGCAACAGCTAGTGCATAAATAATTTTAAAAGGTATCATCAATAAAGAATGAAAAAAATCCCACAAGTACCCAACTTAAAAGGCGGTCGCGGCGTTGGGCGGCGGCGGCCGGCTGGTGGGGGCGGCTGCGGGCCGCTGTGGGCAGCGGTTCGTTGTGCGTGAAATTATCATAATTATTGGTTATTGAATTAAAAAACAGAAGGAGATTATATGTACATCAAAATCTTGAATGCAAAAATATTTTTATAATTTCCTCACATTGTTTAGGAAACGCTTTAATTACTCGTACCTATGCCTCGGCGGAAACGAAGTACGGTGAGTTGCCTGTCTCGTATTTTAGCGAGCCTCGCTGTGATCTCCTAACCCTCTACTATTATGCTTATATTATCTTACTCATCTTACTCTTAAATGACGGTCATACGCATAATCAGATTAATCAGCACACTCATTATGGGTGTGTCATGTTTAGTATAAAGACAAATGGACCAATTTTCATTTTACATAACACAAATTGCATAATATTGATAAACCAACGATATAATAATAATTAAGATGCATAAAACGAAATGCATAATTTCTAAAACTATGACGTTCATAAAAATAACAAAATTCTAACGGCTTTCATTACTATTATTTAATGTGGTCACCTAACCTAACCTAGTTAGAAGAAATTGACTAAAAATGCATACTTAATAACAAGAAAATGATAGTTAAGTATACTGAGTGGTATGTTACTATTCGATCGTATGCGTGATGAAATTATACAATTGGTTTTTATGCTAAACGTTCATTACCTATGCTTTTCGTGGTTAGTTAAATGAAATTATACAAAATGGATTTATATTGATTGAAGAGCACCCACACATTATTTCACTAGCCAAACGTGTTTCATGACGATAGATTATAAAAAAAAGTATTAAAATTGAATTCTCGTTGACAAGGTCTTTAACTAAAATGTTTTACGATTTCATTTAATACCTACATATACCTACCAACCAAGTAAAGTGTTTTCAATCAACGAGCGCCCCGCCACTTTTTTGAATATTAATAGTTCCACACCCAACAAACATTTTAGCGACATTTAGAGGTTATTTTATAGTCTAAAGTGAAACAAGAGCGCTATAATAGCAGCTATTGAATGTAATTTCGATATAAAAGATTTCTTTGACAATAGTGTCAACAGCATACAACATGTCTTAAAGAACGTTTAAAAAAGTTTTAACACGTTATAGTTACAGCGACTTTGATCGCTTCTATGCAGGCTAAGAATCTTGTATAATAATACCCTATAGAAAAAATTGAACTCTGAACTTTTTATTGCTGTTAAAGAGGTAAAGAATGTTGTCTTACAGGTTGTAGGGAATCTTGTAACTCTAAGATCTATAGAGGCAACTACTATCTGTTAAAGTTGTATAATAGCGCTAGAAAACTCTTATAAACTCTAGGTGATCTATAATAGCAATTACTTGATGCCTTCAGATCTTCGTTAATAGTGGCAGAAATGCCATTTTTAAACATTTAAACTAAAGTATATATGTGTAGGACAGCGGAAACACCTTTGAGTATAATATAATCTTAAAAAAATCTTAAATCAAAACTAAACAGTTATATTATTAAGTAGCATTATGTTTGTACCTTCCCAAAAACAAATCAATTTACAATTATCGCACTGCCATGCGTTATGCATTGCTACTTCAAGTAGCATGTACTCGTAGCATCTGTAACCTTTAATGTATCTAGCATAGTGCGACAACAATCCTGATAAAAATGGATAGAATGACATAGTAGCGGCGCGTTCCTCCTAATGTCATCTTTTAGTATGGTATCTAAGTATAATATAGTTAATGTGTCTGTTTGTGAAGCCTTCAAATAAGTTTTCAACATTTGGCACTTTGACAACACAACCCTATAATATTCGGTCGCTCTCAGGACGTAAACTACAAATCCTGCAAAGTTCGTGTTTCTGAATAATCTCGTCGATAATCACGTTTCCCTCGTGTTACCGCCTGCATGCAAGTTAAAGTAGCCATTATTTACAATCTCGAAATGACCCCGACATCCTTAATTTCATGGTAGACCCGTGCGTGCCAGACCTTATTAATCTTACATAATTTTATTACGTAACAAGTACTTTTGAATCAAACTTCGCGGAACAAAAGTACCTAATACAAGAATACCTATTATTGCTCATTGTCACTCGTTATATTAAATTCTTCGCTAGTAAAGTTCTTGCTTAATTTCGTCGGAAGTTTATTCATTTACGTTTCGAGTAATTACGAATTTAACGCCATTCGGCGATGTACCCGGAATTAGCCGCCATGGAAACAAGTTAACTACAGTACTACACCGCTACGCTATTCATAGACCAATATCGAATGGATTTATCAACTTCCAAAGCGTTCCCAATTAATTATTTCATACATCCTGAGGAATGTACTTAGAGTAAGGTGGTACAATGCCGTGAACTTATACATCGATAGGTTAATTTACATTTTGTGGCTGGGCCTCGCTTTCGCTTTGTCGTAAATCATAAACCATATCTTCATCACATTGTTAACGATGGCTGCCTTTCAAGATAATAAGATCTATTATTATTTCTTACCTTAGTAATACTATACTATTAAACAATTGTACAGACAATGTGGCATAGGGTCTCGGCTCATTGATACACTCTTTCTTTACGTATAGGTACTTATATATATATATGTTTTTTTTTAATGCGGAGGAGAACCTGAGCAAACCTATTTATGTCCCATTTGTTCCATGGAAATACGAATTTTGTATTGAATATTACGTCAAAGTTCAAGTCAATACAAAATTCACAGTTCCATTAAACAAGTGGGACATACCAGTCTGTGCGCCCCAGAGAGGGTTTGCCCACGTCTCAGAAGCTCCCGCCCGCTGAGATAAGAGCGCTACTGATCGTTTTTAACCAAACAATCAAAGTCTTTCCCTGGTTTGTGGCGAATACGAAAATAATATTATCGACGGCATATTTCCAAAGTTTTTTTTGACAAGTGTGCATCTCTCACAATTTTATTTAATCTTTTTTTTTTCATTAACAGCAACGATGTTGAAATTTTCTTCGGTTACACTCATCGGCAATTACCATCAAGTGAGTTAGGGCGAGGAATAAGTAAATCGATAAGTAGTAATTGTTCTACATTGATGTCTTAAAAAGGAGGAAATGGTTTCTTAGAAGTTACGTTTTAGTATTTTATTTGGAAGTAAAAGAGCAAAGTATTGTAGTCCGAATCAGCAATCAGATTAATAGACAGCTTCGGTATCGCGAGCTGCACTTGGTTCTCTACTTGCTGCAGGGTCGCCGGCTGGCAGCTTGCCATTCACTTAAAAGAGTTCCCGGCCGCCCGTGTCGCTGTCGCGCCGCACGTATCTGCCCCACCTATACTCAAAACCTGATTTAATTCGTTTACAGAATATTTCATGGACACATACACACACATAGAATTAGTGTTTAGTAAATAAAAGAGAACTAGCAATAAATTATATAGTAAATAGGTACACCAAAAGGTTTAATTTTAACACTTTGTTGGCGTAGATTTGCTGTTCCCCGCATAATTAATTTCATTCAATTTTTAATGGTCTCCTGATCGTCATTTATTTGATTTGGCTGATTTTAATTATGAGCTTAACTTTATAGTAAATCGGCCATGTCAACGCAACCAGAGGGCTTATTGTCTAACGCACTCGCAATCGCAACCAGCGTCAAAGTGGAGCAATTGTTTTCATTCTGTATGCAGACAAGCCTTCGATTTTCAAAATGAAAACGATCGTGATTGCGAGTGCGTTAGACAATAAGCCCTCTGGTTAAAATTTATTAAAAATTACGTTAAAATTTAGTTTTCCACTAATCAACTAAATACTTGTAAACGAGGTATAAATAACTCGGGCGAGCATCTCGGGTGACTGCGTTTCCAGGTTCCTTTGGTAATATTACTAATTATTTTCTCCAAAACATTCACCGTTCTAGCCAATGGTTCATACAATCTTTGCCTAAGTAAGTGTCTTCTCAAAACAGGCAATCGAAGTTTCTAACTACCTACCGAGATGAAGAGTAAGAATCAATTACAAATAATTAATCCATCTATCAATTATCTTCTTATGGTGTTATGAAAATAAAACTCAATTTCAGGTTTATCCGGTCCGTTTTTTATAGGAGTTTAAAAAGAGCCAACGTCAAGGGAAGTCGCCGTCGATGTTTCCACAAGGGAAATAACATACGGAAGCTCGATCTCAGAAAATTATCTTCGGCAGCGGAGACGCTGTAACAACACTCATGAGATTGTTATCCTGTATTCAATATAAATAATAATAACGAGACGCCAACACGTTATATACTTAAGGCAAACAGCAGACGTATACCTAAGTGTGAAGATGCGGGCTCGAATCATCACACCTCTTGAAATATTGGGGCCGAAATTAATTTTGTGTTAACATTATTTCGGCATGGCTTGCTAAAGCATGGCTCAGAGTAAAACGAGTGCAACGAGGATTAACGTTTACGACATTACTTTCGCGTGGTTTGTTGTAAAGCGGGTGGGTTCCTCCACTCGGAGTTGAGCGCCTACCTATTACTCGTATGGGTGCGGGTGGGAATTCGGATCGTCATTACATTCGCACGAAAACAATTTACACCTAGGTATTCGCATTAAACTTGAAGCTGCCATTTTACCTGTTTGCTCATTGGCCTTTTCAATGCGATTAATTAAAACGGCTTAAAATTAAAACGGTTTAAGGTTAACACTTTTTTCCAATATCGACAATCAAGCGATTTCTAGCCAGAGATTCTACAAAATCAATGGACCCGTTTTCGAGAAATCCCCGGCGCAAATACATATATGAAGTATAACAATGCAATATTAATCTTGTATCTATGTACAGTCAAGTACAAACATATTTATCGAAAGAATCCTCTCATAAATATGTTAACAGTTCATATTACACTGGAATAAGGTGCATTGGGCCATATTTTTGAGAAGTTGCGTTCTCCCATATTTTTACACTTGACTGTACTTGAATGTATGCATATACATATAGGTATACTCTTTATTGTATAAGAACAAAAAAGGCAATAAAACGAATAAGTAGGTACTAAGACGCACTTATCCCGTACATACTAATGTGTATTGTACATTATTTTACTGTATTTTTTACAATATAGTGTTTTCATAGAGGTACATATGCATAGTGCGAGTATTGCCTTGTATTCAAATTAAATACAGGCCATACAGATTAGAGGGATTGAGCAACGCCACGGTAATCCGGAGTCGTTGCAAACTTGCACGCACACTGCGGCCAGTGCACCACGCTCGTGGGCTTCGTGGCACACGTCGTGCCGCCCGCGCCCTAACGTGGCTCCCGAAGGGAACTCGTAGTCGCCCCTGGTTTGATTTCAGGTCAATTAGGCCAGGGTAGGTTACCTATCTGCACGTTATCGGTGTTTAATGCACCTAGTTTGTTACTTGTCTAGATGAACTAACGCTGGAATGCGTCTAACGGCCAAACCCTATATTCAATCCGCGGACAGATAAGGCTTACTTCGGGTTAAAATTTGACACTTGCCCATACAAAATGTGTCAAATTTTAATCCGAAGTAAGCCTATCCATCCGCGGTTTGAATATAGGGTTCGGCCATTAATAGATAACCATGCACCAGGGGGGCTACCATGACAATACTAAAGCATTTCAGTCCTATTTACTCGTCTATCAATTTGTTCTTTCTTCTAAGGTAAATAAGTGCTAAAAGATAATAATACTTAGCTACATAGCACAAAAACACACTTGTGTCAATAACTATTCACTATACATGAAAGTATAGTCGACCAAGAAACTCCTATACCACTTGTCGACTCTATTTATTGGACATTAAGGCCCAAGAGTGGTAAATGAGTTTCTTGAGCGACTATACAAATCACACTTTCCAGCTGTGCTGTATTTACGTGTACAACTTTATTTAGTAGTCGAAGTAAGGTTGATCGGGCGCTCTATTCAACTCGGTAAAAACCGTATTGCTTGTGACATGTTATAGTATTGTTTTTAACTCCGCCGCCATTACCGTCAAGTAAATCAAAGCCATAATAACGATGACAATAGCCAAAGCTTAACGAGAGGAGCGACAGTGCATTTTTTACCAAATTGTGTAAAAGAATATCACGTTATTTACGCAAAAATATAGGTAAACCATTCTACTCGTACCGAATAATGCATTCCCATTAGTAAAATAGTTAACATATGAATCTATTTTTTTGTTTCAGTTTTATCAATGAGATAAAAGCGCGTAACATACATTCAATTACTATTCAATTTACAAGCGAGGCACGAATGCTCCCAAATTTTACCGTTGGATCAGATGTGTTAGGCCGGAATAAAATGCAGGCCTCGTTCGTTTTACGAAGGCCCCTCTCGAAAAAGCCGCAATCACCGTAACAAAGCCAGCGTGCAAAAATTTTCTTTAAAAAACCGTGACCTTTCTTCCTCTGGGGCGAGTAAATTAAACGGAAAACTAAAAATATCGACAAGGTTGCAACTGCTGAAGCTCACCTCGATGACACCTCGTTAGCTTCGTTGTGCTCGGAGCTGCTACACGTAGTACGACGTGAAAGGAAACGGAATCTGCACCGGCCTTTCTTTACAACTGAGCCTTAATTGAGCCTGACAAATCAAATCCTTTACCGTAACTTTTTTTTTTTTGTAACAATTCTATGTTACTTATTAAACTTTAAGCATACCTAAGTGACTGACTATAGGCATTTAAAATCAATCACAGTATGACAGTAGGCAGAAAGTCCGTTGACCGAAAAATCTTTTCACTTGACATTGATGATCCGATTCGTCGCAAGGAATAAAAATACGGCCAAGTTCGAGTCGGACTCGCGCACGAAGGGTTCCGTACCATTATCTATAAAACATTTGACAATATATTAGGTCCTTACCTATGAAATTGGCGTTTTATATGAAGAATTTTATGATAACGGTGGTTTTCATACATTAAATTTTGCGCATTATTTAGTAACGTCAAATGCAAACCAAACAAAATTCTGTCAGGAATATTGGACACTTCTTAATTAAAAAAATATACATATCTTAATTACTTAAAAATAGTTAGCTTCATAAAACTCTGCGTAATTGAAACACTTGAACTCACAGCACATGAAAAGAGTTGAGTTCACACTTTCATTTTAAACACTAAGTAAGAAATTGAACCATATTATTTGTATCTAAATCCTTTGTAATTTTAAAAATAATTTGGAAGTTAAAATTGAAATGAATAGATTCCGTACGAAATAAAACACGTAAAAATAACGCCAATTTCATAGGTAAGCACCCAATACCACTTGCCGTTGTTAATATCGAGCAAAAAACGGCAAAAAAATAACGTTTGTTGTATGGGAGCCCCACTTAAATATTTATTTTATTTTGCTTTTAGTATTTGTTGTTATAGCGGCAACAGAAATACATCATCTGTGAAAATTTCAACAGTCTAGCTATCACGGTTCATGAGATACAGCCTGGTGACAGACAGGCGGACAGTGGAGTTAGTAATAGGGCCCCCTTTTTACCCTTTAGGTACGGAATGGAACCCTAAAAAGACGAATATAAATAATTATTGAGCAGAGTACAAAATTACAAATAACCCTATTCAAAAGCTTATCATGTTGCAGTAACTATATTTAGTTTTTTTAGCATTAGAAATTCGGTAAACAAAGAAGCAGGGGTCGTTAAGCAAGGGATCGTTTTTCTTCAAAAGATAATAATGTATCTGAATCTGTAATATGTATTTAATATGATATTGAATCTTCTTGATATGTACCTATCTGTAATATCAAATCAATCATGAACGACAACTGTCTAAAGTAGCAGGAAAATTGTTATTATCGTATTAAATTCTGTGATTAATACGATAATAACAATACCACAAACTTAAACGGAAAATTAAACTCAACAACAAACAATAAAAGATTCTTGGACAACTACTAGAACGTATCGCACTCGCAAGACGTAGGTACGACTTGAGAGTGACGTTTAAGAATAAATATGAACAAACAAAGGTAATGGCGTACATATTATGAGACCAATTGAAATTTCAAAATGCCCAATCTGTATTGTTACGGGGAGAGCATTTTTTCACGTAACTTTTTTTTCATAATCATTTTGTTTTCTTAAGGTATTTATATTTTTTATTATCGCTAAGACTGTAAACCGTAAATGTGTAGGTAGATAAGGCTAGGTTAGTTAGGTTTGATTTATAAAAATCATGAAAAAGTAACAGTTACTGAAAAAAATAAGTTATGAATTACGATGATTATGACTTATAACACTTTATATATGTATATCCTTATTTCGTCAACCTCTTCAGTCACTTTTCCTGCTACTTTAGACAGTTGTCGTTCATGATTGATTTGATATGTACAAAAAACATACAAAAATATATCTAAATTAAATTTAAGTGCAAATGGAAAACATGTATTTAATTTTTTTTAACTAGTTCTGGTGAAAAATACTTGATTTGACAACATACATTTTTTTTTCAAGTTGACACTTTGACTTATAGGTAAGCGTTTACTGTGTAAGACAAGTTTGATTGACCTTTTCCAGCAAAAACTTTGTGCTACATATAAAGATCTTCTTAGAGGCTTATAATGTATAGGCAGAATATCCTGTTTACACTAAACAGACATTCTGTTAGGTATATGTGTTCTTTAATAGATTTGTTTTTGATCCCGCGATAACGACGTTTGTCACTACGTCATGCTAAACAACTTATTTACTAAATAACTAATTATTCATAATAAAGTTCGGCGTTATCAATAGTATCCCACTTATAATTCAACCAAACAAATATTTTGGATACTTACCAATTATACCAAATACGCTTTCCGCAATGTCAACAGACTGAATAAACATCATTTATCTTTTTTGTTTTTATCTTTATCAAAATTCGTCGAAAAACGATAATGCTAAGCACAAAACTGTAATAATTAACTGGTCGCTACCGTAAGTACCTACATGGACAGACGATGTAAACGAACTCAAACATACAAAGTTTCAGATTACTGAATTTAAATTATAACTGCTTTTTATTAAATTGTTTACATCAGAGACAGGAAAAATCAGAATCAGTTTACGTGGATCTGAAAACAAATTTGCTCCGCTTTAACGGCGCCATATTTCAAAAGCCAGGTTCAAGTGTCGATTCCGCCGGTAACTCAATTAAGATTCTCCAAGAGTGCGGAGCATGCTCGCGGTGCTTACCTAAGGACGGTAATTAGCTTAAAGCTTTACCTGGCCGCTTGCCAACTTCCCGATGTGTAGCGAAAGAAGCCATCGGCTCCACTCATTATTGATTACGTAATCTCGGTTGAGAAACAAGTTGACAATTATTAGTTTTTACAACTCGTCCGTTTCAATAGCTACTTGGTAAGAAAAACCGGGCAAGAGCATGTCTGACCGACCATGCTCAGTGTGAAGCCGTTACTACTCAAAAACTATTTCAAAAAACTCTCTTTTTAAAGTTATTTGGTGCTGTTGTAGGTCAGTAGAAGTATTTGTAGTTTAGGCTATTAGGGGTGGGGGGGGGGGGTATAATTGACTCTAACACTCTAGCACTTTTAATTTTTGAACATACTATCGACCCGCAATGTATTTACATCTAAGTCCATCTGTCAGGTAACTAATTTTAAAGTGCACCGTGCATGAAAGAGTTAATTCTTATTAGAAGTTAAGTACTTAATCTCAGCTTTAATAATACTTAACCTTGAAAAATCATTACTTGCGTTTTTAATTAATTGCATTTTGTTTTGTTTTTTTTTTTAACAAAAGCTGCCTAAGTGTGCTCATTAGGGGCTATACTAACCACTGTTAAAAGGAACGCCCGTATACCACTTACACATTGTATAAATTACTATGTTTTTTCAAATTATTAACAATGTTTAGGGGTACTACAAGTACAAAATTATGCCTAAGATAACTTATTAAATTAAAGTTTGGGCAAATCTTGAATTTATACCGTATAATTTAAAAGGAACCCGTACGGGATCCTGTTATTGTCCGTCTGTCAAAACCCTTTTTTCACGAACGCGTGCCTCCATCGAAAGTTCCGAAAATCGTATACCTATAATGTTTTTTAATTATTTGCTATTACAGACTTACAAGTTCGAGAGACCTGGGAATTAATTTTATAGTGTCCGACCGAAGTTTCGGTTTCGGTTTCGGTTTCGGCCAATTTCGGCCAAAAAAGTGATTTCGGCCGCAGTTTCGGTTTCGGCCAGAATCCGGCCGAAACCTTCGGCCGGGCCGAAATTGCTTCGCGGCCTCTCGCGGCTCTCGCATCGGGAGCGCTCGGCTTAATTCGGACGCGCTCGGCCGGGTAGGTATAGGTAATGCATCGGCGGCCGTCCCAGCCGGGACCACCGACAGTATTCATATTCATCCCATTTGTGACGTTTGTTTGTGAACCACGTGGCGCGCGAGAAAATATGGTGAGTGTTGTTTATTTTCATTAAAAATAAACGTTTTTTATTTTGTTTAACTAAAACAGTAGCTGTTCTCATATAAGAAATCCTTGCAATAACCTTTTCCTTACGATTTGTACAGTAATTTTGAATAATTTCATAAGTTTTCAAAAATTTCGGTTTCGGTTTCGGTTTCGGCCGAAATCAGAAAAAAACCGAATATTCGGTTTCGGTTTCGGTTTCGGCTAAAAATCGTGTTTCGGTCGGACACTAATTTTAATATATGTAAGTTATTTTAAAATTAAGTAACACAGTTATTTCGTTTACAACTGAGTGGGGGCAGTTGTATTTGACATCGTAGACGTGAGAACGTTATTCAACTGTGATATTGAAAAAACTTGTGGAAATTAATTGAAATCAGCCATTTTGGTGAGCTGTAGTAACGATTCACCTTTAAATCTCATCGGTTTTTTTAGTCCTATCTACATATTGGGTCACGGAACTCAATACGAGAATTCCAGAGAATATGCAATAACAGGAGACCTACACCAATGCGACATGTGAATGTAACTCATATCTCAGCAATTTCTAATATTAAAGAGGGCTATAAAGAAAATGACTGGGTTGTAAATATATTATCTAGATCTAGGTGGCAATGAAGTTACTAGCACTACTCTTTTAAAAAATTACAACCTTCCTAAAGTTGTAACTTTGTAGTTTGACAAAAAAAAATGTACGATACGTTGTTTTTGTTTTTATCTAACGTTAATTACCCACGTGTCTTAAATAAAATAAATTGTAAAAAATCTAAAAGGTCAAATAGGTGTAAGAGGTGTGTAGTGGTGTAAAAGGTGTGGCGTTAGGTTTAAGGTAAAATATTTTCATTAAATTACGAAATCTAATGAAGTATCATTGGATAGCTATTTTATTTCAATTTTTAGATTTGGGGGACTGTTTAGGAGATATTGAACTCGAAAAGAGTAATTTTAGCTAGAGTTACGCCTTCCCCTCCCCTACAGCCAAAACTACGAGTACTAAAAATCTTGAAAGTATCTTACAGCATATATAACGAATTTAAAACCCTAAAAAGAAAACTATCACGACTAAGTAGACATGACTGTTTCCTGAGATACAGGCGACTGAAGTGTTTATACTTCTTAATAAAATAAATGTTTTAAAAAACAAAAAACCGCCTTCAAAAACTGCTTTCGAAAAGTATTTTTTTACGGTTTTGGAGATTCTATTTTGTTTATTAAAACATTAATTTTATTTAATACTTTTTAGTGCTCAATACGCTGTTTTTATAATGTAGTCCAATTCTTATTTAATAAGAAACTATAGAATATTTGAAATATTCTATAGTAAGCTCTCCGTAAGCAACGCTGCGCCGTGGGAAAGTCATAGATAGCTATAGGTACATATATTTAAACCATTTAATTGTGCTTCCACAAAGTCGCTCAACTTGAAACCACCCTTGAAATAGGTACCGTTGAGGAGTTCCGGTGGCCATCTGTGGTCTTCATCATCAGTTCCACTTCACCAAATTATACTTGCTGAATTCAAAGCCTACTACTGAACATTCTGAAATGGTTATATGTATGCCTGTAATTATTAAGGAGCTCCCTCAATTTCTCATGGAATTCCTCATCAGATACCGATTTGGTGACTATGGGACCGCCTCGAAATTATACCCAATCAAGGAGAATAATAATTTCAAAATCGGTCAACAAATGACGGAGAAATCGGTCAACAAACTTAAAAAAAAGATACATACAGCCGAAAATTTACCTCCTCCTTTTTTTAAAATCGGTTATGGATCATCTAAGACAGCGCCAAATAACTTTAAATAGGAAATAAATTCATACTTGTTGTTTTCTGAGATAGTTTGTAGTAACGGCTTCAGAACCCTACACTGAGCATGGACCGTCCGGTCATGCTCTTGCCCGATTTTTTAGAATTTATATACGAACACCTGAAATCACAAATAGCCGTCGCGTAGACGACGGAAACACTAATCCCCTTACTAATAAGTAAACGTTGAGTAACGGTGGTATAGCTATACAATGTTTTTGTAATTCCGTAGCTTACTTTCTTACGGAGCCTAGTTAACACTACTACATATGTGCCCGCCCGAGAAGAAGTCCATCCTAATACCTGCCATTTCAGTACAAAATATAACCTCGAAGCCAAGACTCGATTATAAATTTTACTGCGATGACAGCTGTCAGCATTGACTCCTAACCGGCCGGGCAGTTACAATTAAAAAAACAGCAACATTATAATCAAAAGGGAGTCAAAGAGACTTCGAGTAATTATCGCCCAATCGCCTAATTATCGATATTTACAAAGGTTTTCGAATAAATCATAATTATCTGTCAACCCGTAAACGGCCCAGGCAAATTATTTCAAACCTAGAATGAAAGCTAGAAATAGCTAGCTAAATATATTTGTTATTAAAACATAATATCCATATACTAAATAACACCATCATTCTAAAATATCAACACATTTAAAATAAATTGATAAATTCTAAACTACTTAAGCATTTATCGTTTTTCATTCAACAACTTTGACCTTTCCTACTGAAAGACTTTCACAAAACATGTTAAATAATCAGTTTTATTGCTTTTGTACGAGTAGGTAAGTCTCTATATCACTAATATCAGTCGTCTGATTTGAACAAAGAGGTCCTAGGCGGCTCCTGCATTGTTTACTTTAATGGAAAAACTGCCCTCACTTCCTCGATGCTGGCAGACTATAACAATAGATATTCTTCGTTAGTATCCCTAACTCCTATGGGACCTGTAGTCATATTTAAGTGTTAAGATAGATCCTCCAGCGTAGCGTTGAAACAGCGTAAATATTGTGAGGCTTTACTTTTTATATAACTGCCTCATATACGAGTATATATATCAAAGTAATTAATTATAATGAGATGTTTAATTATATAGGTATTCTATCGGCAGATAATTGGTACGTGTGCCATCGAATATCTCTCACGTTTAATCGCCTTGGCCGCATACATGCCAGAACTAAGACGTACTCGTAATCCGCAGAGGGAAGGGTTAATTAAATGTACGTACCTACCATAATAACACTTAAATCTCTCTGGGAAGTTGCTAGTGTGACGTCTCTGGTACAATTTATGTACACGAGCTTGCATAATTGGCTGTAGTACTGTTGGTAATGTGGCTTATGCAGCTTTGTAGTCCTTTACATATTTGAATAGGTAACAGGTGGGAAAGCATCATTTTATTCATAAAATATGCGGAGTTTCTTGCGTTATTTTTACAAAGAATCTAATAAGGAAAATGCTGTCGTATTTGCAATGCAATGCAAAAGTGGTTTTATTCACACTTTTTTTCTAAAAATCCTTTCAAGGAGATTCGATTAGGACCTAATAATCCTTTTGATATTTCCAGCCCAGCGTTCTCGCTCCTGACAGAGCACTAAATTAAGTCCATCTATTATTTACTTAGTACAACCAATTAATGTTTAATAGCCTCATTAGCGCAAGATCAGCCATTAGTATGAGCTACAAGGTCGCTACAATAATCTAGTAATAGACCCCTCCACCCTATAGTAATAGAATTCAGTTACCTATAAGTAAACAAGAAACCTATAAATTGACGCAAATTTTAGTTCTAAGCTGTTTTATCCAAACACTAACAGCAGAAGAGTTTCTCGTACGATACGATTACTTACGTTCGTTACAATTGTTTTTCGGTCATGGAAAGAAAAAATCGGGCAAAAAGGTTCTACTCCAAATCAGAAACATCTTTGGCATCGGTATAAGATGAAACCCTCCAAGTATTTGCCCGCCTCGTTCCTTTATCTCTGGCTAAATAGAGTTATAATTAGTCTGTGTTACTTGCTACTTTTAGATGTCCTAATTAGCAAACAAGAAACTATTACGGAACGAACTTCGCTTAAACAAAGTTTAAATGTATCATTAAAAGTTTTGCTGATTGCATTCCATAGTAAGATGGTTAATTTCTATAAAAGTGTCCTAAAGCGTTCCTGGTGCTGAGGAAGCGAGGTTAAACTTTCATATTATATTGGTTGTAATTTCAAAAATCACTTCAAATCGGTTTCATGGGTATTTTATATTTTTCGGACGGACTGAACTCAACTAATGACAAATAATTGCACCTTTCGGGGTTTTCACAGAGTTTCATTACAAAAAGTTAGCCCCGCGCGATCGTAAATCGAGGAACGTGACAACGTTACCTAAGTTTACACGTTTTCACTTCACGAGGATTAAAACTAAGCGAAGTGTGGATTTCACCGCGCGCGAACTTGCAGGCTTCCGCCTCTCTGCACTTTCACTCGCTCCGAATAATGTTCCCCCCCACCTAGAGATAGGAAAGTGTTATCATGAAAGCCATTAGATATTATTTTCATTTGAAGAGAAGACAGCAGATTTCTTTCGTTTTATTTAGTGACGTGTTGTTCTGCATAGCTACTACATTGCCACGTAGGTCTTATTTATGTACACATAATACATAGCTTTAACTATTATCACAAAAAAGTACTTATCTCGAAGATCAACAAATACGTTGAGTGGGGAATTATTATGAACTCTTAAAAAACGTTATGTAGTTAGTTAGGTACATGTGTTTACAAATTTACTTATAGATTTGGGGGACCGTTTAGGAAATATTGAACGAAAAAGTGTAATTTTCGTTAGATTTTCGTGTCCGCCCATAGGTACAGCCAAAAACTACAAGTAATAAAAGTCTGAAAGACAGTTTAAATGAAAGCACATATAACGAACTTGAAATAAAAGCTATCACAACTAACCCCCTTACTAATAAACGTTGAGTAACGGTGGTATAGCTATACAATGTTTTGTCCTTATCGGTTAAATTCAAATGTCACAATGACAGATAAGGACAAAACATTGTATAGCTATACCACCGTTACTCAACGTTTATTAGTAAGGGGGTTAGTCGTTAAATGACTCCAGCATAATAATATAGTTTCCAAAAATAAAAAATACAGGCCATTATCACATTATCTCCCTTAAAACAGCGCTACCTACCTATTCTATTACAGGAAGGAACTCGTATATCGTGTACCTACAATAATATCTACGAAAACATTTCCCCCTGGTGTCTATAGTACCATTGATTTGTACCATCGTTAAAAGAGATACACGACATTTTCACAGAGTCGACGGAGCTCCGCTAGTGCGGAGCTCCTGCTTCTGGGTGGTTTGGCCCTTGGGGCCTGCTGCAAAACTAACATAACCTAAACCTACCTACCTATTTCGAAATTTGCGACTGGAAAAAAGACTAGTATCTCTTTTAATGGTATTAAGGACATATAGTAGTATCACTAGTACCATTGACGGTACAAATCAATGGTACTATACATAGACACTGGGCTATTTCATGAAGCAAAAGCAGAATGAATAATCCATTCGAGATGGCAGTGCCTCTACACCTATCTTTCTAGCGGATCTTAACAAACAACACGTTAAGTAAGTCAGTACATAGGTATAAGTCAGCGAGACAGAACTCCAATAAAGTTGGGCGTGTGAATGTAAGTTTTTCCATAGAATGTAATCACTGGCACGTTGTTGCGCGAATTGAGGAGAACGGCGTCGAGCCTAGGGATGGAGCAGTCGGGGATGGTATGACTCAAACAAAACAATGATAACGATTAAATAATCGTGACGTAGTATGTAATGAAATAGTAATAAAACACGGCTAAACTTTCTTAATTTAAGTTTGAAAGTACTTACAGCAGTTTAAAAGACAAATTTAAAGATTTTTGTTTATTTCTCAAATATTGTAAATAAATTAAAACTTCATTTTATTTTTTCCATAATATATAAATAATTATTTATACGTCAGGATATTTTCACATTTTTTGATTAATAAAGTTCGGAGATAAGGGGAAGAACGGTCATTTTTTGTACATATTTGGCTATAAATCAAAAAGTACCAACATAACAGAAAATTAAAAATTAAAATAGTTTTGAAATGTGCAGAAGAGAGCCCTTTCATATGACACCCCATTTGCTATAATCTAACAACCTTTTATTTTTAACAGTCAGACCACTTTTCAATTATTTATAAAATTAATTTCATTTTTTTTTTACTAAAAAGATCTTGAGATCTTGTTGTACAACTATGTCAAATTTCAAGTTGATAGCATTTGTAGTTGCTGAGAAAACCTGCTGTGACATACAGACAGACAGACAGACAGACAGACAGACAAACAACGAAGTCTCACCGTAAGAGTTCCTTATTTACCACTTAGGTACGGAACCCTAATATATATATATATCTAACAGTAATGGGCACTCCATACACATAGAAAGAAAACGAATATTTTTTTCAAGCATCAACCTGTGTTTCTTATGTTGAAAGTTCTTCTATAAACAATTTAAACATCAACCTGTGGTTATTATGGTGGTAATGAACATGCTTAAACTATTTAATGTTTTTTGATGAAGTATACATATATTTTCGGAAATAATCGCTCCGAAAGTTGCATAAACTGTGTCCTTTTATCTTTAAAACAGTAACTCCAAAAAATATTCAAAAATTACAAAGGAAGCGCTTAACAGTTCCAAAAATTATTTTCAACATGATCGGACATACCGTTTTTGAATTATTGCCGGAATACTTTTTGCTGGTGCACTTTTCCAAACCTTATTTTTTTTAAATACATTTTGTGTTTGTAGTAACGACTTGGGAAGCGGAACTCTACACTGAGCATGATCCGTCATGCTCTTGGCCGGATTTTAATTAATAATTTATCATTTACATCAGGCGTACTTCAGTTCAGTATTTATATTTGTGTAAGCCTTGATGGGATTGTTCGAGAGTGAAGTATTATATCAACGTGGCATGCGATGTAAATTTACGTTGCTCCGCTGCACTTTCCGCCTAGCTATGCGACATAAGCTTCGAACACACTAAATAAAAAATGTTATAAATACTCATAATTAGAGCACCGCTCTTCGTGCTCGGTGCAGCCGCTGCGCCACAACGTGACGTCTCCCTGAACGACGCATAGGCTCCGAGTGCCTACCCTTACCCCGACAGCAGTAATGTGTCCAGTTCCCCTCGACTTCACTCTCGGAATCTGACGTGGGTGTATTGATATCATTGGTGGTATTGATAAAACTTTAAGATAAAAATATCTTCTTCTATTATCTAATACCTACCTTTAAACGAGCTATTCTTGTGAACGCCGTTTAGGTATTTAAATAGTTAATCGCCTGTTTTTAAACACATCGCTTGTGAGTATAGTAAGTGATTGAAATTACGAAATACGGTTGTCACAGCCATCACCTTAGAATAATCAGTATTGGCAAAGCACCGAACACAATTTCGCCAAGCACTACCGTTTCAATGGAAAGTAACATTCATTCACGAAGGAAAATCAATTATAAAACACTATCCGAAAGGGACCCTAATAGGGGCTAAATTTATAAACTTCCAACTATTGTTAAGCGTGGTTTAGGCTAGCAATATCAATTGCACAGGTTGACTGCCGTCTCACTTTTAAGTTAGAAAAATATATTGTGCTTCTTACTCTAGAACTGAAGTTAAAAGTGCTGCAATTTTTATTGCCATTCTAATTCCTGCATCAGACTAGAGTCGAGTTTGAGGTTTATAAATTGAGGATTACAGATATTATAAATGGCGGAAACTATTTGCAATCGGCCCCAAGTATACCTAGATATATTTAATGCATCGGAGTAATTAACTGCATAGTTATCAGTTATCATTATCACAGTTTTTTACACATTTACTTCATTTAATATGAATTACTATCATCCTCTTAGACAATCGTTTTAGGTAGTCATTAGATCTACAAAAATACGCTGATAGCCATAATATAGAACAGTTAAAGCAGAGTGGCCTGACAAATGTATTGTTTTATATTGTCACCATTATAAAACTTATTTCACCGTTACACTGCACTAGAGTAGAAAATAAAAATTTAAGCGTTACATTATGGTCCATTTGAGAGCGTTCTGTCGCAGAGTGTAATCGCAGCATTTTCTGTCGGCATGATTCCGTTAGTATTTTTCATAGCCCCCTCACTAGAGTAGCAGCTAGCTACTATCGTATGTGCATAAATCATGCAACGAACGCGAATTCGCCGGGGCTTCTGCTGCCGCCGTGTTGGTTCGACAATTATTCTACTTATTTCATTTCGCTTTATTTGAACACAGAATGTACAGTCATCCAACGTCGCATGATATTGATCGTAGACCTATTTTTAGTTAAATGATTAAGTCTTCTCTACATTATACTCGTAGTACAGTAAGTCTCAATTAAGGGTAAACACTAAACAGTTTAGACATTTAACATTTTAATTTTATTGTTTTTGAAATTTTGTGCAATTAATGTATTCTCGTTAACTATAGGGTACCTAAGTATGTAGAAAATCACATTGTAGTGCATTTGGTCTCGTTAATTCCTCTTGAACACAAGTTTGGCCTAAAACCCAAAGTTTAGGATTAATTCAATAAAAACTGATCGTCCGAGCCCGTAGTTTTGTGGGTATTCTGGCCACTCTCGGTTGGTGAGGCCCACATAACCACCTTAGACTCCCTCGGACTATCTTTATGCGTAAAAGCATTTTCCCAGCAGAAAAAACGGTAAGGTCAAGCGGGGCTATTACGTCATTGGGGCAATTACGACAAGTGGCTTTAACTCCCGTTCTAAAGGTCGTATCGAAGAGAGAAGTAGAAAAAAAATATCTACTTACTTGTCAATAGATGTAACTTTTCGATACGAACTTTAAAAAGGGAGATAAAGCCACTCGACGTAATTGCCCCACTGACGTAACCCCCCCCCGCTTGACCTTACCTATGTCCCTAGGTAATTTCGTATCAAGATTACAGTCGAGGCTTCGAAAACATACATATGATAACGTCTCCTTTATTTCAATTAGACACGTTCGTATTGCAAATGCCTGCACAGCAAACGGTACACAAAAGTGTTATGTAAAATGTAACCCTAAACATCGCTACGCAATATCAAGCTAGCCAATCGTTTGAACAAACAAATCGACCCAAATATAATATTATACATATATTTATTAATGTCTATTTATTTTGTTTGGTTTATTTAGGTTGTTGCCCGAGTGGGACTAATCAAGAGAGTTTGAATAATCACCAGTTCGGAACTTAAATGTTAAATGCTAACAGTGGGTGGCGACGAGTTTTATGATTGGTTCTCTGCGTTGCTAACTTGCTGTTGGTTTCAAACAAGGGTCCACGCTCGTGACCACTGTTTTAACCATACGGCATTATGAGGATTACTCGTAACTCACTCCTTGCTAGCCAGTTAGATTTATTTAACTCACCTTCCTATAAATAAGTATACGAAACTTGCCGATCTGCGTTATGATTTGTATAACCATCAAATCAATCCCTTTTCTTGAAAATTTTAATTTGTTTGCTACCACTAATCATATTACATACAACTTGAATTAAATAATGAAACTGTTTTGGGTACTTATATGTATACAGATCTCCATCTATTAGAAACACGGATAAATTTATAGATGCTTTAAATGTCAATTGAAACTCGATCCACCTTTAAACCCATGTAACATACATACATACATAAATACATAAATATACTCACGCCTTCATTCCCAGAGTGGGGTAGGCCAGAGCTACAGAATACCCAAGGACTCTTAAAACTTGTTGATAATTCTGTAACCACATTTTGCACAATCAGACTAAGATGTTTACCAGTGTATTTAGAGACAGATTGCTAAACACACAGAACAGAAAAAACAGTAGAGAAGTGTCAAGTGGGCGTGTAACGTGTGGCATAGTTATGCGGAGTTCCGCATAACCTACCATACTTTTGCCGCGACCGCTTATTTCGATACTTCTAAAATAGGAATAAATCCAGAAGCATGCCTTATTGTGCTATTTTGGAATGTAAAAACGATGGCCGCACCAAAAACCTTTTTCATGGTGGCGTGTTGTTTTTATGATTGTTTGAGTATTGGCGACAACAGGTCTGATACTAAGCGAAGCTCATGCCACTTCCACTGTTTTTTCTATTCCGTGGCTAAATCCATCGCTCCACTACTAGCCTTTGACATTATGCTATATAAAAGAAAATATATACAGTGGAATATAGAACCTCTTCTTTTTTGAAGTAGGTTAAAAAGAGCGGGGTTTCCTGGCACAGAAATATATCTTTAACTTAAAGCTTAAGGGTGACTTCAGCCATGGCTGTGATATTTATTAGGTAAGCAGAAACAAATAAAGATATTTTCTATTATTATTTCCAAGTATTTATATCAAAGGATGTGCCTTTGTTATCTCACAGATATTGCAATTTTATAAATTGTTTGCTTCGCTGTTAGTGCGGGAAACGGCAATAAAGTGCAATTTCACGTAACGTATCCGAAAAAATTATATATACCTATACCTATGTACATTTACTATTTACTTATATTTAACAGAACAGAAACCTAGGGCTTATTTTGGGACTAAGAATTTTGCCGTAAAATGTTTAATATTTAATGTCGCACTTTAATAGAGTAATACCAGATTCCTCATAAAATCAATTTTAAACAGAAAAGAAGGACTTGTAGTTAACAAATAAAACAGATTTCCAGCGACCAGCTTCCGGTAGTCACGCTCTGTGAGCGGAATAAAAATGTACATTGTTATCCTTTTAACAACAAAGTAATTTGTTTAGATTTGTTTATTGATCCCGGAAGTATCAGGGGTCCCGGCGTTGAGCCACAGAATAAATATGGTCGGGACGGGTAAAAAATTAAGTAATGGTGTTCAGTTTGCGCAATGAATAGCTCAGCGCCACGCGAGCCGGCGTGGAGGACATGCACTGTTTTCGCGTTTATTTCCATTTATTCCTAAGCGCTGAAAAAGTCTTTCCATTGTTATAATAACAACAAAAAGCAAACTTTAAAAAACCCGACTGCTGTAACTAACCAACTTCAAATCGTTTTAAATCGTAAATGATCGTTCAAAATGAAAAATGATTAAAGAAACTTAAAGATGATTTTTAAATTCCTATTCAATAATACCCCATTTGTTGTTGTTTTTCGTTTTTTTTTTACAATATTGCGTCTACCTTTAGTTTCCGCCATATTGAATTTTAATTACTGTCATATCTTTAGTGACACTCACAAGATTAAGACAAATCAATTGCCATAAGAATCATCAAAAAATGTCCACGCGTTTAGTTTCTAGAGCGCCACAAAGGAACAAACATACATATAAAGGCTGATAAACAGACTACCCTCCTCCTTCGGCAGTCGGGTAAAAACGAGCACCGACTGGTTTAAATGCTCGAATAGTTTACGATAAACATTTAGGTTTCGTTGATTACACTTTATTTTTTTGTTCTGCTGGCTCCGCCTTCGGAAGTGCCTCCGATACACGATGGTGTCAGGAAGCCAATACCCATGCATAAGCATTCCTTATATTCTGCATGAAGGGCGCCCAGGTATTTCTTCACAACATTCATCCAGCAGAACTCGATTGTAATTCGATATCCCTCATATTTAGTATTAAAAATGCTGAAGTTTGCTTTTAGGGTTCCGTACAAAAAATGAAAAAACGGAACCCTTATAGGATCACTCGTGCGTCCGTCTGTCTGTCCATCTGTCTGTCACAGCCAATTTGCTCCGAAACTACTGGGCCGATTGAGTTGGAATTTGGTACACGTATGTAAATATGATGACCCAAACACTGATGTGCAAAGTATTTTTTTTTTTAAATAACGTTCATTTTTAGGGGAGAAATTAGGAAATTAAAAAAAAAGTTTTGCGAACCTTACTGTGTCATACATTTAATGAAAGGGTTCGTTATGAGGTTCTCAAATATATTTTTGTTATTATTGTAAAAAAAATAGTTTTGATTTTATTCATGAAAGAAGACGAAAATTTAACGTTCCCCCCCCCCCCCCCTTTATCTCCGAAACTACTGAGCCTAAAATTTTGAAAAAGCTACAAAGCTTGCAGCTTGCAGCTTGCTTGCTTGATTGCTTGTAGATTAGAAGAATTCTATAAAAAAAAACTTATGTACGGAACCCTCTCCACGCGAGTTCAACTCGCACTTGCCCGGTTTTTTGATTGTTCCTTTTTCTTGACGATCGACGTTATTGCACAGGGATAGCTGAACGGCCATTAGAGATAAACATTCTTAGACTAGGGGTTCATTTCATCCCAATAAAACATCGCAGAAAGTTACCGCGGAAATAGCAATGAAGGACAGCTGACGGAGTCACGGGAAAAAGTTAGTACCATGTACCAATTATGCACCAGTGTTATTCTAATAAATTTTCGTACACAACTTTGAAACGTAAAATTAACTGGTGGGGCGCATGGTGCGTCTTCAAGAATTGAAAACGCTTTACCTACTCACACAAATATTAATATAGTAACCTAAGGTCGCTGTCAATAGAACTTGCGAACTATGTAAACAAAACCAAACGAACCAATTCACCATGATTACTCGATAATCACGTACTTTTAAGGATCAAGTGAGGTCTTTGCAACGATTTATACACTAAATCATTATATTTATATTAAGTTTAAGATGAAATAACTATTCCTTATACGTTATTTTTAATAAAAACACGCTTGATGAATATTTGAGGTTATGTGTCAAACAGTACTAATTTGTTTACATAGTTCGCAAGTTCTATTGACGGCGACCTTACAGCTGAAGTCATAACATTCATGATAAATATTTATTTTCTTCTTGCCGTAGTTGAGTAACGCATGTTATGCATGCTTACAACTGCAACGTAAAATATTTCTGAAGATGAACGTTATCGTAACATTCATATCAGACCATCGAAATATAATAAGTATGGAAGAGTAATCGACGCTCAAAATCTGCCCCACTGACTTAGTGCCGGCGGGGGTGGAGCTATTAATGAGTGCCGAACTGTCTATCAGTCGACTTTCTGACGTAGTGTCAAACAGTTGTTTACAATCACAAAAGAAAAAATCGATATTAATGATTACCGGATTTAAATGACGCTGCAACCATGCCAAGTTGCATTATAAATTGGTGCAGTACCCACACAGATGCAAAACAAAGCGATATTTATTTTCATTAGTAAGTTATTTAATTTTTAATATTTCATACCAAAATGTCATGGCCGATGTTATGCAATATATCTTTGAAAAATGTGAATTACAAGCAACTACTTCGAATGAATAGGAAATTAAATTTTATGTCATCTTTACTATCGTTAGTTTATGTACATAATAAAAAAAACGAAATATGACCTTTTCCTTTCGAAGTGCGGAACCCTAAAAAGCAATAGGCTTAATATTAATTGATACTTGTACAATAACTGAGTTGGTAAAGCTAAGATTGTAAGGGCCTGTTTCACAATCGACAAGTAAATTTATCTGCCATTTAAAGTTGGCTCTCTCCTTGTCTATTTTCAAGTGTAAGAAAGAGAAAGGGCTAAATTTTTCTGTCAAATACGCTTTACTTGTCGATTGTGAAACAGGCGGTTAATATAAATTATACTCTATTGTATATGATCTAACTTAAGAGTTGGCTTCACATCTCTAACTGTAGAATAGAAACAGTGCCAAATGGATTATTTGTGATGTTTTCGTCTTACTACTCATATAAAGTTAATTTTTGTCATGTTTTTTCGGCGGCATCAAATAGGCTGTACCATCCAAAGCGACTATATACCTATATATAGGTATTATACTGTCACGTATCTTTATGCCTATAAGAATAAAAAAGGGGTTACAATACCTATATTTGGCACTTTAGATGCTAAAGACTATTTGACGCTGACTACTCTTACAACATAATATCTTCTGATATACTATTTTACAACTTTATAATAGTGTAACATAAGTAAGTATGTTAAATGATTCAAGGGGAACAATCATTCAATAATATAAAAAAATATTAATAAAATTCGTTATTCAATTACTGTGTTGTTTTTGTATTAAACCATCCACGTCAAATGTTGAAAGACATGGCCGCGTTCAAGTAACCCTTATGAATAAAAATATTGACCAATGGAAATCTTGTGTCAGAGAGCTTGTAACCAATTGCAGATTTTTGTCTTTCAAACGGTATAAAACCTTACTGAAATTACTGTCTACTCAAACGTTATACCAGCATCTGACATAAATGACTTCATACCTTAACTCAATTAATATTTAGTTGATTATTGAAACCACTCGATACATAAGATCTTTTCATTTCAAAAAGTGGGCGTTTTGGAGCGGATTTGTCAGTCGTTTTTGTTAGACGTTACTCTTCCATACTTATTATATTTCGATGTATCAGACTGGTAATAGTGCCACTTTGTAAGGTATTGTGTCCAATGGATGCCGGGTTTATCCCATTTATTCACCTACACTATGACACATTTTGTATTGAACGTTATTTGACGGACGACGGTTACGTCATAGCTCAATACAAAATGCGTTGTGATATGGAACAAATGCGACGAACCCTGGGATCATACAAGTAAGCATCTTCCGGCTAGGGGTAGTCCAAACTAGGCTAAGCCACAGGATGGTCCTGAGTAGAATCATCGCAAAGCCATAGTAGCCGAGCAGTTAGACAAGGACCTTCGCGAGTTTGATTTAAGGTCAAAGTAAGAGTATAATCTGAGCGTTAAAGTTAGAAACTGCTTACCGCGTCGCGTCATCAGTTACTTACGCTACCGAACGCTTCATTAGGGTGGCAAAGGAAATATATCTGTAATAACAAAGTTTTGCTCTCACTGTTAGGAGTAATGGGCTGTTTTCACACGTTTCGTTCGGCATCGCAAACACAGGTCGAAGCTATTGTATATTCATAGCGTAAAACATTGAACTAAATTAACGGTAGTCGTGTGTTTTAACGGAAATGTCACGTTTTTGCTTTTTGTTTTTTCTATTAATATTCCTGTCTTTTATACATTTACACCCCAAAGGTGCGCCTCATCTCACCGACGGTGTCGTTGCCTAAACAAACCCCTCTTTCCCAGCTGTACCATTGATTAGTACCATTAGTGGTACTACTGGGAATTTTAATCCCACTAGTACCACTGTATACGGTACAAGTATTGCAACCGGGTTTACTTACTTAATTGAAATCCTTCATTACCCGTGGTTCTCCTGATTTTTAGCACACCTCAACGAAGTCGACGGAGCTCCGCTCTCGCGGAGTTCTTATTTCTAGGTTGTTTTGGCCCTTCGGGCTCTCTGAAGAACTAACATAACCTAAACCTAACCTACATTACGATGTAATTACTTTTGGAAATAAGTGCGACTGGGATAAATTCGGACGGGAATAAATGCGACTGGGTAAAAAGACGAACAAGAACAAGAGCGACGATAATAAAAGCGAACAGGGAAAAATGACATTGGGTCAAATTAAGAATGGGAAAAAATGCGAAAAGAAATATCGCTTCACGGAAATAATGATTTTGTGAAAATTATCTAACAAATCCCATTTTTAACGCACCATAATTTACGCACCGTTAAGCAGCGGTGCGGTCGCACACTTATTCATAAAACGCACAAAAAAACTTTTTAAGCATGCTTTGTATGCATTGTCACTTTCTGTGAGATGCAAGTGTCATAAAACTCATAAAGACAGGGACCAAGCGTATGTAAACATATTTTAGCTACACCTACTTGGCGTTTATGAATAATAGGGTTAATGTTTAATTTTATTTAATTAAAACTGCTTATTATGCCTAATAAATATATATTTATTGATTTAACTGAATTTGCTGACAGCACTGCTTAAAATACTATTTACCAACGTTTGCGATGGGTTTTTATCGTGGTAAAAATGGAATACTTACTAGGAGGTCCCAACCTTTGCTTTTGTTAAATGTACATAATAATGAAATAAATCATTTCATTTCATTTCAAACATCTTACTGTAGCATTCGTAAAAACAAGTACTGTATGCATACAGGTAGAATTCCATTTTTAAATCAAAAGAAAGGTAACAATAGACTTGTTACAGCGGAAGTTTTATTGCTTTTTATTATTCACGTCCTCCATCGCATCCTCATTCAAGCATTTCCCGTTGAAAACGAACTCGCACAAAAATAGCGCCATTGAACGCAGGCTTTGCCTGCCCGGGCGCAATGGTTTACAACGTGCGCAATGGTTTACAACGTGCGCGGTAACTTGACCCCGAACTCGATGGTGGGACTGCTGGGGCCCGTTTCACGAAGCTACAAGTTACAAATTACAAGCGAAAGTCTTTTTCTAACTCCTTTTGTTAGAAAGAGAGTTCCGCTTGTAATTTGTAACTTGTAGCTTCGTAAAACGGGTCACTGGTCAACACGTGAGCCAGCAGCGTCATAACACGTAAAACCAGCAGCTGCACTGAGCTAGGGTACAAGTCTAAAGTTCAAGTGGAAAAGATAATAAGTCAATACAACAAGCAAATAGCATACCTACGTATAACCCCCTTTCATTAGGAGCTAAGTCGACTTAAACAGGGTGGAAAGGAAAGAGACGGACAACCAGAAAATGGAAGATTATGTGGCTTTAGTGTAGGTACTGTTGGTCTGTTAATATCTGTACCGTTTTCGAGTAATAGTTTGTTATAGTTTAATGCAAAAAACTTATATTGATTCAACCTTAACAGATGATGTCAATGGCCGAACCTTGACCTTATCTGCCAAAAATCAATCTTTATCCCCCTTTCGGGTTGACATCATTCAACATTATATATTTTTTTCATTTTAGTTTTTTAGGGTTCCGTACCTCAAAAGGCATAAACCGGAACCATTATAGGATCACTTTGTTGTCCGTCCGGCCGTCCGTCCGTCTGTCAAGACCGCGGATTTTGGGAACGCGTGAAGGTATCGAATTGAAATTAAAACTATAAAATACTCAAGTCTACAGTCCCTTGAAGCTGTGAATAAATCAAACATAACGTAAAAAAAGATACGGCCGTTTATGCCGCAAAAAACGTATACCTATTTCAACACTCGCAAGGGAATCAAAATGTATACGTATGAAACTATGAAATTAGGCAAGTAATACCGTCTTATACTAAAAGTAGGTATAGGGAAAAATCAAAAAATAAATTCAAATGTTTTCGTTATTTCTCAGGACTGCTAATCTTTGTGTGGCTGGTTTGTGACGAGATTCAAATCTTTTTATATTTTTTCCTTGAAATGAGGTTTCCTTTTTCAACAATTTTGTAAAAAGAATGCTTACTTACGTGATTAAAATAGGATCAATTTTGTCCGGTTAGTTCAACTTTTAAAAATAAATTAAGATGAAATAATGGGGATATTTTGTCCCATTAGTTCTACTGATTGAACTTCCACCTAAGGGTGCCAACCGCCGGATGTACCCCCCCCCCCCCTCACACGTAAAATTATTCGTACGTGACCGTGGCACGCGTATTCAATCATTACAAATCGAAAGGAACCGGATGATTGCTGTCAAAACTGAAATGAAACGCCGTATCCAGCTGTGAGGAGGGCGACCTTTAATCGCTGCAGCAACCTCTTTCTCCATTGTTTGGAAAAGGCAGCAGTGGTTTTTCTTACACCAGAAATGGATAATCTTTCAGATGAGCTTCGGTTTTTCGAGGAGATCGATCAAACTAGATATCTAAATAAGTACGAGGCATCGCTTATCATGCTGCTGCCTCTGATAAGGCCAATCAGAGGGGCTTGCAGCACTGCATTATCGTATAGTCCTACCCCTCCCCTGTTCCGAGAAGTGTTGGGAGTCTTATCATACTAGAAAACGGATTTTTAATATTTACGATCACAGGTTAATGACTTCAACGTCACGTCGGGCGATTGATCTTTACTACTACTGGACTAAACGGGGGGCCCCCTCGGGGGCAAATTTCAATAGAAACTGATTCAACGTGTATCTACGCTAAGGTTAGAAGAAACTTTCATATTACTTACTTCCCTACCTTACTTAATATACTTATTTGAAGCAAGTATTACATGAAACTCATAAGAAGTATGTCGAGAGAGTTTCCTAATAATCAAAGTCCTCCTATGGTGTAATAAGATTCCCTCGCAGGAAGTGGGTGTCGCTAAGGTTAAAGGTGAAGTGGCTCGGAGGCCGAGCACGTGCCGCGTCGACCATATTGGACCAATCCATTCCGTTCCGTCATTTACAATGGGAACTGACATGGTTTTAAGATTCTTCAATAACCAATAACCCCAACTGAAGCCTCTGCTCTTAAAATAAAAAACAGCTTTCTCTCCACCTAATGTACCGAATTTGTGATCATTATTTATTCAAATACAAATCAATATCATATAAGCCGCGAAATCCCTCTCACCAGGGAAATTTGTGACGTTAGCAGATTAACTTCCTCGTCGTGGTACGAGTATGTATCATGAAAATATAAGCAACAACTTGGACGAGCACAAGCCGCCTAACTAGCATAACTTGTCTCGCGGGCGCTGCTGGGTACTGACGGGTAAAATTATAATTCCCAGGACCGCAGAAATGCGACGATTCAGATGTTTGTTGCCAGTCACCGCCTTTAGCCAGCACATAGCTATTGTAGCCAGTTTTACAAGAGTTATGGCGTTTATATTTTTCGATTTGAGTGGATAATGCTCTAAACAAATCAAGCTTGAATTTAAATTTGGAAAAGTACGCTTCCTGAAGCTGCCACGTTCTGTTCAGCAAAATCACTTGGATATTTATGTGCCATCATGATATCGTTCTATCAAATCAAATCAGTGACCCGCATCGTTATGGCAAAACCATCGAGAAAGTAACGCAAACGCCAAGAACGGTCATCAGATAATTTAAATTACGATCAAAATAGCTTTGACGAAGCTTTATTTTTTATTAAATAAAGTGGGGGATTCTCTAGCAGGCAAATCTACAAAGGCCTTTGGATTTACGTTATAGCTCTGTATGTACGTTAAGAACTTCCAAACTACGCGATGGATATTAATAAGGTTTTCATCAATAGATAGTGATTCAAGAGGAAGGTTTTTATGTATAATCAATTCTGGATTATGTACGGGTGTTACAGAAAAGCCAAATAAACCAAAGAAAACGAGGGCGGGTCGCTACCATCCGATGAGAATAAATTAAGCTACAATCAGGCTCATGTTTTACTGCCACCGAGTGTAGAATATACTTAATTGCAATTGTAACCGAATATCCCTTTAAGTGCAGTGTTCACCAACAATTAAACGGTCGGTTAGCGGTTTAACGGTTGTCAAATGTATTGACTAACAGCTGATTAAGACTTAACCGTCTGTTAAATTGGTTGGTGAACTCGGCCCTAAATGTGTTATATTATAAATAAATTTTGTGATCAGAGGATATCAGAAATCTATTGATAACAACAGTGTCAGCAAAAAATGCCTATTCTATTGAATAAAATGTCATAAAGTTATATATCAATTACCTCACTGCCTTGTATCCTGACTGCGTGTATTAAAATCACGAGGCCCTAAAAGTGACAAGAGTTATTTTCCCGCGTTGATACGTCTAGTTAGCAAGTGCCTAACTATTTCCAGGAGTCTGCCCGGAAGTGTTTTGTGCAGACGGCCAGGAGGTGCTAATTGACGTTGCGGCTGTAATGCTATTGAAACGTATTCCTCGGCGAATGTAAGCTACTTAGTTACTTGGTTCTGAATACCATTATTACCTCAATTGCTTGTTTTAGTGTATACAACCAACTTCTTTGAATCAGCGGTACAATTTATTTATATTTCTTCTTTTTTTTCGTTCTTTGTCTACTGTTTCTTGACTACCTATTCATCTATAAACCAATGGAGCTCCTAAGCATTTTTGAGTAAGCTAGTCTTGAAAAATCAGTAAGCAAATCTTCTAAAAAAAATAAAGGACCTTAGGATAGTTTCCCTTCAGGTTCGAGGTTCAACATTCTCGACCAATGATCGTTTTTTTTGACAAAGTTTATTTTTAGGTACCAAGTCAACATTGCTCTGTTAAAATTTCAACGTGTCGCAAAAACACTTCTTCGATTTTTATAAATTTTCAATTCCTTTTCGCCCCCCCCTAGCTTGTAACTCAAGGATTATTTCTTCCAAATACAAAGTCCCCAGATTCAGCGGTTTAGATTGCGCGCTGTCTATCAGTCAGTATGTCACGAAGGAGTTTCAGCATAACAATATAGCTATATATTTACGTATGTATATCAAAGATGTATATACCTATATTATGGGTCTGTGACTAATGCTGAAACTCGACTGTGACTTGTGATCTGTCAGCCTGGTTTAGATTTTAAATATAATCTCTGGGTTTTCGTTACTGGACACAGATATTTTTATATTTATGGCGAATCCATGTCGTCACGCCCCAGCCCATATAATATTTTTCATATCTTATTGGGCCTGTGACGGATTGAAATTTTAAATTCCACACGAACGTTGTTCCAACCAATTGAGCAGTTAACTAACTTTAACCCTAACGTTCATTGTTTTATAAAAATAAATCGATAACTTTGATACTTAGTACGCACAGTACCGATGAGTTTTTAAGGGACTTACGAGAAAGATAAAACCTTTTTGAGGATGCGGTGGTTAACGTTACGAGTAATATTACACCGAGACGAAAGTTTTGAAATTTTGGAAAGCTTACGCCGAACCGCCACAATCTCTGAAACATGGTACGGTACAACATTATATTACAACATTATATTATTTCCAAATAGTGCTACAGAAAACTCACAAAAACCGAAGCGAAGCGAGGGCGGCTCGCTAGTGGAATATTTATATATCAGTGACAAGAAAAGGATGTACGAACGAGACACTGAATTTTGATTTAAAAAAATGGACCCGCGTGTAGGTAAGGACTTTAAAAATATATTTTTAGTTCTGTTTGTAAATGACGAAGCTTTAATGTCACAAACATTTAGAAAAACAAACAATTTAGTACCTCCTCCTTTTTTTAAAGTCGTTTAAGGACCGAAAAGACGACAATATTTTCTTTGTTTTATGATCGTCGTCGGCAGCATCCCAAGATCGAAAACTGAATTTTTGATAAAGGCCGCTTTTACACCATTGTTCTCATAAGGACAGATTATCAAAAAAACAGATTCTAATTAGGACAGATTCTCAATTCAATTCTTTATGAAATGGCTTCCGTCCAGTGGGACAATTCTGCCAGTGTCAAGGTTGGGAGTTACATTTACATATCAAAATAAAACTTAATTCGACGTTGTACGGTGATCCTCTAACCTCCGTGAAGCGATGTAGGTAAAACTTTACGAATACCAGATGGGATTTTCTTGGAGCAATTCTTCCAAAGGCGATACGTGTTCAAACTTTAATTCTTCGTTATACAACACGTTTGAATGTTAATTTACTAGATACTCGTATTAATACATCATTACTATCCATTAAACAACAAAATATGCAAAATATTAAAAACAGTTAAGAAAGCGACGCCATCTTGTCAAAAACCCAAAGAGAATCCCGGACAGATTCTCATTAGGACAAATTCTCATATGACAGATTCTCAACAGAACAAAGTACAGTTAAGCTGAAAAAAAATGTATTTAATTGCGTTCTTACTTTAAAAGCTATAATATAATACGTAGGTAGGTTTAGGTTATGTTAGTTTTGCAGCAGGCCCGGATGGCCAAACCACGTAGAAATAGAAACTCCGCGGCAGTGGACCTCCGTCGACACTGTCTAATTTCAAATCAATAAGTGTCGACGGAGTTCCGCTATCGCAGAACTCCTAATTCTGGGTGGTATATATCATCCTTTTTTATAAATAATATCTCCATCATCTCAATGTGCTAGTTTGTATGTAAGTGCATTTTTAATAAGAGCTTAAATAATGGTGTGAGGAACTGTACCATTGCTGTCCTTTTGATAATCTGTCCTTATGAGAACAAAGCAAACTTGACCAATATCAGACGTTTTGAGAGGTACCCGTAAATCATACAGACTTACTGAGGTGTAAAAATGACTGAAACGGAATTCTCTTGCATTTCAAAGATATTTACGTATCTATCTCGATCGATAGCAGTAGCCGGCCCTGCTAATAGGGAAGCGGCGACGTTACAAGCAACGGACTCGTTCAATAGAGCGATGGATCAACGCCGGGGCACTGACACGACGATTAAATCAAGGGACAAATGTGACCTAGTCAACTTGTTCCTGCGGACTGATGTTCAAAATGAACCTTAAGCACGCTTTGATACTGGTATCCAAATGTTACGAGAATAACGATAGACTTAGTCGTCAATCGCCCTCTACCCAAAATTTCAATTCCCTTTGAAAAATACTGCTAGTAGTATCAGAAACAAATACCAGACCCTTGTCGATTGTAAGTACCTAAGAATAAAACTCATATAGATTTGGTTGTAAATTGTCGGTCGATTGTAGGGTTGTCGTTTTTTTGTAAAAGAGGATGTAAAATACAATCGGTCGATAATTTAGTCTGAAAAGCAGTTATTTGCCCTGGAACTAGTGACATGCATCGGCGATTTTATAAAGATGAGTTGACGATAGATATAAATAAATGCAATTCTGGAGACAATCTTACACAAATTGACCTAGCTCTAGGATTACGCTAAATATGTGCTCTAAATACGATAAAGAACTACATAGAAATATCTAAGACTTAGGAACAAGGAATCTCGCTCGTTACTCAAATATTGGCCCTTTCGCGGGAATCGAACCCGGGACTGCAGCGTAGGCAGGGTCACCTACTATTAAGGCTACCAGCGTCGTCAAAAATATATCACCTAGATATTGTTCCTGCAAAGTCGTCCGTGTGGAAAGTGAAAGATTTGCGTTTATCCGTTTGCTTTTTTCGTTATCACCATTTATGTATAGTTATCTACTTCAACTAAGAACAAGAAAATATCGCTTCCCAGGAATACAACTTGGATCAACAGAACGCAGGTCTAGACATTGATAATGAGAAATGTCTATGTATACGGCGTAAACTTCTCTGCAACCTCAATGCTCTTCCTGATATTTAATATACTTTTGCCCAGATATTTTTTACCAAAGCTTTAATGCCTGGATCATTAGCCGTTACCCTGGTCACACCGGATCTTGATATCTTTAATTTTACTGGTAACTCTAGCAGATATCAAAGGAACTTGATCAAATGTATTTTTTAACTTATTATATTTGAGCGGTCGAAATTACTGTACGTTGTCCTTCAGTTATCTAATTAAAATTTCGATAACCTTTTTTTTAACATTATAATAATTTGGTAAATACTTGTTTTCCTAGCTTCCTATTCAATAATATATATTGTATTGTTTGCGTTTTCCCGTCACAATAAAAGTATTGAACAATTTTATTCTCAATCAGTCCTTGTTTCGCTCGCTTTATTGTTGAAAATACAAAATTGTACGCTACTCCTGGCTTAATTGAAAGCTTGATATTGACTGTCGACATGAGAGTTTTAAGGTTAAACCATAAACCTTTTTTGGACGTTTTCTCTTTGACCAATTTTGTCTATTAAAATTGTATATAAAAATAAAAAATATGGGACACCCTTTAGTTTTTTAGTCGGTGAAAAATTTAACAACATCCAAAAATTTGGATGTTGTTTAGTCGGTTCTTATTAGATGCAGTCTTCTTTACAAGGGCTACGTATTTGGATGAAATGATTTATAATAAAAAAAACCGCCTAAAAAAAGGGCAAGAGCATACATGTCGGACCATACGCGAGGTATCACCTAACTCGATGTTATAATTTAAAAATACTATAGTATTTTTTTCGAATTGCTAGTTTCCGCCATCGGTAAATTTATTAGTCGCATTTTTTTCCATTCTAAAAATCTAATATGACAGAATAGACGCAGTGCTCCTATTTCTGTGTTATTTTGGCCCTCCGGACCTGATGTGGAGGGGTAAAAACTAACCGAACCTAACCTACCTACGACTCTATCAAATTAGGTTGGGAAAAAATGCGACTAATAAATTTACCGATTGCGGAACAAATCGTCATGCTTAGCGAAGCGTCGGCATCACAACTAAGTGCATATCAGATGCTCGGCAATGAATGGGTTAAAGTGTACTTAAAAACGGAATGAGTGCACTAAAGCGTGGAATCAAATCCAATCGTGGATTAGAGTGTACTCAAAAGCGGAATATATTCCATGTATGGATTTAACCATTGGATAGAGTGGAACAGGATCAAAATCCCTACAGGTTTTGTAGAATAGAATAGAATAGTACCAAGAGTCTCAGACCGCGGGCAGACGGACAGATGGACATACGGACATGGCGAAACTATAAGTTTTCCTAGTTTGACTTCGGAACTCTAAAAATTACTGCGTAAAAACATTTGTGATTTTTGAAAAAATCACACGTCTTGTCTATATGTTCTAAACTATTGGTCCTACAGGAAAGTTAATTAAACTCAATTAAAACTAAATTAATTGTAGTTGCCCCATCACCCCTTGGGGATTTTTAGTAAGTTAATCGGAATATTTCAAACGAATATTCCCAAAATACCAGTATTTCAAAATACCAGATTACGCTCTTTACCAAATATCCAAATCGAAAATAACGATTAATATCTGAATTTTAAGTTTGAGATTCCAGTACATTGAGGTGTAGTACTTGAAAAATTCTGATATATTAGTATAAGCGATTTCAAAGTACCAAATTTCGGCTGGTTGCAGCTTTGATAATTTTCTTACGGTAGATAAAAATAATATTTTATTTATCTAACTAATCCGCTCAACTATTTTTACGTCGCAAAATTGGACTCTATTTTCTACACAAGTCAGTTTTATCAAATTCTGCCAAAGCGCTAGCCGCAGGTGAAACGGAGTAACAACGTGGGGACCACGTAAATCACCGGAAAGAGGTTTTTGCGTTTTTGAAGGCGGTTTTTTCTTCTCTAAATCATTTAATTTTTAATTTATACTTTTACGACACAGTAAGGTTTGCAAATCATTTTTTTTAATTTCCTAATTTATCCCACGAAAATGACCCTTAAAAAAAATTACTTTGCACATCTGTTTGGGTCATCAATTTACAAATGTGTACCAAATTTCAAATCAATCGGTCCAGTAGTTTCGGAGCAAATTGGCTGTGACAGACAGACGGCAGACAAACGCACGAGTGATCCCATAAAGGTTTCGTTTTTTAAATTTTTGTAAGGAACCCTAAAGATACATACAACCGAACATAAAATAGAACCTACTCCTTTTTCAAGACGGTTAATAAAAAGCAGGAAGTTCCTAAGTTTTATTGTCAAGCTTCAAGTACCTGCGTCGTCGCCGTTGTCTCTAGAAGGCCTCATTCAACGAACAAGCGTTTGTAATCAAAAACTCAGTGTTACCGTAGGTTTTTACCACGTCCTTTGTGAGGTTCAGACGACATTTGCATACGGGAGGGTCACTCCGGGGCACTCTTTCGTCTCACCTAACTAATGCAAGGCGAGGAGCCACCCGCCCGTCACGTTTAATTAGTGGGCGCCGTTTAGAATAACAAATAAGCCGCATATCCCGCTCCGAATTTAACGACATTAAGTATTAACATTTTTGCCTTGGTTACTCTAAGCCGCGATTTAAGCAATGTTTAACTGTAAATCATATTAACAGTTTTACAGTTTTGCAATTCCAACTTTTTCAATTTATCCGTGTGAAAGCATTGTAAATTATGAACTTTAACAAGCAACTACCATTAAACATAATAACTAGGTATATTCGTAGTAACGGAAAGTCACTATTTCAGCGTGTCGGTCTGTTTCTGCGCTTAGATTTAGTGGTCCTTGTGCAAGGCCCGTCCGGATCGCTACCACTATCTTATCCTTTAAAACCTACCACCAAACAGCAATGTTCGTATTGTTGTGTTCCGGTGTGGGAAAACGCCCGGTGAAATTAGTAGCATCGAGGCATTCCATCTTAGTAATAAGTCAGTCAAACTAAAGTCAGTTTTTGGTTAAATATATTGTGGGACGCCGACTTCCGTTTGACTGACCTATTATTACCATTTCAAATTAAGTTATTTTTCGTTTTTGTTTTGAAGACGCTTTCTTGTTTTAAAAAAATTCCACTCCCATACATACATACATACATACATTCAATCACGCCTGTTTCCCAGAGGGGTAGGCAGAGACCACTTCTTTCCAATCCCAGTTCTCAGTTTATAAGAAACTAAAGGACATTATTTAAGAAACTCGCCGTGGGAAAATTTTAGTGCATATTTTTAAACCATTTCAATGCGCTTCATCATAGTCGCTCGACTATTTTACTCGAGATTTTTTATCATCACCCTTGAAATAGATTCCGTCGAGGAACATTGGTGGCCATCTCAGGTCTTCATCATCAGTTCCGCATCACCAAATACTGTATGAAAACTACCCAAATCGCTATAGGTGTGCCTATAATATTTGAATAGTTCCCTCGATTTCTCCAAGATCCCATCATTAGATCCTGACGTATTGACAATGGGACCAACTAGAAAGTAAACCCTTTCAAACAAAAAAATACTTTTTTAAATCGCTCCAGCTATCGATCGGGGATATAATAAATAAATACATTAGAAGATCCTGAAGAATTGAGAACCCACATTTTTTTCATTTTGTTTTTATACAAAAAGACGTTCCCGATATTTACGGAGGTGTGTATTTTAAGCGTTCCATTAAATTTAACCTCTATTAAGTATTAGTTTGTTCTACTATTTTAAATCAATTGAAGTCAATATCAATCTAAGTGGCCGTCATTGCCTGGAATGTGTGTTAAGTGACGTCTATTGACCGGTGGTCAGTAACACCGGACGGTGACGCATCCAAGCGACCAAGTAGAATTACCTAGAGCCCATGCCATGATTTGATTAGCTAAGGGACGGGAAGGGCTTAGAGTCCGACCATCGAGTGATGACACATGTATTTTTCTCAAATTTGGCAACAATTTTACCTATGAAACAAGCTGTCACATTATGAGTACCTATCCAACCGCTATGCATTTCGTGTTACCAGCTAGTGACATTTTGAATTGGCCACCTTTTTTGTGTCACCACTCGCTGGTCGGACTCCACTCCTATATTAACTACTCGGATTAACGATGCATATAGTTTGTAATCGATATTTAAATATTTGTAAAATTGCTAAACAAATATAGATTAGAATTTAGTACCTACACGGATGGAACTCATCCTGAGGGGCTATTGTCTAACTAACGCACTCGCAATCTCATCCGGTTTCAAAGTGGAGCAATTGTTTTCATTTTGTATGCAGAGTCGCAGACAAGCCTTCGATTTTCAAAATTAAAACGATCGTGACTGCGAGTACGTTATACACAATGAGCCCTCGGGTTTAAGTATATTTTAACTTTAAGGCTGGGTTTTATAAAGATCCGTTAGACCAATTTCGGTCAGAAATGTCAAAACTTGTATGAAGTTACTAAAATTTGATCTGACTTATTTACTAACGGATCTTTATAAAACCGGCCATAAGTCTACGTATTTAACAATTATTTCTAACGTAATTTACCTACGTTGCACATAGGGAAGAGTAACGAAAATAAATTTGTAAACGGCTTATCATCGAATGCTTTATGCTTTATCAAAAGGTTCAGTTTATGGAATAACCCTTATTTATTTAAACGTACGATAAACCTATTTTAGGACCTGCGCTAAGTCGCGCGGTTGCACGAAGCACGGGTGAGGGTGCGCGTGCCGAAAAATAATATGAAAAATCCATCGCACGCGCGATTTAGCGGCTCATATTACGTATTTTTCGATTGGCGATATAGCGGGGGCCCTATGCTTTGTCATTTTCTGTCAGATTCAAATGTAAAAAAGAAAGATAAGGACAAACCATACTAAGCATACTTTAGTTATTGTTCGTTTATGAATAAGAGAGTACGTATATATCATTTAGGGAGAATACAAAACAAGTGTTGTTTATTACCATATAGCGTAATGTTACAAGTGAAAATCTTATATAACTAAGTAATCAGTTTTTATGAAGAAAAAAAAACAAGTCAACGCTAACCCACTCCATTCTGGTCTAATTTATTGAAATTACCTAAATTGTCACTAACTTAATGCAATCAAATTAATTTTGGGTGTAAAAAATTGCCACCCTCGTACGAAACGGGAAAAGAAAATCTCATAATAAAATGGCTTCTTTTCAAACTCGTTAATTGACAGGGTGATTAAATACCTGTTTTTGAGTTTCTATTACGAGGCCGTATTGCGCGGGTGTACTCCTTTGATAGTAGGGATTTATCCACGACAGGACGTACGACTTACGAGCATTCTTTAGTTAGTAGTGACACCGAAAAGGTAATTCAGGTATAATTTTGTTAATCGCGGTCATTAAATGTCGGCGTCACGGGCACGGTGTCGTTGGGCCTAATGGGTTTTTAAACAAACGCATTTCCCTAACAAATGGACGGGCCGGGCTGCTCCGGGGCCGCATCTCGTAGCTAATTATTTCATGTCCTGGGGAAAATTGCAGGCGGAAATCTAATCAGTGTTGCTGCACTTTGCAGAGTGGCCGGTCATCATATATTTCAACCCCTTATCCTAAAAAGAGGGGTGTTGTTGTCTATTCCTGTTTATGTGTGTAAGTCCGTCTGTAGGTATATCATCGCTTAGGAGAGTTCAATGCAATATCGTTTTATTGAAAGTTAATTTTAAGTTAAAGTTTAAATATTTCCTCATGACGTAATTTAAAGTTTATTATTTAAAAAAAAAATACTTTCGTGGTTCTTAGCGGAGTTGTTAAAATCTGATGAAAAATGAAAGTTTGTTCAACGCTAATTGCGTATAAAAAAAACTGATTTAAGCTCCGCAATTTCGCAGCCCAAAAAGGTAAAAATCAACTTGCGGCCAACACAAAACCTCGATTATTTCAAAATAAAATTTATCATATTTTCGCTAGAACTCAACCCTTTTGTCGATAAGTGGGTCGCGATTATTAATTTATGGCGGTGGTTGGAACCCGAAACGCGATTGGTTTATTCTTTAATTTTAGCTACCAATTTGTCAAGTTACTACAATTATACTGGGCGGAAAAAACGAATGTCACATGAACGGCATATTCTACGCTAAGTAGACCTACTTTTATCGTTGAAAACAATAGGTAAGTACTGTTTTTATGGATTCCTTAAAGTTTATCTGGCTTAACCGGGAATCGAACTGGTCGAATAAGAAAAAACAATACAGTCGTGTTTTATGATATAAATGGCCTTGATATTGATCATTTACACTTACAACACTTACTGCCGCACTCAGAGACGTCAATTAAATTTAATGCTTGATTAAAGTTGCTGCTGTCTCTTTCTTTGCTATAGCAATATAATAAGACAACACGCCACTAAACAAGCATTAAATTTAATTGACGTCTCTGAGTGCGGCAGTTTCACCTTTAAACTAAATAAAGACCATAAAAATCCACGACTTTTTTTTGTCATATTAAAAAATAAAGTAAAGATTTGGATTTGACGCAAACACAGGTTGACTAAAGTTACTGGAGTACAGTTACAGTTAGCGAAGCTACCTACTGGCTGAGCGGCGCCCCGGACGGCGCCCGCACCGGCCGCCGGACGCCGGAGTCGCCGGACGCGTTCTAGAACAAACTACACGTAACGTCAGTTTTTATCTCTCATAGCTACCGTAATAAGTCTGCGTTAGGTACTTTGGTGCGGCGTCGTAATAGGTCCCTCGCTTGCTCCAGCAAATGAACTTAACCCACTTCGTGCTTTACGAACATAACCTTTTTTCAGATTACCTAAACTAAATACTTCGCGTTCAGTTTAATCAAATGGAATTTAATATAAACTCAAAGTTGATGATCTATGTAATTAATCCAAATACATAGGGTCAAGGCTCAATGACTGGCTGCTTTAGAAGAGGTCATTTTATAACTGGCTAATAATAATACTCTAGGTTAACGCATTCACTGCTACCCTTTTTTCCTGGACATTTGCCGGTCGCACTTTGCTGTGTGCCCCAAACACACATGTGAGTTCAACCGACTATTACCCTGCGCCTCCCAACGCACGTCATATTAGTTCATACTAATTTGACATTGGTTTTTTCTCATTGGAACTAGGTAATTATTCTAACAAGAGGAACACCTTGTTTTGAAAAATATGCTTATTATATTTGATAACATTAATACTGATCACCAGAAAAACAATTCAGTGTTTGTGATGATTTTTATTGGCGTATATAATTCAAATATTTTTACCGAAAGTAATCATAGTAATATTACGTAGGTACCTACTATAATTTGGGGCATTAGAAATCTTCTGATCCAAGAAGTAACATATTATACATAAGTAGACTTGTCTAGGGGACACTGTTGATGTAGGAAAACATGTCGAAACTTTGTTTATTATTTATTTTTTTTGTTTTTGCCTTTTTCTCCGTCTATATCTCTCCTAATATTTTTGCCATGTTTTCCTGCTGAACTACGCATGATATTTGATATTATATTTAAATTAATATTTATAGCTTTATATAATACTAGACTAAGTTGTATCATTGTAATAAGAAATATGGTTAAAAAAATGACTGACTGCTGAGTTTCTTGCGGCGTTTCTTCTCGGCAGTGGTCTCCTCTTGGGAAGCGCTGGTAGACTCCTGACGTGTAAAAGTGCCCGTGCGGCCTACTTACTAAATAAATGTCTTTTATCTTTTTTATCTTTAGAAGCTTTCAAAATTCAGAACTCATATATGCGTTAAAGGCACAGGGTGAAAGTCACTAAATATTATGAACGTGTCTGTGCGTTCAAGGCACTAGGTGAAAGTAACGAAAATGCATATATGCGTTGGTGGCAGTGAATGCGTTAAAACTATAAACATTATCAGATTGCACGTTTTACAAATATTTAACTAGCCAGTAACTAGGGTGGCGAGTTATTGAGAATTTTCCCTATGACTCTTAAACATTTTGGTATAAATTGCAATAAATTTAACGGTACAAGTGGTTGTCTCGTATGTTGCTCACTATCTCGGGTTCCCAGCGATCCCCGTTGTCGAGCAACTTCTCCTTGTTGTATAAGAGCTCCTCGCGCGTCTCCGTGCAGTACTCAAAATTCGGGCCCTCGACGATGGCGTCCACGGGGCAGGCCTCCTGGCAGAACCCGCAGAAGATGCACTTGGTAAGGTCGATGTCATATCGTATCGCGCGGCGCGAGCCGTCCGAGCGCTCCTCCGCGTCGATAGTGATAGCCTGCGCCGGACAAATGGCTTCGCACAGCTTACAGGCGATGCATCGCTCCTCCCCGCTGGGATATCTCCGTAAAGCATGCTCACCCCTGAACCGTGGGGAGAGTGGACCCTTCTCGAAGGGGTAATTTATTGTAGCCGGTTCCTTAAATATATGCCCCAAACTAACCGCAAAACCTGAAAACCAACGGAAAATTGTGTAATGATGAAATTTCAAACTAAGCTAATTAGACCGTTCTTGGTTGCTCTACGTGCTCGTAGGTTATTTAATAGGATTAAGGGAACAATCTGTTCTGAACTGTTGCCTTATTGTAGCGTCTTTCTCAAAGGCCCGTGAAATGCAATGTAATAAAACAAAGTTCGCAATGTTGTTTCGCTCAACTCCGAGGAACGTGACGAAATTATAAGAAAAAAATAATCTGCACTAGTGTCGTTCTGGGAACGCCACATCCCCACACGAATATTGCGTGTGACCGACTTACAAATTGATTGAACTTCAGAACATTTCTGTGTTTTGTTTTTACGCTAAAAATGGGGAGGAGCGACCTTCGAATGCCTACGTGTTGCGAGTAGAAATCGTTTGATAATGTTATTAGAATTTCATGAAAGCTATATATTGCCCACAACCCGTTGAATTAAAAAAACAATCGATTTAAAACGTATTTTTCGAGTGTCGATGTCGATCCAATTTAATTTTATTACTAAGTATTGTAACAAAGGTATTTGAGAATAATTCTAATATAGGTTTAATTAATCTTTAAACAGTTCAAACCGGGGGACCGGAGCTTAATGGATCAATGTCTTAATCGTAGCATTTATTCCGCGCGATTGTTAAGCGGAATCCCATTTAGACATGGGTGCTGTGCCGTGTAATCCCGATCTGTTAATTTGGCTGACAATAACAAAAACAAACGAGTGAGGCCGGCCGGCCGGAGCGCGGAGCCACGTGCGCGAGTGAGGTTCGCATCCAACATGCCGGAACTTCATCGCACCGCATCAAAGACAGGTTGAATGTAGGACAGAAATTTTACCTACGAGTATACATTCCGATTTAAAAATAAAAAATAAAGATAAAGATACATTTATTTTACATAAGTAGGTACCGTAAAATGGGGTGAATAGGGTTCGCGGGGTGAATAGAGTTACAGCCTAAAACAAAGCATAACTTGTTACTAATAAGAACTAGTATTACATTGACAAGTCTTTTGGAAAATTACGTTCAAATCTCAGTCTTTTAATTAGTAGAATATGATTGGTTTTAGGCTGCAACTCTATTCACCCCGCGAACCCTATTCACCCCATTTTACGGTACATACAAAAAAACCGGACAAGGCGAGTCAGACTCTCCCACCGAAGGTTCCGCACATGACACGATTAACTCAATTAAAAATTTGCACCGCCACCGTTCCTTGCATAGAGACCCTGATTTTTTGTGATTTAATTAAAAATGTTGGGTTTTCAGATTTTTCCCTATATTTGTAGTATGAGACGGTATTACTTGCCAAATTTCATAGTTCTAGGTCAACGGAAAATACCCTATAAATTTTAATTCCCTTGAGAGTGTCGAAATATACGTTTTTAGTGGCATAAACGGCCGTATCTTTTTTTTGGTTAATTTAGAAGTTTGATTTTTTCACAGCTTCAAGGGACTGTAGATTTGAGTATATGGTTTAAATTTCAACTCGATATCTCTACGCGTTCCCGAGATAAAGGGTCTTGACAGACAGACAGACGGACAGACGGACAACAAAGTGATCCTATAAGGGTTCCGTTACCCTAAAAAGAATGAACAAAATTATTTGACATTAATTATTTTTAACAAATATTTTACTCTTTCAGTATAAATCGATACGATTAAAAAAAAAGGTCTACAAGGTCTTAAAAATTAAAAACGATTTATATACATGAAATTACATCATATCTGTTTGTTTGTCTAATAGACATAATTATGTGTTGCGGAACCCTTGTGGACGAATAATTAATTCTACGCGGAGGAGGTGAAATGGGGGGTGTAAAGTTTGTATGGGGAAACAAGATTATTAGACTATTATATTCGAAAATTCACAGGAGTACCTACTCCTAACGATAAATTAGTAAACAAGTGTTTCAGGTTTTTTAGAATTCAATCCGTTAATCCGTTAATGAATCACAATAAAATAATACTGACCAACCTCTCTAAAGTTATCACACCGTTAAGTAATCTTTTTACCGGCCATACTTAGTACTTCCATCCCAGACAATAATTTTAGTTTTTACCTACATAATACTTCCGTAAAGTTCCTCTGTTCTGCTCTGAAAACTATCAATTTATAAGCACCGTCTTGATATGTATGTCTTTAAAATTCAGCTGGATCTTTAATTGTACTCATTGTTTCGCAGGGAATTTAAAATTATTCCGAATCAAATACGGGCGAAGCAACGGGCAAAAGCTAGTATTTTTTGATATTATTATATCCTAGTAGACAATTTGTTAAAATAAAAAACGCCAGGGGAATGAGATGAATAATCCAATTCTCTTGTTATTTAACATCTTGATTTAGGTACTTGTTTTGTGACGCACACCCACTTCATCTAAATACCTGGATATCAACAAAAGTACCCTTATGTTCAAAAGAGGAATGTCTACCCTTGCTCGGCAAACGAACGGATGAGCAGGTAGCATTAACATAGCTATGTCCATGCAATCACCCTCGACTATTTATATTACCCGGAAGGGTAACGGGAATCCAATGATACTGACAGTGATTGTAACCCTTACAGAGGTCTAAACTTAAGATATCAGTAGGCTTGTAATGAATAACATAAATATTTAAAAGGTGAATAGGTCCAGGATACAGAATCCGACCGACTGATGTTGGCTCTACATTATGTCCCTCCTGGGTCTGACGGTACGAGCTCCCAATCGCATAGTGCGACCGGATTACTATCACTGTGCCATAACATAACATGGACCTACGTATTACATGTCGCGCCCCCCTGTTATTTAGACCGTGGCGCATTTAAAATGGATCGTAGCATAAAATAGTAAAAAAAACCTAAAACACAAACCTCTCGCGAGCTCCGTCCAAAAAACGCACTGAGCTGCACGATCAACGTAGTCTTTGAGCGCTGTTGCCGGAGGTAACGCGTTTACGTATATAAAATTGACGTCATATATAGTTCTGGGGCAATCGAAGAAGGGCGGCAGCGGCGTGTCCGGCAAGCGCTTAGTAGGCGGGCACGGCTGCGCCGGCGAGGTCGGAGGCCGCGGCGGTGGATTTGAGCACGCGTCGCAGCCGCTGCTGCTCTCGAACCGCGGTCCCAACTTCAACGCTGATTCCACATTCTTACTAAAACGTTGACCTACATCACGCATAAACTTTAACATTATTTTGTCCACTGCTTTCCTTTTAGACTTGTTTACACTACCAAATGACAAGCCTTTGTTTGTTTTTGTTTTTACTGATGGCATTACACCAACATTACACTAATCAATGTAGGTTGAATATTATATTGACCGACCGCTTTGCGACCGGCTACCGCCTTTGATTGCCGTGATAGACACACACACATTGTCTTATGTTATTAGTTATTATTATTATTAGCACTTTTGTACTTATTAGTCTGCGCTTATTACTTTATAATATCATTTTTTGTAGTTTGTCTGTATACACCCGAAAAGCTTTACCCTCCTTCTTGGGCGTTTAGGTATAGTTAGGGAGCCCACGACACTAAACCTAGTTCGATAAGAATACCGGATGATATATATATATAGGGGAACACGAAATGGTGATGTGCAGTATCACGATTAGAAAAACCTGGCATAACATATTTTTTTTAGTTTGAAGTTCGATGTCTTAATGCAGCAGTGGTTTTTCTTACACAGAAATTGATGATCTTTCAGATGAGCTTTGGTTTTTTGAAGAGATCGATCATAAAACATCCTACTTAAATACGAGGCGTCGCTTATCATGCTGGTGCCACTGATTAGGCCAATCAGGGGAACTTGTAGCATTGTATTGTCGTATATTCTTACACATCCCCCGTTCTGAAGAATAAACAAAACTTTTGAGTCTTATTATGATACTAGACATCGAAATTAAAATTAAAAAAAACAATTGCTTCGCCAGTTTTTTTGAATTGCATCATCACCATTTCGTGTTCCCCCGTTAATGAGGAGACTAAATATATATATCATCCGGTAGTCTTATCGAACTAGGTTTAGTGTCGTGGGCTCTCTAACTAGTAGTAGTAAAATGAATAGTATGTTTTTAAAACAAAGAACTGCCTTAAAAACCTAAAAAATAACTGTTTTTAAAATGGTAGGTAGGAGGTATAATTTGGGACGCCGACGCCGAGGTCCATTTGACTGACCTTTACCTAACTATTTTAAAAGAAGTTATTTTTGGGGTCATTGAACGCATTGAACCGTAGGTGAGGATCGGAAGAATGCACTTGTCCATTGAACTTTCTCTCTTTCTAATTCTATCCTACTATTGGTGCTGGTGGTCGTCGGCAAAGCGCAAGTTTGATAACCGTCCCTCGCCGACGAGAATACCCTTTTCTTTTCATTCAGTAGCCAGTTTACGAAAGACGTGCTCTAATGGCTCGTCTCGTGTCACCTGCAAACCCGCAATATTTTCGAAAGACCTATCCAACAACACCCCACTGTGGGGTCCCCATACCATGGGTAGGCGAGAAAAAAATACATCCCCACGTTACGTGTATGGAAGGGACCCTAAAATAATTTTGTTTGAGCCATTTCCTTATAGCGTTTTTCAAATGTATGGTCTTTGTACAAGAACCCTACATAAAATTGTTAAAATTTTATAAGAGTCTGACTTCCAAAATAAGAGCTTCTTAATGAGCTAGCTTAGGTTTAAGTGACGTAATATTTTATACCTACCATACATTATAATATTTACCGTAATATGCACCGTATTTTTTTTTCTATGTTGTATTTGTTTGTAATTGTATTTGTTTTTGTGTTTGTATTTTTGTATTTGTAGGTACTAGGAATTAGCACGTGGTCTGAATGAAAGCCATAATTTGCAAGCTCAGGCCATGCGACATAATAAGTACACTGCACTGGCTTCAACTTGGGTGGTTTTAAAAAGAAGAACATTATAGACGTAGTTAACAACGGTAAAATCTAAAAAAAAGAAAACTACTTTTTTTTAAACAATTTGCATTCGATTTTGCGGCTGTTGCAACAAAAACACACCTTTGATCAGTTTTAGGTACATTAGCAGGCCATTGTGTAATCCCACAAAGTGGAACGACACTTTACCTACATTAAACTCCCCTATATTGCGCTCCTAAATTGTTGAGTGTCGGCACCGTAAACGTTTATATCACTTGAATACCTATACGCGTCACGCGCGTCACCTCCATCGTTAGCTGGTCGTTATGCTAATAACGCCCTGACAAGACTCATCACCCTCCCTAGGGAGCATACTCAAATCCGTATGACATCCGTCGACTTACAGATAACTGCAAACAGCATTTGGGAGATCTGGAGAATTACTTAGCAGATTACTTCATGCATTAAATTGCTGTTTAACCGTTACTCGGTTTACTCTATTGACATAGAAGTGTATGCGTGCTCGTTCGCCCTTCTGACAAATTTATTCCTACATTCCATATTCGTCTGACGTTTTAAGCAGTTTTTAGGAAAGCATTTAGAGAACAGGTATGCTTATGAGATGTACGTACCTAGCAACATTTATAAACAGTTACCTAATGGGAAAAAATCGAGGCTTGTAGGTACTTAAACACTTGAATTGTAATCTTCTGTTTTCATGGTTGATAAAGTATTTCATACATGTAGATACTACGTCGTATATTACAACTTCTGTTCATGTATCTCGAACTTCGCAGCTCAGTGCGCCGTTGTTCATTTCGAGTTAGTTGTAGTTGTCTCTGCAGTTTTGAATGATTTATTTTCCTCGACTATTCCCAGTTGTCCGCAGCCCCTTTGTCCGCACCTAGTAGGGTATTTTTATTCCCAGTTGTCCGCACCTAAACTCGTTTTAATTCCCAGTTGTCCGCAGTGTGGTGGACAAAGGGGTGCGGACGACTGGGAATAGCCGATTTTCCTACATACTTACTGAGTAGGTACTTCTAAAACATGGGCTTCTAAAGGCCTTCGCCACCAAATCTAAAGGGATCTAAATATTTTATGTACTTGTTTACGTTCTTATTAAGTGTTCAGGAGTGATTCTTAGCTTTCGCAATGAATTATTTATAGGGGTAATTTTCTAGTGTCCGAAGTGTCAACCTATAACATTTTCATGTAGATGATTTTAAAGAAGTGATCTTTTAAGGGTTCCGTTTTTCCCTTTTGAGATACGGAACCCTAAAAACTTACTTATCATACGTTATTAACTAACTACACTTAGGTAAATACTTTTTTAATTACATTATTTCCTTGTAAATATTTTGTTAAGTTCAGTTGCGTTGTTTAAATCTTCTATATTCTATCTATCTATGTATTTATATATTTATATATTATATATATGTCGGAGCGTGGAAACTCTTGAACGGCGTCAGAAGCTCCAGGGATGGTATTCATATTTGTGGGCGAAAACGGTGGGTAATCACGCTTGTCACAATATGCTCATGGTGAAGTACTAATACTCCTCAACAATTAACGTCCCTGCGTCGGGAAAAGCAATCATTTGTTGTTGCAATCAACCATACCAAAGTAATCTTACCGCAACGTGGCTAACTTAGTATTCAGTACTTTCGGTGGCCATCTGTGGTCTTCATCATCCGTTCCACTTCCTCGATCGTAATTTCGTTCGAAATTTGTAAATATTGCAAAAAGTATTGAACGAGGAACCCAGAAAATTAATAGAGTTCCGAGACCAAATTGTTCATTTTGTAGCAAATGTAGTCTTCTTTAACTTTTGCCGTAACTCAGGTCCATGATGGTAAAAATTGACAAAAACAGAAAAAGTATCGAAAATTAAAAAAAAATGGAGTGTTTAACAGTGATCCTGTGGGCTTATTAATTGGAAAAACTTTGGATTGTCATAACCACTTTCTTACATACGAACAACCTCATTCGGTGCAAGGCAAAATGTACCAATTCCATGGGTTAAAAGGCAAGTACATGTCAATTGGAATTTGAAACTATGTAACTGGAAATTGAAAGGATTTCGTATTAAATGTAAATTCTTACGCCTTTATTTTTCGTTAACGAGTTATCCATTCGTTATGGGTTCCCTAACCTTTAGTGCCACATTTGGGAACCTAGTATGAACTATTATAGCTATCTTAACCCGTGTTAAATACTCGATATAGAGTCGTGTTGGTTTAGGATGAGCGGGCTAGCTTGACGATAAAAGAAAAATAAAGCGTAATAAATAATATAAGATAATTGTTTTACGTGATAATTAATTGGCGAAAACGTTAGTATGGGTAAAACTTATTACTTGCTTGCTAAGCAAAACAGTTGTAAGCACCGCTCGCACCAGTGCGCAATGGCCTTGCAATCTAGACCACGCTAAAATTAAACATGACATAACAGACTAAACCTCTCAAATCACTAAAGCAGTGCTGGTATATCAAATTCTAAAGACCACAAAGACGAAGTCGCGGGCAGGAGCTAGGTAGTAATATATCCTTAATCCTTAATAAAATTGAGCGCGATGGCGATGGAAGAGTTAGAGGTTGTAGCAGACCACCGCTCGGCACCGCCTCAGCTCAAAGTGAAACATTAAAAAGTGAGCTTTGATTTGTGCTAGTACAGTACATTTTTTAAAGTTAAAGTTAAAACAATAGCCGGGAACGGGCCTCGCGTCGTCCACTGAAAAATGTATCGTACTAACACAAATCAAAGCTCACTTTTCAATGTCCAATTTGAGCTAATCCGGTGCCGAGAGGTTATCTGCGGAACCTTAAGACCATCCATCGCGTAAACTAATTCCTCTGCATGTAAATCCTGAAAGCGGCTTTAGGTGCTGTTCGAATGTTCGGAACATGGACTGTGTTTATTGGTTATTAGTTACAAGCTTTTTATTAACTTGTTTTGTTTGTTTATAAGTAAGTAAGTAAGTAAGTAAACTCTTTATTGCACAAAAAGAAATCGTATAATTATTTATTTAGGTCAAATCTTGCAAGTCAATTTTGAACCAGTTCCTGTTAATAGAGTGGGCTGAAGTTTGCACCACGTATGTTAACCTGATGCCAATGCAATATTATGGTATCCAAGAGCTGCTCTAATGATAGAGTCGGAAGATGGCAAAAGGAACTCCGCTATACTACACATAGACTCACAAAAAAAAAGCACAGAAGGCAGCAAAATGAAATTAAAGAAGTATTGTGCCGTTTCATTCTAAAAATATCAAAGAACTCCCATTCGTTATTACATTTTAGTAAATTTGTTAAAAGGAACTCTTATGGTGAGGCTTCGGTGTCTGTTGTAACTGTTGTAAGTATATGTGACATACTTAATACCAATTTCACCAAACCATGTTAAATTTAATCAATGTTAATCGACTGATACTGCCGCACACAGAGACGTCAATTAAATTTAATGCTTGTTTAGTGACGTGTTGTCTTATTTTATTGCTATAGCGAAGAAAATGACAGCAGCTACTATAATCAAGCCTTAAATTTAATTGACGACTCTGAGTGCGGCAGTTAGTTCATACATTTTGACAGCTGTTAACGCTCTAATCGTCTGTAAAGTAGTTAACATCAAAAAGTGGTCATTTAAGTGACGTACATTTTGAGTTATAGCCTGCAATTTTGATGCAGTTTGTACCATAATTGGTTGATTCACCTTCCACGCCTAATTACTGTGCGATAGCTTTTAAAAAGTCCTTTGCGTGAGTTCTCTCTCACCCGATCTCATGTGCTTTTTTACTTCGACCACTTTGCAAAGGTAAAATAAAACAATGTTGCCAAATGATTGCCTTTATTGAATTAATCCCAATATGTGTTTGTTTCCAAATATGTGCACGAGTAACATAAATAAATTGTTTACATACAGATTACAGTAGCTAAAGAATGTTTAAAGTGATCATACAAAATAATATTTAATAACATCAAAAACGTTCTAATTAACCCAAGATTAAATTATTTCATCCAAAAGCTGTGGTAATATAACTAGTCAAGATCGTCACTAATATTTGTTTGCTGCTCTAGACGGATAGTATTGAACAAAGCAGTTGTGACTGCTGCTAAAACCCTCTTTAATTTCTAAAGTAATCTTAACTTCAGTCCAATTAAGGTGCCTATCTACTGTTCTTACACGAAAAGATTAACGATATAGTTCTATGTTTCTATAAAATTTGCAAATCAATTAGAAGTAAAAAGATCACACTCGTATATCAGCTGGCAAACGGCTTCCTTATTTATTAATCACGCGTAATTCGTTTCAAGCGTTCATTTTGAACAGAAAGTAAAAGGGGATATGTAGATATATCACATGCTTAATAAAATTTAAAACATTAAATACTTTAAGACATGAAAAAATACCAGAATGACACAGATTTTCCTTATTTGACCGGTTGTAAGCAATTTAACAATCAAAAGCCGCCAATTTACCTGTTACAAATAAAACCTGAAGTCAGACGGGTAAAAACAAACTAATTTCGAGTAACTCAATTATTCTTTGTAATTGACTACTTATATGTGTTGTTATATTTTAATAAAATAAACAAAATCCTTTTAATCCTACTTAAATTCATTTTGTTATCAGTAAGCACACAGATTTTCCTTCAATAATTTTACAATTATAATAAGGGTGAAAATATGTTGAAAAACAAATAGATTTTGTTTTACCTTCCGGTACCTATGTATGTATATGTTGTTATATTATTATGGAATACGTTACATGATATATATTTGAATAAAATGCACAAAATCATCTTAATCCTAATTATATATATATACATATATACACATATTTATTTTTAATCAGTAAGTAAATATACAGATTTTCCCTTTTAATCAGGTTTAAGTGATTTAATAATGAAAAATTGAAAATAATCTAGATAAAAATGGAGAATGAAGATAATTTAGAAAAACAAATCTTATGTTATCTCTGTCGTATGTTATTATTTGAAAAAAAAGACAAGTTGGTCCGTTTACACAAAGTTATCTTAATCTTAAATAAAAAAAACAGTAAGCACACAGATTTTCATTATTAAACCTAATTTAAGAAATTGAACAAGTAATAATTGACAGTAATTATCCAGATACGAAAGAAGGGCGAAGATTTAAAAACAAATCGATTTTGTGTTATTTTAATAAAATACACAAAATTATCTTAATACTACTTTAAGACATTTATTTTTATCAGTACTTAAATACACAGTTTCCTTATTTAACCTGATTAAATTAACTTAACAATGGCAATTTGAATATTTTCCAGATAACTACCAATGAGAGGTTAAGATATTTTGAAAACGAATCGATTTTGTGTACCCGGTACCGAGAACCAACTCCATCCAAATCAAATTTTGTAGTGTTATGAGAAATGGATGAATATGTATAGATACAATTTAGTACCTTATCTTAAGCCTAGTTAGACAATTAACACACACATTAAGACAGCGTACACTATTAATACTTTTAATACAGTTCACTTAAAAATAACTTCACTACTACATATATAGTGTTAGTGGCTACACATCCCATGAAATATATTGAGCGAACAAGATGCTCAAAAATATCTAAAGACGCTCTAACGCCTAGAGAGTCAAGGTCCAGTATTATTGAGCCTCTGATAGTCTCCGTTATATTTGATGGTACAGTATAGTTTACACTCAACTGTAACTTATACTACATTACCTAATGCTACACGAAATATGTGGTAATAAGATAACTAAAGCTGGGACAGCTAGGTTGCTTTCCGACGTAACCGCTGGGAGTTCGTCAAAAGGCTCCACGTCTTACCGGGCCTGCAGATCCGCAAGTAACTCGTCGCGACTTGTACCAAACATGCCCGGGTGCTTGGGCCTTCATCTGATGAACTCTCCTCGGAGGGCCCTGCCAAGATGCACTACGCTAACTAGCGTTTCTATTCGTTTCGTTTTTAAACCAATCGCGTCACTGGTAGATAACGTGATACGAAAAGTCACGTGATCTACCAGTGACGCGATTGGTTTAAAAACGAAACGAATAGAAAAGCTAGTTAGCGTAGTGAATCTTGGCAGGGCCCTCTGATACATCGTAGAAAAACGCTACGGGACAGTTAGTAGTACAGCAGGGGTTACATCACATTTGAGGAACAGTCCAAAATCTGCTCGAGTTGTAAGTAACTATCAAGATTCAGGAGTAGGTATAAAAGCTTTAAGACAACTACGCAGTTTTTGTTAGGTATATACTTCATCTATTGTACGACAGATATGTTTACAATGATTACATTCACGAACATATTTCGAGACTATGTATATGTATTGAATATTTCACAAACTACTACTCCGTTTGGTGTTGCACTTACAGTGAATATTACAATCTATTGCCACGATATTGGTGCTAATACAAAGCTTGACATCAAATCAATAAGACTATTTCTTTTTCTTATAGTCATTCCAAAATATTTATGTTTATTTGGTGTACATAGACACTTATTTATATTTGCTTACTATTTAATTGGTGTTATGTCTTACAGTTTCATAATGGTTAAAATAAAATGAATACTTAAAATTATAAAATTTGTACAGGCAACTAGACAACTCTATGCTATTTGTACTATCTGTATAATATGTTATGCTATGTTTACGCGCCGTTTCAACAATCAGTTCATACTCGCGTAACTGCAATATTCGTATATGTGTCAACCGGGATGGGGAAACTGTTAATTTTTAATTGATGAGATATATTCAAGCTTAAAGTGTCTGCACGGGTAGCACAAGTTATATTTTCTCGCTTGTGATACTGACTAGATAGAAAGGGAGATCCGAGCGACAAACAAGTCGCGGGCAACTTGTGCCAGCCGTGCTGGATACCGAAGTTAAACAAGGAACCCTTATAGTTTTGTCACGTTTATTTATCTGTCTGTCTGTATTTTCGTAAGTCACAGGTTGTTGAATTAGGTACTACTATTTTACATAATTTGTTAGTCATTATTTACTGTTAAAGATGAAGGTTAGCATTTTTTAGGCTTCTTTACTCTGCATGCAAAGTAGAAATAAGAAATATATACTTATCCCCAACGAATGAGATGGGTTTAGAAAGGAATTAGCTATTTTCGGTTGGGTTTGGGTTTGGGTTCGAAAAGATTAATCATCGAACATGATTTTGGAAACATGTTTAGAAGGATTACAAGCCTAAAAAACTTCTAGTATAATAACACTAACCTACTACCTCTAGAGGTAAATAATTTTCACTGCAGCTAAAGAATAGTCGGGAATAAACACAAAAACCACTTTTCACGGTAAGTTATTCTTATATATAGTTATACCTACGATACCCGACATAAGGCGTGGGCCGATATGTACCTATTTCGAATTGGAAGCAAATGATGCAAAATTAAAATGGTATCTTAATTGTTTCAATGGATGTCAAATTCTTGTTGGACAAACCACTCCTCGACTATATCATAAGACCTCGTGTAAGAAACAATTTTTTCACGATGCTTCGTATTGTAGGAGGTGATAGCTCGAGCAAACAAAACTAGTTAGCCAGCCGAATAAGTGAATCATGAATCATGATCGTCAAATGGGCTTCTATCTATATTTCTATTGTACGAATTACGATGCTATTTAACGCGCACCATCTTGCCAACTCCAAACCCAATTTATATCCCCTTATACACACATTAGTTTAAATATTACGACTCTTTGCTTACTTCTATTTGCAATGTACTTATTGAAAATAACCTGTGTTGTGTTCTAATTCAAAAAATAATTAATATTTCAAACGATAGAAGTGAATCTAAGACATCATGCTATTTCAACAAAAATATAAAACATCTACGTGCACCCAAATAATTCAGAAATTCAGAATGTAGAACTAACAAAAAATTTAGCAATTATATGATAACGTTAACATTGTCAAGTAAAAAAACTCGGGTAATCTTCTTTATATAATTACGAAATAAAATCTCGTCTCCAATCCAGTATATTGAAAATAATACCTTACTTGAGCAGAACTCAGTAGGAAAATGTTTATTAATTGTCGTTGTCTCTTCAGCAACGGCTACTATTAGTCGCCCTGATAACTATAATTGTTAATTTATGTTATTAGACAGATTTAAAGAAAAAAATAGGTACCCGGTCCAGTTCGTACTATTATTGTAGATGTACTGCCTGGCACGGGCTTTTCCTCCAGCCTCCAAATAACTCATATTAAAGGTTTAACGACCCGAACTTCGTTTAAAAACAGTCAAATGACATTTATAATGATGTCATATCTGGTGGTTTTTTAGTAATGCTCCTAATTTGTTGTACCCACACCAGTCTGGGTTGTTAGAAGAAACCTCCTTCCTCCGATACCATTCAAAATTTAAAACTTGTATGTTTTATAAATGCCGTAGTCTTCAGTGCAAATTGCGAACGACCAGTGCCTAAAACGGGCCGTTTTTATTACTTTGAAACCTAAAACAATACACCCTATCTGACCTATACACAAAAGAAATGAGCTTTTGTATGACGAGGAGTTTTTGTTAATTACAATGTTGCATGTTTAGCTAAATCGATCAAGGGCGGTAATAGAGAAACGATTTATTTTTATTGTAAGAGCTATTTGTTCTACGCTAGTCTATTAAGCTCCTGAATTACTTCTCAATGCCTAATGTGTTTTACACCAACAATTTTTCAAATAATTGTTACATAATTTAAATTTCACACTATCTGCTGATTGCTTACTTGTACGAACAAATAAATGATCAGCTATTTATTAAATTTCAAAAGCTTGGCACATTATGACCTACTAAAGTTAAAGCTATAAAACAAGAAAATGATCGTCCTATGATTGATAATTTGCTGGTTGTGTTTCCCATAAACTTCATGCTTTATTTATAATTGGTTTTCCCAATTCTTATATCCCAGGGGTTTATTGTATAATAACGTAATAAATACTGAAAACGCTAATAACATAAGCTTGTTTATACAATGGGCAACTTTGGTAAATACATTTCATTGATTTAATGTCATTAAAAGAAGCTAAAAAATCCATACAAAATGCGATAACGTTTCTCTTCCGACGATACGATTAATACGATTTTTGAATATGTTCAGTACGTTTTGCTTTCCAAGAAAACACTTCAATATGAATTTTAAAAAAAAAACAGTAACGTACAGACCCAGTTAAATACCTAGTATATTTAAAAATCGTAGAATTAGGATTTGATTTAGGGGGTGAGAAACGTTATCGCCCGGAGCTAAATTTGTATGGATTTTTATGACAGCTACGCGATTTTAGCTGCACCCCACAATCCTCCGAAGTACTAATGGAAAATTGGCAACCTGAAATTATAAGTCAATTCAGAAAAATTACAATTTGAAATAGAACAAAAATGAAGTTTGTCCATCCTGAATAACGTCTCAAATAGAATCACGTCCCATGGTAAAATTGTCCAATATGATATAATTCGAAAAAAATATGTCTATCTGTATTTACGTACACTCAGAAATATGACCGATTGTAAATAAGTTCTACCTGAAACATGTATGTACAATTTATATTTTATTTAGGTATATGGTATGGTATGTAGGTGGTATGGTATGGTGGTGGTTGTTGATAATTCTGTAGCTACCTACCCCCACATTGGGAATGAAGGCATTTATGTATGCGTATGTGTATGGTACTAATTCATATATATTAGACTACATTCACTTTGTGCGTATTTAATTTTGTTCATAATTTATAACGGACAAAATTCCATTCGGACTTAATTAATTTCCAACGAAAATAAATTTGGTTACAATTTTTTTTCAGCACAATTACATTTTGACTAAATTCACTTTGGATACTATTACTTTTGATCCAATTTCCGAATGGTCATTTCAAGTGGCCGATTTTCCATTTGGACCTAATGACAGTAAATCAAATGTTTGTGTGAGTGCTTGCCTAATATATTTTTATTAATTTGAGGGCAGTAAAAGGTAAAGTAAATATACTTTAAGCTTTAGCATAAATCGCTGGATACGATGTATTTGCGACTGCTTGTCATTGAATCTTGCTCGGTCCCAAAATTTCATTTACTACTCGAACTTGTTCTGTTTACTTGTGTTTGCTAACTCAGTGAAGCAAGTCTAACAAAAAGCAAACTTTGAAACCCGACTATTTCTCTAGCATCAGTAATGAGGATTTGGAACTTAACATGTAGAAAATGAAGAGTTCTGTACTTAATAATTTCAACACCTAATTTAATATAATCAAACGTAGATAGATCGTCCAACCACTTATCCTTCTGGATGCGCCTTCCGGAAGTACGTCCATTAGCCAGCTAACTGAAGATTTTTGTTAAAAGAACGGGCGCCTACTTAATTGATGGATTGATGGATGTACGAGTGTTGTATCTTGTGTCCGCCGATAGTGTCCCGGGGCATCCCAGGTGTGCGTTAATCCGCGTCCGAGAATGATGATGAAACAATTCGGCATTATAATAATTAATAATTTACGTGAACAAAGAGCAATACACTTTTAGTTACTAATTGGAGCAGTTATTAATACTAACTTAAACAAACTTATTGAAATTATTTTTAAACTTTGGAAAACGTAAAACATTAATCACAATTTGCCAACTTTAATTATACCTACGATAAAATATTTTATTAACGATTGCACTTGAGCTCTTCAAGTATTTATGCTTACTTTAGTACGCCTTAATATATTATAGAATGTCATGTTTTTATACCTATAATTAATTCAATTGTAAATACAATAGGAAGAATTGTATTCTATACACGTTGTAATTTCGAAATACATAGATACTAAGTCAAATAAAGATGAAGTATGATCCCAAGCTATTCGCTTGAACGAAAGGCATTGTGCTTATCAACTTTTAGCGGTGCTCGTATAAATTTTCATCACCTTTTTCGATTCAGGGACTAAACATTTTGATGTTTCAAGAAATCATGAGTCTGACGGTTTGAGTGGAGGTTACCTAAAACTGAAACTTGTACCTAAAGCATATTAGTGATGTCAAAAATATGTAACATGTAAGTATATCTAATAGTATGTATCAATTAGCTACATTACATACGTTATCGGAATATTTATTGGCTAATGAGTTGCAGTAAAACATTGTAAAAAAACGGACTTTATCGTTAACATTTTTTTACGGTCCTCATTTATTTTCAATTTATTTTTTATTTGTCATAAAGAACAAACTAATTAGTGCTAAAGTCGGTGGGTTTACGTTTAGTACAGCAAATATCCTGTTGTCACACTCCAACTCTATGATCAGATCAGCTCTTATACACCATAAAATTGTATCGTCATCGTGTTTACATAATAATGTTAATACCTAATGTTATGTGTTCAAAATTTCAGCTCGGGATTTTAACGGAAACTGGTGCAAAATTTACTTGCAAGATTTGAAGTAAACGTACTCTTACACTAACTCTACTCTAACACGTGAAGCTTGTAAAAATAGCAAGAGCTTCCTGAGATACATTGGTGCTATAGAAAATTGTACGTAAATATTGTTTTGTTCAAACATTTGACGTAGCACGGCGCCATTGGGTCCTTACAAGCAGATCAAAATTTGAGAAATTAACTTTGACTTAGAACTTAGCAGCGTCATGGTGTCTTATAATTTTAATATAAATTAGAACTTACCCCCTAGGTATGATTTTATAATCAATAGTATTTTTTTTAAATATAATTATCGTCCTGTTTCAGGAAACCTTTGATAAATACGCTTATAAAATACTATATAGCCGTAGAAAAATATTTTTCGATATTCTTTGTCCATGTCTATCTACATCCAATATCAACAATATTATAAGTTAAGATCTAAGGCCTAATGAAATTAGTTTTTTCGGGAAAGTCATACAAAGTTAGTTATCTTTGGCTTTACACAAGATCGTCTTGGTATTCGTATCACATATCTTTCGTGAGCGCGGGGTCGAGTAGCGGCGGCGGCGGCGAGGGGAAGAAGTGCAGCGCATGGGAGTCGAGCGGGGGGGCGGGCGCGGGCAGGTCGGGCGCAGCGGGCGCGAGCGCGCGGCGCGGGCCGGCGCGCCGTTAGCTGCCCTTCGACACGAGGTGGTAGGGTGCGTGGATGGTGGCCACGCTGCCCAGCTCCGTGCGGCCCAGCAGCTCCTCGGGATGCTCGTGCTCGTGCTGGCGCCGCTTCTCCTCGTTGGTGTAGTAGTGCGCAGCGCGCCGCCGCGAGCAGCATAACGCCGCCGCCACGGCCGCCAGCACCGCCACGCACACCAACATCAGGCCCGCAATCACGCTCATCTGCGCCTCGTGCGTGCTCGGGCAGGGGTCCAGGCGATCGAAACTTAGACTCGCAAAGCTGCTCCCGCGTAACCTCATCGGAGAATAGCATTTCAGATGCCTCAACGTGGAATTTAAAACTGTGGTAGACATGTACACCAACATAGTTCCCGCTGAACATTGATCGCAATGCCAAGAGTTTTTTGACAAATGCACTTGAGCTATAGCTTCTAATCTCTGCAAGTCCTGCTCGTTTAAAGTCTGCATATTGTTATGAGAAATATCTAACCTCTGTAGATACTTGGTTTTTGTTAAAAGCTTAAATGGAAATCTAGTCAATTTATTCCAGGATATGTCTAGGGCTATAATATGCTCATTGTACGTAAAAAAATTTGGCGGTATCATTTCTAGAGAAAGATTAGCTAGCCCCACGCCGTGAATTTCTGGAAGAATCTGCAGGGCTATCGCGATTTCATTTAGAGGTAAGTTATTACCGCTAAAATTAATAGTCTTTAATGAATCAACTACTGGTGCAAAGGTTTGTAAATGAAACCTGGCAAGTTTGTTGTGGCTGATGTCCAGGTGCAGCAGGGCGGTTAGGTTGGTGAGGGCGGCGGGCGCCAGCAGCGCCAGGCGGTTGCGCGCTAGCGACAGTGTGCGCAGCTCACGGTTGCGCCCGAACATGTGGTCCACCACCACCGACAACTGGTTGCCATCCAACTTCAGCTTTTTCAACTTTTTCAAGCTTATAAATTCATCAGAAGTCAGGTATTTAAACTGGTTCTCACCCAAGTCAAGTTCTTCCAAATGTGGAATCAAGTGATAAATCTGTGTATTTACTCTGCGAAGAAGACATTTTCTACATTTAAAAATTCTCAAACGCTGAATATCTTTGAACACTTCGGGATTCAAATCGGCCAAAGGATTGTCGCTCAAGTCCAAATGGGAAAGCTTAGCTAGCATTCGGAAAAGTCTCGGCACCAGTGTAGAAATTTGATTGCTTGCCAAAATCAAGACTTTCAAAGAAGTGAGATATCTAAACGTCTCGCTTGGCATCTGTTCTATTTTGTTGTGGTCGAGATGCAGCTCGGTGAGGTTTATGAGGCCGCGGAAATTATCAGCGCCGATACTAGTGAGATTGTTGTGAGTGAGGTTGATGAGTTGGAGATTTTGGAGCCCCCAGAAGGAGTACTGTCCAATGGAGGGGACGTTCGAGTTGACGATGTGAAGTTCGCGAAGGTTGGAGAAGGGTGTAGGTTGCGTGAAAATTGGGCCAATGGTGAGAAAGTTCGATTTGTTTTGGGGGGCGGAGATGACGAGGACTTGCGCATTATGGTCGAGTTGGTTAACGGGAATGGCGCGCATGGCGCCGCGCGTGCAAGTGACACGCAGCGCGGACTCGGCGCCGGCGCGCGCCAGGCAGCGGCACTCCTCGGGGCACGCGCTCTCTGCACCTCGCGCGCACCGCGCAATCAGCGCCGCCCACACCATTATCCATAGATGTCTCCATGTCCTATGACAAAAGAAAAAACATTGAATATCTATTTTAAATCAACCACAATAAACGGTGACTTTTAATAGGTGATCAGAAGTTGTGGCATTTTAACTACTAGGAGGAAATCAGGGGATTGCCTGATGAGGTGGTAAGCATGCCGGGTTAAACTGTCACGGTAATAGCCACAACATAAATCATTACATAGTATTGGGTCCGTACTTACCTATGAAATTGGCGTGATTTTTACGTGTTTCATTTCGTACGGAATTTATTCATTAAAATTTTAACTTCCATATTATTTTTAAATTTCATTAATACAGTTTGTTACAAAGGTTTTAGATACAAATAATATGGTTAAATTTCTTACTTAGTGTTTAAAATTAAAGTGTGAACTCAACTCTTTTCATGTGCTGTTTTCAAGTTCAAGTTCAAGTGTTTCAATTATGCAGAGTTTTATGAAGCTAACTATTTTTAAGTAATTAAGATATGTATAACATAGCTTAGAAGTGTCCAATATTCCTGACAGAATTTTGTTTGGTTTGCATTTGACGTTACTAAATAATCCGCAAAATTAAATGTATGAAAACCACCGTTTTCATAAAATTCTCCATATACCTATAAAACGCCAATTTTATAGGTAAGGACCTAATATAAAACAAAGTCGCTTCCTGGCGTCTGTCCCTCTGTATTTACGCTTAGATCTTTTACACAACCCAACGGATTTCAATTCGGTTTTCATCAATAGATAGAGTAAATTAAGATAAAGTTTTTTTGTATATATTAGCTAGGTATAATACACAGAAATTCAATTACGATATTTATAGAATAGAACGTACGAAGGCGAATTTATCCATTTATGCACATAGTTGTAAAGGGATGACAAAACGATATCAATGTCAATATGAGGAACGAGTGCCGAGAAATTAAAAGACCGTGATTCACATAAAGGTGCTGTAATCGTGCAGGTCAATCGTACACTGACTTAAATCTAACATTGCTTATTATTATTCAAACTATGACTCGTTCAGTTAGCGGGTCATTGACCGTAATTGGAGTTAGCGTAAAATGCATAGATAATGTACATGCTTGTACATACATATTGACGTCCCGAAACGATCAGTATAGGTAGTATAGTACGCAAGATTATATTATTATAAAACAAAGTTAGTAATGCTCTATTCCAAAAATATATATAAAATAAAAGTGCTGATAGTTATTATGAGTCTTAACTACTTATCGAATATAAATCAATACTGATAATGAAATATTAAAATCAAATCGCGTAAAGATAATGAAAAACTATAACTTAAAAGGGCACATTAGTGTCAAAAACCACATGATCGGCACTCTTTCGCGCACTTGTCACTTCACTCTCACTCTCAACCTGCTTATGCACTGCACTGTTGTCCTAATGCTCTCGCACTTGAGGTTGCAGTCTCCAGATCCCCGCTCGAGACTTGTAATACATGACGCTACCCCTGAGCAGAATCCAGGTGCAGATGGTCAGTAGCACGCCGATTGATATGTTGTATGTTTAAACTACAAACTAACATAAAACATCCCGTACTGTGAGTAAAAACATGTATGTTTAACATTACGACTGATACCCGGATAAATATCGAAGACCCGGTATTCAAGAAAAAATATATTTTCATTATGTCCTCTTACGAAGAATAAGTATTTGGCTCACCTATTTAATTCTGATCACTGATAATGGACGCTTGCGTTATTCCCATACAATTGGATACAAATATCACTTTTTAATTTTGACCACTTAATAAAAGTTCTTGACCTATTCAATTAACTAATTTTACTTTACCTCATCAACTAAGGTTTGAACTAGTGTTCAACCGAAGTTTCGATTTCGGTTACGGCATAAAAAACATGTTTCGGCCGAAGGTTTGGAGTAGGTTTTTGACGTATGGGCTGGGAAGGCAATAGAAAGGTTGGCACTCAACCACAAGCGATTCTGGGAACCTCTCGCCATGAAGTTAACGTTAACTGACAGATATTTTTGTATGGCATTTGAAAAAGTCTGCTCTTAGTTCATTAGGTTACGTATATTATCACCCAAAACTTAAATGGTGTGAAAAGTATGATTGACTGAGGATTTCCGGTCCAACATTAAGATGTCCTGGAAATCCATACGATCGAGAAAGATCTTCAAACTCTGAGGTGTGCAAATCAGAAGTCAGGATGGAATTATTATTAAAGAAGAAGAATGCGTATTAAAGAGATGGACGGAATATTTTGAAATTGCTTTGAGTGGCTCGAGATCAAGTTCAAGCACCTCAAGAAACGAATGTAAGTGATATTGAAACGGAATAAACAATGCCTGAAATTGTGAAAGCTTTGGCTAGTATGAAACTTGGCAAGGCTGCGGGACATGATAGGGTTTTGGTCGAAATGCTGAGGGCCGGACAAGGCGTAGTAGCTGGTCTGTTGTACCGCCTTTTCAACTTGTGTCGGAGGAATGGTCGAGTACCGGGAGATTGGTGCGAGGCCGTGATCGTACCGTTGTATAAGGGAAAAGGGTCATAGCAGGACTGCATAAACTATCACGGAAGCCTTCTCAGCGTCTCGTCGGCAAACTTTATAAAAAGTGATAAATTGAAAGAGTGATGAAAGCCACTGATAAAAAAAAATGGGATGTGCAAACGGAATTCAGAAAGGGAATGGGTTGTACGGACCAGTACTTTTCCTTGCGATGTATAGCGAGGTTTCTCTTATTACATAAGTAGAGTAAGACAACTGGTGCAAAGTTAATCTTATAATACGGAAACTATGCTATAAAGTTTCCATTCAATCTCATTTCAATATCTGCAGTGCATCAAAGCATCGTGAAAAGTTCCTACGGTGGTATGCTGGTATGAAATAGCACCCTTCATATGCATACTTGAACGCTTTCCCAGCGTCGCTTTAATACATGAGCAATCGAGCGCTTCGTCGCGGCGCGTCGGTTCGCTTTAACCGAATCCCTACAGGCCTAAACACGTGCGAGGGAACAAGCCGGTTTTCGTAAACAAATCTCTTAATCACACGTGCGGCTTTTATAAATCTTCTTTAATTGTTTGTCCTCAATCTTCAAACACAAATACTTTATCCCGTATTATGAGGTTTGTCGAATTCGAGGGTTCTGTCTAACCCAACCCTATTTACGCATAAATCTTTGCACCGTGAAAGCGTCATGGCTTGGAATTGTGACGTAGTTTCTTAATAAAGCTAACTATTGCAGTTTGTTTTGTTGTAATAAGGTCCTAAAGTGTTCATGCATAGTGTTGAACTCGTCTGTGCCCAATGTTTAACATTATATTGTGATTCTCAATTTATAATAAAATCGCAGAGGTAGCAGCATGCTGACATATTTGTTGTTGGGCGACGACTGGGGAAACCGGCTCTAACACAAAACATTCTTTGTATTACGCCCCATTCAACGAAAGAACCCTCTATCTCGCACCTATAAATAAGGTGATATGACGGAAATAGTGACATAATCTCGGAATGGCTATGTAGGTAAGTGTTTGGAGGTAGCGATCTGTTATTGTTCGTGGCAGAAATAAATAACGATAACCTCAAGCACTTAGAGGAGTTATTTACTTTTCGGGAACCTCGCCTTTTTGCGTTACCTAAGGGGCATACTTATTTAATCCACGCCACGCTGTCATCAGGGTTATACTAAGACATCTTTCACAAATGTATCATGGAGAATAAAGCCGAAGAGGCTCCTTGATTTGTCCCGCCCGCGACGAAGAAATCTTCCTCTATAGGTACGTATACATGCAACGCTTCAGAGTGTATATATTGTTGGACTCATTGTGTTCAAGCCTACATAAAAAGATTTCGTCGAAACTTAATCATCGGGCAAGCTTTTGTTACAGAGAAAAGAACTTGGCGCCTCCTTACAAACTTACCGATAGGTAACATAAATTGCAATTAATTTCAGCTGGTCGTAAATAAATCACCTGCCGTCGAACGTTTCTTTTAAAATTGATTTATGGTTCTGATTATGCTTTCAGCGAGTACAAGAAAGTCGGCGAGATTATAGGTACATACTTCTATTAGACATTTACTTATAACTGATAAACATTTAGTTACACGTTATTTGGTATATTTTCCTATAATGAAACAAGTATCGTTTTTTTTTCAACTCTGATTTTGTAGACAAATTTACAGGATTGATATATCGACACAGACACAGTACCAGTATTTATACAGAATACAAAATTTATTGGCAAATATACGATAACATTTTACACGTCAAATTGAAAATATTTAACATACGGTGAGTTATTTAGAGGTCGTTGATGGTAAAATTGATTTGATACATACAATTAATTAAGATAATACATACATTCGACCTCTTTTAATAACAAAAGAACGTCCATAATCTGGCCGGATCACTTTAAAAGCTCAATAATGGCAGTAGCCTGCAGTAGTTACTCGACCTCTCGGAAAAAATTGGCAATGGACGTGGATAGGATTATTTTCGGCCATAATTGGATTTCAGTTTGATGAAATGTTGTAAATAAGAGGCACCAGGCGTCAGAATTCCGTTAGAATATAGTGCCTCTTAATCCGTTGGAATGATTGATCGGGTTCATTTATGAAAATTGTCAACAAGAGTAAATTTAATGGTTTCAAGGTAACTCGTTAAGCGTTGAAACGGCTTCTGTTTAAAAGCCTTAAACTTAAACTTTTGCACGAACTGTGTCGACTATAAATTGTCACGCCATCCACTGCAGAAGAGGGGTGAACGTCGAGGCACGCAGTAAAGGAGCCTGGTATCCACGTTAGGGTTGGTACTACGAGTAACCCGATATGGCACCAAAAGTATTACGTATTAAAAAATGTAGTTCGATATTATGCATGTCATTCTACGTTATTTAAAAAAAGGCAATTTGTATAAAACAAGTACGTTTTTGTAATCATAATTTAAATTACTGGTTAATTTATGAAGGCCAGTAGGACTCGTAAACATTAAACATTTACAAAGTTTGCAAGAATCAAGCTTTACGTTTAAGGTTCTAAGGTTTTCTTTGTTTCTTTATTTGTTAAGTACGCGTATCTTTTGTTTTTTTGACAATAATTTCGACCAGACCAAGAGTGATTGCTTTAGCAGGCGAAAACATGACCTTAATGTACGGTCGGGGGGCGGGCGGCGTAGACTGGATAATAAACATTTTGATGAGTTCCGGTTGTTTATGTGAGAAGAAAATTGCACCATTTTCCTACTTATTTATTATGCAGCGTTATACACTTGTAGGGACCAGAAAGTGTAATCCGCGAGAGATTAAAAGATTCAGGCGAAACAGTACCTACACTACTGTTGAAACCGTAGCAGGAACTGCAGTAAGAGCATATTTAAGACGGGCAAGGATTTAATATTTTTTAAGGGTCGTATTAATAAACGAATACTAAAAAACTTACCTAAAAAATGGATTTTGAATGACCATCTTTTGTTAAAATATCCAGCGTCTCACATAAAGCTTTGTTAAAAGTAAGTACGTAGGTAGGTAAGACTTCCCTTCTTTGTTTACCTATCGGCAAAAGTATCAGGTTTCCTCGAACATACTCAAGTTCAATATAGATGAATTACCGAGACCGTGGAATTGCATATGTAGTGGGTGTACCGTTCGCATGAAAAGTAAAACCATTTAAGTTGTTTTATGAATTTAATGAGATTACCCTATACAAGTGGAATAAGAATGTCCTTTTTTTGCTTTTAGTCGCTATCTTTAAGGTTGTTATTTTCATCTTTAAGGTTGGAAATTGTTAATGGGACAGATGACAATTACCTATATATAGTTCTCCTGATGACTTCTTGATCAAAATCATCTACTGCCGACGGACAAGTAGGTACCTACGTAACTTTTGCTTACTCGGAGAGGGGAATTTTTTCGTTGCTTTAAATTTGTCATTCTTACTCTCAGTCATAATTTTTTAAATAATCGAGAGAGAAACACCTGTAGTTTTTTCAACTAATTGGGCAGCGGTGTAAGGTGAATTTCAATTTTTCATTAGTTCGTGTTCAAAATATTTATGACAGCTAAAATTATTTGGTTACTTTGACTCTCAATCGGACCAAAATTACTGCTACTTTGTGCCATAATTTTGCAAACTGTGTAACTTACAGTCGTACGTGCCCAGTCAAAATTAAATTAAATTGCGAGAATACAATAAAATAAGACGTATATTCTAGTTCATTGTAAAAAGTATTTATTTTTTGACACTGACATTATTTTTGTACTTACTTATTTAATATACATATAACAAAACTCTTTTTATTCCGATGGTATGACAAGTAGAGGAAATTTAAATATAGAATTCTTGTAAACACATATTACCACAACATACTCGTAATATGCAATTCCACGCTCTCGGTAATTCATTTATACTTTGATATAATTATAAAAACACTTGGAAAGAGGGGCCAGCAGGCACGGAAGCTTTTTAAAATTTTAAAAGTTAAAGTGATCCGTGCCTCAGTTGACCTTAGTGCTGGCTCTTTCCTCTGCCAACGGCTAGCAATAGCTATCCAACGAGGAAATGCAGCCAGCATTATGGGCACCCTTCCCAGTGGCAGTGGCCTAGGGGACATTTGTACATATTATAGTTACTTAGAATAAGTTAATTTATTGTAGTGTCTAGTTTTTAGTTGTGTTTTTATTATTTTTCTCGTTATTTTCGTTTGTGTCTTTTGTATAAATAGACAAAAACTCCCAATGTAATAGCAGCCCTTATTATAACTACCGTCCTGTGGGAGAATAGGTAATATTCATGACTTTTTTCACGACTTTAATGAGATCTGATTCATGTAACAAACAATTGAGAAAAATCATTTTCATTCAACCAGGATATAAGCCAACAAAGCTTTGTTCCTATCTCTAAGATAATTAATAATGAAGTTTATATGGCCGACCTGTTACATGACGTCACAGTGCATATCGGATCTCTCTGTCTAATCGCTGTCTTATTAGCAGTTTAAAATGCTTGTATCATTCGTATTTCCTGGCCGATTGTAAGTTTAATTTCACTTTTGGTGATCTCTTTTACGGTATTTTCATATTGTGTTGAGAAATGCGATTTAAAAAATCCATGCATTTTCCCTATTCTACCAGTGGGAGTTGATCAGTATTTTTTTTCCAAAAGCAGATGCTGATCTTCTTTCAGTTGGGAGATCTAAAAATAAATAGATTACCTATTTCAAATAGGTAGGCATAATACCTTCAAATAATAAAACTAAAATGAAAACTTATGTACATATTTAATATAATTTAATGTTCAGTAAATCTATTTGAGGAACTTGTCTAACTTAAAATGACACCTCCCCAACTCGAAAATTTCATAGAAACGTTACGACATATTTGGATTGCATTCGATATTTTAACGGAAATTGTATTAAAATCCTACTAATATTATAAATGCGAAAGTTTGTGTTTGTTTTCTACTCCTTCACGCTGCAACGACATTTAAAAAAGGAGATAGCTTATGCCCTGGATTAACATAATAATTAATATAATGGATAATTTAAAAAAAAAACCCGAGGGAACAACGATAATTGAAATCTACGCGAACGAAGTCGCGGGCAGAAGCTAGTAGGTATATATAATATATGGCAAACAAGGAAAGCTAACCATGTACCATTTTGACGTTTTTATTGTTGTCATGTCTTTTCAATTTACAACTTCCACGAGTATGTCGATTAAAAACAGTTTTTATCGAGTTAGCATTCAGTGTGTTATGTAATGTGGGTCTATTTAATGTTGGTAGTACCCGCCATTAAGGGTTAAGTGGTCCATCAAACGCAGGCCAGCAGCGGCGCCGAGGCGCTCCTGCCGTCCTATCCGTTCCGCCGATCGCTTCTCAAAGCTAGCAAAGCCTGCTAGACAAATTACATTTTTGGTTGGCTGTCCCGGAATCTGAGCATAAAATTCTCGTAAATCTTGCAATGCATTTTTCACGTCTGGTCAAGCTTGTAAAAAGAGGACGCTATCACGTCGTACAGGCATAAATATAGTTATCGTTTTTGATGGATCCAGGCAATTTCTCTTTAAAAAATATCACGGAAAACTTTTCTTATAAAAGCTGCATAGAAAATCTTACCGAGAGAAACGCTTTGCAGATTCATCACTGACAGTTGTTTGAAGCCACACTACAGGGTAGATATCCAGCCTTTTTCTACTACGCTACAAAATATAATTTACAAAGGAATGAAGAATAAATAACGTAATAAAACAAAGAACGCGTCTAATTTGTTTACCGCCATATCGTAATTAATAATGATTCGTTTAAGTGAGTTCAACATGTGTAATTCATAACTTAACATTACAATCTCCTAACAATGTTTGTACATAAGACCGGCATAACAAACGTTAAGCACACTCGTATTCCTTATTATACTTACTTTACTCTTTTACGTAAAGTATATCTTCATCCCTCCATATAGCCTCACTTGACAGTCAAGATCCCACGGGCGAAAATATGCTTATCAATCTATATCAAAATGGTGTAATAATTTAAATAAAAACATTTTTAACAATCGCAACAATCGTGGCACGACTATCGATTAACGTTACAGTAGAATGATAAAGTCTAAAATAGGGCAGGTAATTATGTGCTTATCATAATAGAGTAGCAGCACCGCTATAGCCCCCTAAAACTCAAGAAGCTATCAAACTCTCGATTTAAATGACCTGCGTGTGGATTCGTTTTTATAGTCCGGCGCGACGTTACAGTAGAACACGGAATATATATTATATGGTTACTGGTAGGTGCATGAATAATGCATACCGCCTTGGCTGCATCACGGGCTAGAAATGGGATGCCTTATTTGTAAACTGCCGCTTAACGGCACTGCCAAGCCCAACTTTTTAATTAAAAAATAACTCTTTGTTGACAAAGAAAATACGGTAGGTAGTGATCACGTTTTTAAATTACGCCGTTTTAGTTTTAAGAAAAGGTGTGACCCAGATTTACTTCTACGCGCGGGTACTGAACAAAGGTAGGCTTAACATGGATTTAACCAAGCAAAACATCATGATGGCGGGATGTGGTTTTCTAGCCTTTTTTGTTTTTGATTGCGTGATTATTTTTTGTCTAGAAATCTAAGATGTCCTGCTGTCCTGATGTGTTTGAACTCAAAGGTAATGAGTTTTTTATTTCACCGTCCTGAAATTACGGTAAAACCTTTAAATTAAGTAGTAAGCAGCAAGTCTCTTGTTGCAATATTTAAACTAAGCGGCTAGTTTCAAATTACACGAGTAAATTGTTAAGTAGGTACTTTTGTGATAAAAGTAAACATATATAATAGTCCAAATATTTTTATTTTTTTGTTATATCATAGAAAACTATGTGAAACTTTTATTTTGTATATATATATATAGCACGTCCGCAGTGCTGGCGTGTCTGTCCTTAACGGCAGGCATTTGGGACCGGCCGTAACTCGTAAGTGTTGGTCAGTAATAAACCCGAAGCTACGTATATCTGTTTACAATTACATTTCCCCGTTGACGTTATCCATAAAATTGAGGACGACAGAAGATTTGGGCAGCGATTTGCCGCCTTTACGGTCAGTGGATTCCACGGCACTACGTGACAGCGAGCCCCGGCGCGGCGCGTGAAACTACGTGATGCGTGATTCTGTCACGTAAATACCTCTATGTACGAAGGTAAACTTACACGTTTAAAACCTTTTCAGACAGGAAATAAAGTCCGAATTAGCTTGGTAGAGCGACGCGTGTCCTGGCTACATGCCCCTCGTAACACTTCGTCAACTTTTAAAACCCGGTGACTTTTACGGACAGTCCAATAATCAATGAACAAAGTAAAAACAACGTGTTTTTAAGAACTCAATGTTAGTCATACCTCGTGATTTCATACGTTTTGAAATAAACTTTTATTTAAAAAAAAAAACAATAATAATACTTGCAGCTGCTGTCTTATTATTTTAACAATTTTGAATTTGGAATGTTTGTGTTTTATTTGTATGTTTTTATTATTATTTTTAATTACTTTTCTTGTTATGGTGGGAACAATAGAATTACGTGCGACTGTCTTTGCTCTACATATGGCGGAAAATAAACCAATGGAGATTTTCCGTGAATTAAAATGTTTTGGGATTATGCGCAACTTACAGGGCTGGATAGGTTCAGGAGTGTTGAAAATATGATACATCATGTTTAGTAAAAGTCGCACGGAAAACGAAAAATCTCACCTTTTTTGAATTTAATTACAGTTAATAGAATTTTTCAGTTTCGTTTGCTGTCAAAAAAAGCTGATTGATTAAATTCCAAGTCGGCAAGTTTGACATCGTACAGTGTAAAAAACATGTATCAAAACCTGTAATGCTGCTATCTTAAAAACTTGCCTGTTTAATGGAGATTCTAAAATAATATCACAATTGAGATTATTGATTATAGCAGCGAAGTTATTATTAAGTTTGTCCAACAAAGATTGAATTCTATCAAACTATCGAATTTAAAAAACGACTTTTGCTTCCGTTTAAAATGAAGTTAACTGGTTTTAAATGTTTTAAAAGACAGTTTGCCTGAATATAAAATGCTTCAACACTACGATAAAAGGTAATAGGTACTACTGCAATAGTCTATTAGGTCGGTAAAAATGATGTCACATCATCCATATATAACAAACGATTATGGAAATGGATTTTGGGATTACACTCGTTATGGCAGAAATTAGTTGCTGTTGTATTTCACATTGTGTACATACCTACATTATTTTTCAAAGAAATAGTAGATTGTGTCACAAGGGAGCAAAATGACATATTTACGGCGAGGGCGTACATTGAATCCTGAACGAAGCGAAGGATTCTAAAATAGAATCCTGAGCGTAGTGAGGGATTCAATTGTTAACGCCCAAGGTGGAAATAATTTTGCTACCGTGTGACACATACTGCTTTTCACATCACCTATGAGGAAAATAAAAGATCTTAGGGATGAAACAAATTTAATTATTTACACTCTCTAAAAGTACCTACTGAAATTATTAATTTTAACAAGAAAATTTATGGTACCTATTTTTTAAACCATACCGACCCTGTGACGGTGACAGATGTCAGTAACATACAATACAATTAATAACCTTCAAACGCCAAATTCACAAAATATTTTTTTTCGATTATGTGCATACTATTTTATATATTTCATTGCGTTCATATTTTATACTGGCAACAAAACGTCCTTGAATAGATAAGTGCCACCTTGATCCCTTCTAGCAGAGAAAAGTCCCCTTTCCATTCGGAAATGTGAAATAGTATAGAGGTATTGATAATAGCAATTATAATGAGTTTAAAAATAGGGATGATGTGAAATAGTATAGAGGTATTGGTAATAGCAATTATAATGAGTTTAAAAATCATGATAAAAATAACGTGCCGGGTGCGATCCTGATGAGAAAAGTTTACAATTTAGTAATTTATCCCAACTTTTTTTGTATAATGGCGGTTCTTCGAAACTGACAATGAATTTTGGAAGTAATTTGAATAACTCAGATACCACAATTATATCTTCGCAACTCATGGCACGGTCATCATTATCGAGAATATTCAGCACAGTATTTTAGGGATAAATGTTGGATGCCGCAGGGACTTGATAAAACAATGTGAACTATGTACGTAAGTATCTATTTTAAATTTTTAGAAATATTTAAACATGAAATACAAACACATACATACAGTAAAAAAGTAGTTTAGATTTTAAAAGCACCATTGGTATTTTCGTTATTTAAAACCTCTCTTAATTAATTAAACAATCAAATCTATCAATACATGACTATATTTTCAACAACAAGAATATTTCTAAAAGTACATTATTAAGTACGGCGAAAACGAAAAGGTCCGGACTATACTTACATGTATATTACCCCCGCTATCAATTCTATATGGGTACCTATTATTTTATGGAAACACCTTACAACGAACGTATCATTACGCAGAAAGTTCATTTCATCGAAAGGCATTTCTCGTCGCATGAGATAATATCAGCATAGGTACTACGCATATGCGTACGCGTCATGTACGCGTGGCTTCGATATAGCGTGGGCCTGTGGGTGGCAGCACCGACCGACGCAAAACAAATCTTCGTTATGCAAAAAAAAAGCGTCCGCATTCTAGCCAACGTACGCATTCCGAACAGTTGCCGGGAACACTTTATTCGCCATAAGTTACTAACACCACCCTCAATTAGTATTATGGAAGCCACATCATTCGTACGTAAACACCCTGACACCGTTCGTTCAGGGTGTTTACGTACGAATAGTACTAAAAATGTCTATTGATTCAAAATTCCACGTGATATCCGCCTGATTAATGTTTTGATGTCCAACAGCGAAGCCCACAATTGTATTATTGAAATTAGCGAGATCTACCTACTCGTAAAAATGATTTTTGAAAAAAGAATTATGTTTAAGCCTTTGCTATTTATTAAAATGCTTTTTGGTCATTCTGCTTCCTTTTGATTTAGCAGATCCCCTGACACTTTGCCCTTAGAAGTCAGTTTAGTCGAACAGGAATGCTGAACCAGTAAGCGTGCGTTAGTATGTTGTACACGTCCGTTTTGGTGCTAAGTGGCACCCGCGACCCGCAGGGGGTGGAGGGGGGTCATAATTAGATAGTTCGAAGCACAATAACCATCTTTTACATCCAGGCGCTCTTTATTACATACATAATCATCATGTTTGTTTGGTCCGCACTATGTTTTAGTTATTCTAAATGAGTTTCTATACTATTTCCGGTCAAACATACTCGTAACTGCACCTTCTTTTTGTTACCTTTATTTGTCTTGCCAGTTTTTTTTTCTATGTATGCGATTAACTAAACTATAACGGTGTCGTCAAAAGTAAAGTAATAGTTCGCTTGTTTACAAATAACGCGATATAAAACTAAGGCATTCAAACGCGTTTTAAGTACCTAGGTACTTAAGTTTCCTACAGCGGAATCAAAAATGGTTATTTTCAGTTTAAGGGCAATAACTTTATCTCGTCTGCGGAGACTGCGGGCGATCGATCAGATTGCAATACAACCCACGCGGACCAGTTAGACCCGCTTGCCCTTTTCTTTGGATAGATGTTTAAATTTGGAGTTCCAGATACACCGTTATCGACTTTTACTGGGTCCCTTCGCAATTTTAAATAAAATACGTAGTGAACATAATAATAAAATAAATATTTTTTAACTATACGTTTTCTTTAATAGCCAATAGAGACAAGTCAGGGCTCAAAATACATTAATTGGCAATAAATTAATGTGACTATAAAAAAATTGTGCCAATCTTAGCTCCTTCTTTGATATGACTACCTTTGGTGGCACTTGGGAACTTTATTTTTTTAGATTTATGTTTTTGGTAAGATTGACTTTGCAATAAACAATACAAGAATAATAAATTTAATAAAATTTTGAAGTTGGGTTTGCTTTGTTTAAAGCAAGTGCTCAATAAAAGCATGCTTTTGTGCCATTGCATGGTGCGACACACGTGCTACTAATGAGCACTTGCTCAATAAAAGCATGCTTTCGTGCTAGTAATGAGCACGTCTGTCAGTACTCAGTACCTTTACTGGACGTTATCCATTATCTTGTCTGCGTAGAAATCGTGGTTTAATCTCTCGTTTATAGAAGTATCATATCTTTCTCCTAACTCCAAAGAATATCTGTACCAAGTTGCAACGCTATCAGCTAGGGCGGTGCACGCTCGTTCACTGAGCGGATCGCTCCAAACTAGTACAAACTTTTAGAATAGTTTACCTATTCTTTGTAACTAAGTAAAAAGAGCTTTTCTTAAGCATAGGCTAAGGATAAAACTGTTTTAATATAAAGAAGGAATATTATTGTAATAGTTTTCACTGATATAAAAACGATCTTTTAATAATATATTGATATTATTTCGTTAATCTTCTCGTTTTTGTCATGCCATTTAGGTATATCTAGACACACGGCGGTGTGTGAAAGCCAAGTGGTCAAGTTTATTGACACATGGACAATCGCTGGTTGGTGCCCCATCACTTAATAAAACGTGTCTAACGGGCTCTGCGTTTTGGCTTTGGCTCCATGTCTTCCGAAGGTCCGGGACTCCCATAGTCCCGCTATTGGGAAAGATGTACAAATAATACTTAATATACAACTTCAGATACAAAACAAGTGATCCTAGATTACATTAAATCCAACAGTGACACTATTCGAAAAATGAATAATTCCTTGATTAACCGCCAATTCTAATCATTTTTTTGTGTATTTAGTGTCACTTGAATTTAACTTGCGAATTCAAAGTATTTCCATATTGATTTATCAGCTGTCAGTGAACTATAATATAAACATCAAAAATGTGTTTAAGTAATATGTAGGTAAGTGCTTACTAGCGTAATTAATCGTAAAACCGAACAACATTTGTATGCCCGCGATATTACCAAATCAAGCCATTTTTTTCAAAATTGGATAAATAATTGCGTGCGCACAATACACACGCGGGAATTTAATATTAGAGATAGTTTCTCTCCGTTTTCCCAGCGCCGTACGTTTTTGTTCGGAAAGATGGAACATACTACAAAAAAAAAAACCCGTGTTAACCAAGACGTTTAAAATAAAAGATTCAACTAAATTTACACTGAAATTTGGTTATTTAATAAAGGCGTATAAAACATTGCCATATAAATCAAAGAATCGTTTCCACCCTTGAACATGTTGTTTATTTTCTTCTAAGTGTAATAGTTTTACATTTTATACTATTTATATGCAACAACCTCTTAACAGAGCCTCTTTGTATACTTTCTTGGTTGTTGGATCCCCACTATTATGTATATTTTACGGACATTGACGCAACCGCACAACGTCACTTTGAGTAGCATGGCGGGGCGAGCCGTCGTTAACTCGTGAATTAAAAGCACTAAGGTCGGTTGGGCTATTTCCACACTGAGGGGTAATTCAAACTATACAAACTAATGCCAAAAGTGAATGCGCGTTATTATAAATAAAAGTTTCACGACAGTCGAAATAGTCCCGCCGGACGTTATAACAGTTATAAGCATTTTACTTTGAAAATTATTTTTTAAGAATAGGTAGTTTTAATCTCTACGAGTCTCGAGTTTTGGATATTGCTTAACTCACCTAACCTATAAAATAAGAAAGGGCACAGTACAGTGGCAAATAAAATCAATACATACTTACTGCAATACTCCTAATGATTAATTAGGTATGAATGTTTAAGCTAATCTCGCGCTCTGTTTGCTAAGCACGTGGTAAATAGACATAGAACGGATTGTGTAATCATTAGAAGAATAGCGAACGGTATAGGTTGGTATGTGTTCATACAATCGAAGGGTTCGAAGGTACCTTAATCTTATGCACACTACGCCGCGCCGGTCGCTGACCTGTAATCTTATAACTCTCTGTTAAAGCTACTTAAATATCGATACCGCTTAAATGTGTACGGTTAAGACGATAGGTTTATATATTCTATATGGTAATTGATATTTGAAACACTTCAGTACTTTCCTAGCCTTAAACAAATATGGGGATTTTTGTATCGAGTATAGGTATAAAACTTTGCGCTTATATTAGAGCTACGTTTAAAAACGTAACAGCCCCGGGACACTAATAAAGTATATTTTATTAGCATAAATACGATTTATAAGGTCATTTTAGTCGTGATGAAAAGTAGCACAACTCCCTATGCCTCAACACGATAGAGTTGGCATACTTTATACCAGAATCGTGTATCAATTCAGTTGCAGCCTGGCGAGATGCCACTGAACGCATCGGCGAGTATGTACACATCTAATAGTATGGATATGTTAGCGACAAGTCAATTTATCCTGCCCTGCAGCTAGTGCAAACTAAAGGCTATTAAGTTCCTGGAAGGCTTATGCAGATAATCTATTTGTAAGAGCATTAAAGCAAGCTCGCCTTCGAGGAATCGATCTCGTTCACGATGCACCTGTAAGCAAGGCGGATATTGAGCCCCGCCAATTACGAACTTGGTGAGGGTAAACCGTACTGCAGCAAACTTGTGATGTTGCGAGATTATACACGATAGATATACAGACAACTTTGGAGGTTTGACTTCCACCAACAAACTGTGCATTTTTAACGAATTAATAAATGGGGGTTCTGTCTTGGGGACCCATCTCATAAAAATCAAACGAGCCTAACGCGCCCTACTCAAACCTGGAGACAGAAAGTCTATCCGCTACCCAACTGACCTCTTGTACTCGGAGCGGCGCGAACTATCTCAGGGTACGACAGCTATATATTTTGGCTGTATTTTATTGGTTCCACGAGAAAGCGAAAGTCCATTTTCATATCACCTTATCCAATAAGGTACTTGCGCTGGGTTCCCCCTAAAATGCGAACCATATTTGCACAAAACTATTTTGCTTACCTTGGTCTCTTCGTCTATAGCAAACTAAACAGAGAGCGTCACTTCTTTAAAATTGGGTAAGGCATGTCGTGTGAAGTAATATCTAATACTCCTAGACCATGATTCAACAGAATGAAAAGGTACTTAAGCCTACAAAATAACACACACACTGACACTTCTTAAGTTAGGAAGATGAAAATTACAATGACTTGATGATGATGATGATTTTGAGCCCATGAGCCCATTTATTAACTTCATAACGTTCATAATTTCAATGCGTAAGAGTTTAACCCGCCAAAACATAGGGATGGAGACCATAGGAATTACTTTTATTTATTTAACTATTTTTTATTCCCAAATAAATATCTTTTCACTTCTCATGGTCTTAAAATGTTACTTTAGTTTCTGCACATCGGGACTAAAGCTCCTTATTAATCTCTAGGGATTAAAGTATTTTTTTTTATTTACTTTGGAACCCCTAAATATCATTTTCATTGATTGTGCATAGACAAGTTTTAGGGCGTGGAAGTAACCTCAAAATGCGCCAAGGTATAAAAAAAAGGATTTCATTTCGTGAAACACGATTAATGATTACGAATATGAATCTATTTAATTATATTAAGGATCAATTCATTTTATTATGCATGGTCCAATTAGTATTAAAATAGTTTTCAAGTTTGAACCTGCCATAATTAGCCTATTATGAACCTAGCTAAGGTTCAGAAAAGTTACAGAAGGAACCTAATTCAACAAATTGACTATACTTAATTGAATATTAATCAGTGCGTTAACTAAGTTAAATAGTCGAATTCACAACGCTCTACTACTGGTCGAAAAGTAAGCATTGACGATTAGACGTTCTGCGATGATAAGTAATGAACATGAAATGAACATAACTTTACACAAAATGATCATAAAATTAACAATTGTAGTAATTAGCGGTTAATCTTAGACCCTAGTGCTGCCTACCTTCCTATGTACTCGGAGATGTAGAAATTGTAGAAAATAGTATTTGGCCCATAAGCATCCTTTATTTATAGTAACATTAGTAACTTATATAATTAGAAAGGATTTGTTTAGGTTGTTTGCACATGAAATAAGGTAACCTTACGGGTGAACGAAACATAATTATGAACCTAAAATAAACAAGTAATGAGCACCTCTGTCGCTATTCCTGTTGGCTCATGCCTTTACTTTTTTATTTTAATGGTTCCTTATTTATAAAAAAAGCAAAAGCAGTTTATTTGAATGAGAAGAGCTGGCATTTAAGAGGTTTACAACGGATCCAAGGTACCCTTGTGTCTTACGTGTAAATTGTTACGACTTGGCAATTTGCAGCAAAGATAAGGAAATTAAAATAGCTATAGAGGTCTGTGCCAAAGAGGCCGCGCTCTCTCGTTATTTAATTCTTACGGGATCCGTAAAGACTATGAACATAATGTCAGTATTCTCTTTTGTAATGTTCTTAAGGTCATCATATACAGTACATTTCACGTTTCAAAATACATGTTACTGGCTTATCAAAAAGGGTTTTCAGAAAGTAAAGGAGAAAATCTTTTAACCTAAGATGAATTTGAAATATTCAAAGGGTTAAGTCGTGTGGAGCTATATATGTGGAGCTAATTTCGATGAAGAATTCTTTTATAATCAAGAAACGAAAAAATATGGTGTTATATATTTTTTAATTTTTTTAGCCAATATAAAATTACTTGTCCCTGCTTTGAACATAATTTAACAAACCAAATCTGGATAGTAGGTGTTTTTACACTAAAAACATGCAAAAACACCAAAATCTAAAAAAAAACACGTCGCAGAATGCATCTAAGTATAACCCTGCTTTCATTTGTGTGTTACCTGAATATAAATGTGAGCACACATTGAAGACCCTGAAATATTTGAGTGTTAATAGTGGAGTGTGCACCAGGACCGACGCCGCTCGCTCAGCTCGACGACTCGCTGGCATCGATGCCGGCGGAACAGAATGCAATTACCGCGCACAATCTAACACTGTTTCAGTGACTACATAAATATATTTACCCTAAAGTTACTTACATAAATATAACCGAAAGTTACTTAATATACCTACTTAAAATGATATAGTATCAACATTGAATTAGTTATACATTACTTATAACATAACTAAGTTTAAAGGACGGTTATGTCAATACCCTCCCTATCACGAAATGGAAGTCCTGAACGCAAACCAGGGTCAGAGAAACATTCACGGTGAACGGTGAGGGAAGTATTGACAGCTATTTTATTAAACCAATCATAAGACAATGATCCAAAATCATGTTACACATATTTTATTTAGATAAGATTTTCGTCAACTTACATCGTGACAAATGAGTATATTTTTAGCATTCGGAAAGCACCATGCATGCATAGTATAAAAAGTAACTTGTGTTATTTTAAACGGAAATAACACGTAGAATATTATTATATGCTCGAACGTTTTAATTATTTTTTCATTTACATATATTCTGACTACCGGATAAGGTAGCTTGGAAGCAATCTCATATAAAATAATTTATGGTTTATAGCCTTTGCTATATACGTTTAACATCGGATGGCTCCAGTCTAAAGCTATTCGGAGCTCAAACGGTAATTTAAAAAAGGGTTGAATGGGATTAGGTTGCCTTATTCAATGATACCAAAACCGACGAAGGGCATGAAACTCTTTCCAATTTTCACGCGATTCAGATCCTTCTGAAATTTGTTTATTTCGCTATAGCCCAGCCCAGCTATGACAAAAATATAAGTTAGGTTTGAAGCTAACTAATATTGTTCCATCAATAAATACTTTATATTTTGTTTATTCATAGCAATGACAATCGCTTAAAATACCTATTACACAGGGCGAATAAAGCCGCAACAATACATTATAGACGTGACCAAACTAAATAAGGAGGATTTTTCATTAAGGTGCGAGAATATTTTGGAGTTTCGCGAAATAGATGACGCTCAGTCGTCGTGTCAGAAGGCTTTTGTTATCTGCGCGTTATTTTTCAGGGGGTTTGGATTTCGCGGACAAAGCGGGTCGCATATTTCACTAGGCTCTAATCTCGTTAGTAGCTCACGGGATTTAACCAACTTTTTACACTTTAGCACTTTTTTCCACTGGTTTATCCTGTCCGGTTCAACGGGTCCTTCACCGGCAATTAGGTGCGCTTGCCTGACAATATATCAACAGTGTAGAAAAAGTCCGTGTGAAACTAGGCTGTAAACGTGTAAAGTTATTAAAATGACAATTTTATTGATAAGAGTTAGTTACTTGTGTATACTCGTACGCTGGGTTCCATATACGGTTTAGAAGCGTAATTTTGACCAATATGCAAAGTATTACGCAATCTCTTCTGTATATAGTGAAGATAAATGATTTGTGTGTGAACTTTAAGCAACGTATATGTATGCCTGCACATGAAATCCGAAAATTATGTTTACTCCAGCGCTGAGCCAGGATCACCAACGACGCTCTGTTTGAGAGGCACGTGTCCAAGCCTCCGGGCTGTCAAGGCTTTTTTATCAAATTATATTAGCTTCACCATCATCGCCATCGTCGTATCAGCTGTAAGACAACCGCTTTTAGACATAGATATACGGTACTATGGAGCTGGTATGATGTTGGAGACGGAAGGTGGCCTTCCTCGTCGATGACTAATAGAAGGTTCATTGAGTGAGAATTCCTTAACTCTTGAAATAACGAATTTGTCTCCAGCGATTTAAAAAATTTGGCATGATCGCGTTTTACTTTATTATGTACTTATTATATTAAATTCTTGAATTCTTATATAAAATGATTCATCATCATCAAGCGCATAAACATAAAAAGTTATAGAAAAGTACAGTCGCGACTCGTAACTTCGCCTGTGCCAATACCTATCTTCGCCTATAATAGAAAGAGAAATAGTCGATTAACACAAGCGAGTGCTCCTATAGTGAAGTGCAATTATACTTCGACTAAGAAAGAAAAATGTGTTTGACCAAATCTTTTATAATCACTTGTCTCTGTGGGGGTGGAAATGCAATTCTCAGCACAAAGACTGCAATTTCATTTAAGCCGCTGAACAAGTATTAAAGAGTTGACGAGATAAAAACGGCCAAGATAAATTTATCTGGACTAGAATATTTAAACCCCTGATATCATGGCGACTCCTAACAGAGCTGATATCTAAACTACAAACCTATTTTTATGAAACTTAGCCATAACCATCCTGATTATATGAGCTTTCTTTAACAGCGCCCAATTCGCCCATTCAAAATTCAAAATTATAATTCAAATTCAAAATTCAAAATATTTATTTTGACATTCGTTTGAGATCTAGAATACCACACACAGACACACAATACACGCGGATACACACGTTACACTTATTACAGCCCTCTTTCAATGTTGATGGTTTTTATCAAACCTATAATCAATTTTGCTTACTCATGTACCTAGGTACTTATCTTTTCTAGTAGAATCTACGGAACCCTGGATTACGCATAGCCCGACAAAATCTTGATCAATTTTTAACTACGAATAATAAAAAGGGAGTAAGGAACTTATAATAGGTACATACATCCCTTTCTGTGGGTCTGTCTGTGCTTTCGTAGCGTCCGAAGAGTCCGAACCAATAAACGCTACCAATAATAAATATAACACTAAAATAAGATTGAAAATCATAACACCAAAACAACTTAACCTCAACTCATGCATTGTTTTAGCAATATAGGTGCATGTACTTGAGAAGAAATGATTCAAAATCCATCAGGTTTTGCTTTAAGATTTAGAATTCTAATTGTATTACTCAGTGTGACTCACATCAAAATGATCTTCACAAAAATAAATTCTTGAATGTGTTGACAAACTATGAGCATCATTTCTCCTTGCAAGATTTAGCCACTTTTTCCGTATTTGTTTGTCGTTCGGAAGATATATAAATAATTTGTTTGGCGTTTCTATAGTTGTGCTTTTACACTGGGGCACTATACAGTTCTTGTAATTTATTCATTTTTAATCAAATAAAACTAACAACTGCCATACACAGACCTCAGTCTTGTTAGTTTGTTTACCACGGCGAGACGTCACTCAAGACGCCATGACAGTCTTGAGTGTTTTTGGGGTAAGGTTTAAATTGGTTATTAAAAATGTAAATTTTGGATTTTTCGTAAAATTATGAGTTTTTTGGGTAAAATAGATATTAAGGAACATTATTAAGCGATTTTTAAAATTTAGTCCTCTGGCCTATTCTGCAAAGATATATAGGTTCTAACAATTCTACAGTAGCTAAAGTTATCCTGTTAACAATTTTGCCTTAAATTTTATTTACAAAAACGTGTTTTTTTTACCTGGCTCCGGTCATGGAAGGTGTTTAATTTTTCGTTATTATTTGGAGAGCTAAGTTTAAATAGGTACATGATTCAAGAAAAAAAACCGTTGTTTAGATTTTTTCCAAGGTTCAAATCTAAAAGCCCCAGTAGGTAATATTATATGGTCCGCACTCTGGCCTGTCTCGTGGGAACCAAACAAGTGCAGAATAGAACACCCGAAATGTTTTAGTACTTTTGTTGAAATTTTGAACATAAGTAAAGATAATTAATAAATGCGATAGTCACTATTCATAATTTGATCTAATTCTGTTCTAGTGAATCGTTGATAAGACGGTTATTGCCAACGTCGGTTATAAAAGGTTATGTTTCGTTTTACAAATGGCAAATTCAAACAAATATTACAAGTTTACATTTTATTTGCTCAAATGCCAGAAAATTCTTTCCATTTTCTCTCTTCACATTTATTTTTCTCTTGTAGATTTTCCACTTTATTTTATTTCTTCAATTTATTTCTCGAACAGCTAAATTTCCATTTCGTTCCACATCACAGGCCAACAGGTTGTAAGTCAGCTGACTTACAACCCAGTGCCCTGTCTGTTCGTTTGCCTACTAAATAAAACAAAGCAAAGTAAACCACGTGCCTATCACGAGGTTCCCGTGTAAGCGGTAAGCCTAATTGATAATGATTAATTACGGCCTGCCTACGAAACAACTAGTGGTTCGGGTTTGATCCCCGGTAAAGTTAAATATCTAAGAGTGGCGACTCCTATCTTGGATTTTTTCTGTGTTTACCTAAGTATTTTAATTGAAATTAAGTAGGTTTATCGTTGTCTAGTTTCCAATTGGGTACAAGCCTAGAGGTAGGTTTTAGAGTAGGTCAATTTGTTTAAGATTGTCTCGTGATATTTATATATTTTGGATTTTCGAGAGCTACGAGTTTTATCCACTCAGTTAACTAAATTCAATTTTGTGCAGGCCACCTTGAATTAACCTTCAAAACGAACCTTATTGTTTGAGTTTGATATTAAAAACCACCGACGGACACCAAAATAATCAATTTCCATAATAGGACCCTAAAAAGGTGTTTTTAAAAAGTAGGTACATTAAGTAAAATCCTATTACGTTTATTCATTCTGCATATAGTAGGCTGGCTAAATCTTACTTATATTATTATAAATGAGAAACTTTGGATGTTTGTTACTCAATCACGCATCAACCACTGAACGGATCGGGATAAAACTTGGCACACATATAGGTTAAATAGGGCATAGGATAGTTTTATCCCGGAAATTTGGACAGCTCCCGAGGGAGCAGTGATAAACGACTTCTCCTATAGGACCGATTTCAAAAATTCTTTCACCAGTAGCATGCTACATTATTCCTGAGGTCATAGGCTACTTTTTATCCCGGAAAAATAAACGGTTCCCGTGCGATGTCAAAAATTACGAATTTTACGCGGACGAAGTCTCTGGCAGTAGCTAGTAATGGTAAAAACACAGACAATTTAAATAAATTGAAAAGATTCAGGTCAAAAAGTTAATCATTTCAAATCTCCGCACGATAATAGGTGGCGGGCTGAATGTGACTGCGTATGAATGAGATTATAGCCCACAGACTCCGTAATTTGAATTACATCGTACGGACGCGCACGATCGACGCATTTGTAAGAAGGCCTATTGATATTCAAAAAGAGCTTTAAATGGAATAAAATTGGCATTGATGCGTATGAGGCGTTCGGTCGAGCAGGCCAGCGGGGCGCGCGGCGGGGGGTAAGCTCCCCCTAATACGAATACGTACCGTTGTGGGTAATAGGGTTAGATTTGGCCCATGGAAAAAGATTACGCCACCCGGCCTGGCAGACCTTTTTACTACGATCTCGAAGTTTGTCCCGTTTTGTTCATACGCAAAACTATCATCTGCAAATAATTACAATATCCATGATCCATGTTTTGTACAATTTTGAAAACAATCATCTGTTCGGAACAATTTGGTTTATTATATACTTATTTGCGAGCTGTGTTCGGAAGGTCACTTACTGTGATATGATAATCTTACTGCGCATTAGACTTACCAACCGACGCAAAAGAACTTTAGGGTTCGACAGTATACGTTTTTTGATGAATCATGCCGAAACGTAGTTATGGATGGATATTCAAAGCGTCAAACCTTCACCATAGATACGCGGTCAAATAACCATTTGGCGATCTAGCTCTGAATGGTATTTAGCATAGCAGTAATTTTAATTTTAGATTTTATTTGCGCTAGTGTTTTTGTGCAAGTGCGTGTTCCTTTGAAGTTTGTACTAAACATTAAATTTGCTACTCATTCACTATGTGTGAAATCCTTTAACTGGTTTTGTATTTCCTATTCTTGTTTCATATGTTTTATTTGTAACTGCTGGATTTCCTACCAATAAATAAATAAAGATTTATTATTTTATCCACTTCATCATATGGTCCAATCGAAACAAGCAACGTTTATACAGATATTGTCAAGTACTTACTCGTCCTTATTAATTGGAAAGGCTATAAGTGAACGTCAAACGAAACGTGAATGAAAAGGAAATTGCTGGAAGCGCGTTTGGTAAAAACATTGATTTAGTAAGAATTTGGGTTAGATGTCAATAAGCCTAATCGAAACTTTCACGTATAAATTACTATTAGATGTTTTATTCGTAAACACCCATTGCTATTTACCTACTCCCAGATATTTCATAGGTTCGTCGTGGGACGTGCCAAATGGCTGCAAGTACAAAAGTTTTACTATAACGCAATACCCTCAGGAAAATAAAGTCCTTTCTGCGCACAAAACAAAAATAATAGAATTTATACGAATCCGTACCGTTTCTACGTACCCCCTGACGTGACATACTTGACAATGGAACGGGATAAAAATATTTTTCGGAAACGATGTCTTATAATAATGGAACATTTTCTTTCAGCCTTGCGTATAGTTACAACCCGTAAGTGCAGCATATTTAGTAGTAGTAGTCATTTATTTCATATTGGAAATTACATTATAATATGTCGCATAGTTATAAAGAATTCACAATAAGATCGTCAGTGTAAAAAAATATAAATGAGAAAAGTAAAAATCAAATCATGTCAATGTGTACAAAAGTATTATTAATAATGAAACAAAATAAAAAAAGTAAAAAATATATAGCTCAAATTTATTTTTCATCAATAATACGTCAATGAAGCGTTGTCATTTGTTACGTTATTTATGTTGTATAGACTAAAGTTGACACTGAACAATAATAACGCAATATAGAACTATTGTGATTTGTTACACTCTGTACTTATTATATTATTCCTACATTCTACTTCCTGAATGTTGGGTTAGAGATTTATTGGTTTTGCATACTTAATGACGAATTGGATTGTTACTCTTGTTTCTACATTGAACCCTTTAGCTCTCTAATATGGTTTTGTAACGCCGATCTTGTTTTATTCAGAAAACGGTTTGAAGTTTCTTTCTATATCAATTTAAAACGATCTGGTTTTGCTAATTGAGAAAGCAAGTATACGAACTTATCCGACAAAATACGATGGCGCATGACTATTCACTACATCTGTATGCATTGTTAGTGTTTTATTTAAATGCCATCTTGGTTTCTGTCATAACAAGGATATCTTATCTTATGGGCCTCTTTGGACATACTTCGACCTCGCAGGATCTTGTGTGTACCCTCTTACCATTCAGCTGTTCGAATATGCAGGATACTCGTAGCTTACGATGCTTTTCCTTCAATGTAAAAGCATCGGGTACTGTACGGTCTCGAGCGTTAATTAGGGACCCATTTCAAGAAAAATATGCTTGAAGTCGTCAATGTCATTAGAGATGTCAAGTCATTTGTAACTTTAAGGAAACTTAACCTTATTATTGTAGTGTCATCAAAGATGTCAAGTACCTAATTTGTAACTTTAAGGAAACTTAACCTTATTATTGTAGGATGTCAGATTGACTTTGGACCTAAGGTGGGTACCAAATTAAATCTCGTAACTGTACTTACAACCGCTGGAGTTCAAACTAACTTAGTAGGTACCTAACTACCCGAGTCGACACCTTAAGCCACCGACGCTGTTTTATGACAAGGATAGCAGAATCAAATTACATGCATTGCCACAAACTCGACCGCATTCGAGTTGAGCAACTTGATACAACGGGCGTGATTTTTCTCAATGTGTATCTGCTCTGCCTTTTAGTCTGTAGGTAGGTATGTCATTTATTGCATGATCTCCAATTCAAAGTTTAAATCAAAATAAAAGATAACGTTCACTTTTAAAACAACAACAATGCAAACCCAACACAAAACTCTTTAAAAAAATATTTATGAAAAATGGTTAGTTCTCAGGAAGGATTTTGCGAAAATAAAAATCAGTTTTTCAATTCTTGGCGTACAGTTACATTTCTAATTATGTAATTACCTAAGGTTTGCTTAAAAGTATTTAGATTCAATATAAGAAGCTAAACATTCGAAGGACCGAAACATACAAATATCCATATCATAACGAGTACGTCGAAAACACTCGGGGCCCAAACAGGCAACCTGTCAGACAATTTTTGTGAGGGTAAAACGTAATTTCGCAAATCAAAGGCAAAAGGTGAAAATATATATTCAAGTGAAAACCTTAATCACTGGGAAAATGTCAGTTGAAATTCACGTAGATTTAGCGCTGTTTGACAGTTGAAAACTAAGTTTGACAGGATAAAATTGCGTTTTGAACTTTACTCCGTATCAGTTTCTCGCGGAGTTGCGAATCTTGACGTTTCATATGATTATACGTATTTTGGTAAAAGAAATGGGTACCTATGAGTAGAAAATGCAGAACGCACGAAAAGTTATACCTTATGCCTTATCACTTTTATCGACCGCTATTGTCAGGCGGTTGTTTCTGTTATCTTTATAATTGGGTTCGATTTTCAATTGCTTGGCTATTCATTGGGTGAGGGGAGCCCATGAAAGGGTTTACAGTGTTCTGCCGTCTGCGTGGTAATTTAATAATTTGTAAGGTGCGTAAATTATAGGTTCTCGTGCCTGAAATATCTATTTATATATTAATTATATGACTTTCACTGTCGTAGCTGCGTTGATTTTGCTTTTTTGTATCTACGATATAGTTTCAGTTATGATTGCTTTACCTATATAGACTTCATATAATGCGTTTGTACATAATGCACATTATGAAGGAAGGAAGAAATTTATTCCTAATATAATCCTAATAGTGATAAAATAAAGCTACAGCATTATTGACATGACCGACGCTTCACAACGTAGGTTTAATATTTAGTATATAATATAGTCCTAATGCTCGGAATCCCAAATCTTGTTTTAACTTTCTAGGGACAAAACGTTTACCTACCTATTATGAATGAGGGTAAGCTGATTACGAAATGGCTTCGACACGAAAAAATCACGGGTCGGGATATGTAATGTACCGAACACGTGTAACTCGCAGTTCGTATATGTTAAGGGGACCTAAGTAAACTCGACCATACATTTAAATCGATTTTGGTATCACTAGTTAAAAGGTTGATGAGTTTGTTCCGTCTATCTATAGGTACGGCTATGTAACAGCGACCTGACCTTTCAAGTTCTTGTGTGCGTTGCTGACATTATAATTTACATAGCTATTTTGGAAATGGAACTGAAGGCCGCAAACAAGAATCTTATTAAGCGTAAACAAAAAATACTTGGATGGCAAAATTTTGTACGTATTTTAGGAGGCACGGAGATAGGAATTTGTGTAGCTAATGGCAGTAGGCCTGATGTGCGGGTAGTGGCGCTGGCGTGGCGTGGCGCGCGCCGCCGGGCCCTCGGGCGCCGGGGCCATGTCAGTGGCACGGACACAGCATGAGCGTAATTGTTTACGAAAACTGAAATTGTAGTACACATTTGTACAACGCTAAATCGAAACCACGTATTTACTTGTTTGATTATATTATAATATTATTTACATAGGATACCGTTCGGATCATTAGCTATATCTATAACATACATTTTTAAATCTGACAACTTTAAGTAGCGTGTAATAATGCCAAACCTTTTAAATCAAGTCTTCGAAGTTCCTGCTAAAGCCGAAGTTAAAGTCAAAGCTTTTACCGGGAGCCCCAGAAATTCGTCAAAGACTGACGAGCCGCCTGATAACCAACAAAAAGGTATAAATCTACTCAATCATAGGCTAAATGAATGGTTGGTCGGCGAAGTAATAATCTGAGCCCTTACCTTAATCCCGGTGCCGCACCGCGGAGCCGCCGCCCGCCGCCCGTGGCGGACGGGGCCGGGGCGACAGCGCACGTGCCGTACGTTACGCGAACCGTCACAACTCAATTAAAACAGCTCGCTGCGAAGTATCCGGTACCAAATTCGTTATTTACCTTGGCAAGAAAAAACCGCAGCCTCATGTGCCCCGCCTCGTTCCCGAACGCCTCGTCTAACGACGCCGGGATGAAATGACCCGAGAGCTATCATCAGGTGGCTTAAAAGCAATTTACCGTGTCTACTCGATTACCCAACCGTTTTCTACGTAAATCAAACCACTTAAACATCCCATACGAGTACCTATAAGTAACTAGCAGGTATTATAGTCGTCGGCTTCACGTCCGACATTAGCCGAGGGTTACGGGCTTACTCTTTAATTTCCCCTTTTTCTTTACAAATGGGGAATCGTTCCCTAGTTACTAGCTACGAGTAGATGTCATCGCAGAACAATAATAGTAAAGCAGAAAGGAACCTACTGTTATCCTTCTGTATGCTAGTAATTAAGACAGAACGTGAGCATTTTCATTTGTATAGAAACACTTGAAAAAACGTGACGAAAAATTTGACGTGATATAAATTTGTATCGATCAACAGATACCTTACATAGGATACTAGGTACGTAGCCATTAGTTATATATATATATATTGTTCAAGTTAGTTAATCGCATCCAAATTGTTTATTGATCGGCTGATGAACACTCTAGGCGACGACGACGTCTGAAATAAATAATCGGAATGCGAATGCCACTCAACGAAATTCGCGAGTAATAAACGTCAATACGCTGAAACATAATGTACACATGCCATGGCCCTGCGACACAGCCATGCGAAATCAAATTTGAGTATGCGATGAATAAACATGAGTGAAAAGAAACGTACTACCTACCTTTTCCTATCTCCCGAAACAGTTACAGAGGCAAATTGAATTGTCAATAGAATGATTACTTTGTAACGGAAGGAGAAGTACAAATATGAAAAGCCAAGAACAATGTATTTTGTGTGTGTGTAAAAAACAACGTTTGATATTCGGAATTCATCGCATTAAATTATATCCTACCAATAACACAAATGTAAAAAATAGGCGAAGTTCTCATATGCCACCAAATAGTAGCGAGATTGCTGACAGTCAGAACAATTTATTGCTACTAATCGCGTTTGGAGCGCTAACTTTTCTTTACAGTAGGTGCCTAGGTTACAGTATCATGCAATCTGTTGAGCATTTAAAAAACTGACAATTTAGAATTCGAAATAAGTCGAGTGGCAATATTTTTTTCTGTCTGACTTTCAATAATCTCGTGCTAGAGTGCTACATACATTTGGTGGCCAAATTGTTAAATTAAAAATTATATTTTTGGTTGTGTATCTGTATATTTTGGTAGGTGGCCGATATCAACCGACTTAATATTTCAGTTAAATAGAATAGCATATTCTAGGTGTGTACAACCAGCGTATTAATCCTCTCTGGCAAAACAAATATACTGACAGATGCCAAAGAGAGTGTGACAGCGATAGACAGCCGAGTAGTATTTATTAAATACGCTGGTCTTACTGTACTTATCTAATGTTTAACATTTTAATAAGGAAAAACATTTTTACTATTTTCCGATCTAGGGTATAAATGTTTATTGCTTTCGGTTTTTCGACTCTACTTGTGCTCTTTTGATCCCAGAGATTTTAAGGGTCTACGAGTAGGTAATCGGAAATTACCCTATAGGTTTTAATGAGACAGTCCATCAGTCAGTACCAGTTACGCTGTTTGTGAATTAATACCTTTTAATGGCATAGCTCTAAACCCTTGATTTTATTTCAGAGCTCTGCAGTCTGGCTTGGTTTTTTCTTAGAACTTGGCGGGATCCGATCATAAGTCTACAATAAGCATATCGTATTTCAATTCAAATGTATTTAATACTAAACTTGTCAAGACTGTAATGGCTAAAATAGAAGTCGTGACATGTTTGTGCATGCAAAATATGTAAAAACAGACCAAAAGTTTGGTTGCGTTACGGCGCTGTACCCGTTCAAAGGTACTTGTGTGACCAAAAAAACGACAAGGGAAATGGCTGCATCTTGTGTACAAAGTAAGTACTAGTTGCACCAACGCTGGTATGTTTTTGCTCACAATTTTTAGAAATGGTCATGGCGTCATAACACGACCGAAATTTTGGACAGTTTTTACGTATTTAGCGTTGGTACAACTAGTACACTTACTTTACACACAACATTCAGCCATTTCCCTTATCATTTTTTTTAGCCTAGCATTATCCATTTCCGAGATCGTTACTTCTACGGACTAAAACTTGCAACGGACCTATAGAAGTATAATAAGGTACAACACAAATAACTAAGTAATTAAATCATAGATACATAGATAAATATAAATATGTTGTGTATCTTCATTTTTAATTTTTATTGCGTGCATTTTTTTTTAATCGTTCATTAATAATTTTAATAAGTAAATTGAAAACAAACTGTCTGGTTAGCGCTTAATTCTCAACGAACTTCTCCTCTTGGGAAGCGCTGGTAAACACGAACTTGTAAAAGTGCACATGCTTTCAAAGAATAAAGTTCATAATGAATTAGTGCCGTGTGGTTGCCGGCTTAGAATAGTGCCACTCCAAGTCTTCCCGTGGAAGTCGTAAGAGGCCACTAAGGGAATGAAGGCTTGTAGTATTGTTAGGCGATGGGCTTGCAACCTGTCACTAATATACACTGAAAAATACATCTTAGCCTGATTGTGCAAAATGTGGTTTACTGGTTACTGAATTATAAACTTTTTAGACTTCTTGGTAATTCTGTAGCTCTGCCTACCCCACTCTGGGAATGAAGGCGTGAGTGTATGTATATGTATAATATGTAAAATATATTTCCATTCCCGACGATTCACAATATGAGACGACAATCTGCTCGTACATGTAGATGTAGTAAAACGGCTTGCTCACTCAGAGCCATCGCACCTGCAGTGGCCGCGGCCGACTGCGGAACACGCTACACGATCGCGTCGTGTTAGCCGCTGCCACTGTTATTACCTACTCGCTTATCAATCAGTGTTGATTGACACACAGGCGACACTCTATCTCACTTGTAGATAATAATTACACAAACAGGTAAGAGGTCACAGTCAACATCAATTTTTAATTTGCGAATAATGTAATCAACTAGGCTTTCGCTTGTCCGTGCCTGTGTGGTTCCCGCGGGGACCACTTTTCCCGGCCCGTTGGTCGGCCCTAGCCCGGCCCCTGAAGACCACCCCGTCTACTATAAATTTCGAAATTAATCTGCTCACTGGGCTTTGTGTGACTAACATGATAGAGCGGCAGCAACTGTTTCCCATAAAGATACAAAATGCCGAAAGGCTTTCAGCAGAATAACAATTTATTAGCAGCCGACCTGCTAATACAGTGTGGACAATCACAGAGGCAGAGCCAGTTATCTGTAAATTGTCACCTTAATAAATTAACGATCTAGGTAATTAGTAAACCCGGTATTTTTCCCCTGTGCAAAAGGCGCCGTACATCCATTTTATAATTAAGGTTGTACAAATTCATTCCTTTTCCTCTATTTAGTTCCCGCGGGCGAAGCGCTGGCGGTTTAACGGGTAAGTACGAGTACCTTCTTTTATTTTTTCCGGCAACTGAAGCGGTGTTTGCGGTACTAAAAAATATTTCCAAAACCGTTTTTCTAACCGAGTTCATTCCAGCGGAACGATCATAACGCGCCACTAACTAAATATATTGCAACGGAGAATAAAATTGAAATTTAATGTTGAGGGTATCAGCGTATATATGAGAGGCATTTAAAGAGCAAAATATTCATTTTAAAAATTTCATTACGTTAATTTCAGTAAAGATATTGTTCTAAGATTATCCAAATACTGACTGTGCACAAATTCAACACATTTTACAGTTAAAATTCAAGCTTTTAAGCACTTTTTATTTTTTCTACTACCATATACATACTACGGCAAGAGACTAAATATACACGTACCTATTAGTTTAATGTGAAAGGGAAAGAAAGACATACAGTGGAGCCACCATTTGTTTAGACACAATTCAATTTTGAACCTCCGCGTCTCTTTCACTTCACTCAGTGGCGGCTGCGGCTCTAGAGTTTTATTTCGGGAAAACCTTTACTTAAAAGTTGTATTCATACAATGTAGGTATATTGTAAACGACCACCCTTAATTCAGTTCGCTCATGCCCAAAAACCTAACTTTCAAAATACCGCATCATTCTCTTCACCAAAGCCGGGTTTAAAGTAGTGGGTAACAATATAATCGGTCAAGCGCGATCGCGGTCGGATTCGCGCACCGAGGGTTCCGTATTTAAGATAATATGGTTGGAAAACGCAAAAGAAAATACTCATTTTGATATGAAATTTAATAATTTAATATTTAATATGCAATAAGGTCAATTTTCACTAGCCTAAATTTTAATACATTTTTGGTCTATAAACTTCGGAGATAAGGGGCGGACCGGTCACTTTTTGTAAATTTTTGGCTATAAATAAAAAAATACATCACGGAAAATTATAAAAAATAGTTTTGAAATGTGCAAACTGAACCCTTTCACTTCCATTTTTCGACCCCCCATTCTAGACCCCTTTTCAAATATATGTTATGGTATGTTGGGGTAAGATCGGATCAGGTCAAGACCGGATAATTCAAATTACTACTAAACTAACAAAGATTTCCGATTTCTGGCAACACACCTGCCTAAGTTATCTTGTTGCGCCCCACACCTTAGGCAGCCGCGTGGTTTCAAAGGGACAGGTCGCGTGCAAGAGTGAGAGACGTCGAAACGGAGTTTTATTCCGAGTGGTCGTGAAACCCGAACTTTCCCGTGGCCACGTATTTCAACAACCAAGTAAGTTTAACCTGTTTTTGTGTATTTTGCGTCTCGACCACGCTAAATCTACTCGTCCCGAAATGGCCTATTTCCCGGTCTGTGCAGTAATGTACTATTATCTGACGGAAGAAATCATTCTCAATACCAATTATGTTGTTGGAAACAAATGCTGTCGTTTCAATTGTTTACCCTTTCAACTGTCCCTGTAGAACAGTAAATACGATGACTTAATTTACTGCTGCAATAAAACAGTAGGCTCTAAAGGTTTGATATTGCCATCAATATTTTATTTAATGTTTATTGCTCGCTATTGGTTTTATTTTGGGGGAACCAAGTGAGCCAACACTCGTTCTTGAGGGTAAACGTCTTTTAAAACTTGAATACTTACACTAATAAGAACATTGACGTCACGGGAGACCGAACATAAGTTTAATTATCGAGCGAGGAAAAAAAAGCTGCCAGCATCTTCGGGACATGCCGATGGGCCCTTTTTTAGATATAGCTATTTAGTTTTAAAATATAATTAAGTTGTAAAAAAATAATTTTAGTTTTGTAATTATGTATTAATTTGAATATTGTTATGTCCCTAAATAAGAGCATCAAATCACATAAAATATACTGCGACAGGCTTGTACAACTGCTCAACAATTACACTGGTTGACTGTATAAGTTTCATTTATTTTTTATTTCTATATGTCGTTTGCATTCCTAAACTGAGTTCGAAAATATTTCAGTTTCTACGCAGACGCTGACGTTAAGTCCGCAAGTAAAACAAAGTTACACCTTTTTTAATATTCGCTCGCGACATGTCGGTAAGGCGAAAAGTTGAAACAACGCCATGTCGGTTATGAGCATTATTATTTTGATCTCAACTCCGTAGCACCCGTTTGTATAAATTTCACACGGTGTACTTGAATCGCTTTACATATTTTATGAAATTAATTATGAAGCCAGGCACCTGTAAACCCCGATCCCTCATTGAAATTGTCTGCCTTCTGTTACACCCTTTCAGTACTAAGTTGATACCTACATAACAGATAGTTGTATCTTTAATAGTTTTCCGTGGATCTCATGCGTACACCAAGCAACTAAATTAAATCGTAATTAAATCAATGCAGGGGCATTAGACTAGATGCTTAATGCTTATGTAAACGATATTCGAAAACTGTAAACATGTATGGAATTGACTTAAACGCTCGACGCGACCGTCCGGTAGCTTACGTCGTTTCAATAACGATAACTTTCGCCGAGTCTAGGGTTGCCAGAGGGCTTACCTATTGTCTAACGCACTCGCAATCACGATCGTTTTCATTTTGAAAATCAAAGGCTTGTATGCATTCAAAATGAAAACAATTGCCCCACTTTGAAGCCGGTTGCGATTGCGAGGGCGTTAGTTAGACAATAAGCCCTCAGGTCTTCAAACCGAATAGCCGGACAGACAAGTCAGTCTAGCCGGACATTTGGGTAAAAAAAGCCGAAGACTCTTGATTTTTTTGTCTTAGTATAACACGACATTTTTTTAGTACCTACCTATAAGAAGATTTTTTTATCATTAAACATAAAATGTTCTTAAATTCTAATGCAACAATAATGAAATGAATTGAATCAGTCTTCTTTATTGTTACACATGACAAATGTAAAAAAAACGGTCAAATTAAAAAAATCTAAGAAAAGCCGGACAGGCCGGACATTGTCTAATTTGGCCGCACCGCAACCAAAAAGCCTGACTGTGTCCGGTTTTATCCGGACTCCTGGCAACGCCAGCCTAGTCCATCTTGTTTAAGGCCACAGGGCTCTTAATTTGCATTGACTCGCTCTCTATTGCATTTGTATTGCTTTCGACTCGGCCGCCAAGTCACTGAGAGTCCAGTTAATAATAAAAGCGTTTACAATACGATATCCATCAGCGTGAAGACAATGTAGAATAGAGGTCCATCGGTGAATTCAACGCCTTTTTAGAGGTTTAGTTTCGCTATTTTCGTCTGGGTAGAGTGGACATGGTCCGACATGCCATTGGTCGGTTTTATTTAAAGTCTATTAAAATCTTTATAACTTTATGAATGGTATAAACGATAGCAAATTTTATTTCATACAGGATGTAGGTATGTGAACAGTCCAGAACATAATGTCCCTACTTTAGATACCTACTTTGCGCACTTATAGTCTCAAACATAAAAATTACAAAAAAGGTCTAAATAGGGGTATCTAATTGGGTATGGTCTGTAACTGTTTTCAGTGCATTTTCAGCAGTTTAGATTTAAATAATATTAGAGAATGTTCGGTAATTATACTTAAGATTTAATTTATAGCATATAAAGGTAAGAGCTGATATCTCTAAGACGGCCAGACCGATTTTAAAAAACCTAGCTAAAACTATCGTTAGAAAACCTGCTTTTAAATTATAAAGCGGCATTCAAATCGGTTTTTGCCACAGACCATCATAGAGCTCAAACTTATGACACTTTTTGCGTCGTCGTCGGTTAAAAACGACACTTCAATCGAACGTTCCTTCGCACAGGGCCTTTATTCTACTTTGTTTTAGTCCATCTCCCTTCTCCTTCTTTATAATAATTGCATTGTTGATATAACGTTAGCAGTAGTAAGTGTTTTTATTATGTTAACCATAAATGATTGCTGTGTATCTAGCTAGAAGCAAGATGACCTAAACAAAAGTCTCAACGGCCCTAGATATAGGTTTAACGGTCGCGTCGAGAACTTGTATTAACAAAAATAGGTGAGTATTTACGATAAATGGACGATAAACCCCGGGCCCTGCACACGATGCTGAACGCTAACGTAACGTAACGTAACGATTTTAGACGAGAAAGCTATCCAAACGTATGTCTAGTCACCTTAGGGATTTTTTAAGTTATCGCGGTTTGAAAGTTGGGCGCCATGACATTTCGTACGTTATTTTCGTGTAATGGCACTGAGAAACGCTTGCCTTGCCGGCAGTGAATGCAGCACTTGTGGTTCGTATAGTTATTCAGTTACATCGAAGTACCTGAACTCACTGAAAAGGATAGGTAGATAATCTAATAACTATTTCTATAGGGTGACTTAAAGATTCATGTTTACCGGAATTGTACCATAAGAAAAGGTTTGGTTAAGAAACGTTGTTATTTCAGATAGTATTCGTATTAAGTTGTCATTAGCACAGATTTTCCACGCTAATTTGCAAAAGCAGAATTAATTAGGAAAATGATTTTAAGGGTTCGATTTCGAGTGCGGGTAAAGAGTACATAATAAATAAATGAATAACAGGATAAAAAACTAACTAATTCAAATATTCAAAATAATCATTTTTTGTTATGTAATTAGTTATTTATGTGACTGGTGCATATAATGAGAGGCATTATACACGAGTGTGGTTTTATGAAACGAGCCGTAAGGCGAGTTTCATAATAAGATCACACGAGTGTTTTAATGCCTAATTATGCGTACAGTCGCATACATAACTTTATCTACATACATATCATAAGTTTTCTACAATAATGTGAGAAACCTGTATCCGTCGTTACCCTGCATCTTAATGTAGGTACCTGCATCTTAATGTTCACATTAAAGTGCAGGTCACTTATACTGTAAAGTGAACATTAAGATTCAACTACAGCGATAACCGATACTTTATTGACATGTTATACTTTAATGTTAACATTACAGTACAACCACAGATACAGGTAACATAATGTAGGGCATTTGCTTATCGCTTCTGAACATATAATATTGAAATTATGATATGGATGTAGATAAATACTCTTAATTGCATCGGGGCTGAGATGTTTAAACCTGTGCGTAAGTACCAAAAACTTAAAAATAAAACTTTAATAATATATAGGCCGCTAGGTGCAAAGCTTTAAGGGGGTGATAGACGTGAGGTAGTTTTGAACTATGATAGTTACGTGTTATTAATGCCCCATTAAGCGATACCTTATTTATTATGGATAGTTTAATATCTATTGGACCATAATAAACAACTTTTAAGCGCTTTATTGTAATAAAAACAAAATGGAGGTATTCGAAATTATTTAAAATGTCTCAGGTCGGATCGGTCAATTTTATGTGCCTTGAAAAAATCTTTAAAATGTTTAAACACTCTTAAAAATACGCCTGTTTATTGCTCTTTCTTTTAAAGTATCGTTCATTTTCATGGCTTGCCAAATCTCTGAGTTAAGGATTAAGTATAAACCGATCTTAGGGACTCAAGTACGAGTACAACTCGTAAGAAAACAACACGAACTGTAACAACCGTTCGCTCAACTTTCATAAGGAAACTACACAAGAAAATTCATAATTGCCTATCGTAAAAAAATTAATATTCAAATTCAAATCATGTTTTTAAAAGAAAGGTGTTCTAAATTTAAAGGAATGTTGACGGGTGTTAAAAACATTGGTTTTGATAGAACCTTTTTTTTATTAGACTGTTTTGGACTATGGTGCATTGTGGGTATTATGGAAAATCTTTAACTTTTCTCAATTTATTTATTAAATGAAAGTTTGGTTTTTATTCCTTAACTCAGTGATTTGGTCAGCGATGTGAATGACTGATCAACTAGGTACACAATGAATTGAATTTAAACTATGTTTACGAAAACCAACTAAATGGTAAGATGGGTTGTGTTGCGTTTCGTTACTATACGTACATACCTACATAATAGAAATGTACACTAACTAAATACGTAACGAAACGAAAGATATACGTCGACCAACGGCACCTCCATTTCTGGCCCGGGCGTGAGTAGTTGCTATATAGCCATCCTAACCGCCTACTGTAGCTTTTCTAAAGCATAGGTACTTAAAGCATACCATAATAAAAATAATGTAAAGTTAGAAAAAAACGGAAAACAAGGAACGCGAATGCTTTACGACGTTTGCCGTGATTTAGACAGTAAAAAAGAGAAAACATCGTTGATAATGACGGGAGTAGCACAAAGAACTATTACGTTTCGTCGGGAGCTCTCCCCACGTGGGAATCAAGCGGGTGACCCCTCTGTAATAGGTATTTTAGGGTTCGGAAAATAGGGGAGTCGGATTTGATACGAGGGTTGTTTTGCGCTTGCTCAAATTTTTGCATCCAATTCTAAATGTAATAATATTAATGTTTTTGTAACTTTACGAATACTACACTAGATAGTCTTGTTTTACTGACATATTTTTTCTAATAATGTAAAAAAAACGTGGAAAAATATCGTGATTTGTACCTATAATATTGAGATTTTATACTAAGACTTAACATTTTCTCTGAATAGTATTAAGTACTTATTCGTTTTTATTGTCATTGATTAGAATACAAAATATAAAAAGAGTTATTCATATACGTGTTGCAATAGCTATTCCATAATTAATTACTGCACTCCCAGCTTCTTAATAGGTTTCGGCTGGCTATTGCTAGCACACTTGCACTTGCAACTGACAGTATATTGGTCACTCGTGTTTCATAGAAAAACGAAGATTGCCGATCGCTATTAAGAAACTGGTGGTACTGTTAGTCTCTATCGTTTACTGGAAAAATGTAGTCAAAATACATGACAGGTAATAGTTAGGGTGCGTTTTCACCAGAGATGCACATTAATGTATTTTTATACATTTGACAATCGGAGCGAGGCGTCGCGAGGTGTCAAATGTATGAAAACACATTAATGCGCATGCGGTCTCGCGCAATTTTTTTATTTGTTGTTGTCGTTTAATTTGAAATCGAGGTAATATTTTTAGTCTTGTTAAGACAATATGCAAATTGAATTATAATAATATCTACAACCTATATTTTGTTTTTTTAGCATTAGAAATTCGGTAAACAAAGAAGCAGGTGTCGCTAACCTTTTTCTTCAGTAGATGATGCATGTATATAATGTATTAATACGATAATAACAATAACAATACACTTTAACAGAAAATTAAACTCAACAACTAAAAACAATAAAAGATTCTGGGACAACTAGGTACCTACCTAGAACGTATCGCACTCGCAAGACATACGACATGAGAAAGACGACGTTTAAAAACAAAGATGAACAAACAAATTATGCGACCAATTGAAATTTCAAATTCCCGAATCCGTATTGTTACGCGGGTGGGCATTTTTTTCAGATAATCATTTAGTGTTCATAAAATTGTTATACATTATTTTTATCATCGCTGGAACCGTAAATCGAAAACGTGTAAGTAGACAAGGCTAGGTTCGTGAGGTTTGATTTATAAAAAACCTGAAAAAGTAACAGTTACTGATAAAAATACATTATGAATTCCGATGATTATGACATAAAACACTTTAAGTAAAAATAATTATGAGATTCAATATGGACCCTGTTTACGGGGCTCAATCTCATTAAAAACTGACCTGAAAAATAAAAAATCTCGCCATATTGCGAAAATTATATGAACTGACATTTCGATTGCATTCACGAAACACAGATGAAAAAAGTGTTATTGGCGATCTATTGGAGGAGATTTATTTTTCTGGTCATGCTATAATTTAGTCGCATTATGAGCCTAAAACGTTCCGTTTGTTTGTGACATCTGCTTCTTTGGATTTTTTATCAAGCAATAATTTTGTGATAAATTAAAATTAGCACAAAAAAATTATTAACGCATTATTATTGAATTAATCTTTATACCTACGTAAAAGCAAACCACACATTTTTCAAATTTCTATTATGATGAAGAATGCTCCGACGACATAAATGTTCTTAATTATTTTCCAGTTATTCCGTCATGCTATCGTAAAATATTCCCAATAAAAAACTCTACATTTACTCCTTGAAAGGTCTTTCTAATGTTAAAAAAACAAGGTATGCGAAGGTAAAGACTAAAGAACCATAGGTGCGCGAGTCCAACTCGTACGTGACCGATTTATTTAAATACAGCGACATCGCTACATATCGTAGCAAAATGATGGGTAGCTTATGTTTGGTACTTACTAAAAACATAAGCTACCCATCATTTTGCTACGACATGGGGCGTAGCAAAATTATTTGCGATATCATAGAGTCAATATTAAATACCTCTACGCCCAGATGCGCCACGTCACAGCAATTAGTGCATGATTGGATTCACCGTGCTAGTAAACCTGATTACGTTTTCAAATTGAAATTATTGTACGGTAATTATCCTTTAATTAGGTACTTAGGTTAGGTAGCTACTATTGCTATTCCGGGCAAACGGGGTTCAAAGAGAACGCCGTGCTGGCGGTTCGATACTAACAAGTTACAAGTCTTACAAGTTCCTTACTCTTGCTGGCAGGCACCTTGCATGCGCTGAATCTCAATGGGCCTTGCTCAGCAGACGAGTAAAAAAACGCGCTCAGTCAAATTTGTTTTTTTTTTTATGTTTTATGAAGTGTTCATCCCCGAATAAGTTGGTACCCATAATACCTATAACGCGAAAATTAGCGATTTCTAACTTTAAAAAAAATAGTACTAGCTACGTTTAGTAACTTTGACGGGCTATTTAGGTAGGTACCTACCTATATTGTCGAGTTTCTTAGAAGTCAAAGAAATTGATAATCTCATTTTTTTATACAACGTTTAAGGCAGATAGATAGGTAATTTACCCACCTAGGTTTGTGAGAAATTTCGGAAACCTATGAAATGCCCGCCGTTTTATCCTTTTGTAATGGAATAGGTACCTAGGTACCAACAATCCGGTCAATGTCTAGCTTTTACACAGTACCTAATTAGGTATAATTATTAGATAAGTACGTTTAACGGTATAAACATAAAATTTAAAAAACGCCACCCCCGAGCCCTTTTCATGGCTGTTAACTCTTGATTGGCTCTTGAATTTTTATGTGATGTAAGTTGTAAGTTACTTAGTAATGTTTTTAAGTATAAACTTGTACTTCCTTCGATATAGTTAGGTACTCTACGTTTCAGTAAATTACATTTATTTTTTCAACCTCGCGTTCCAATATCACTAAAGGAAAAAGTAAAAAAAAATTCTTATTGCCCTTTGTAGCAAACAAAAGAAATATACCTATCTATCTATGTAGGTACATAAGGTAATTTAAAACTGGCTGGGGGAATCCGATAAAGTAGCTATAACATCTTGAGTAGGTAGGTAGTACGTACTTCTGGGGCACGTTTTATAAAGCTACAAGTTACAATTTTACAGGTCTAAACTGGCAACACTGCTCAAATGGCTGGTCGTCATTGGTTGAGGTTGTGTCAAATGGAAACTTGTATCCTGTAAATTGTAATTTGTACCTTTATAAAACAGGGCCCAGGCAGCAAGGACGGGCAAAGAAGAACTGCGCCTAATTTTTGATTAATCGGCGACCTACCCAATCGGTACCTCAACCTATTCACATAATTATTTTAGTCTGCGCTATACCTACCAAACCAATTAATTAGTCTAAATTATTTATAAATCGGGGGTTTAAATAAAATAAAACATCGAATTAAGTAGGTGTTAATTTTAAGATTTTCTTCAAGCGTTACACAATTTAAAAATCATGACCCGTACCGTGCGTGTGCGTGCAGTAATACTTAATACCTTAATACTAAGGTCAACTCCCTAATAGAGTTAACTTATTACTTACTTACTTCAAAGACTTGAAACATAATTCGCACCGCAGAAACATCACCATCGCCTGATTAACATCAGCAAACAATTCGCGAATTGCCGACAATACAATAATTAAAAGTTTGATAAACTTTTTTTGCCTGTAAGTTTATATAAAATACGACGTACCTTCGGGCCCGGAAGGCATGACGCTCACGGGTTTCTTTCATTTTTCATTGATAGTAATCGTTCGCGGAAAGTTTAACCGTACTCTCATGGCAGGGTTAGCGCGAAAAGGTGCGAGACGTGCCGAGCGCGCGCGGCCGCGGTGGTGACTGCGCTCGGGCCGCTCCGCTGGGCGCCGCGGGAAGGGCGGCTCGCTGCGGCCCCTCGTCCCACCGCGCTCCCCGGTCACCAGCGCAGCCATGGACCCTGGCTTGACTAACTCCTTTTGCCACCACACACCATCCAACTTTTAATTGATAACGAAACATTGTAATGTTTAACTTGCTTTATTAAGCGTTTTTTGCATACGTAAATAGGTACTTAAACTGGCGTGCGTACATCATAGACCGTTGAGTAAGCTTTTTTTTTTAAATTCGGTCATTTGCTGGTCGGACTCGCCCACCGAGGGTTCCGTACTTTGTAAGTATTTTTTTATTCTTTGTATTATATTATCATAAAAATAATTAAAAATCTGTTTAAGCTTGTGCCAATGAAGCCCTTTCATACGATACCCCACATGACACGGTTAACTCAATTCAAAATTTTCGGCCGCCGCCGTTCCTTGCATAAAGTTAAAGACCCTGTTTTTTTTGTAATTGAATTAATTATTTAAAGTTTTCTGATTTTTCTCTATATTTGTAGTACAGTCGACGTCATAAACATGTTTACACTTTAGAACCTTGTCACTTTCATTCACCAAGACGATTTCATATTAGTAACGCCATAGTGGAACTGGCTCAAAACAAAAACATTTTTCGTACGTACCCTGGAGATGTTTTTTTTTCTCGCCTATCCCAAATTTTGGGGTGTCGTTGGATAAGTCTTTCGTTTTTTTTTCGAAAAACCAATTTTTCGATTTAAATCAAGTTTTTTAAGTAGGTACCTAATGACATAGTTTGTTTTTCACTTTGTATGAAAAAACAACTTTATGTCATTACTTACTTCAAAAGGTGATTATAAAAAAACGAGCTAAAGAGTTTAAAAAATTCGCTGATTCGCAATGATTCTAATAATGTAAGATGCCACTGAAAAACTCTGAACAAAAAAAAAATTAAGGATTTTTCGTGACAAGGACACATCCGATTATAATGCTTAATATCTCCGATAATAGTAAAAATCGCGGAACATACAAAGGAGTTAAGGGTGAATTGCAAAAATATTGTACATAGTTAAGGAGTTAATTGAGATAACGTTAATTTTCTTCAATTGTTTTTCCTTGGTGTAAGGAAAATTATCCATATGATTATATGACTAATCTTCGTTACACCATGTTACACAAAGGAAAAAGTTAAGGGCTTAACAACCCTTTTTTAATTGAGCCCTTAACTATGTACAATATTTTTGCAATTCACCCTTAAATCGATAGCTTTTTAGCTGCTCTATCAGCCCTATGTTGGTTAGTAACGTCGATTTACGGGACACCCTGTATATCGGCAAAAGTACCTACCTATTATGCTGTATTCATATATTTTTGGATTCTGTATTCATATGTAATTTATATTTAGTATTATTTAATTAACCACATCTGTATGTTTTAAGATACGTATTTTAAGAATTGTTAAATATTTGTTTTTTCTTGTAGCGTGCTTAATTTATTTAAAAACTACCTACCTATTTTCGAATGTCTAGGTAGTACCTTTACAAGTGGAAAAAGTGGATACATATCTTTAAATTGTAGTCGACTGTACTTATATTGAAGTTATTTGCCATTATAGTGAGTTTCATTGGAAAGAAACTTAACTTATTTAGCGCTCGCGGTGAATTTGACTGGACTGCACGCTCTTTACATTCCAAGAGTGATCGAGACGATAGACATCTCAAGTTTCGCGCGCTAAGAGGGAATTGAGACCAGTTCAATTACACAGCTTTAGCAAGTTTATAGTTGCAAGGAAATGATCTTCAAAACTGTAATTAATTTGAATTAAAACCCGACTTACCTAATACCAGAATTTATTGTTGTCACATCGCCTCTCATTTTTTAATCTTTGTGGGGCATTTTTGATCCTTCATACTTATATGAATGAAACTTTTTGGAATATATGTGTAAAGCTGGTCACTCACGGACGCGCCGTTTGTCTCGGCGACAGATGGAGTGTATTCAACTGGAAGGGCGTAATATTTTGACCACATTAACGGGTGCGCCACGCCATTTAGTTTCCGCTTTTTTACGTTCTAGTCTTCATTAGAAAATGGCAGTCAGAGAACGCATTCATGATGATGCCATTTGGCTTGGCGCGGTGGCGCAGCGTTTTCCAACGTTGATTTCGACATTTACGATAATTCCGTTCATTTGGAAATCCAACGGACCGCCCCAAGTACTTTTTAACGCTACAGTTTTGACATTCACGGGTCGAATTTGGCGCAGCGCTGCTCTATTCGGCTTGTTGGAGCGGTCGTTAATGCCCAGCTTATTACCTGTTGGAATTCACACAAATAAATCCGTCCCACTCACACTAGTAGTTAGCTGGACCTTCTCTTTCACTCGTATGGATAATAATTTACAGTCTCAAGTGTTCCTTGTTTTTATAAAGGTTTCTGTGAAAGCAATATGTTTGCTTACATTTTAGTTCCCCGGGTCACCCCGTATCGATCGTACAGTTACGTTGAGCACACGACTCTCCTAGTAAATAATATAACAATATATTATTTTTCACTATAAACATATCTATTATTTATCACCCTAACCAATAGGTTATGGGCCCAGAAAATTAAATAATACAGTGAATTAAAATTTGATTAAATATAAAATACGATAAAGAACAATTTTGAAGTGTGTAATTTTTAATAGACTTGGTGCATTAGTGCTTATTCTAAGTGAACTTTGATTGTTAGTGAAAATGGACAATCTAACATCTAAAAGAAACATTAAACCATTTAATGGGGACAAATATAGTGTGTGGAAACTTAGAATAAGAAATTTACTAAATGAACTTCAAGTGTTAAAAGTGATCGACGGTGAAGTTCCGACGACACCGGACAGTGCATGGCTCAAAAATGAGAAAGTTGCGAAGAATACATTAATTGAATATTTATCAGACTCTTTGTTAGGAATTGTAAATGAAAAAGACAGTGCAAAAGACATATTTGATAGATTAGATAGTATTTATCATAGAAAAAGCATTGCTACGCAGTTAGCTTTCCGTAAGCGATTACTAAATTTGAAATTGCAACCTGATATAACACTACTACAACATTTTCAGTCGTTTGATGAATTAATCGTTGAATTAATAGCCGCCGGAGCAAAATTAGAAGAAGCAGATAAAATAACACATCTGTTCATGACACTTCCCAATGAATACGATGGTGTCATTACAGCTATCGAAACATTGGCTGAGGATAATCTTACACTAGGCTTTGTCAAAACAAGGCTTCTAGATCACGAAATCAAAATTATAAATGGAAGACGTGACACGAGTTTGAAAATTCTCCAAGCACAAACAAGACGTCAAGAAAGTTTCAAGCAAAGAAATGTATATTTGAATAAAAACTCAAATAGAGTTAATAAAAACCCATATAGACCGAATGACCATAAATTGAAGAGCATTAAGTGCCATTGTTGTGGAAGAAAGGGCCATTTTCAAAAGGACTGTTATTATAATAAATCGTCAAGCAAAAAAGATCCACGTCAATGGGACAAAAACAATAGAACAGTTCAAACTGTTAACACAACGGGACCGGAAAGTACTCAGATGTCGGGTTTTGCTTTTATGGCCGGAGATCATAGCAGTACACAGGAAGGCCAAAATGGCATAACATTTATACTGGATTCCGGAGCCTCTGACCATCTAATAAATAGAGAGGATTTAGCACAATATTTTGAAAATTTGCAAATACCAGTTAAAATTTCAGTTGCTAAAAATGGAACCTTCATTCAGGCAACGAAAAAAGGCAATATTGCTGTTATCAGTAATTTTGGAATTAAGGGAATGCTGCGAGATGTACTCTTCTGCCCAGATATTCCGTACAACTTGCTTTCGGTAAAGAAGATGCAGCAAGCTGGAATGACTATTGTATTTAACCATGATGGTACAGTTGAAATCTTCAACCAGGGTAAGGTGTTAACAAAGGGTGAGTCTTTGAACAATTTAATTGGTATACATTTTCTGGTTGAGAAATGTGCTTTAAATACTGACAGCTCATCGAATAGAGTCGTAAAAAATAGTTACGAAATATGGCATCAAAGACTTGGTCATATTGGCAAATCTAAGTTTGCACAGATAAAAAGCAAACAATTGTTTTCTGATTTTGAGCAATTGAATAATATTACGATTAGTGATAAAATATGTGAAGCTTGTATAAATGGAAAACAAGCATGTTTGCCATTTAATAAATTGAAATCTAAAGCCATAAAACGACCTCTATTCAATGTGCATACAGATGTTTGCGGTCCGATCACTCCTTCAACACTTGATAGCAAAAACTACTTTGTGATTTTTGTCGATGAATTTACTCACTACACTGTGACATACTTAATAGCCCATAAATCAGATGTTTTTGCTGTATTTCAAGATTATGTTGCAAAATCTGAAGCTCATTTTAATTTGAGATTTGTCAATTTATATTGTGACAATGGTGGTGAATATTTATCAAATGAAATGAAACAGTTTTGTGTGCAAAAAGGTATAAGCTACCACTTAACAGTGCCTCATACGCCAGCATTAAATGGCATTGCTGAACGTATGATACGAACAATAACAGAACGAAGTCGTGCCATGGTATCTGGTGCAAAACTTGACAAAACGTTCTGGGGTGAAGCTGTTTTAACAGCTACGTATTTAATTAATATAAGCCCTACAAAAGCACTGAAAACAGATAACACACCGTTTGAGCTGTGGCATAGTAAAATGCCTATTCTTAAATACTTAAAGGTATTCGGTTCAACTGTTTATTTTGTAAACAAAACAAGAAAAACCAAGTTTGATGAAAAGTCGTTAAAAGGTATATTGGTTGGTTATGAACCGAATGGCTATAAGGTGTGGGATGTGGTAAATGAAAAGTTTGTAAAAGTCAGAGATGTGATAGTGGATGAGATTAATTTCTTATCTAGTAGGCCGTTGAAGCCTGGCGGTATTATTTCTGATAATAACCGTAAATCTGACGGGCACTCTTTAAAGAAGATGTGCATAAAATCTGATGTGGCAAAATCAGATGATTATAAACAAACAGGCAGAGTTTCTGCACCATTAGGTCCACCACCTAATAAATCTGTAAGTGAAACAGATGAGCACAATCACTGTGATTCATTTCAAAATGATTTGTCAAAGTCTCAGAATGAATTGATTAGTGAGAATGATCTGAGAAGGAGTGATAGGATTAAAAACATGCCTAGAGTACCATATAATGAAACTGATGATGATATTTCTGTTAACTATTTGTGTGCAACGTCTATAGTTTGCAAAATACCGACATGTTATAATGAGATTGAAACCAGGGATGATAAGCATTTATGGGAAAGTGCGATAAAAGAGGAAATAAATTCACTTATTGAAAATGAAACTTGGACACTTGTACAAAAACCCGTAAACAGAAATATTGTCGATTGTAAATGGGTATTTACAATTAAAAATGATGAGTTTGGAAAACCTCTGAAATATAAGGCACGTTTAGTAGCGCGCGGTTTTAGTCAAGAATATTTAATTGATTATAATGAAACATTTGCCCCTGTTGCAAGAATTACGAGTTTTAGATTGATATTAGCCTTTGCAAATCAATTTAAATTGCTTGTTCACCATATGGATGTTAAAACGGCATTTTTAAATGGGAAATTAAAGGAAGAAATATTTATGAAAATTCCTGAGGGAATCCCATGTGCAGGTAATCAGGTCTGCAAATTAAATAAGTCGTTATACGGTTTAAAACAGTCTGCACGTTGTTGGTTTCAAATGTTTGAACAAGCGTTAATAGAAAAGGGTTTTCGATACTCATCAGCTGATCGATGCATTTACATTTTAGATGCGGGTGATATAATGAAAAATATTTACGTAGTGCTTTATGTTGATGATCTGGTTATTTCAACTGCAGATATAAATACCATGAATGCTTTTAAAAAGTACTTGATGAATATGTTTAAAATGGTAGACTTAAAAGAAATAAGATGTTTCCTGGGAATTCGGATCGAAAGAACCGATAACAAAATCACTTTAGACCAGGAACTGTACATAAAAACTGTTTTAGAAAAGTTTAACATGAGTGACTGTAAACCTGTTAGCACACCCTTGGAAAGTAAAGTAGATTACAATGAGTTAAATTCGTGTGAAACAACTGAAGCCCCTTGTAGAAATCTTATCGGTTGTTTGATGTATATTATGGTTTGTACTCGACCTGACATAAGTTTTGCTGTGAACTTGTTGAGTAGATTTACGAACAAAAACAACCATAAACTATGGTCACACTTGAAAAGATTGTTACGGTACTTAAAAGGGTCTATGGATTTCAAGTTGACTTATACTCGAAATAGTTGTGAACACTTTTTGTGTGGGTTTGTTGATTCTGATTGGGGTAGTGATGAACTGGAAAGAAAAAGTACGACAGGTTATTTATTTAAACTGTTTGAACAATGCAAATTATGCTGGCAAACAAAAAGACAACATACAGTTGCAGCTTCATCAACTGAAGCTGAATACATGGCTTTGTTCGAAGCTGTAAGAGAAGCTCTTTGGTTAAAATCTTTAGTTAACAGTATTAACATTGAAACAACCAGTCCGATACCAATTTATGAGGATAATAATGGTTGTATAAGCATTGCGAATAATCCAACAAGCCACAAAAGATCAAAACACATTGACATTAAATATCATTTTTCTAGAGAACAGGTGGAAAGGAATGTTATTAAAATGAATTATGTTTCCACAGGTAATCAGTTGGCTGACATTTTGACCAAACCACTGCCTACAGTGCGTTTTTCTGCGTTAAGAGAAAAACTAGGAGTGATAAAGTCTATAAATATGTAAAATCAAATTGCATAAGTGATAAGATAATAAAAATATAATAAGTATTTTAAGGTGGAATGGTCTGATTAGGTTTTTCTGGGTTTTCCCTAATCCTGTGCAACAAATGTTGGACCATAATGATAATAATGATGATTTTACCCAGATAAAGGAGAGCGTGTGATTTTGATATTGTAAATACATTATAATTATTAATTATAATTTTAATTATGTAATTTAAAGAAAGAGGATTTATTTTTGAGGGGGCGTGTTGGAATTCACACAAATAAATCCGTCCCACTCACACTAGTAGTTAGCTGGACCTTCTCTTTCACTCGTATGGATAATAATTTACAGTCTCAAGTGTTCCTTGTTTTTATAAAGGTTTCTGTGAAAGCAATATGTTTGCTTACATTTTAGTTCCCCGGGTCACCCCGTATCGATCGTACAGTTACGTTGAGCACACGACTCTCCTAGTAAATAATATAACAATATATTATTTTTCACTATAAACATATCTATTATTTATCACCCTAACCAATATTACCAGCGTTCTATAAAATACAAAACTCAATCGTTAAATAAACATTGTTACTTTGCTGAGAATTTTACAAGAGCATCACCTTAACTGTCAAAGCGTGACCCAACAGATAACGTGCATTTCGCATTAGACATTCGTAGTCTTCAAACCGGCTAAGTGCGAGTTGAACTCGCCGGGAGAGGGTTCAGTACTATTTTCCGTAAGTGAACGTATTATATTGAGTTTACCACTTCATTTCCAATTGATAGAATTCTTATAGGTTTTACAAGCAATTAACTATATTTTGTATTTTTTTCAAAATTTTAGCCTTAGTAGTTTCGGAGATCAGGGGGGGAATGGTAAATTTTCGTCTTCTTTCATGAATAAAATCAATCAATCAATCAATCAATCAATCCTATAAGGGTTCCGTTTTTTATTGTTTTTTACGGTTCCCTAAAAACTATGTTAAGTCGGAACTTTCGATTGATATTCAATCACCAGGGACAAAATGAAAGAGACGTGCTTCCCTATTACTTTCAGTGGAGTTTCAGTATTTTTCTTTTGCGTAACATCCTTCGTTATGCAGCGGTCACGTGGCACGAGCTGCTTCGACTGCAGCCCCGGCGAGGAATGCTTGGCTAGGTTTATTAAACCTGCTATGGATACCTAATTGCCTGCCAAGCACTGTCTGAATAAATATTTTCCGTAGGTACCTTTAATAGGAAAAATACTTTAGCTTCTGTGAGGGAAAATAGAAGTAAGTACAAAGTTATTCACTTGGCTCTTTTATTATTCATGATAAAACATGTTAGTTTCGCGAGTATAAAGAGTGTACTCGTATTTGCATGGCTACGTAAATACTTATTACATCAAATAAATATCGAAGGAAATTTTCTTGAGGGAATATGTATAATGTAGAATATTGAGAGAGGCGAAGTTCAAAATAGCCTTTGGTAAAAGAATACACTTTTTCACGCAGTAAAATGATACACCATTCTTAAAGTTCAACGATACCTACACAACCTATTAGAACGTAAAAAATCTGACCCAATAAGAAATAGGTACTCACGTAAAACTCTTTTTGACTGAGTAGGTTTAATAAGTCGCTTTTGTTAGGTTTACATGTACTCGTAAGAATTAGATAGATAAATAAAAAACCCCGACATAATGGTGACCCCTTCTTTCAGACCTATGTCTTAAACGGCTCAACCGATTTTCATGAAACTTAGCTAAGAAGTACCGTTATAAAACCTGCTTTCAAATTAAGAAACGCATCCAAAGTGAATCACCTGTTTAAGAGCTACGGTCACAGACACTCACACGCAGGTACGCACGCATGCTGGCTCGCACGCACGCACGCATGCAAACACGCACGCACGCACGCACGCACGCGCGCACGCGCATACACACACACATACATCTTGAAATTTAAATCAAAGCACGTACATAGTGAAATAATATTGATTTAACGAAAACCAATTGTCAGAGCCACACACGGCGCTGACTTGTTACCCAATCACTCCCGGCACATGTGGCGATGCTTTTAATTGTTAGGTACACACGAATATTTCGCTCCTCCTTCTTGGAATTTGCCCTCGTTCGTAAATTTGCTATTACTGTTGGAAACTACCAGCGCTAAGTACCTAAGCGCTAGAAAGAAACATTTATTTTCTGAAGTGCGGAAATACATTAAGTATTTGACATCGATCACTTCAACGTCGCCTTCAAAGATTATAATTTATGGCGCATCGCAGATATGGACCAGAGTTTTTTTTTTACTACATTCGCTTTATAATAATATACTATAAGTCAAAGTAACTACCTATAGTCTACAACGGAATACTTCCAATTCAGTTCCAATTAACATTGTTGATTGAATACTAAATACCTGTACAGAAATTTACAATGGACCTTTTTTACATAATGCAGTAAAATCTATTTTGAAATACTCATTCATAATCTATTTATCACTGTCACACTCGTCCTCCCTCCGTACAGTCTTTCATGAATTCATGATTCTAACACTATTAATACCTAAGTTGTTAAGAATAGCAAGCTTTTCGTTAAACATTTAGCATTAAATATAATAGCCAACAAAGCGGTGAGTAAAATCGGCTCAATAATTAAGTGGTCAAGTGATCAATAACAATTTTCTATATAATAAATATGTCGCTAAAGTACACAATGGTTATTGAGAGGCGCCTCTTACGAGTTTTACGAGGATTGAAAGCATTAAGGTAGACCACATTTTGGCCTATTGTATCTATTTCTACGACAACCACGTGACGTGCATGACTACCATGAGTCACAATTACCGTACCCGCTAGCGAGTCGAATGCTTTGTCCCCCACAGACCTCGTAGTATTCTTATACAGTGCGAGGGACAGAGCATTCGACTCGCTAGCGAGTACGGTAATTGTAACTCATGATAAAGGGTACTGGTTAGAGAATGCAAATAACCGGTTATAACCGGTTGTAAGCGGTTATTTTCATGCAAAAACGGTTAATAACCGGTTAAATTGCATTCCCTAGTACTAGGTCAAGATCGTTTACATTGCAATGTTTTTGTAAATACGCGTGGAAAGTGGAAAGGCGCTGCCAGCACTATTGAGATTAAAGGCTTATCAATTATCACATTAGAGAGAGCCATGCGCTTCGTTCTCAAAGCTATGTCCAGGATACCTGAAAAATATCACAGTGCCTCCGGCTACAAGGAATCAGAGGTTCTTAGCAATCGTCAGCTTGCGCCGGTAGTGACACAGATATGCATCAATGGGTAATAAACCGTAAGATTAAGAGAACATGATTCGCAAACGTGTGTTCAATCAAACTGACTGTCCTGAACGTTAATAGCTCTTTTACCAGTGCGCAGTGTTTCAACGTTTTCTTCGCGCATTAAAGTATTGAAAGAAACGAAAAAGAAATAAAACACACAAACATACGCTTAATTATGCCAGTTACCTATTTATAAACCGTCCGAAACTTAGCCGAACGCGCCTTATGTAACGTAGTTCCTAGTTTGACTTAGGAACCCTACATACAATTTAAAATTCGGCGTCAAATTTGGCGTGATTATTATGGTAAAAAAACCCTAATAAAAAACTTTAAGTAATAAAAACTGACCAAGTGTGAAGGGCGAGTCCAACTTTGCACTTAACAGGCTTTTTTTTTGTCAAGTGAGGCTTCGCCGAAAGGAATGGTAGCCATACACGAAGCGATTTACTTGCGCCAGTTTAGACTTGCACAAGTATACTGTAACGTGTATTGGAAGATACTTGCGCAAATTTCTGATTTTTATTCGATATTTGATCGCAAATATTTGAGCAAGTCTAAACTGGCGCAAGTAAATCGCTTCGTGTATGGCTACCATAATACCCTATATGTAGGCACAAACACATTGTCGCCGGTTTATGAAAAACGTAGTGCCTCGCTCTATTTGGCATCGATTTGTCATCACGGGCAGGCATATTTGTGTCGGGCGATGGAAATTTTCAATTATAAACACGTGCCAAAAGCCGTAAAAAAGATTTATTTTAATGCACAGTGCAAAGGTAATAAATTAACAATCGCGCAAACCCCGGAATTGATTACAAATATTAAAAACTTGTGCAATGTATTCTTAGATAATATCGTCTGTGTAAATGGTTTATCGCCTTATTATGTAGAAGGTACTTATTACGGAAGCCGGGCCTCTATTCTACTGGGTAAACCCATATTGCCTTAGCCATGTTAAGTAAGTGAGAGCTGTCGTACCGTGGACAATACTAGAACATGTCAAAGGCAATATAACGGTTTTACCGAATATAACAGCGGCCCTGAGTAAATGACTCGGCGGTTAGCTTAGCTGGTAGTCTTGATAGAGAAGTGACGCCGCCGCCGCCTACGAATGAGTAAAGCCAACGGTTTCGAGTTTAATTCGTTTTGCACAAATATACGTGTGGTACGCTCGAAAATTCAGTAATTAATTGTGCTACAGCTCAGATTAGGACGAGGCGTAGTCCTACTAGATATTCCATAATTTTTATTTTTGAATTTTTCCCTTATAATGTATCCAAAGAGTCCCGTTTATGAAACAAAATATCTACAAATATAACAGCGCACAATCTTACACAATCTTTATCACAATCAGCCATGTCATTTGTTTTGACATCGTTGATTTACAGATTGTATGCGACTGGAATAGTTCAGTTCATTATTGGATTCAATTGATATAATAATTCAAATAAAAATTAATATGAAAACCGTTGCTGAATTTCGGTTTTAGGGTTCCGTATCAATATACAACGGAACTATTTTAAGATGACTTTATTAGTTTTTCCTATTGTCCCCGAATTGGTATTCGATGAGGGGATTCGTTAGGAATTCGTCATATATCATATCATTGGGAGCCTGCCGTTTGGGCGAAATATTTTGTTTGCCAAATGTATCGTTTCCCAACCTTTTCATTGGTCAATCCATTTTTTTTCTTGTAACTGTCAATATTTCAGGATTTATTTCAGTATAATCGTGTAAAACCCTATAGTTTAGGTTAGGTAAGTTTTTATAAAATCCTGAAATATTTACGGTTACATAAAACAAGCGGGTTGGCAAATGAAACAGTTGGGAAACGATACATTTGGCAAATTTATTTCGCCGAAACAAAGGTAACCCCATATCATTATCATTTGGTAAAGTGGAACTGATGATGTCCACAAATGACCAACGGAACTCCTCAACGGTACCCATTTCGAGGGTGGTGATAAGATGTCTCTATTAAAATAATTGAGCGACTATGACGAAGCACACTTAAATAGTTTATATGACTACGACTTTCCCGCGGCTTTGCATGCGGCGAGCTTGAAATATACTATACTATAGTTTCTTATCGAGATGTGGGACTATGTACATAACGCATATTTTGTTTACTAAAAAGTATCATCAAAAACGTAAGAAATCACTTCTTCTGAAATGGTAAGCCGTAAGTCGTAAGCCGTTGCTACAGACACAAAAATCTATCTCAAAAAACAACAAGTACGTAGGTATGAACTAAGTTATTTGGCGCAGTCTTAACTCTGTTATGATTTTTAGGGATCTTCGGATTGTTTTATTTTTCGGTTTATTTTACGTTGTCGGCGTAACGCAAATGTATAACTATGTCAAATTACAACTTTGTAGTACCAAGAGTCTCTAAAACAAAATAAATGGTTTTAAACAAATCGGCCAAGTGCGAGTCGGACTCGCTCACGAACGACGGGCTACGACGAAGACCAGCTTCAATCTAGCTAGTTAGCTAGTATAGTTTTTAAAGTAGACTAAATTTGCTACAACACCTTACCTTGTACCTTGTCTATTTAATGTCTGTTTAAACTCCCATACATGAATTGTCTCAGCTATTAAAGTGACAAGGTACTAAAGTATACAAATATTTTTACGAAGTTGATAGTACGTCCTTGACTGAAATAATATTATGTATGATGTAAAATCCCACCCCACCAAAACAAATTATTTTATAATGTATTTTATGTTATCAGAATGTAGTCGCGTCATGTATTTTAGTATTAGGTATCTACTTTTCAAAATTTTATTTCTTTCACAATCATGCTTCGAATATTATTACGTTATTTTCGAGCCTTCAGAAAACGAGTTACTTTATATTAATGAGCCTAGTAAAGTATACCTTAACTTCTTAACCAGTAGCATTCAAAAGAATCGCTGTAGTTGATAACAATGATAACCCAGCGCTTAGTGGTTCTTATCCCGAGATTCCCGAGCGCTGTCACTTTACTCAGCCGGAGAGCCTGGAGATCACGAGGTGGTCCCCGCCGGAGAGAGTTTAATAGAATTCTAATATGCCGTGTAACTCTCGCCTATCCGGCTATCCGATCTCCGGATAGTTACCCGACAACGTACACTACACGTTAACGCTGTTACATTGTTTATAGTTCCAATTAGAAGCTCGTTCCCCTCGCGACATCGATTTTATCCGTAGCACAAAGGTTTTTCAGTAAATCCACTTACTAATTGCCGCACTCAGAGACGTCAATTTAATTTAATGCTTGATTAAAGTTGCTGCTGTCACTTTCTTTGCTACAGCAATAGAAAAGACAACAAGTCACTAAACAAGCATTAAATTTAATTGACGTCTCTGAGTGCGGCAGTAAATGTCTGTTGTGACGTAACAAATGACATTAGTTAGTATTGACACTAATGACCCGTTGAAATGTTCTGTGTCGTTTGCCAGATAAATAAATAAAAATGCGAGTCTAGTTTATTGACATTTTTGAAAAAAATAAAACAGTTTGGAAGGTGGTGATATCGAAAATCGCCGAATGTATCAACCAATATTGTAAATTAAAGTGCGCCGACGGACATATTCGTAATATATGGTGCGTGTAATTTATTTTTGGGACTTACGCTGTTAATATGACAGCGTTATAATTATAATTAAAAGTCCGTGGTGATCCAGTCAAAATCAGAAGTAGTAGGATTTTGTCGCAATAACGTATTATAAAGTGACTGCGGTTTGATAGTTACTTCTTCTGAGCACGTCTAGCATTTACCTACCGACATGCTAACCATTGACCGTGGTATGGGCGCCTGTCGTATCGCATAACGTTTTTTGTCCTAAAAATCTTTGGCCGAGAATATTTGGAATACTGTTGAATGGCATACTACTCGTTTGTCCTAATAATTTTTGCGCATACTCATTTAACGTCCTAAAGCAAGTTTGTCCTAATATTGATAACCCTAAAGTCTAATTACCTAAAGCATAATATTCCTAACATGAATTGTCCTAATAATTATTTTGCCTATTATTAAACTGGCTACAATTACAGCACCTAAACTAAACTATGGTAGGCGTGAAGTCAGAATTGTTACGTATTCTACCTTCAGGCAGGTCAGATTTCGGTTAGGTTAGGTACGACGACGAGCGAAGCGAGGAGGAGTGTTAGGTAGAACTGTGACCCTAACGAGCGAGCGAAACGCCAGAAGCAACAAGTTTGACAATATGACATGACAATGTAGTCAAAACAATTGTAGCACATTAAATATTAGGAATATTACAATTATGCACATCAATCATTCGACAGTTGAATCTTAGCCACATCAAACGATAGGACAAATAATATTTAGGACAATCGATAATAGGAACAACAATTTCGGACAATCAAAAATATGCGGAACAAAGTGTATGCCATACGTTATTAGGACAAAAGACGTTATGCGACACAACGATAGGACTAATAATTGTATGCCAATCGATATAGACCCCCGTGGTATATTTCTCCAAATCAACTCACTAAAGGTCTTTAATCGTGTAACTTCATTAAGGGAATTGAAGCGACAAGGTCTTGACCTCAAGACCATAGACAAGTATACGGGTTGATTGGATACTTATGAATACAGGAACCAATTGAACTTTGATTTGATTTATTGACAAATTCAATATTCTGCGTTTGGTGCGATTCAGTCAAAAATATCTTCTGTTTTCATATTACGGTTTATTTGAATTTAATTTACTCATACTTACTTAATAGACTTTTCAGCGTAGAAAAGGGTAGCAATTGGGCGACACGTACTTATCATTAACAAACAATTTGGGTAGCCTTCAAATTTTCGAAAACGCTGAGTTAGTAAAAGATTGCGCCTGCAAAGCAATGTCGAAACGTCGAAACCTTCACACGAATAAGAAGTGACTAATACTTAAAACATTTTTGTTATATGTCTCGTTATGGAGGCTATTTCCTGGCGTTAAGTAGAGTCTGATGCTATAATAAAAATACATAACATGACGTGCGTATATCTGATAGGTAGCTATTTCAGCACACCCATTTCGTGTGAAGCCGCAATAAATGAATGCCGCACAAAATAGTCGATACAAGCACCGGTATTCGTACAGCCACTGGCCTGAAAAATGTGACCCCATTATATTTAAAAGTCGTACTTACCTACTTATATCATTAGTTTTATCGTTGAATTTATGTTTAGGCTTCAAATATTTTTCACTGAAAAATATTAACAATAATACAAAGTGAAAATTAGGAATTAAAACTAAAATAATGGCAAATAAAAAAATAAATTAAAGCGAAAAGAAACCTAATTATGACTAAGCTAAATACGATTAAATTAAAACTAAAAAAAGAGAGTGCCCCCGTGGCAAAGTATCACAGATGCTGGCAGCATTTCCTCGTTGTATAGCAATGCTTATGCGTTGCCCGAGGAAGCTGTCAGCTCTGTGGTATCCGGTTGGTTCTATTAGCCTTTTCGAAATGTCCTTAAAAGGCTAATATCACCGGGTCCCGGACCAAGGGTCTCGGGGCCGAAAGGAAGTCTGTTAAAAATCCTATTATCGACCCCTAAATAATGAATGAATGATTATCTTTTAAATCAATGTTTCATTAACTATACATACAATACATACAATATTAGGGTACCTAATATAACGTACACAACATGATGTCAAACCGCGTGATAGAACCCCCATGTGCGCAGCACGTAGCGTCCAATATAAAGCCAAATCGGCTGAGAGCAGAACCAGCCATATAATGTGGAAGTGCAAATAACGATTACAATATTTACATGCATGCCGCCGGAGCGTAACGGCCCGACTTGTGAGGAACGTGTAAAAAAAGTTAATGTCAATAATTTATCTGATACATTCCCGGATTAACTAGTAATATAAATAGGTAAGTACCTATAAGAGAACCGAAATGTAATTATTATCAAAACTTAACTTTGCAAGTACAGTTGTTATTTGCATGAAGTATAAGGACTACCTACACAATGGGCAGGTGTCATATCGTATTACCAAGTTTTAAAGCACTTTGCTTTGTGAATTGTGATTTAGAATAGCGCATTGCGATTTAGGTTTGTGATTTATTATGTGTTGTTTTCATCCTCGCACCTAAACGACTTGTTATTTTTTATACAACCGAATCGGGTGGGATACGTCTTTTTAAGCGGCACAGTGGAAAATTGCCAAAAGTAGAATATCATTTATCAACGCCACTTGGTGACGTTTTGTGCCTTCGCTGAATGTTAATGGAATCATATCTCAGGCATCCGTCCACTGAGGCTATGCAAAGCCCAAACGGAATAATAAATAACAAAGGTATGAGACGTGCAATCTTGATGCAGAAACATGTCGATTTTTTTATAATATACGTACGGAGTACCTAGGTAAATAAATTGCGCTTGTTACAAAATGTATGTGTCGTCCGTCCCCAATTCCATAGTTCACTACAACGCAACGTTATTGCTTTATTTCCAACTATGTAGGTATTCCTACTGTGTTATTACCGTCGTTTGACAATATTTTTTTTATAGGGAATGAAATAAAGAAATAAGGGGAAATAATAAGTAAGTAAGTACATGACAATTTATTTTTCAACGTATTTTTATTTTTGTTTTGTCGTTAAAACCCTAGAACAGAAAAAACAGTGGAAGTGGCATGAGTTACGCTTAGTATCAGACCTGTTGTCGACAATACTCACACTATCATAAAAACAACACGGCACCATTGAACATTTTTTTGGCGCGCACTATGAAGCATGCTTCTGGATTTATTTCCTATTTTAGAAATATTATTCGATTCGCACAACTTTCACGCACAAGCGATTGCGGCAAAACTAAGCTAGGTTGCGCGGAACTCCGCATAACCATGCCACACGTGACACGACCATTTCACACTTCTACTGTTTTTTCTGTTCTGTGGTTAAAACGGTAAAACATAAAAGCGTCTGGTAAGATCATAGAACAAACACTGAAGAAAAACAGAAAATACTAATTGTCTAAGATCCGAATAGGAGACGACCTTCACCGGGCTGTTTATGGTGAAGGTCGTCTCCTATTCGGATCCTCTACTATAAAATAATGTCAACTGTGAGTTGGGCTCATTTGAATCGAATTCAAATCGGAATATAATAATACCTACTGTGCGGCAGTACGGAAACCCCGGTGCGCGAGTCCAACTCGCACTTGACCGTTTTTTTAATATTCAATTAATTCACGATTGTATTCTAACATTCAAAGTGAGGCATAACCGGTCCCGGAACATTTACCGAATACCTAATTGTGTGTTGGTATTTATGGACAGTCGTCATTGCTTTCGCTTATTCAAGTACCTATATTGATTACTGATGCACGCATGCAGGCCGTGCGGGGCTTGTGCTGTCTGTCGAGTATGCGGATGCGTTCGCCTATTTCCGTCCATACCGCTATACGCACTCTTTTAGACTCAATATTGTTGAAGATGCAAATTGCAGTATTTAAGTTACTTTTAAAATGTCTACATTAAAATTTTAATACCATACCCCAATTTCATTAAAAACGAGACGGGTAAATATAACGCATAAGTTTAAAAAAAAAGACATGCAAAGAATGTATCACTTTACGCAATAGGTAGGTACAGTATTACTGGGGCAGCTTTTAAGCATTCATTTTAAGTTTCGTGGGTTAAAAGTCTAAATAATTAAGCAAGATTTCTAATTAAGATACAGGTAGGTACTTAGTTTCAGACACGGCAACGATAAAACTTAATAAAAGGGACGACTTATCTGAAACACCTATTATTTCTACTCTTTACCTTAACTGTTTCGTATGGGTCTTAATCAGGAGGCCTAATATGGCTGCGTTTATCGCGTGACTAAAATAATGTGGATAACACATCCGTCACTTTTTGACACGTATAAAATACGAGAGTGACGGATGCTTTATACCGATTTTGTGACGCGATAAACACAACCATACTAGGGCCGCAGATACATAGAGTGGATATAAAAATAATGTATAAAACAAAAACCAAACTAATTAACACAAACAAAATAATCAGCTTGAGCCAGCAGCGCTGCATCCTCAAAATAGACCACGACTGCCCGTGGGTCAACAATTGTGTTTGCTTCTTCAATTATAAATTCTTCATGCTCTTTCTCGAATATGATCATTAGACCGTTTGTCATGGGTACTTCTAACTATGATTACGTCATTGTAGGATGTTACCTGTAATTGCCTTATTTCATAATCTCAAGCACTATATTCGTAAGCAAAGCAAGTAAAATAGGTAATTAATAATTTCAATTATTAAACCTCGTCGCAAGAAACTATTACCTAATGTATTTATGAAAAGTCGAAGAAACAAGTGTAGGTATTCTAAAAAAAACAACCCGCTATCTATTACGGTTCAAAAGATACAGCTGTTTTAAGTTAGGATGGAGGGAATGACGGACGGTCAGCGTAGGCGTATGAATAGGGTCCCACTGGGTTACCTTTCGGGTACGGAACCCTAAAAAAATCATAGAGTTAAACCATGTTAAACTTTACTTCATTTCAGTAGGTACTTAAAACTTTCGACTTAAAATGTCCAATCTTTTGCCTTTTGGCTTTTTATTAAGTATCGAATGTATAAGTACAAAATTTAATGCCATTTTTATTATAAAATAGGTCATTCAATAATGAAATCTTTCTTGCCCTAAGCGAGCGGTAGTACAAAATATTATGCCATTTCTATAAATAGCCATTCAATAATGAAATCTCTCTTGCTCTAAGCGACCGGGTTAATTTATTTAACAGCTATCGAACTAGGTGAATTGGAAAACGTGATTATACGACCTGCTTTTTACTGAGGAAAATCAAATGGAGACTTCGCTTCTAATGAGAATTAATGCGAATAGTATAAAAGGGATTACTTAAATAGCACCAAACTTTTTCCTTTGGATTTACTTTCTACGGAAATAATACTGATAAGTTATGCGATGACCTACACATACGCAGGTACGATAACCCAAATGATATTATCGTGTGCGTAACTTTTTCTATCCCTACATAAAAACGGAAGTACCAAATTAAAATGTTTATTCCTAGAGACAAATTGAGGAGCCAGAAACCACAAGAGAATTGAAGACGCCAATACTCGCTCTTTTCTTTCTCATTCAATATTTTTTTTATTAAATAAGAATAACTTATTACCACTTCTTCCGGCGGAAACTCCCGTGTCCCGTTAGGTAACAACCCCACCGAGTCATTCGAAGCCGGTAAAGGTTGGAATTAAGAAAAGGAGAATTTTTGTGCTTTTGAACCATTACAGGAGGTCCCTACTAGTATTTATTTATTTATTTATTTTTCTTTATCGAAAGTGAATTTAATCTATGTGTTAAACGTTTATTGGTTTCTGAATGGTTCCTTGTTTGACTATAGAACCCTAAACGCCCTTCACATAAAATAAACACATATATAAGTAATTGGTCGGGAAGGGGCCAACGCTCCTACATAGTCTGACTAATTAATGCTGAGTAGATATCTGTCTCGTTTATTCCCTATTAGTTTTGAATCGTTTACTTATATAATAATAAATATGTAGCAATAAATGTCGGGGGATAATCTCACACAAATGGGATCGTATCATTATATTTAAAGTTCAAAATACATAATGGGTCATACATACATAATACATACTTAATTAATGGTCATAATTGTAATGGTTTTATTTCTGAAACCGTAAACTTTTCAGGGATTTTTTACTATGGCAATAAGGTTTTTGTATATATATTTTTGCACCTTTGTGCGGATATTTATTTTTACCCATGACTGTACTACCGAAGAAATGGGATTTAAAGTTAGATACCATAAAGTTACCTTGAAAGTTTCCATAAATTGTTTAAATGATTGTTGTTACAAGGTTCTTTGGAGAAACCATTATCATTGTTCTGAGTTGACGAGCCGCAAATCAAACAAGGCATCCCGTGCCTCCGGGTAAAACCGTTACTTATGTTAAAAGGGAGAACACGCGTGTCGAAACAACCTTCACTGTATTTATACAGGAACCTCTTCGTTTATCACGCAATCTCGTCTGAGGGACGTCCCGGGACCAAGTAGGAGATCTCTCCTTCAGACAGACGACTGTCGCGATCAACTACATACACATACATACACTCACGCCTTCATTCCCAGAGTGGGGTAGGCAGAGCTACAGAATTACCAACAACTCTAAAAACTTGTTGTTAAATTTTGTAACCACATTTTGCACAATCAGGCTAAGATACATTAGTGAGAGGTTGCAAGCTCATCGCCTAACAGTAACTACAAGCCTTTATTCCCTTGGTCGCCTCTTACGACGTCCACGGGAAGACATGGAGTTGTACTAAAGCCGGCAACCACCAACGCGCGCTCGACTAATCGTCAATTTGGACACCCTTAGCGTCCCACCATTTTTTATCCAGGTCTTGTATGTCACGAATGTATATAAAATTGTACGGAACTCCAAGTAAAACAAGACCCTTTTATACTAAGTTAGAATTAAATATTAGCACCAAAGCTTTAAGTTCCGTCCCTTGTGATTTCATCTCACCGCGTTAATTTACATATCTACCTATCTACCGTCTACCTACATAAACACAGATGCTATCCTTGCTAATGAACATCTTAGTAATGTAATTACTCTATTTACATATGCCTACTTATAGGTATGAAACGTAGAATATTTTAATTTCCAGTCATCAAAAGGTAAAGTAAAGATCTTTGTTTTAATTTTAACTCAATTTTAAACGAATATTTTGCGGTTGACATGGTTACCGTGCACAGCAGCTGCTATCAGCAACCGAAACCCTGGTCGAGGACGGTTGCCTCCGGAGGGTATGTGATGTTTAACGCCCACAAAGCAAAGAAGGCGTTGGCAAAGTTCCTGACGAGTTCTCCCGTACCAGGAAGGAGACGTTGTGTTTAGTGTTTGCGATCACAAACGGAATGATGAATGATAGTGAGTCATTTTTACAATCAAATCAATCGCTAACCAGTCTTATATATTTGCATAACTACAATCCCACGTCGAACAATAGGGCTAGCCAAGTTACATCCGATGAAAGCTAATGAATGTAAAATCTATCAAACATGAATTAGCGTATTTTGATTGAACTAGTGTATTCATTTACTAAAAAGGGTTGATAACGACGTTCTGGTACTTCAAACCTTTACAAACGGTCAAGTCTTAGTGCATTACATCTATGAATAATTTACTATAAGTAGTGATCTTTGAAGAATTAAGTTTTATTTTAGTTACGGATTGTTTTTTTACTTTGATATATATTTTTTCTATGTTGATAACTTTAATTTTACTCGTTTAATGTATCATCAACGATTATCATAATTCATAGAATCCTAAACTATCATAATGCCTACATTCTTGTAAACAAACGATTTAATTCATAAATTAACCAAATGCCACCTTTAATCAAATGGTACAGATACGATAGATATGTAGGTACGTAACATAGGAATACAAATCATTAAAATATATCCAACCACCACACGCCATACATAGTGTTTTCACTCACGAAGACGCGTCCCACCGGTCACCGCCACCAGCTAAATTTGCTGTCAGCCCAATGGATCCCTGCCTGACCCACCATACAACGGTGTCACAGAGGCAGTATAAAACAATTTGTTTGACACTTCTTATGACTTGAATCTTAATGTCACCGTGACACAGTTCTATGGTGGGTCAGGGTTCCATTGGCCTGATAGTACACACAATGAAGTAACGGGGCACATCAAACAGCAGTTTTAGATATACAGACCACAAATTGTAGAAAACATGCATTTTTTTCGAGGTTTTTATCTTATGTTCGATCCGTTTTTTTTTTAATTTAGTAAAATATTTAGAAATATTTAATAAAACAACACAAATGATGTTAAAAATTAGACCCTTGAAAAGTAGAACAGACAAAGACTACCTACCTAATTGGGTCCCGTTAGCACCCTTTGGGTACGGAATCATGATAAGTAACAGATTTTACGAGTTACATTACCACAATTTAGGATATTACATTTCTAATAAGTTAAACAACCTCTTTGAACTTAATACTCTTTCAACATTTTGGTTTTATTTTATTTCAAAAAGAATAAATACATTTTCATTTTGTGATTATGAGCAATCTCGATGCTGGCTTGTATGTATGTATGTAAACTCTTTATTGTACAAACAGAAAATAACAAATAAAAAAAAAACAGAAACACAAGAGTCGAACTTATCCCTTTAAGGGATCTCTTCCAGTTAACCTATGCTTTTTGCTATGTATCGTGGTTGTGTTACATAAACTAAGTAGTAACCTCGATTTATTTTTGCTGCTACTTCTTTTGAGGAACCTAAGGTTAGTAAATGAAGAGTTATGTTCCAGGAATTAGAGAACCGAGCATGGTCTCTTCGCTAACCAACCCAGTTATTTTTAAACGGACGTAATTAAGGTCTTGTTAATCAAAATTATGACACCAAATTATGCAAAATCAAGCGCTTTTGTGATCAAGCGTTTCGAAAATATAAGGGTAACTCGGTTGTTTGGAAATTGAATTTAGCGAAATTGATCGAGATAACTCAATGTGCGCTGGATTGAATGGGTCCTGATAATCTGGCGTCTCTCAATACGAGCCGGCAGCGTTCTAATTATCGCTCTTGTTGCTTTATTGCCATTAACGACCGTAACATTATCAAACTTTCTTTTGTTGTTCCTTCTAGGTCTAAGTAATTAATATTATAGATGCAAAAGAGTTTGTATGATACAAACTGTATCACCAAAAAAAAGACATAAGGTTTTTATTTAGTAAGTAGGCCGCGCAGGCACTTTTACAAGTCAAAAATCTACCAGCGCTTCCCAAGAGGAGACAACTGCTGAGAAAAAACGCCGGCCGCAAGAAACTCAGCAGTCAGTCATTTTTTAGGGTTCCGTAGTCAAACTCTTTTGCCATGTCCGTCCGTCCGTCCGTACACAGCTTAGCTCAGAGATGCTTTGTTCTAGAAAGCTGTAATTTGGCATAAATATGTGTGCGTGTGGATTGAGTGAGCACCCTATTAAAAAAAATAAAAATGCTTTTCATTTAGTAAAAGTTCTAAAACAATTGTAAAACTAATCCCTGTATTTGTAAAACCTTAAATACGTTACTAGGAGATCTACAAATTATAAAGGTAAGTTAGCATAGGTTTTACTAAATATTAGTATATAAATATTATATGTTAAATGAATACATTCACTGATTTCGTTGGTAGATTGTGAGAACTGAGTGAGCACATGTTAAAGCTTTTTTTTTTTTAATTTAGGTTTTACAAATACAGGGATTAGTTTTACAATTGTTTTAGAACTTTTACTAAATGAAAAGCATTTTTTTTTTTTAATAGGGCTCTCACTCAATTCACACGCACACATAAATATACATATTAGTCACGCCGACAAACTGGTAAAATAAATTCTAGGTCTTTTTTTTAAAGTGACTACCTATAACAAAGAACGCTTTTAATTGTTTTAATATGACTATGACTTTCCTGCGGCGTTGCTTGCGGCGAGCTTAAAATGTCTTAGTTTCATATCAACTATGAAGTGGGACTACATAACAGCTTTTTTTGATCACTAAAAAGCATAAATAAAATAAATGTTTTATAAAACAAAAACAACCGCCTTTTAAAACTCAAAAAATACCTTTTTTAAAATGGCAGGGAATAAAATAGGTCTGTCCAACTGAAGTTGCAGGGAATAAATAGGTCTGTCCAACTGAAGTCGGCGAATCACAATATTTTTAATCAAAAGCTGACTTAAGATAGTCTACCTTACCTTACCTAACCTACCAATTAAAAGAAGTAATTTTATGCGTTTTTGAAGGTTTTTTTGTTAAAAAACTTTTTATGTACTTTTGATTACATAACCCACATAGACACACTAACTACAGTTACCTACTGCAACTTAGTGAAAATACTTCCGTTGTGTCGTATCTACCTTTGGGCTGGATTTCTAAATCACAAGGATTATATGTTTTGCTCGCGATTTGGTATGTAAGACTATTATAATATATTTTTATTTTGATAAATACTCCTTATAAAAAGAATCTTTCGTTTTTGGTACTCAACCAATTTCGGTCTTGAACTTAAAATCAAATTTTAGATAAGAATAATAAATAGCTATAGCAAAATATAATTTATTCTACTGCCTCTACTTTTTTCTATCTTTCCTCCTATGATGTTTTGTATGAAGGTTAAGGTAGTGTCGTACCAGAAAGTCAAGCAGTTGACAGTCGATCAACCGATCGCTTGGCTCTTAAATAGAGAGAGAGATAAGGCTACTTGAAATGTTGCCGTCACTGAACAAGAAGCATGACGTTTCATAATTTATACAAGTTTTTGATCTATTCCGGTTTGAATAATATTAACTCCCGGCTAACTTTATTTATTCAGTAATCAACCTAACACGTTCTTGTTTCGTTAGCATAAATACCAGCTAAATAGTGAGCAAACATTATTATGGAAATTTGATTAATTCCAATTTGAACCCCGAGGAGATTAACAGACGTCCCCGTGGCCTGGGCCGGAGCGAGTGGAGCGTCTCGTCCCAATTAGGCGGGAAACAAATTGATAAGCGTTTGTAGTGCTGCTACTGCTGTAGCCAACCAATGTTCCACATCGGGCCGATGGTCTGCCACTCTTACACCTGCGGCACAACCATATTTTTAAGCCATAATTTTATTGTCAGCCAACAGTACGGACATCTCGTTCTGCAACACAAATTTAGAGTAAGACAGCTATAAATTGCCGTAAAAAGTCACCCGGGGCGTTTAACCAGTCGGGTCCCATTTGGACTGCCAATGATAATAATAATAAGTATACCTGACTGTAAACGTCCTTAGATTGAGGATTAAATAGTGTTGAGAAAATGTTACTTACCTTTAATTAATTTATTTAATAAAAGTTGATTGATTTAAATAATGTGCTCTTGATTTTAAAACAAAATCTCTAATTTTAAATATGTCACTAATTATGTTATCTCTAAAATGCATGAAAAACATGGGTTTTCTTTTGAAAATGAATACACGTGGAGGCGTACGTTGCGCTTTCACGGGTATACCGCTGAACCAATTCTACCTTTAGTACTCGATGACGATACGTAGGTCATCTTCAAGTCAACTAGGTATCAAATTTTATTATTGAATACGGACACAAGCGCCTTAACCAATCGCCACACGCATTCTTGACGATACGTTAACGGTACTTACTTACTAGGTACTCTATAATAACATAGGTTCCCAATCTGTTTTGGTTGACCGCCCACTTACTTACCTAAGAAGACTATTTCTTTTCAGGGAATAAAAAAAATCATTTGAAAATGTATACCTACCTTTTTACTTTCAGAAAAATAGTACGACTAACATTATATATTATTAGGACTTATAAAACAAATCTATGCTATCTTCCTATGAGGAATACTTGATATGCCTAGGAGTCAAATATACCATGGACTGCTTTGAGAGCACTAAATAAAGTACATTTATTGCAATCAATTCTATTTCAATGCAATTTCGTTTAAATTTATAAAGATTTTGCTTTATTTCATATTTTTATAATTTTTATTATATTTTATCAATACGGGCTGCGCCCCCCCTTATAGCTTTAGACTAATTTTTTTAGGAACTTCCCCCCCCCCCCCCCCCGGTGTACGTTCAGCGCCCACTGGGGGGTTAGGACCACTTTGGGAACCTAATTCGTTGTTGATAGTGAGTGCAATACCGCGAAAGTAACAAATTCAATAAGCAGCAAAATGTACCTTTTGAGCAAAATGATACGGTACATTTTGCAAATTACTTAATTTGTTAGACAAGGGTTACACGATCAGTTTGGCGTCAGTTCAGTCCGTGCTCGAAAGGGACGCAGCTATATTAACATAATAGCTGCGTCCCTCTTGATCATGATTGAACTGACGCCAGACTGATGAAATACTGAGCGTGTAACCGATGTCTTAGTTTCGCGGTATGACACTATCAACAAAACTAGCTATAGAAGGTGCTCCGCGTACGGCACGCCCGAGACGACCCGCGTCCGGCCGCAACAAACAACGTTTTGTTTCCCAAGCCACAGTGTAAATACCAACTCGGAAGTCATTTTAAATCGAAAATACTCCTTTATTTATACACGGTTTTATTTAACTTGTTTCATTCGTATGTCCATTGTCCCTGTTAAACAATTGCAGTTATTATATGTGATCGAAGACGATTTTTTTCAGCTATTTTTGTTTATGTTCTATCGTAAAATTAAACGCAAACATACAAACCGGCCAGGTTGAGTGGTACAGATCACTCGGTGCGGTTTTATCTTATTATATTCTAAACATGAAAGTTACGAAACCCGGTGGATAGATTAGTTTTAGTTCTTGTTAGTTCCGTTCTTACTCGACTAGGTGGTCTAGTTTACTAGTTTAGTTACATCATACCTACCACGCCAGCGAGCTTCATTGACCGCTTTAGTTATTATGAATATTTTGTACATGTAATAAGAAAATAAACACTTCTAGCATGATGTGAGGTATTAAGAGTTTCAGGAATGCACCCTTTATGGGGTGTAAATCTTTTGTTTACATAAAAATGAACATTTTGGGAATAAAACCATTTAAACCAACTGTAATAAATGCCATAGATACGTGTCAAATTCACAAAATATTTAAGAATACATTATAAAACATTTAACAAATATCATTCACAAAATATTTAAGAATACATTATAAAACGTACATGTAAACGCAACTGTGTGCAAAGAACTTAAATGTAAAACCTTACTGCACGTTTCCCGAGAATAATTCGTTTATCGCTATGCTCAGCGAATGCCCAGATTTTTCCAAATAAAATTTACCTAGCAAATGCGTTGAAGCCTCCAATCCAATTTTCATCCATTTCTCCGCTAAACCTGTACCAAAGTAGTTGCATAGAAAATAAAGTTCATAACAAAATGAGTATTTTCTTTTGCGGTTACCAAGCATATTTATTATCTTCAATACGGAACCCTCGGTGCGCGAGTCGGACTCGCACTTGACCAGTATTTTTGTGAATGATCGCCTTTTTTAATTTGTAGTAATAATGAAATTGTTTAATGTAACAAATACTTGAGTATAACACGAGTTTCGACAGTAATGTTGACCCCACATCTCGCTTCTTACTCAGGGGCTCTACTTTGAAATCAGTAATTCGAACTTCGGATCGTCCCGTCACTTTCTTGCAAATTAGTGACGCGTCGGGAGCAAAAGGGATAGCAATAGACGAAGTTCGAATTACGGATTTCAAAGTAGAGCCCCAGAACCCTATAAATCTACTATTATTGTGCAGATAAGAGATTATCTCTGACACGTCAGCAGTATCGTAGTGTAATTCAAGCAATATTTTTTTCGCATTATAAGCAACGTCGCGGGGAAGACTCGAACTATTTAACCTAAGGCGGAGCCGGACGAAGCTAAAGTGAGAAGCCACAACTCTGCTGTCAAACGCAGATGCTGCGTTATCTGTTTGGCCAAGGACTTACCTACAAATAACACTAGCTTTTGGCCGCCACTTGCTCTGAGTACAGTTCGTATACCTAGGTACTTTAAATAAAAAGTCTCCCAAATTCAAAATAATAATCAATTTGTCTACCAAATTGTACTTATCGACTACTGTTCAGCCGTTAATGCGTGATAAAATTACACGATGAAGTGTGATTGGATTATCTTATCAGAAACACTGAACTGATAGACTACAGACAGAAGCACGTACCACCGAAATACTAATTTCGTGATTACAAAGTAAGAAACTAACCCATTTGTTCATACAACAATAAAAAATTAAGCCAATTATTTACTACGAGTAGTAGCACAGTTACTGCTGTGTCGTATAAAAACTTGGCGTCATCGTTCAAATACCCCAACCCAACAACCATATCTGATTAAGTAGGTAGCTCTAAGTGTCCGCTTTGGGTCTAAATCACGATATTATTACCACTCACTGTTCATCACCGGGCAAAAAGTGGTACTCGAGGAAAATAAATGTCTCCTTTGTGTAAGTAACTGTCCTAACTACCCGATTAGAGACAGTTATACGACGGGCAGAGGTTGGGCCGATTAGACCTACATCCACGGCCCAGTCCGGTTCATTCCACGCGGTCGTTCCCAACCACTCGAACATGAACAGAACGTCGACTATTTCTTTCGCGGTTGTACAGGATTGACACATTGCATACACTCTTTCATATTGCATGTAGATTAATCTGCCTTTGTTGCCAACACAGGCCCCACGCGCCCCGCCGTCGATTCAAATGCAAATTGAAAATCGACCCCCTTCCGACCTCCATCATTCCTCCTTTAAAGTACGTCCCCCTCCTCAGCCGTCTTAATTACCGACTTCACGCCAACGACAGAACCCGGTCAATGTCTAATTCATCCACCTTTTTTCCCGAATTCGAAAAGATTGTGTAAACTTAAAATACATTCTGTACTATTTCTATTATTTATAATTTACAAGCATTTTTGATATTCCGTGCTAACATTATCATGTAGTGTGACGTTACGGAACAAACCTATAGTGGCAAAGGCGTCCGAAATCTTCCCAAATCATTAAAAATATGTTATTAGATCAGCCTTGGGTCACACGATGACCTTGAGACCGTTGGATTAAAAGGGGAAGAATCCCCCAAAATATTTCAATATTAGAATTAGAATGAATTTAGCGGGTAAAGGTCCGATCAATGCGGGACGGTGCTGTACACCGGTCCTTGTAGAGATCCTTGGGGAAGGCCTTCGTCTCACAGTATCCTAAGCTCACACGATGACATTGCTGAGCAAGCGGACGTTTAGTTCAAATCGCTAAGAAAACTATTTAAGAAAAATCGTTTTCCGAGTACTTAAGCTTAAGGAATGATCAACTTCACTAGGTACTAATTAATCACCGATAGAGTCGCTTTTAAGTGAAAAAATGACGAACATAAGTAAGAAAGTAAGTATTTATTTATTTACAAAGAACACGGTACAGTAATTTAACAGGCTTTAAAAACAAAACAGTGATCTTGTATTCTGTCGCATATGCTAAGTGTAAATGTAAATATAAAAATAAAATAACCCTACTAAATATTTAAATTATTTTCTTTCAAAATACATTGAAAACTAATAATTGAATTGAATACCTACAATAGAAATTTAATTTTATAATTGTTTTGTTCATAATATTTAATTTCCCTACATTAATATATTATCGCGTAACATATTCATTACATAGTAATTAATAATGCTCGCGTCATGCTTTCTCTATAGAAACAGTTTACCTAATAAAATGCATTAGGTAGGCACCTACCTAGTAAAGCCTCGACAAGACTCCCAGCTAGGCGTGGACAAGAGGACAGTTTATGACCATTATCAAAAATTAAACTGCTGTTGAGAGTTATGGCTTACAAACTGCACTACGTCTTCTTTAGGGGTGACGCGAACCTGGACCAGATTTATGATTTCCGCTTTAAGTTGTGGGTGAAACTTTAATAACATTTACCTACTGTAAATCGTCGTTTGTCGAGGAAATAATTGCGAGTAAAGGTGGCAACCGTCTTGCGGTTGCTGGCATCCCTGGCTCCTGGGAGTGCCAAGGTGCAGAAACCGTTGCCAGTTAACTGAGTGAATATAAATCAGAATTCGTGTCGCACTTTTCACGCGAAACGATAAGCGAGCTTTTCTGACTTCATGTTTTAAATGCATGGTTTTGTAAGAATGCCTGCAGCAAAATATTCAAGATAAAAACTGGTAAAACATACATTCAAGTCTGTTCTTATTCGTTCTAATATTATAACTGTGAAAATATGTCTGTTGGTTGCGCTTTCACTGCTAAGCCCCCGATTATGATGAAATTTACATTTTTTGAGCCCGGGGCAGGTTCATCCTAGAAAAAATTTTATAGTGTAGAAAATTGTGTAGGTTAACGATGAACAAGTTCTAATGTAGGTACGCTGATAAAGCCGCGAGCCATACCTACAGGTATTGCCCGTTTTATAAAAACTTGCAACTTATAATATAATTGGAAATCTCTTTTTAATACAATATTGTTAGAAAGAGATTTCCGTTTGTAATATAAGTTACAAGTTTCATCAAACGGGCGCAGTCGTACTTAGGTACTGTAAATTATACAAGATGCGACCGCCCAAAAGTTTTAAATAGTATTTGGCACTGCGGTTCCAAAGACTAATTAGAATCAGGTTGCTTTTCGAATAGATATTCGCCTAGGATGAAACTCTGTACAGTCGATGTCTAGTAACCTGATACCCGTATAAATATTACAAATTAATATTTTATCATGTTTATGATGAAAACGATTTCGGAATAAATTACATAAATAAACATAATATGCTTTTACATGTGGCTTTGCTTGCGTGTAGCTGTTCATAAAAACATACGAAAGTTGGTATCTTTTACTATATTTAATTGTATCTGCACAAAAAGCAAAACTCTCGTAACAGCACTGCACTTCCCGGCTTGAACAGAGACATCTAACGGATAATACGGTAAATGAAAGCGCCATCTATTGTCGAGTAGCGTTTCTCATAAAACCTGTTTAAGATTTTACTGCGTGCCATATCGCCGAAACCGTATGAAAACTGAACGATCAAATAAACAATCTCAGGTTCGCGTTTTTAATAACATGTTAGTAAGGTCAAGGATAAATTTATAGTTAATGCATAGAAAATATTTAAGACTCAGAAACAAAACTGTGCGGTTGCGACAAATACCTACTTGTGGTGGGCAGAACGACGTGGATTGAAAACACTCACACATAATTATAGTTCGTTCGTTCAAATAGTTTGCATGCTTTGATGTGCCGCCAAAATTGGTACCTACAAAGAAAAGAAGCCGCCGCGGCTCGGAATTTCACGTTTAAAGGTATTAGATTAGATTACTTTAGATTAGTAAGTAGTTACTTAGTACCTACCCACGACGTTGATATTTCTTAAATCGTCGTTTTACGCCCTTTATTTAAATCCTTCACACACTGGAGTTAGATGGTTGTTTTAGGTCATTATCAACTCCCGACAAAAAGAGGGGTGTAATAAATTAAAACTTTAACGTTAGTATCGATGTATCTGCGTATGTGTGTGGCTGTCTGTGGCTTCGTAGAAATGCACAGATGCAATGCAAGGACCGCCTATCTTCTGTAAAACTACTTCCGCTCGATATAGTTTTATGTAGGTATATTTTCACATTTAATCAGAAAAAAGCTACGATAAACAGGTTCTTACCTAAACACACGGTTCTTCGGCTTCCATGTCTTTGAAGGTTATATTAAACTAAGAACTGAGTAAACCAAGGGATCAGGCAATAAATCCGTCTCGCCGTCCGTCGAGCTAGGTGCATGGCGATTGATGGCCTGATTTCAATTAACTTGGTTTTAGCTGTAACAAATTTAAGTTAGTTAATATCGAAATAAGTTAGTTAAGCTAAACACTTTTGTACCTTGTCGCTATAACGCCTTTGACAGATTAGTGCAGCAGTTCAAACATGACGTTAAAGTGACAAAACACTAAAGTGTGCAGCTTCTTATAAGGCCGACCGTCCGACCGTACGTTCGATATCTTAAGCATCGGCTTAATAACCGTTCGATAATAATAATTCAACTTTCGATGTTTCGGACTTCGATATTTAAACATTATATATATATTAACTTTCGATATTATTCAGATACGTACCCTATCTATCATATCACGCTATTTTTCACGTATATGCATGCATGTATCTTTCATGCGAGTATTGTAAAGTCTTACTACGGAAATACGTATAAAGTCCCAGGTAGACGAGCGAGTAAGTACGCGTACCTAAAGCTCGACGACTTTTTCGCCTGTGTTTACCCTTAGAAGTTCCCGTACTAAGGGTGACACACGGGCGAGTAAGATCGCCGAGCCATAGGTACGGCGTACTTACTCGCACATCTATCTGGGACTTAAAAACTTAATTAATTAATGAAGATGACACATCTTATTTTCATTTTTTATTAATGGCGTTTTGTTGTGATTTCGCTAATAATCCATGCCAATAAATAATAGAATGCGCATAGCACTCAGCGCAGTGTGCACACTAAGCGTTACGCAACGTGAAAAGAGGTCCGGAGAGTTAGTTCTAGTTATGTTAGCTCCATCCCTTTCTTCCAACTTAGTTTCAAGTGACGTGACAGGGACTCGGCGTTCGAAGTTTCGTTTAACCATAACATGAGGCTCTACTTTGAAATCCGTAATTCGAACTTCGTCTATTGCTATCCCTTTTGCTCTCGACGAGTCACTAATTCGCAAGAAAGTGGTGGAGCGATCCGAAGTTCGAATTACGGATTTCAAAGTAGAGCCCATGGTTTAACATCGAACTGCGATTTTTAAAGTACGATCTCAGCTCGATCTGTCACTTAAGGTGCCCCATATACGGAACGATCCGTCGTTACGATCCGTCGGTTCAGACTGAAATCGAGCGATGGATTGTACGTGTGTGGCAATATCGCATCTAAATTTCAATAGAAATATGAATCGTCACGATATCGTTTCAGATCGATCGTAACGACGGATCGTTCCGTATATGGGGCCCTTCAGTCTTCATTGGCAAAATCATGACAAAATTTTGTACATACATCGATGTTTTGTCGTGTCCTTCGCATTTGCTAGTCTGTGGTATGGTTCCGTTTCGTTCGTTATTGTTGCGTTACTGTGAACGCATCACAACTACCGAACTACCACTGCTTTAGTTTTCTACTTCACTTGCCAGCTGGGCGGTTCCGATATTTATTTCCTACTTTTATTAGTGTTTACCGCAAGTGATTCCTATAAGGGGCCATCTAAAGCTTCTAGAGACCTGTATACTCAAACCGTAAGTAATAAATATATTCTTGCTTATTGGTTTCCATACGTGTCGTTTCAAATCAATACCCTGACAGGCGGTATAAAATAAAGAAAGTAACAGTAACATAATTATACAGCGCTCGGCAAATTACTCATAACGTGGACATAATATTTGCGATGATTTCTAGGCTTTACCACACGATAAGCACGAATCTCTTTTGACAGAAGTAGTGTGTATTCAATAGTTAGAATGTTATGGAGTTGTATCAATTATTAATTATTCGACTTTTGTACAATACAGTAAGAAACATACATTACCCTCGTTATAATTGACAATGTCGTATTTGTTATATTATATTTTGAAATTGCACGATATCGTGGTTTATCTATTATTTCTGAATCAATGGCTAATTATTCTATTGTAACTAGTCTTATGGGGTCCTTATTCTTCATTTATTGTATCTTGATATATTATTGTTAATAAAAATCTCTTGAAATTTTCTCCAAACAATTACAAAAATTAATTTCGTTTCTTTTTCTTATTTTTTATGTTTTATTCAAGTGTATTATTGTTGTGAATAAATGTTTTACTTACTTACTTACTTACTTACATTCTAATGATAACATACATTTTGAAGGTAGGAAGGCATTTATTTTAAATAACATTATTGTATGTCCCACAATCATAATGAAATAAGATTGTCAATATACAAAATTAATATATTTAATAGTAGATACAATTAATTTACCGATCACCTGTAGCCTCAAACCCTGACACTGGCAAAGTTGTCCATATGGACAGAAGCCATTCGGAGTGTTTTTTTTAAATTGAACGTCAATAATGATAGCTCTAGAATTGCATGCAATAAGGGAATGTACCATGTAACTATGTCATATTTGTCAATAAATAGTTTGACATAACTAACTTTTGATATAACTGAGGAACGCCAATATTCCATAAAAAACAAACCAGTCTGTTGTTGGTTGCACTATCTAGGGTTCGGGTATCGGGGGTTTCAGGTTGGATATGAGCTCAATGTAGTGGCTCTCTTCATTGGAAACCATGAGGAACTAGCTCAAGAAAGTGCACCCACAAGCAGTTGAACAACGTTTTTGTAGAGTTCTGTAATGGTTTTCTGTGAAGAGTGACAGCGTTGCCTGCATATTCAACCGAATTCAGTAGGGTCTTTATCAAGTCCCAACTAATTTAGGTAAATAATTAGAAATATTAATTAATTATTAGTTAATGAAAGTTTGCAGAATCTTTAGCTGGTAACAATGGCAAAGTAAAACATGCATGCAGCTTCTTAGCGTGAAAGGGGTTTCTGATATGGTATTTGATAGACTGTTTCTTACAAACCCCAAGAATGCGCTAAGCCTATCATCGACTTAGTTCAATTATAGGGCAACCAAACAATACAATTAATATTAAACTACCAAAACCCTGATGAACTTGGTAAGCTCTATGGATGCAGTTAACTAATTCAAAGGGGTTCGCCCTAACGTTAAGGTACCTCAATCATAGGGTAACCACATTGATTGGGTAATCAAATGAATGGGTTTTCCGGTTCCTGATATTGTCCCCCTATAGTGCATTTTATAACTGTTCCAAGTAACTATTAAATATATATAAATAATAACTTAAAAATCATATTGTAGCACATTTAGTCTAGTTCATTTCTTTAGAATACAACTTAGCTGTAAAACCCATAGTTTACAGAACCGCAAAACTGTAAAATCACAAAAAAAATACAGTTTTTACATATTATGAGGCACAACTTTTTTACTTGCAAAATGTAGTTATACTCTCCACTAATGGGTCTAAGTCTAAAACTAAAAATTTTGCTTCACATCGCTTTTTGCGCGTTTAGGGCTTTTATTTGTCTCATGTGGCTGGCTTATAAGAGTATTTATTCCAAACTAGGTTACTATAAACCTACATAATATGTGTTATGATTATGACTATTAACTAACTAACATCAATGAATTTGCTGATGTTATAGAAAACCAGTCTGGGCTGGGTCTCATACAGCAAAGTGTTAACATACATACATAGAAAATAAATAATTATTTAGTAAATGTTATGTTTATTACCAAGCAATCAAGCAGGCTAATATTAAAGTTACCTGCTGTTTCATTACAAAACACAATATAGTTTTATTGTTTATACAATGTGGTCACATAATTAAAAATGCTTGTATTTCCCATATAATGGCCTAGCCTACAAATAAGATTTCAATTTTGACAACCAATCAAAAATGTCTTAACAAATATACCTAGTGGTACTAACCATTAGGACATTATTTGTTAACTGATAAAACAATTTATCTCAGTTGAAAAAAAATGCCACTTATACAGTACCTACCTATTAAAATGTTGTATGGATGGGTCAGCACTTAGTTTTTAAATCCCAATAAAATAAAAACCCTTTTTAACAAAGACTAATTGCACATTGGTGTAGACCTTAGTTAGTAAATTGTAAGTATGCAAAAAAAAAATGGTATAGTACTTTTTGACAGGTGGTCAAATAAGTAATAAGTGGTAGGTATTTGTAGATAATTGATTGCATGGAAAAACGCAAATATTTCTTATTATATGAGCACCAATGTATATGTACCTAAACTCGATTATTTATAAAACATCAATTTCAATTGTGGTTGCCAAAAGTGCATCAAACATTCTATTAAATTGATGTTTTTTAACCATTTTTATCCCTAAATAAAACTGTATTTTGAGTTTGCATTAGCTCCATATTAGCGCTTTTGATTATGCCTAGCTATATAATATATATATATAGCTGTAGGTATTATGCATGTTTTTTTAATTTTAAATGATTTACTCATAGTATATTTTTTATACTTGTCAATAAAGAGGCTTTGTTTTTACTTTAAAAACATTATATAATTATTTCACCAACTGTGGACAATGTTAAAGAAATTACCACAATTCTATCACAAATAATGACAATTTAATTCTTTGTACACACATAAATCAAATTATCAAGTTTGTTGGATAACAAATGTTACATTATATTATTATTGTATTTATTTAGTCTCTACAAGAACAAAAATGATCAAAATGTATAATATTTCATTTCATTAAATTATTCCTTGTATGATTTAATAGCGAATTTTTGGCTGCCATGCCTATTGCTTAGCGAGATTTTTTTAATCATTTTGTTTGGATTGTAACTTTTTGTAGTAACATCTAGAATTAGAAACAAATATCTTAAAATTAAAGAACAAATATGGCTAACATGAAATCTAGAATATTATCCAAAATAAATTCCATAGTTGGTAATTATTAAACAAACCAAAAACAGGTGTATGTACACATTGTTCACTTGCTCATGACTTTAAAATCGAATGCTTTACAGAAATCAAGGTTATATAAATTGTCTGCATAAACTTAGCTCTATTACAAAAAGGTAGCCCTCAACTCATGCTCAATGCAATATACTAGAACAGTTTTGCATGTATCAAATTAGAAACAATCAAGGGGACCCAGTCTCACCTCATTTCCAAACTAGGTACCAGAATTTCCAAATACCGAAGTGCTCTTTTTACCAGGTTTTAATAAGACATGCATCTTTTCTGGGCTTATTTATAATGTTTTTTTTTTCCAGATCCTTCTTAGACAAGCAAACCAAATTAATTTAAAGGTTTTATTTTGCTATTGCCTAGAAAAGTTAAAAAGCTATTAGATATTATCAGCTATATTCTATTTAGACTACACAGGGTGTTTAAGACCACATCACATGTTATGCTGCCATGCCCACACAAGACTCGAAAGGGATAGTTTTTTATGCTTCTGCGTTAAGAACGTTAGATGTGCATAGTTTTCGTGCGGCTTGATAGTAGCTAAATTGAAATAATTGCTGTTTAGCATAAAACCAAAACATTGATTTAAAAAATGGTTTAACAGGATCAAGAAGTTATGAGTACTCGACTATTACTATTGAATAAAAAAATATCGTAGGGTCTCGAGGAATCAACCAAAAACATACGAAAAGGGTGTCCTGCCTGTTTCTGTTTGAAAAATACAACTCATGTGGTTCTTGTTTTTAATCGTGGTTTCACGTTTAACAGTTTCAAGGAAAAATAATAAAGTTTAGTATATCAAAAAACAGACACATAGGCGTTATGGTTATTGAGAACTAGATCGTGGAACACTACACTAACGACTTTAGCATAATTATGAGGCCTATCAGAAATAAGTTAAAAACTTCAAATTCTTACGATAAAACTGCAGTGACGAGCAGTGAATTTGGTCTAAAGTTTAATGATCAAAGTGAAATCCCTGAAAGTTTCTGCATTCGCTCGCCTGCAACTACCTATACCTTGTTTTTATAGCATTAGAAAGACCTTTCAAGAAGTAAATGTAAGTTTTTTGATCGGCAATGTTTGTTTTTATTGCTATTATCGTATTAATACATTATTATCTTCTGAAGAAAAAGGTTAACGACCCCTGCTTCTATGTTTACCGAATTTCTAATGCTAAAAAAACGAAATATAATCACCCTGTAGATATCTATCGTATATTCCTTGTGTTAGGTCAAGGTCTGTCCATACCATATTACGGGCAATCTGAAGAAAAAATACGCATCCATATCAGATTCATTTCAGTTAGTGTCAAAAGTAAAACTGTAATTATGTTATAATAAAAGGCAAACCTGACTGACTTATATATCAACGCACAGCCGAAACTATACTGTACTTAGAAACTTGAAATTTGGTACAAGGGTTCCTTTCATGATGTTTAGTGAGCACTAAGAAAGGATTTTCCGAAAATCGACCCCCAACGGGAAGAAATGGGGGGAGTAGCGGGAAACTAATTCTACGCGTACGAAGTCGCGGGCGTCCTCTAGTTATTTTATAATTCGAAACCTACCTAATGTGTTAAGCTTGCGTGACGCGAAACGACCTACATGATGAATCTACTATAACGTAAATTAATTCATCAACATTATAACGATGTTCGAATGCAAGGTCTTTGCGTAGCTGCTCAAAGACATCATCTGCAGTTTTATATTTAAAACTATTTCAATTGCTACTTATACACTGAGAGCGATATGGTGAAGCGAAATGTAGACGAGTGGTTTAATGGCTCAGTGGTACTAGGGTGACGGAAGCAATAATGACCAATGATGATGATTTTTTCACAGAAGATAACAACATTCAATTTTGGACCGTAGAATGTTTGAATTAAGAGTTAAGTGTCCATTACTGGTGCCTGTCAGCTAAAAGTGTCCAACACTGGTACCATCACCCTACTGCCTACCGAGTCAAAGGGTTCAAGCCAGCCAGAGCTAGTCTGTTGTCTAGCGCGGAATGGCAGAGCCGAGTCGTTGGACTCGTGGGTATCTGAATATTACCTATATCGGAATATCCACGCATTATGTAAGAGTACTATGGTGAACAACTCTAAGCGATTGGTAACATATGTTCAACGTGACAACTTTTGAATAAATATTATCTGTATGGATAATCAGTGCTAATAATCTGATCTGACAATGGAGCTGTTATCTAAAGATCCCCGAGCACGAAGTGTCGTTCGGCATCCCTCGTAGTTCGCTAGCCTAATCAATATTAATATTAATTATTACAAACTTGCCTAATTACCAGTGACCGAATTTCCCGGTGCAACACGGGGTGAATTACATTAATGGCTAATATGGATTCCGGGACTTATGTGGTTGAATCAAGTTTCTGATTGCATCACATGAAATCAATTTCAATAACATTATAACATTTCGAATAAATATTTTCACTAAAAGTTCGTTTTAATTATTCACTTTAAATTTTATTGTTACTAACTTATTATGGACATGCCCGAAGATGATTTTATTATTGTGAAGATATTTATTAAATGTTTCGTTAATTACGTTTTTCACAGTAAATATTCAAATGTAAAAATAAAGTATAACAATAATATTAAAAAACAATAAACATTTTAAAAACCTAACACCGGTGCCGCCGGAAGCGGGACAGGCCTCAAGTTCCCGGTGGCTAGAGCTGTAGAGAGAGGAACCTCCTCACAATACGTGCTGTGTCAAGGAGTACTGCTTTCTGATACTGGCTCTGATCCAGCCATCAAGCGTGATTATCTTAAAGTGTTGGTCGAGACTCTTCGCTATGAGACCGTACGCCGAAACAACTATCGGGAGTATCGGGACATTCGGGACATTGATAGACGAGTCAATATCACGTCACATTTAAAAAAATAAAACTAGGTAGGTAGGTGCAAGCCGTATCCATGTGGGAAGGTTTATTCCAATATTTGTAACTGATAAATACCTATACCTAGTTCGTTTGAAAAAAAAAACGAGGTGATACAAAATTAGGGTTTATTAAGTATAACACTATGCGTCTTCTATATGTAGCTAGTCTTAATTAGTACCTACTACTTTATATTGTATAAAAAATAAAGACCCTAGCGAGTGACACTCGTCATCACACTAATTACATAAGTAGTATTTAATATTTATACTATGCTAATTATTACCGTAAAACAGCATCACTAGGCTATATGGGAAAAAATGTTATTTGTGAGGTAAGCATTGAATGATTTTCATACGTAAAAGTACATATTGTCGGGAGTTCGGGAAGCTTTCCAAATAATTTTAGCTGTTATTTTGAATTCGTGCCAATCAGCCCCCTTTGCGTAAGTTTGTTGACTTAATAAACTGTTATTATTTTCTTGTATTGCAAAAAAATCAAGTTTATTTGTTGATTTTTTGTTGATTTCTACTGTTGATGTGTCAATTATAAGAAAAAAAACCTTTTAATAAATCTTATTTTCTGCATGTATAACATTGTGATATTTTTATGCCGAAAATAAAAAAAATATGGTTACACTAATTGCAATAGCTTCAGTGGTTATTCAATAAAGATACCAATTATCGCTTGCTACGTTTAAAACACAAGGTTCAAAATTCAGCCAATACCAGGACAATCAATACCCACCTGTGTTTACTTGATTATTTTTCTAACTTTGTTATGTTAACTTCGACTATATCGATTTACCTTCCTACTTATGATTAGTTTTTTGAATGCGAAATACCTATATTAAGTAGACAGACGTCTGGGTAGGTGTATACGATACATTTAATTGAAAACGTGTGAGACAGCGCTACCGAGCGCCAATGTGGGAGCGGGACGGCGTGTGGGTCGATGTACTCTCGGTTGCACGATATAGGTACTTGGATAGGTGGCTCTTTGAGCGGAGACAACCATTTACTAAGAGCAGAGTAACGTATAATCTCGTATCAGATCGATTTTTAAAGAGATTTTGTTTAAACAACAAATTTTACCCGGCACTGTGCTAGTTTTTCGGGATTTAATCTATAGGTACAGTCAACAGCATAAATAAGTGATCATTTCTGTACCTTGTCGCTTTGAATCGTTTCACAATTTTGTATAATATTTCAAACGACGTTAAAGTGACAAGGTTCATAAATGATCACTTATTTATGCTGTTGACTGTACTTTGCATTATCAAATTCTTTCAAGCAAAGTAACTAACTTCAAAACATTTTCAAAAACGTTTAACATTTATAATAGGTACGTGTACCTTGTGTGGTTGGAGGTACGGTTGGCCTTATACCTGTACCTACAGTAATAAAAACTAAAAAAAAAACGGACAAGTGCGAGTCGGACTCGCCCACCGAGGGTTCCGCATATGACACGATTAACTCAATTCAAAATTTAGACCGCCGTTCCTTGCATAAAGACCCTGTTTTTTTCGTGATTTAGTTAAAATTGTACAGATAACAGATTTCATGCCAAATTTCATAGTTCTAGGTCAACGGGAAATACCCTAAGTATACATTTTGATTCCCTCGAGAGTGTCGAAATACACGTTTTTTGCGGCATAACGGCCATATTTTTTTTTACGTTAATGTAGAAGTTTGATTTTATTAAAGTTTCATGGGACTGTAGACCGGACTTTATGGTTTTAATTTCATCTCGATACCGCCACGCGTTCGTGAGGGTCTTGACAGACAGATAGACAGACAACAAAGGGATCCGATTTTATTTCCTTTTGAGGTACGGAACCCTAAAAAGGGTGCGATAAACTAGTTCATCCGCTGACTCTTGAACTTTTGAGGTGTTACTGTTGGTTACCGAATCTGATCCGCACAGCGGATTCGAATGTATATGTTTGTCTAACTAAAATGAAATAGTTAATAGGCTAATCTAACGTTGGAATTAAACTGATCAGTGGGTACCTGAGACTCCAGGGAGACGACCCATCAACTAAACATCGCCCGAGCTTAACACAATTCTTCCGGCGATGAAATAGGGGCTTACACAGATTGAGTTGTAGATCCTCAAAACATCCGAAATATTCATCAAACTAATATCGAGCTGAGTTACGAAAAAAATCTTTAAAAATAATAAACAAAAAAGGCGTAAAGGCCCTGCGATATTTCTTGCTGCTGAATAGTAACAAGTAATTAGTCAAATCCTGACTAGGACGTATTTTGCAGTAGAATAAGACAACATCGGGGTATTTTCAGAGCAGTATTTTACCGAACCACGTCAAAGGCCAGTTTTTCCGACCACACTGTATAACTATTACTGACGTCGCGCGTCGATCCCCGATAATAACGTCACGCTCATTTGTTACGGTACCGAGCGGCTGTAAAAACCTTGCGAGCACGTTCTCTATGTTTTTTATTAAACTAGGTACGTGGATGTTGTGCCTCGAGCGCTCTGCGAACTACTAATATTAATGAGGAAAAGAGATTTTTGAACTATTTAATGCCCGGCTTCCTGATTCCTTTTGAGAATAAATAACGCTGACAAATATCTGAGTCATGTCTAAAGCTGCTTTTACCAAACAGACGAAAGTGTACGAGTGTTTCCCCGCAACTACTTCCGTTTAACCGGGGACATGGGCTACTTTGTGATATGAAAAAAGGCTTTCAGTTCCGTTCAGCCGTTTTCGCGCGATAGTAAAACATCACACATTTCCCGGTTATAATACATACTACTATTAGTACCTAAGATAGTACGATGTACGAGGAACTTAGTTAACCTATTCTGAAAGTATCTAGTGTGAAAATGGTATTTGTAAATTTTTGGCTGTACTATTTTTACCACGTTTAACTCGCTTCCCTATTCGTCTGTTAGTGTGTTTGTGTATTCAGTAAGTACAAATTTTGCAATCGATTTTGAACAAACTTCTCCATCGCGCTGTTTACGCTCTAATCGTCTGTTAAGTGGTTAACATCGTTTGGTACTGAACCTTCTTCAAACTTAACTTAGAAGTGGCAGTGCAATAACTTGGGACCAAAATTAAATCAGTGGTTTTTTTTGTTAAGATGTTTTATTATCATATACTAGCGACCCACCCTCGCTTCGCTTCGGTTTATATTAACCAGAATTTATTATGATAAAATCCTTTCTCTTGAATCACTCTATCTATGGATGAAAACCGCATTAAAATCCATTGCGTAGTTTGAAATACCTTAGCGTACAGTCAACCAATTTGATTCCTAGACCACTATGGACTTTGTCAACGTGACGTTGTAAATCAAATCATAAGAAGTCTCTTACGTTTTGGTTGTCAACGCTACTTAAACATTGTCCATAGTGGCCTAGAAATTAAATTGGTTGACTGTACATACAAAGGGACAGACGGCGGAAAGCGACTTTGTTTTATACCTATGTAGAGATAGCTCAAACCACCTTGGTACCTATCGGACGTCGTTCATTTATCAATTAGGGATGGTAAAAGCTAAATCCAAAAATAGTTGCTTGTGGTCAACGTTAATTGGGAAGGACGAATTTTTTAGTATTCATAGGTTCCTATTTGATTTTATTTATTAAAAATATTGCAGTTGTCGAGAAACATTTTTCAAACAGGTTGTTATATTTTTCTAAAATAACGTTGCAATTTCCTCTGGATTAAAGCATGGTACATCAGCATGGTCTTGCCACAGCTTTGCATATTTATCGTTTTTCTCTTTGCAAATAATAAACTGTTTTGCTCTTGTGAGGGAAGAATTTAAGAGACTTGGCCTATTTTTGGTATGAGTCAGTTTTTTTCTAATTGCTTCTATAATTTATGCAAATAAACTAGATTGGGCATCGGTATGCTCGCGCCGTTGTGTAATTATTATGTACAGCTATACTGTAGCTATTCATGTAGCTACCGGCGCGGTAACGTTGCAAATTAGAGAACGGGAAATGTCGGTAGCTGGCGAATGAGTCACGGTACGTTTATCTACCTGCCCACGTGGCGACTGTCGCGTATGTCCTTGCCCCTGTACAGTCGGCGTATTGTTACTGCGCTAGTGACAGTCAGGCGGCCTGGAACCTATGAATCACCAATAGCACTAACATACCTAGGGGCTTACCGCCGTACTCAGACACATCTAAAACACAGTTAACTCGTTCACTTTTCAAACTTGTGTATGAATTAAAAAACAAAAAACCCGACTGCAATAAAAAGACTGAAAAGTGAAAAATAAGCTCTATAATTTATAAAGAATTGTAGGAGCAATGTACTTATTGATATTTATAACAATTTAAATTTAACTTGAATATTGGAAAAGGCATTGCAGGCGGGGACAAGCAATACATTACAAATCCTATTTCTTGATATAATTTAACATTTGGACTTGCTTGTCCCCAAATTTAAATTGTTATAAATATCAATAAGTACATTGCTCCTACAATTCTTTATAAATTATAGAGCTTGTTTTTCGCTTTTCAGTCTTTTTATTGCAGTCGGGTTTTTTGTTTTTTAAATAATTTAATTTATTTCACTCTTTTTAGTTTTATTAATAAAAAAAAAGAACGGGACGTTTTCCCGGGATAAAATGTAGCCTATGACACTCTCGCTGCGAAGACGAATCCAATGATACCTCATTTGTCAAAATCGTTCAAGCCGTTTTTGCTGTAGCGGGGAACATAGAACTGGACATACATAGGTACATACATGACGGTGAAAAACATAACCCTCCTTTTGGGCTCCGCCGCAGTCGGGTAATAACGCTATCGACAATCCTATACATTCGATAACGATAACGTCCGCCGAATGCATGTTGTTTAGAGCTGCGCGTCCACTGAGCCGGACTCTAAATCGCAGAGTAAGGACAGACCAGGATGTTTTTTAGGGTTCCGTAGCCAAATGGCAAAAAACGGAACCCTTATAGATTCGTCATGTCTGTCCGTCCGTCCGTCTGTCCGTCCGTATGTCACAGCCATTTTTTTCCGTAACTATAAGAGCTATACTATGGAAACTTTGTAAGTAGATGTATTCGGTGAACCGCATTAAGATTTTCATACAAAAATAGAAAAAAAACATAAAATTTTTGGGGTTCCCCATATTTAGAACTGAAACTCAATAATTTTTTTTCATCATACCCATACATGTGGGGTATCTATGGATAGGTCTTCAAAAATGATATTGAGGTTTCTAATTAAAAAAAAAACTAAACTGAATAGTTTGCGCGAGAGACGCTTCCAAAGTGGAAAAACGTGTGTCCCACCCCCCGTAACTTCTAAAATAAGGGAATGATAAATGTAAAAATAATATATGATGTACATTACCATGCAAACTTCCACCGAAAATTGGTTTGAACGAGATCTAGTAAGTAGTTTTTTTTTATTACGTCATAAATCGTAAACCGCAATTTACCTTTCACGGAACCCTTCATGGGCGAGTCCGACTCGCACTTGGCCGCTTTTTTATTGATTTCTATGGTATAGCATCGAATTCGAGCTAAGTGGACGCAATCATGCAGTAGTTTTAGAAACATCAAGATCTACTTGTTATATCTGTGGCTTAACACATCCAATTTCACGGACTATTAAGCATATTGGGTTCATTTTTTAAAAGCTGCATACTGATAAGTGTACCAAATTGTAATTAAGAGAATTCCCGTCCCTTCATCCTATATTGAATCATTTAAGGCAAATTGACCCCGTAATAATAAACATAATGCAAATTAAGTTTCTGTGTCAGGCAAGGATAAAGCATTTGAGCGTAATTGATGTTACGAGTGACGGCCAAGTCAGGCTAGTCTGGTTATACTCAACACAAAAATACGTAAATTCTGCATGGCCATCGCAGCTTCTGACTTTGAGTCATGTTCTCTTTGCGGGTTTATTTTTTGCGTCACGCAGAGGTCTTACGTCACTGACAAATAAAAGCCTCGGAGATTTTCTCACACAATGGGCACAATGCAAACAGATTAACTGATTATTGCTCTTACCAAATTTAAGCAACACTAGCATTTTTATTGTGGGTATTTTGCACTAATGATTTTCGGTTTAAGTAAATTAGTAATTAGAATTTTGGCCTGCTCACGTGCATCAATTAGACCTAAGAGTAGCCTCAAATACCTACATTTGAGTAGGTACCTCCGGTACTCCGGTCGGCCTTAGTCATTTTGACGTCAATGACGTAACAGAAACGTCATATTTCAACTGCTGCACTAATCTAGCAAGGTGTTATGGCGTCAAGGTACCTTAGTCTGCAGCTACTTATGAGGCCGATTTTACTTAAAGAAAATGTCGCATATAATTCATTCGGATCAGGATAATGCAGACTAAACTGAATTTAAATTGATAAATATTATCGCACTAGAGTTTCTAAAAAGTAAAATGTTTCATAATAGCTGTTTTTAATTTAACTCTATGTAGGTAATAATATCCTGCACACTAAAAATGAAAAGTAAGTTCACAAAATTTAAAATGATAAAGTTATATTGAAAATTGATTAATAATTCTTGGAGCTTAATTCAGTATTAAATGTGTTTCGGGTTAAATAATGGCGACCCTACAAGCTAATTTGATTATTTTTTAATAAAAGACGTAATTACCTTTTTTTGTTTCAGTTATTTTTGAGCCTGTGCCAGCTGCGACGAACATAGAAAATTAACTACCTACTACTAGCAAAGGTAGATATGTAAATAATATTTGTTGTTTTTTTTTTATAAAACATACACCTAATTACTTGATGTAGTCTGTATATCTTTTATTTATCCGACGAAATTTATTTTGCTGATTTAATTCATGCACTGCTTTGGATGCAGTAAGTTATTTTGTGTACTTTTGTGCGGTAGTTTTGAAAAAGCTTCTTCTACGCCATACAATATTTCTATCAAGCACTTTAGGTACTGAAAATAATATTTTACATAGATCCTAATTATTATAATGTTAAAAAAAATACCATTCGAAATTGTGTAGTGATTACTTTCAAAAATAAAACTATCATTTAGGGCCGAGTTCACCAACCAATTTAACAGACGGTTAAGTCTTAATCAGCTGTTAGTCAATACATTTGACAACCGTCAAACCGCTAACCGTCCGTTTAATTGTTGGTTAACACTTAAAGAAATAGGATTTCCTTAATAAACGACGTAGGACAAGTAAAGTTATGTCCTCTTAGTTAAATACGTTCACCTATTGATAGTGTGACACAGGGATAGATAGAACTATCTACAGCTAGGGAGCTTGACCGACGGATCAATAATATAAAGCAGGAATCAGACTGGCAATAAAAATTGCAGAACTTGATTTCTTGTCTTACTTTAACTTTAGTTCTAGAGTCAGAAGCACGAGTTACCCGTTTTCTAACTTAGAAGTTGGAGTAATTCAGCAGTCAACTTCTGCAATTTTTATTGCTAGGTTAAACCTCGAATAACGCTACATTTTGTTAGAGGGTTGGAGGGGTAGTCTCAACATATCTAAGGGTGCAACATTGAAGGCGGCTTTTACGCCCCGTTAATAGAATAAGCGCAGAGGCACAGGGGAGTTTTGTAAATGTAGCAACAAACTGATTGAAGTGATTGAGATAGTTACAGGTCTAGCATTTGTTACGCGATACGTTTTATATTGGACAACCTGGTTTTAATAGATATTAGCCGTAATGGTTTATAATGATAGGAAAATCGGTAAGTAGTGTTCTGGTCTTCGTACAACATACCGTATCATCATCCCTTAAAATAACTTTGCCAATGTTTACAATATTTCAATTCTATTAACAGGTATGCTACTCATTGATATGAAAAACAGGGTTAAAAGTTGCTTAATAGACAGCTTTTTATTTCCCCGTCGTCAGGTGCTCTACCTAATTAATTGCTCGGTGGTTCGGATTGGTATAAAAAAGGTTTTCCGTTTTTACAAGCGTTAGCATTTATAATTGTTCCTACCTACAGCGATCTCAGCTGGTATTTGCAATTCCCGGGTTTTATCAAATTGTATTGTTTTCAAAACGTCGTATTGGTAGGCAGTGCAGAGAAACTAGTGACTAAAAAGTTCGGTCTCTATTGACTGTTGCCCGAAGTCGGGCGAGGCGCGAAGCTTCGTGCCAACTTGTACCTACGAATATATAAACTGTAACTCGATTTGTTTGCCGGCGCCAATGTCAACAACTCGACACCATCCCTGTTCTAATCGAACCTCTCTGAGAGCTTTTTATTCTCTTGCGAAAAGTAACGCCTATTTGTTTGTAATTCTGGTTTGGTAATTTTAATATTAGACGCTTAAAGTACTTACATATTATAGTAGGTATATATTCCTTGAGTAGAAAGTTGATGTTGATTTATTTGTTTCTCTTTATACCTACGTTGATTCATTTCATATTTACAAGTAGGAATTTTCAGTATAAGAGTTTAAAACACTTGTCTATTTTACCCCTAGATTGTGTCCATTCAGTTCTAAATGCGTTTTTAAATTTTGTTCTTCCTTTTCTAGGCTGCAGCCTTAAAGTAGGAAAGGTACTTTATGGAAATGGACGTGACTACGAATAATTTATACGCGACTCCGGAGGCATATACCTAGCTTTTACCGTTGAAATGCTTTCAAGTAAATTTCACACAAAAAATACGATTTGTAGGTAGTAGGTACCTACTAACCGTAGTATATGGTGATGCTTACTGTTACGAAGATATTTATAATGATGGGTATAAATGAACTTACCTGTTATACCTACCTGATACCTATCTGTCTGTATCTGTATTTGATATATATCTTCATACTTCTGTCATGGTTTTAATATAAGTATAGGCACACGCACAGTCAAGTGCAAAAATATGTATCAAAAGTTTTCTCTGATAAATATGTTACGAAGTTCTTATTACAATGCAATAAAGTGCATTGGGACATATTTTTGAGATGTTGCGTTCTCCCATATTTTTACACTTGACTGTGCACTATTATTGAGGTCTATGCAGGCGAAGTTACGGGCAAATGTTAGTCTGTAGTGGTAGTCGCATTACACGGTCCCGGTGTTGCATGCATGCGGCCGCGATTGCGCCTTGCCAGGACGCCACAAGACGAGCGCGGCGCGCGTGCGCTCGTTCAATTTGATGAACATACGTACGCCGCTGCGCTTGCGACCTTCATGCTTAGTGGGCGGATGACCGCAACACGCGGACCATTCCACTGACTTTCACTCCACATGTGAATCGTACTACCTCAATTTAAATCTACGTTAAAATCATATCGATCGTTAACTAATAGATCCATTAATCGTTTTAATTAGCTATGTTGTGATGTGACTGCAACCCTTCATTTGCGTAAATCACCCGTGTTATCAATCATTCATCATTGTGTGCATGTTTGGTGGAAATATCGTTTGCATACCTATAGGCCTTGCTTATTGATTAGGTACCTATCTCGTTAAATAATTAGGGCTTATGAAATACTGTATTTATACTTTTGGTTAGTTACTTATTGTTTGCAGTGCAATGACAACATCTTAAATGACAAGACTATTTTTACCATGGAATTCATTATACGCACGAATTTAATTGGTTTATAAAAAAACAAGTACCATAGGCACATTAGGCACTATTTTATGTGTGGTATTAGTTACTTGTAGGTATATTTGGGGTGTAATTCGTAGGAAAATAGAAATAGTGTTAGAGAGGGCGTTGTACTGTGTTGATTGAGTGTGGAGCTGATGGCGTGACCGCGCGTGTTGGTGCAGAGAGGCGCGCGGCGGGACGGGCGAGGGGAGGGCTCTATATGGCAGATCCGGAGTCGCCATGAAGGTGGAAGCCGAAGCAAAGGACGCGCCGGCCGCGACCCCCGGAACCCCGATCGCTAGTAATACAGAATCGCCTGTGTCATCTCTGGACGGTTTGTTGGTTTAACACTAACATCACTAATGAGCACCATTCTAACCCCGCATGCTACCCCGCGTAACTCACGATCCATCATTTACCACTCACTACCTGACCATGGTGCTGGCGCATCTCAACCACAACTCGATTCGCTTTACCATACTGTTGCAATTTGTTTTCACCAATTTTATATTAAGAGTACCTAGGTATCTTTATTTGTGATTCAACGAATCACCTCGTACTTAGTGCATTTTATTATTCGGATTCAAAACGGACAATAATAGTTGTATTTGTGTCATAACATAATGTAATGCTTAATAAACTAAATGATACGATTTTCAACTACCTAATTATTTTTTTGTGTTCTCAAAATTTAACAGTGCGATTCGTAAGTTCAAAACATGACAATAAATAGGTTTAGTGGTGCTGGCTCTGTCCTAGTCGCCGTATCGTCGAGCGTTTTGCGTTAACATCCTGAGGTTTTTGAATTGCGGTCGGAACTAATATCGATCGACTTAGGAATATTTTAAAACAGTTTTATTAAACATTCGATTATTTATGATTATTAGAAAATATTTATTAATATTATAACGAACGAGAAATATTTTTTGTGATACAAACTTCATAGACTACTAGATTGATTGTGGATTCAAATGGGATATAAAATATATATTCCTTCACTCGCTAAGAAAAATCGGCACACTGTTTGCAGTGCAAAGTAAAGCTAACTCGATATGGCGAAGTTGTGTTATTATGTTATATTGTATATTTTTCGCTCAGGTTTCATAACGTCTGACGCGTCAGACACGATACCGACGCCCGACCGGGCGCTGCTAGCCAAGCTGGAGGAAGCGAACAGGCAGATCGAGGCGGACGCAAAGAGCCGCTCCCTCACCACCGTGCACAGCCGGAAAAACTCCGACACCTCGCAGATATCTTTGGCCTCAGGTAATTCTTCATCACCCTCCATCAAACACAGGGGCGAGATTCTCCTTCAATCAGTGGCTGCTTAACGGTGCGTATATTACGATGCGTCAAAAACGGCGCCACGTTGTTACTATGACCCCGTCTTTTGTTTACGCAACGATACCGTATTTTACGCAGCGGTGGGGTCGCACCTTAAGAGAGCAGACCCGCCATTATGATAATGTGATTGATGAGTAACTTAAAAAAAACATACAATCGGTTCTTTTATTCTTAGTTGTAGCCTTACGACCTGTTTTTTTAATCAAGTTATAACTGTTATTAGTTTGTGTTGTAAACGCTAAAGTACGAAACCGCATTTCCATCTCGGTATTGTTGCAGCTAATCGAGAAGACGCGCTAGGGGGAATCGAAATTACCTTATTCATTTTAGTTCTTATAGGCTATGTTATAGGTATCAATGATCGGTATCTCAGCAGGAATTTCGTACTGGTACGATCAGCATAATATATAACTACCAAACAGATGATTTATACCGAGGAGACAAATTCTTATCTTGCACCTAGTCTGTCAGCACATTAATACCGAAGCCGTCTTCGCTTCTAGATTCAGAAAGAAGTGGCTAGAAAGTGAAATTATGTAGAATTAGCTAAAGCTACAGAACAGAAGCTAGGTGCGGAGTAATAACTATCACCTTTCTGCCTTCATAACTGGGCATTATAATCCCATAGTGCTGACATTGCGTGCTATGCAATCGTGTATAATTCTACGTTAACGTGACAGTATTATGTTTGGTTTCCTGTTTTGTACGCTAATGTACATGTTATGATTATAACAACTATTTTGAGTTTTTTTAAACCATTAATCTTTCTATGTAGACGATGTTATATGAATCTTAATTATTAAAATTCTCTGGTGCTTTCCTATGATTTAGGTGTTATTGAATCTTAGATAAACGGAAAAAGGTGAAAGAAACAAGGCGAGTCTAACCGTGTCCTTATCTGTGGTTTATCTTAGTTGAACAATTTGTGTGAGTTCAAGTAAGCGACGCGTCCCACAAACCGTTTCTGCCTTGAATTGAAGCGCGCGCTACAAAATAAAAATAACAGTGACTTAGTGTAAATGTTATAACCACAAATAAGTACAGAAATGTCTTCTCCGTCTAACAATGAGGAAGACGTGTCCATTAGATATCACTCGCTTTACGAATCGGTGTTTGAATTTTACCTTACGAGATTGATTGCAAATGACGAAGCTAGATATCAAGATGGTAAATATTGTTTTATCAGAGCGCCCGAGAGCTAACGGCACGTCCGTTGTCGTTACAATGAGATAGTTAAATACAGTACAGAGTGAATACCTACTCAAATTGGCTATTCCAGCGACGATTCCAGAGACGAGTATTTTGCACAAGTATGTTGCGCAACTTACCAATGCAGTGACTAGTTTAATAATGATTGGCTCACATCACCGTACATATTTTTATTTGTATGCCTAAGAACGTGGCCCACTGACTGCGCAGTTATGAAAGCTTGTGTATGCTGGCGTTGAGTCATAAACTTGATCTATTCAGGAAGACCTTTTACAGATTGAATTATGCAAAATTACCTCATTTAAGTATTTTTGAAATGACATTTAACCCATATGTGCCAAGTGGGTCGTTTTCGACCCATTCAAAAAATCACCCTCCCCCCTCTCAAACCCCATATCTTTAATTACTCATTAGTACCCTTTGATACCAAAAATAGTTCTGGGCATATATGGGTTAAATGACTCTGAACCAGTTTGCTGTCTTTTATTTGTCATTTTTTTCGGAAGTGGAAACAAAAAGGGTACCTAACTAAGAAAAACAAATCCTTGTTTTATTAATTTTGCATAAAAAGTAGTTAAAAAAATATCAATTATGTACGCAAAGTTAGTTCTGTTTTATTTAGTACGTCGTTCATACATTTTTAGGCACTAGTTCCAGCCATGAAGCCGAGCCGCGAGTTGGCCACGGCGAGGAGGACTTATGGAGCACCTGGGGCCGGATGGTCAACAATTGGGAGGTCGAGTGGAAACGAAGGAATCAGTTCATTAGGGACCTGGTGCGGCAAGGGGTCCCACACCACTTTAGAGGCATCGTATGGCAGCTATTGGCCGGTGTCGACTGCTCACCTGAAAAGAAACTCTACGCATCATACATTAAGGTAATGACTAGGGATGCAAACGAGAATGCTGCTTACCTGATGGGAAGTAATCAATCACCGCTGCCGATGATTCACACCGGTTATTCAAGAAGGGTTGTTGGCCCGTTGCTGACTTTTTAGAGATATAAACCAAAACAATATTTATTCTGTAGCTCTGCCTACGCCACTCTAGGATTACAGGCGTGAAGGTATGTATGTATGTATGTAATATTTATTAATATAATCTTGAGTTTTTTCGAGCCAAAGAAAACCACCTAGTATGAGTCGGACTCCGTACGGTACGGAAGAGTTCCGTACCATTCTTTCATTTTAATTTTATTTTTACTATTTATTCTAAGGAATGGCACCCGATGGCAACCTTTAGGTAAAAGAACCCTTAAAAAAAATAACCCTAGGAGGTTTTTTTCTATTGTAGCAGTCAAACCATTTTTCTATTTATGACGCAACTAAAGATAAAGAACTGACATTTAGTTTATTTGTTGGTTTTTATTCCACGCAAACCTTGACGCGTTCGATGTGTCCATGTCACAATGACACATAAAACGATCTATCCTTTCCTTATTGAAGTATATATTATTCTTCAGGCGAAGTCAGCTTGTGAGAAAGTGATTCGTCGAGACATCGCACGCACTTACCCAGAGCATGATTTCTTCAAAGAAAAAGACGGGCTCGGCCAAGAGTCGCTGTTCAACGTGATGAAAGCGTACTCGCTGCACGACCGGGAAGTGGGCTACTGCCAGGGCTCGGGGTTCATTGTCGGACTACTGCTTATGCAAGTAAGTTTACTTTATGGTTACATAGCGCCCAAATAATTATCGTTCATATACAGGGTTATTGGTAATTCGACGTATTCCCTTTAAGTGATAGGGGTGACGTTGCGATAATTCTAACCCCCATGCATTATGCAAAAGTGAACCATTTTTGAGTTATCATGTTTTTTAGCTTTTTTTTTCAAGTAAGTCAAAAATGCAAAATCAGAAATTTATTTAAAAAAAGGATCAATTTAAATCTCATTTTTTCTTCTGATTTATAAAAAGATTAAACACTGGTTATTTATACATATTAAAACAACAATTATTGGTCCAAATTTAAAAATGCGAGACTAAAAACTATATTATTTCAAAATTTTTTCGAGATATTTTCCACGAAAATGCAAGCTCGCACTCTAAGCTGGGCACTCATGCCTTAAGCTTCATTATGCACCAATTACATAAATATAAAATAACTATTACCACTTTCTTTTTTACAAAGTATCTTATAATATAACACCCACTCACTGCCATATGACTAAATATTAATATTGCTGTTCGTATGTAAACGCGAAACGCAACCTCTAAACACCGCGGTGCCTATAAGTCCCACGTGCAGCGCGTGGGCTGACAGCCAAGCCGCAGGCTCTGCCAAAATATGTTTTATTCGCGATAGTTAGCGTCGGTGAAGCGAGTTACCGCCGCTACTTTCGCATGGACTTATTAGCCTGTTCTGCATTTCTCTGTTATTTCCATCACACAAGCCAGCTCCTGAAGCTTCTTAAAATTATGTTTAATATATTTAAGAGGTGTGGCTTTATTATGCTAATAATATGCAGTACGTATAGAATTATAAAACTTATAAAGTTGGTGCTAGAAAGTTTGTATTTCTAGAAAGTTGGTCTGCCCGATATGCGGGATATGCCGAATATGTGATCTTTGTTGACTCTACTGTATAACTTGTTTTTCTGAGAGTAAGTCATATTCGTTGTTCTCGCTGAATAAGGTATGATAAAAGTATCGTTATCCTGGTAACTGACCAGTTCCAAAATGAAAAGGAACATCAGTCACTCCAGCTCTCCACCAATATCTTAATCAGGTGGGCTGTGTGCCGGTTAGCCCCGTGATTAATTCTTGTGTGAAACTGGTACGTTGTCTCCAGATGCCTGAGGAAGAAGCGTTCGCTGTGCTGGTAAAAATTATGCAGCAGCACCGAATGCGAGACATGTTCAAGCCCAGCATGGCGGAACTCGGGCTCTGCATGTTCCAACTTGAAAACCTCGTCCAAGAATTGCTCCCGGACCTTCATGTCCACTTCCAATCGCAGGTTAGTACTAAAACAACGCATGCGTTGTGACTAATTCGTTTTATCGCAGCTAATGAGAAAGCGTTGCGTACGCACCAGCACATGCCATTAGTTGATTAATGTGAAGTACCCATGTAATCGAACTGTTGTATGCAGAAAATATTATTACTGTATAACTGGCAATAATTAATTAATATCACCTGATCCATGAACTTATGACCCATGAATAAATAACGTGTAGAATGCGTATGGTGTTTTCCAGATAGCCCTGTCGCTGAAGGTTCAAAAATATATATTGGGGTCCAAAACAAATCGATCACAAAAAAAATATTTTTGTGTCAAGGTGGGGTAAAGAGAAGGTTCCAATTTCACAATTCGTATTTGTTTGTGTGGCACTTGTTTTGGTTTCGGGTATTTGTTGTGCCGTGTCCGAGTGCGTTATCGCAAAGTTTTAGTCTATTTGGGTCATTGGCGGTTCCATGCGTCTCAATCAACGATTAAGTATGTGTCACAAGTTATAAATTTAATTGTAGCCATTGAAACTTGTAACGTTTAGGCATCATGTGGCATTTAGCTTGATATCTATATATATAGTTTCGTAATAATGAGTCGTTTATTTTGGGTGCATTTGAATCTGTCTGAAAACTTTTTGCATAATTTCATTTAACTATCTACGAAAAGCATAATGAACGTTTAGCATAAAAACAAATTGTATAATTTTATCATTCGCACGATCAAATAATATAACTATAAATTTCTTGTTATTATGCATTAAGTAAATGGCTTTATTATAGGTTAAGTTATTTTAAAACTGTAATCACATTAGTAGTAAACAAAGTCGACGATTTAAGAAATTATGCATTTCGTTGTTATACGTAATAATTATTATATCGTTGGTTTATTATATCGTTGGGTTATTAAAATGTTCAAAATTATGCAATTTGTGTTATGCAAACTGAAAATTAGTTCATTCGTTTTGATGCAAATCATTACAGCACCCGTTTATTTTAATCCTATTTAATCCTTACAGAGTTTCAGCACATCAATATACGCGAGTAGCTGGTTTCTGACGCTGTTCACAACGACCCTGTCGCTCCCGCTTGCCTGTCGTATCATGGATGTTTTTTTGTCCGAAGGCATAGAGATAGTCTTCAAAGTGGCACTGGCTATGCTCACTTTGGGTAAAAACGACCTTCTATCACTCGACATGGAAAGCATTTTAAAGGTATAAAGTTTACATAATCGACTTCCGATATGTCCACTAATACAAATCTGAAAGGAGCTTCATTAAACTTCTAATCGTGTTTTCTTTTTCAGTACATACAGAAAGAATTGCCCGCTAAAGCAGAGGCGGACCAAGATGCTTTCATGAATTTAGCTTACTCGGTTAAAGTGAATCCTAAGAAAATGAAAAAACTAGAAAAAGAATACACAGTTATAAAGACCAAAGAACAAGGAGATATAGCAGTGCTCAGGGTGAGTACTATTTATAATTTCTAATTCCCGAAATAGCAGATCCCCATTATACCATACATACATATAACCGTCACGCCTTTTATAGGGTAGGCAGAGACTGGAACGCCAGGTGTCCCTGTCTAAACATACAATTTTTGCTTCATCTACATTCATCACCCTCTTCAAGCACGTACGTCGGTTTAGGACATAATACCAGATTCGAAATATAAGGATAAACAATAACTCAATTTGAATGTTAGATTTTGGAAGTCCAGTATAGTCAACATCATAAGTAGATGATAACTTTTATACTCGCATAGCAGGTTATCATTCGTTTCGACAATATCGTATAGCATTTCAAACCTGAGTAAAACGATAAGACACCAAAGTCATCACTTGCTCATCTCTGACTGTATGGCGCGACAGCGGGCTTAAAACACGGGACGAGACTATACAAGACCAACAAATGCGTATTTGTTGGATGAGATAATTTTAGTGAGTTATTTTGTTCAGAACTGTAACTTTTCACAAGCTTAACTTTTCAACGCCGTATTATTATTTCGACCAACAAAGGATCATAGTAGGTATTAGTAATATAGGATACAGGATAATAGATTCTTATACTAGTGTTAGTAAAAATAATACAAATAATGACCTATTTACTTATTCGCCCGTACGTGAAGCTGGCAACAGTAGGCCTATGTACGGACAATCAAGCCTGCTCGCGATCATGCTCAGAATGCTGTTGGCGCTGCCCCTGACTCTACGCGTCAGGGATGCGCACCGCTTGCGCATCGTGGCGTAGAAGCAGTTTACCCGCGCCTCTGCGAACATCCCTGAAGCGCTGCAGAACCGGGTCAGCCCCATCATCACTCTGAACGCGTTATTATATTGAACTTTCAGAGCGCTGTATTGTCAAAAGTGGTCACTTGCTCGCTAATTATACCTGAAACTGAGGACAAATTTCATTTAATCCTACGTCGTCGTCAATTTTCCGAGATGGGTTCATGCGTCGTTGGCGGTGAACCTGTCGTGCGGATGAATCCTTCAATTGCGTTGGAAAGTTTAACACAGACTTCAATATTTTAATGAATTTTAATTATTAGCTCTAAGGTTTCGTTTAGGGCTTAATAGGTCAATTTGTCCTTATGATATTTATTTATTTTATAGAATTGTTTAATTTTTATAATTGATTCAATTTTTCTTTTATTATTGTGGCAGTGTCTTCGCCAAGAGAACCGTCTATTGAAGCAGAGAGTGGAGCTCTTGGAGAAGGAAAGCTCGGCTTTGGCGGAGCGGCTGGTCCGCGGCCAGGTAAGATACCGTGTTCGTAAAGGGCTGAAGTAAGAGAAGTATATGTCAGGGATCTTTATAACATGAATTTTTATAGGATATCTATAGTCAAATACTTGTAAATTTTTAATTGAAAGCATAAATTTGCTGACCTTTGGTTCAGATTATAATCGGAATATTTATAAACGTTGTGTATTTCAAAAAGAAACATACGCTTGGGCAATAAGTAAATGAATGTTTTAATATATTTTCAGACATCAATCATACAGTAGTCATAACATAACAACGCCTCGTCATTAGTCATCCTGTGTGCAATTAAGCAAGTAAAACTTAATCATAAATAATAAATCATTTATTTGTTAGAATGTAGTATTACCATAATCTCAGGTACCTAGTAATAAAATTGAATGAGGCAGGTCCTTACATTGTACCTTTCTAAGCATGAAAACTTTTTTAAAATAAATTCTTTCATTCATTCAAAATTACATGTATTAAATTAATGATAAAATCATTTATACTGAAATTATCCTTCCTTATCATTATAACTAAAATGTTCATTGAGATTATAGAAACAATTTTGTAGTAGACACCTGGCAACATTTTTCTTAAACCTAAACATTTCCATTTCTAGTTTATAGTAAATAGTCTATTAGTATTTCTTTGGTCTGTAATGGGTACTAAAGTTTACTCAAAAAAAAATGAAGAAAGAAATGATATCGTATGTTAATTCACTACGTAAGTAAATAAATTTGTGGCAACATCCTGCTATAACTATAACTTTTTTGTACCAGGAATATACGTAATAAGTAATAATTCACAAAATGACGTAAAGCGTTGCATAGGTGGATCGTGCGGAGGGCGAGGAGGAGACGTTTGCGCTGGCGCGCGAGGTGCAGGCGCTGCGGCGTGCCAACATGGACGCGCAGCAGCGGCTCGCCGTCGCGCACGACGAGATCCGCTCGCTCGAGATGACCATCGCTGAGGTAACGCTACAGGGACCCAATTCTCGTGACTTCGAGATGATTTTTCATGCGAGATATGTCGAAAAAATGTATGCAGTTGACAGTTCATCTCGCATGAAAAATCATCTCGAAGTCTCGAGAATTGGGTCCCAGGCACACCAACAAGCTAACAACTCACCGAGCCGGGTGGCTCCCGTCAGCGTCATGCCGCCCGGCCCGGTCGCTCAACAACTTATAAATAATAACAGGTTAGTGTGTTTTACCAAACGCCTAGCCGTACCAAAGATGACATCGCTGATACCCCTCTTTTGATATTCACTTTTTTTGTTTATGTAGGTTCACTGGTTTTCGTAAAGTCATAATAATAGGGGCCACTGAAAAACAGCGTCGTGTGCGTCGGCGCGTCATCATGCTGATTGGTACCCTATTTGACACTATTTGATACTCGAAACTTTGTTATACTGTATATTTTGTTTTCTTTTTGTGTTATGTGCATTGTGGCAAATTTTGACTCTCTATTTCTATTCTATTCACTCGTGACGTGACAACGGCTGGTGCAAACCAGCCGAAACACTGAATTAATAACAAGGTAAGGTAGGTGTAATGTATACCCACCTGGGCCCTGTTTTATAAAGCTACAAATTACAATTTACAGGTGGCGACCTGGCATTTGAGCAGTGTTGCCAGTTTAGACCTGTAAAATTCTAACTTGTAGCTTTATAAAACGTGCCCCTGTTGTTAGTTTTCATCACATTAGGATGTTTTTACCCGGCTGCCCGAAGGAGGGTTATGTTTTACGAGCGTATGTCAATTCTTAGTTTAGAAATGATTATGTATCAAAAAAGGGATGTTCTACTCTAGCTCCTGAAAATCATTGGACTGATTTGAATAGTTGGCGTTATACAAAGTTATAGTCAGATTTTTGTTTACAACTTTTTATTAATTTACAGAATAATTCCCGGCAATCGTCTCTGGAAGGCATAGAAGGCACGAGTGGAGCGAAGGAAGAGGAGTTGGCGCGTTGTTTGCAGCGTGAGCTGGTGCGCGCGCGGCTGGACGCGGCGGAGCACGAGGCCGCCGAGCGCGAGCTGGGCGCGCGCATCGACGAGCTCGAGAACGAGAACAAGAGCCTGCGCCGGCAGCGCGTCGACAACAACGTCGCGCATCTACAGGTCCGACTGTTCTTATCTTATCCAAATACAAAACAAAATGGTAGACAAAACTTACTTTACCATAACGTAAAACTTACTTTACCATAACGTAAAGGAGTGCATACTAGTACATTGTGCGTCAAGGGCGGTAAGAAGGGGATTGCTAACTAGAGACTATTAGCGGCTTTTAATGACTAGAGTTTGTATTCCCCTTACTGCCCGTGGTAGACACAATGTTTTTCATCACATTTGCGAGAAAATGAAAAAAAATAGAGAAATTTACTCGACTCGCTAAAAGAGTTTGTCACCTTTTTTCAATATAGTCTTCCACAGATAATGCTTAGAGCCAGGGATCGTATACCGGTATTATTTTCATACAAAAATACCGGTATTCAATTTCGGTATCTCACTTATTATTTAATATTTTTGCTCATCAATGAATTTATATAATAGAATAGTGTTATTACCTAAATTAAAGTCGAAAATATCAAGGAAATAATGCAAATTAAGGAAGATATTTCAATTTTAATTAATACCGGTATTGATCCCTGCCTGCTCTAGGCAATTTTTCATTTTCTTGTCTACTACATATCATCAGTATCATCATTCATTACACATCCTTCCAATTTAATTTATTACTAAGCTGTAAAAATATCACATCACAGTAGTAGTATTATAAATGCGACGGTTTGTGTGTTTATTACTCTTTCATGCTTAAACTGATCTCTAGTTTAAGATAAGACAGCTATCCATGGGCTACGAGTAAAATACAATATTTTTGCTGACAGAAACATTAGTTCAATACTGATATTTAATCGACATTAAATTTACAGATTTTGACATTAATATAGTTAGCAATAAACATATTCTGCCTCAGTCGTATTTTGAGGTATAATTGTCTAAAACTTCGTTTTACGATAAAGATAATAAAACTGTCCTTTGTCTTATTTTAATGTTTTATTACCTAATGTATCAAAGTTGTACACTAACCATTACATCACTTTCACGTTGCTTTTGCGTCACGGTCATGCAAAATCATCTACGTTACTTTTATGTTACATGTGGCAAAATTCTGAGCCTGACCCAAAAGAACTACGTAATACGTTAGAATATATATATAAAGAAACAAACATAGCCGCTTATAGGTTTTTTTTTTCAGGACGAACTAATCGCCGTGAAGCTGCGAGAGGCTGAAGCCAACTTGTCGTTGAAGGATCTCCGCCAGCGAGTCACGGAGCTTTCTGAATCGTGGCAGAGATATCTTCAAGTAAGTCGACGACATCAAGTTTTAACGTTTTAATTATTGCAACGTGCGACCTTTGTATTTAACTTACAAGTAATGTAATCATCGTATTATAGTATACTTTAATACAAATAAAAATAAACATACGAAAAATACCAATAAAACTTATGGCTACATTAGTGTAACTGTCCGCCGAAAATTTACATTCAGATGATTCAAAAAGAAGGATGTTATTCGATGGGCCCGCCATATACAGGGTGGAAAGTTGAGATGGGGCAGTAAGGGCAGCTACTAGATCCCTTGCTGCTACGCGAAAATGCTCTTACAAGACCTTTGCTAACTTTTTAAGTAATGAAAATCGACATTCACAGATTTTTTTTCAATGCCTATCGTTCCCATTTCCATCAAGAATTCAAACACTCTTTGGGACCAACTAAGGTTAGAGTACTAGAAAACCCACAAATCAAAGAAAACTTTTTCCATACAATTAGTAGGGCGCTACATAGAGCCGCCTCTGTATAAGTGTACCAGGAATATAAGACGGGCTAGCCTTCCATCGTAACTCTCGTTTTCAGGAGCACAGACAAGAACCGACGACGGCTCCGGTGCAGTCGACGGTCGTGTCGGACATTATGGCAACCCCTAAGAAACTGCTCCGGGCGTGGGAGGGCCGCTCCGCAGACGTGCAGAAGTTGGACGAGGAGCTGATGAACACCCGGATACGGGAGGTCGAGGCGCTCACCGAGCTCAAGGAAGCCAGGCTCAAGGTAACAGAATATCATCGGGCATTCAATTCAGTTTTATTTGAAAGATTGTATAAAACGGTTACATGTTTAATCTATATATATAAAAGGCTAAACTGACTGACTGACATATCAACGCACAGCCGAAACTACTGTACCTAGAAACTTGAAATTTAGTACATGCGTTCCTTTCATGATATAAGTGAGCACTAAGAAAGGATTTTCCGAAAATCGACTCCCAACGGGAAGAAATGGGGGGAGTAGCGGGAAACTAATTCTACGCGTACGAAGTCGCGGGCGTCCTCTAGTATTACATATTTCACAAACTCGAGCAAGTATTATGTTACCTAAAAGTGCTTAAAGAATTATTATGCGTTTTAATCACCGTACTAGTAACCTGTATTACGAAAGAATACGATTCTTTGTTCTAAAAATATACAGCAGTTGCAACAATATTTTTGCTTACAATTCGAGGGTAAGATTTAAAATAAAATGCCGCTTGGTTGCTAGCGCGCGGTAGTACTAGTAGCGCGTTTGTAAACAAGTAGTAGGTATACGTAACAAATACACGAGAATTCGCGACTTTGTATTATACCTAACTATGAACCTGCTCTATATTCCGTCCGTTAGTAAATATGTCAGATAAAATTTTAGTAACTTCATACAAGTTTTGACATTCCTAACAAAAATTTAATCTAGCGGATCTTTATAAAACCCAGCTTAAGTATACCTAATACCGCATTAGGCGTAACTGCGCGGCAGCGGAGCGATGCGACGCGACGCAACCAAATATTACTTCTATGAAATTGCATGAAATAGAACGCACTACGCTGCAGAGAGACTACGCGACCAAATTTGACACGCCGTGTCGCTGCGTAGTCCCGTGACCACTATTGCAGTATAGGAAACGGTGCGAGACTTCGCCGTTCAGGTCATATCGTGTTTGGTGCGTAAGGTCTGTGCCAATCCAGTTTGTAATTACTGTAAACAAACCCGATTTTGATAGCATTCCAGCCCAGTTATTCAGTTCAGGGAAGTGGATCAGTCACAATATATTTTTTGTTCATTTTCCAGCGAAGAGAATGTCCGTTATTTATTCCTCCTGTTCCCCTAACAGCTGATGGAGCTAGAGACTCAAGTACACGTGTCAACTAACCAGCTACGGAGGCAAGACGAAGAGGCGCGGGAGTTGCGCGAGAATCTCGACGCGGCGCTGCGGCGCGAGAGGGCGCTCGTGGCGCGCCAGCGCGAGTTCCAGCACAAGTACACCGATCTCGAGAGCAAGGTTTGAATATCAAACATAGTTTAAAATAAAGCCGCTTTTTCTGTCTGTCTGAATGCCGTCTGATGAATGTATTTCCATAATTTAAAGGATGTCTTCCAAAATAATGAAGTGAATAACACACTTACGTAAGTCAGATTACTGTGTATAATTGTGCCAGTTAAGTCTCGTATACAGTGTACAATAATTTAAATGTACTAATTAATAATTTGTTACTTTCCAACGTGAATAATTTTCATTTCAGCCTTAAAACATGTTTCCTTATTTGCTTTTTAGGCTAAGTATGACTCGATGCAAGCGAATATTAGAAATATGGAGGACGCGCAAAGGATAGCGGAGCTAGAGACGGAAGTGTCGGAATATAAATTAAAAGTGAGTAAGCGTTCAACGTTTCTTTTTTTATAGATATCCTTTTAGGGTCTCCCCAGAACTATCGACGCGGAATCGGCTTGAGCCGATAAGAAAAAGTTTTGTGTCCGTGCAGTAAGAGTGAAAAAGGCGTCGCTCGGCTCGGCTCGACGTCGTTTTCGCTCTTATAGCATGGACATAAAACTTTTTCATACCGGCTCAAGCCGATTCCGCGTCGATAGGTCTGGGGAGACCCTTATATCACAAACACGTATTTATCTTCAAAAAGTTACGTAAAACTTAGACACATGTCAGTACAAAAAAAGCTGTGATGTAACGATAAAGACGTTTTTGTGAAATGCACCAGTTTAAACCTACGGGGCGTGCTTAATCTTAAGCACTTTTACGCAATCACGCAACATTAAATTAATATCATACTCTGCTGCAGTTGAACTTATTATACGTTTGATGGCGTTTGAAGTTTTAGCGTTAAGTATATTTATAATTCGTGGCATAAGACACATTACCTTGGATAAAAAACCAAGGTAATGTGTCTCAATAATTACCGCTTCCGTTTAAAGAATAATTGTATGTACTCCATTGTTATAGAACGAGGTTATGGCGACGGAAGGAGAGCTAAGGAATAATATGGACGATACTGAGCGAGTTCGCGAATTACAGGAGCAAGTCGCCGAACTCAAAGCGGAGGTAACCACTCTCTCTTAACACTTTTAACCTGGACCAAAAATATGTGTATATTACTAAACTACGCGTGGATCCACCACATTCATTAACGTACTAACATCGCGCCTCGCTTCGCTTCACTAAACACGTTCACCCGTTTGCAGCGGACTATATTTAATTTAACATGCTTGATGTTCACGATCAGTTGTACATACATGTTCAAGTTGGTTCATCTAGCGCACTGGAGCGAGTCGCGGATCTGGATATGGTTCGAGATTGACCACAGCGCTGTGTTATTGTGATACGTTATTGGCTCCACTTTAACCGTGTTTTTTCAAATTAGCTTTTATATCTATGTTTCATGGACGCTATTTATGACTTATAATTTTTAAAAGCCCAGGACAATTACTTGTTTTTTAAATTCGACATTAAGCAATTTTTTTGATCGGTATTGAGTGTTATTTTATATAATAATACTATATTTTTTAGAATTCGTCAATATAAGTGGAAGTGGCTATATAAAAGTTGTACCCAAAAGAGGGACTCGTAATTTTTCAGCAAAATGATAGTTTTCAAGGTGAAAATATATAGGGACACCGGATACAAGGACCCAAAACTAAAATCCATAAAAAAATACAGTTCCTGTAATATTTATGGTGATCGCTAAAACTATTTTCATTTATCCTTTTTTTCGGTTGGATGCAGTACAATATGCAGGGGTCGGAATAGGTAGTGCTTAACCTAAACTTGACGCATGTTCATTCATGCGTGAGTGAGATGGGAATACGTTATTGAATGAAGATGCTTCAAGTTTAGGTTAATAAGCACTACCTATTCCGACCTCTGAATATGACGCGATAAAAAATGGCCTGAAATAAAACATTAGCATACCAAAGCTAACCTAGCCTTTCTTTCAGTCTACTCATGCTACTTATTGCCACACAATAATTGTTTTGTTTTATGGCTGTTGGTTTTCCATAAATAAATAAATAATTTTGTAAGGCATTTGTATTTGTGTTGCATTAACAAAAAATAAATATTTGTCTGAAAGAAATTGATTAAATCTACATAATTTGAAAAGTAAAAATGCCAATTCAGATAAGTGTTCTCTAATTTTAATTATCTATAGATCTAAATTTATAAACGTCAAATTCACCACAGATGTAAGGGGTGCAAATTTATTAATAACATCCTCATCTGCGTCGTTTCCCTCAAGATTTTTTTCACTAGGTTCTCTAATTATAATCATAGTCAGGATATCGTTCTATGACTTTCTCAAAATTATGTTCTATTATAGATGAATTACCGAGAGCGTGGAATTGTATATGTAGTGGTAACATGTCTTTACAGGCATTCTATATTTAAATTTCCTCTACTTCTTACACCATCAGCATAAAAAGAGTTTTGTTATATATTAAATAAGTAAGTACAAAAATAATGTCAGTGTCAAATTCTAAATACTTTTTACAATGCACTAAAATATATACCTTCACGCCCGTAATCTAAGAGTGGGGTAGGCAGAGCTATAGAATTACCCACAACTTTAAACACTATTTTATTGGATACTCGCAATATTCAGAATTATTTTGTCTGGGCACACTTTGCAAAAATTATGGCAGAAAGTAACAGTAATTTTGGTCCGATTGAGAGTCAAAGTAAACAAATAATTTTAACTGTCATAAATATTTTGAACTCGAACTAATAAAAAATTTAATTCACCTTACGCTGCCCAATTCGTTGAAAAAGCTACAGGTGTTTCTCTCTCGACTATTTATAAAATTATGACTGAGAGTAAGAGTGACAAATTTAAAGCAACGAAAAAATTCCTCTCTCCGAGTAAGAAAAAGTTACGTACGGTCCGTCGGCACTAGATGATTTTGATCAAGAAGTCATCAGGAGAACTATATAATTTTCATCTGTCCCATAAGCAATTTCCAACCTTAAAGATGAAAATTTAAACAAATGATAGTGACTAAAAGCAAAAAAAGGACATACTTATTCCACTTGTTTAGGGTTATTTAGACCCTTTTATTCGCAAAATTGGAAAATCACGTGTGTTCAAACCTCGTTTATTTTATAAAGAGCATATAAAAAATAGTTACAAAAATATATAAAAAAGTGCACCTTTAACTTGTTGAACCGGCTCAACATTGCAAAGAAAAGGGTGAAGAAAACTTTATTGGTTTTCCTTTTCATGCGAACGGTACAACCACTACATATGCAATTCCACGCTCTCGGTAATTCATCTATACTTCTAAAACAAGTCTAACATTGTCTATAATGTCAAAAAATGCTGTTTAGCATTACGACTAGTACCAGAAGAATACTGGAAATCCGGAATTCAATAAAAATAAATTAATATTTCACCCGGTTGCAACCACTTTATATTATGTCCCTTTGCGAACTTAAGTAAATATACTCCTATGATTATCAACGAAAACATATCCAAGCATTTTGGCGCAGTTTATCCCTATCGAATTTTTAGTTGAAAAATGGCATGTGGTTAACGTTGCCTCTATCTACACATAAGAATATATGAAAGAGCTCGAACCTCATCTACTTTTCTAAAACTCAATAATTTTGGCACACAATATTACTCAAAATGGAAGTTTCACAAATTGATCACAAGAAGCCGGAAAACATATTTTAATATGGGTCTTATTACGTAATTGCCTATTTATCAATGTTAACAACCAGTTCCCGAATCATCAAATCATAATATAAGTTATAAAAAAGTAAGTTTTTTTGTTTTTTATAACCCCTCGCGTAATTTGCAACACATTTGACACCGTCAAAATGTTTTAGGAAAGAGCCTTATTTGTAAGTGTAGTTTGAACTTGTGAATATTGTTTACAAATGACCAATGCGCTTACAGTGATGTGTCTCATAATCTGTTTGGCACTGCACAGTTCCCCACACCAAACACCACTCCGGACACTGAGCCCTGGAAATGGCTCGAGTAAGTTCAATCAACATGTCATTTATTATAAACGCTGTTCTGTGCTAACGTAAAACATAGCTGAAACAGACAGCGTTTAAACTCTTTTATATTTGTCGCTGATCTTACATCAGGTGTAGGTAAATGCTTAAGGTAAGCAAGGTTTGTATTAAGTGGTATTTTAACAGTTTATCTTCTGTGTCAAAAGTACGTGTGCTTATTGTAGAAGGTGTTTTAAACTTCTTCCACCTAGCTACAATCATTCATTGAAAACATTTCATAAGAACTTCTTAAAAACTTTATTTAGGTACCAGGCGTTTGATTTGGTTAGAAAAATTACAGACTGCCAGTTCCATGTTGTACTCTTTACCCAACTAATGCAAGCCTTGCCTATCTTATTATGTATGCTTTAAAGCTGATTATTCAATCTTTAGATAACAGTTAAGCATCTGTCTGGTATGTTTTAGGTTTTTCACCTCACTAGCTCGGAAAGCCCTTTTTGTTTGTTTGATATCTATTGAGAAAATCGCTTTTTATCCACATGTGAAGAAAGAGTTTTGACATTTGAAGGCAACTTATTTTTTTTTCTTGTGTTTTATCCCGGAGGAAAAGGCAAAGGACATTGATCCATACAGCCTAGTGAAGGCAGCTTAAGTGATATTCGACAGCTAACAAAACGTAAAACGTTAAAAGTGCTGAATTTTTTACATCATAGTAAATTGCATCGAGTAGAAACGTGAAAAAATAAATGTATTAACAAAGAGGTAGATAAATAATCATTGATAGTACAAACCCTTTTTATTATTTTTCTCGCTGTAGTGAGGTGAAAAGTTTTGTGTTATACACGGGTGAAAAGTAATTTTACGTCTCGTGTGTTGAAACACTCGCTACGCTCAGGATTCTATTTTTGAACCACTCGCTTCGCTCGTGGTCAATCATAGAATCCTTTCGCTAGCTCGTGTGTCAAATGAACACTCGCAGGTAAAATACAACTTTCCCCCCTTGTATAACAAATAACTATTGTCCTTTACTATCATAATGTAATATGACAACAATGAGGAAAATAATATCTTCAACTGCCAGATTGAAAAATCGGCCCAATGTGTTTTGCTTTTGCTTGGTATGTTACACTATTCATTTTCAGACATTCAATATATCTGTATTGATCACCCTGTTTTTTTTCCAAAGGTTCATGAAATTATTTTAGTTCTTGTGTGCTCTGTGTTATAGATTTAGCATTATTCAATTACTAGAATTTGTTTGTGTTAATACTCTTATAATTTTATACTCAGTATTTTTTTGTGTTTATACTCTTGTAATTTTTCTGTCATTGTGTTAGTTGTAAATAATAAATAGTCATATTAGTCATTTAAATTTGATTTGTAAGAAACTTCGGTAGTTTTCCATTACTTGCTGTACTTATGTACAGTAAATCAACCCTAACCAATCTCGCTAGAGTGAGCGCGCTGCTTCACGCTATCATTAACCCGACTGCTGTGAATATTTGAAATGTGGTTAACATTACATTTTAAAATTACTTTAAGGTTTCCGAGATTGGACAGCTTACATAAAATCACACTAACTTTCGCTCTTCTTTTTGAATAAGCACTAAACAAATAATACGCAATCTTAAAGCTTTAATCATTGTTAGGAATGGGCATGTTTGTTTGTGAACTCAGCCGAAGCACGTGAACTATATAACAAAAACTTAACCGCATGAATTTAGCCTTTCGAACTAATTGATTAACTTTACTTATTGTAACGCTTGATATTACGTTTCGTTATTTCCGGCCACCGTATTTTGCTCGTAGTACTTAGGGTAAAGCGTTAATAACTGGCCACACCTTTTGTACGCCAAGCAGCGCAGTAATACGACGTGTCTCAGAGTCTTATGGCTTATAAAGTTCGACGGCAATTGCCGACGTTTGGCGTTAGTGCCACGAACTTGCCACGACGTGATTTGCTTGCTTTGGCGCTCAAAATATTAAGAAGTTGTCATTTATTTACTAGCCACGAATTTATATAATTTCGCCGTTTGTAAAGATATAACAGTGCTCCGGGTAATATTTAGGGATTTTGGTATCCTTGGTAAGTAGTTAAATTACAGAAATATCGGCATATCTTTTGCTTTACACATATTATTGCAAAGTGCCAGTTATCGAGGGGTGGTAAGTTATTGACGATTTACCTTATATAGAAAGCACCATACAACTAGAGGTAATGTGTGTTAACCTGCAGTTTTAAATGTGTTGTTGAAGTAGATGGGCAACAAACATACTTTGTATGTTTTTGTCGGATTGGAGAACGTATCTTAGATACAAACATAAACTCAGAATATACTAGCGTATAGACGAACAATGATACGGAAATGTATTGTCAGAGTGTGCGTGACACTTTAAACAGCACGTTTAAGTTGCTTCGTTCAAATAGTGTGCATGGCAACCCTTTGAAGTCGTCGACACCGCTTTGTGCGCGCCGCGGCGACTTCTTTGTACCAATTGTGGCGGCACATCAAAGAAAGCATGCAACCTATTTGAACGAACAAACTATAAGTACTACATCATTACCTACCATTTAAAAACGAGTTAAAATGGCGTTGTGTTCGCTTGTAAAGTCGAGTCGCTAATATGTACAGTCGAGTACATAAATATGTATTTTCTTTAATCGTTGTGATAATTTATATGTCAGTTTAAACATGACATTAAATAGACAAGGTACTAAAGTGTATACATATTTATGAACTCGACTGCACCTAATGTTCGTACTGACACATATTGAACGTCTATACGCTGCTAAGTTTATGAATACAGCTGGCACGGGGTTTCGTTTGTCTGGCGGTTTGTTTAACACGTTTGTCTGCTCAGGTCGTGAGGCTAGAGGTATCTAAGGCGCGGTCCCTCGGGCTCCGCCACCAGCCGGCGGGCATCAGCCGCAACATCTCCTTCGAGGACGACCCTTTAGACTTGGATGAAACTAATTGAGAACTTATTGTGTTCCCTGACGCTTCTGGCTCTTATATTTGCTGGCGTACTTTTGTCGGCGTATCACACAGTTTTTTACCTATTTATTAAATATATTACGAAAATGAAATTTTTGACGTACATTCATAGAGCAAAATAGGTACATTAATAATAAATTAAATTAATTTGTCATAGCATAGGTGCAATCTTAAAACTATACGTGACGGGTGCGATTATGTTAGCTTGTTTCATCAAGCGTTTGCTAGACTTATCGGTATTTTAGGATTGAAATCATAAAATTAAGAAAATGTTGCAATGGACCGGCAACATATGACACACTAACCGTAATCGACTCCTTTTTTCGGAACAAAGAGCCAAGTACAGCGATTTAGAAACCGGCCAGCTATAATAATTTCAAATGAGGCCCGGGGCACTTTTAGTGGTTACGTATAGTTTTACGATACCTAGTAAGTAGGCTTAGAAAATGTATATTCAATAGATGTTAATGATACGTATAGGTTGATGTTTAGTCTGGAAAGCTATACCCTGAGAAAGTGTCGATAAAAGCGTCTTATACATGGCAATCAAATGTATCGAAAGCTCACTGAGTATTGACTTCGTATGTTTCTTATCTATTTAATTATATCATTATCCGCCCTATATTTTTCAAGTTGATGAGTTCATCTAAAAACACATCAGCAACATATATTCGTAAATATATATAGATATATATATATATGATTTTAAATATTCAACACTGGACTCGTGACAAGATGATCCTAGATTTCCTAGAGATCCTAAATGATTTATCGCTTTCAAGAACACCGACTTCTATTATAGTTAATTAACTCTTCGTGTTTAAGGTTCAATTAGAGAACTTAATCCCAGTAACCGTCTTCAAAAAATATCCGAATTCTATTTAAACAAATCATCCATTTTGACACAACTGTACTATATGACGTGAAAGCCTTTTTAAATTAAAAAATATTGTTTAACGAAATACTACTTATTTATTATATCCATTCTAATTTTTCTGAGATAAGAATTGCACTGTAATAAACTTTGTTCCTATTGTTTTGAATTATTGCTTGGCTAATATTTAATTTACACAGAATTAAGAAACACGCAGCCTTGATTACTCTTGTTGACATAGTTGACATACGATTGACTGAGACATTAAACTGACTGACTTTTGACGTGCGACATTAGTCTAACCATTGCCTGTATAAGATAGATAACATAGCGATTGTCTTAACTTAACTTGCCAAGTCATAAACGCAAAAATTAACTTGTGTTAAATTGATTTTTGTCTAACTTAACTACTTGTGTTAAATAAATGGTTACTTGAATTAATACATTGAACGCATTCTAATCGATGTAAAGTATTTTTTCTTGACCTTCTAGTATTATTTTTAAATTGATTGTGACATTTTTTTAATTATAAGTCCCGGACTCTTACTTCTCGCTACATAATTATTATATTATTTGTAACTCACTGTGGAAATTTATAATGTTAGTTGGCCCTGTTCAAGGTGCTTCCGAAATAACTAACTAGCTCCTTAATAATGTTGCTTAATAGCATTGAGGAACTCGTACTTGCGGTCTGGTTTTCTATAGCTCAAGTGTTTAATTAAATGCAGTTAATAAGTTCGTTCGTTCCGCGGTCTTCACGTTTAACCATTGTCTCATGTGCAGCTTGAATTAAATTCCTATCAACTCGAATATACTTTTACGGACCAATAAACTGCATCAATTTACAAAGAACTTTCAAACAAATTGATGCAGTTTGTAAGTCCGCCAGTGTTCCAATCAATCGGCAAACGAATCCTGTAAATGTCTCTTCACGTATGTAATTATTATCTGTGTCAATTAATTTAACACGTAGCATTAAGATAATTAATTAAATGTCGAAACATTGAATAATAGCGCCCTTAGAATTCGTGTAACAGTAGAGTTTATAGGAATTATCAATAGTCTTAGAGTTTTAGACAAAATATATAAAATTAAGTTACTTACGTAACTGTATACCTATTTTAGTGTCCTTACTTCATGACAGCGTCATCGGCTAGATAGAAATAGTTAATCACTAACATGACTTGTAACATAAGAGGATTTCCTTTCTCGAAGGCTAAAAGCGTATCTTTTTCTCGACCTAGGCCAGATGGAAAGCGACGAATGGTCTTAGACCGCCATTAGCGAAGCCGCCCCAAGTTATGCTTAACCTGTAGAAAACTTTTTGAAACAATTTTATATGTAATTAGCAATCATTATTCATAAATCAATTGAAACGGCAACGTTTTGACACCAGCTTACATTTTTATAGCTTTCCAAATAAAGGCGTTATGAGAATGAGTACTGTAATATAATAACGCAGGTGACGACATCGTAGGGGGTACATTTTCCATAGTTTCCGATAGAGTTAAACTCGAGTTGCCAACTACACTGATGCACTTAAATGTAATGATTTTATAGGGTTGTAGCGGAATTAATGTAGTTAATGACTATTTAAGTTACTGGTCATCATGAAAAACATGGTGTCATGGTGTCGGGTGCATATTGCAAAACAGTATGAGAAGGCGAAGTCAATTTTAGGCATCTCAAATTGATTGATCTCAATGCCGATGCTATGACCGAAACAATCACTCGTACCCTACCTATTTATGACGTGTTTTTTTATAATAACTGTGCAATAAGTTTATTTAAATTCAGCTTATTTGAAGTATTATTTGTAATAAATTTATCCAATTTAATAATCATGTCAGTAAACATTCCAATTTGTAATAGGATTTATTATTTATTTTAAGTATTATTTACGTTGCGGCTATTTGCCCTTGAAATAAATCGTTTCATACTTACCTATATGATAGGAACAGAACGAGTTTTTATTAGAAATGATGCAGGGAGTATTACAGCAAATAGGAATAGGTACTTACTTAATGATTAGTCCACATATTATTTACTAGAATTATAAGACTTAAGTATTTTGAACACATTAGGTACTTAGTTCGTTTTTCGGGTACAATACTCATATATCGTGATGGAATGGCGACCTAACACTTATTTATTAAAATATTTAGTAGTGTTATCGTGGTATCACTATCGTACTCTGTGATCTGTGACTAGCGACTGAAATTGGGCAGCTATCAGTATCTCACTGGCCGAAAACAGTAAAGCATTCCTACTTGCAAATCACCTTTATTTAAATTTTGTTTTTGTCTGCAGAATCCACCATTAAATAAGTTTTATATTATTATCGGTAAAACATCAGGAAACATTCCTTCAATTAAGGTTATGTACGTACGAGGAACGTTCCGGGGGCATTGCGATTTAAATGATAGTTCAAAAATCAATATGGCAAAAAACTTGTATAAAAGGTATCAGGTCGTCTTTTTTAGACTTAATTATAAAAGTAATGTATGTGTATGTAGGTACATACCACATAGAATCATGAAATTCATGAATAATCGAAACTGTACAGCTATAGCTAAATGATATTCACAATGCTGTTTCTTTAAGACATAACTAAAACAAAAAGTACCAACACACGAGTATATCTTTTCCTGAATTTCTTTGTATATACGCTTATCGGAGCCTTCGTCATTTGAAAAGACGGTAGGAGTCGTGTTAATCTATTATGATTTATGATGTATGTACATTTTTTAACACTCTTGGTACTATCGGCGTACACATAACCTGTCCTGGCTGGAGAAGCAATTATATTCTCGGTCCTGTCGGCGAGTTAACTCTGTATCAAACGTTGTGCACCAACTCCCATAAGACGATTTTAAAATAACAGACCGATTACTTTTGATTACGGGTTTTTGAGAATTCGGAGAGAATATTCGAGTTTACTCTCCCACCGGATCGAAAGGATAAAAGAATCAATTGACCTTAAAATAGTCAACATCATGTGTAGAAAGTCGCTCTTGTAACTTATCTTGTTGCGTATATTAATTTGACAACTTCGTATAACACTTAAAATGTGACGTTAAAGAGACAAGATACGTTGGATATGTTGAGGACTTGTGTATTGTCATTAAATAAACTGAAAAGCATGACATTTTGTAAAACCATGGCAAGGATTATATTATCACAAAAATTACTGTCCTGATGCGCCATTCTTAAAGTCTAGTATATTTTTTGCATATTAAAGCTATAATTTTGTAGTTGCCGTCCTTTATAAGAATAAGTCAAAGGCAACTTACGCAGCCCGATCTTCCTCGTGCTCCTGCTACTGAAACAGTGACCTAACTTTAGTCACCTACATTTATACTGTCATGTTAAGTGACCAAATTTTGAGAATTAACTTAAATAATAATTTAATCATTTTAGATAATGGTATGAAAAATGCCTGTATTCAATTATTTTAAACCATGACTGTATTTCTACTGATTTTATTTGAAAATAACGATAAAATATTAAGTTTTTATTGTTGTATTGATTTTATTTTTAGAGTAATAAATTAAGTTATGAATGAAAATATTTTATTTTATGATTATATTACACAATATGTAAAAAGCACCTGTTTCTAATTGTTATTATTCTTTTGGGTTCTTATAAGAGTCGAGGTTCACTCGGTATTCGACAAGTGCTATATCGGGAGTCGCTCTTCTTAGGATCACGAAGAAGAATAACTGCTTTAAATGTTTTGTCATCTCATAAACTGTAGGAGTGGTATGTAATAAAAGTAATAAATGACATAATAAACATTAACCACTTATACCGCCGTGAAAATAGAACGCAATACTCTTTAGATCTTGCCGGCATATTATTGTATTTTCATACTGTGTATTAACAATCAATAACTTTAAAAAATTAGAAAATAAACGACACTGTTTCAATTATTTATGTTTTTATTTACCACCCTCCCTACTCATTATTTGTTCCGTTCTGCAGGCTTATTTTGGGCGTGTTAATCGCTGTGGATTTAAAGCAGTCAAGTGTGAGAGTGACGACTGCCAGTCCTCACTCTCACACTTACATATTTGTCAGGAAGTGGCGCATGTTTTATCCACAGCGATAAACGCGACCATATTATGCCGCTGTAATTTTGTTCGGTACGAGTTTAGAAACCTTCGCTTACGCCATCGACCGGTCATCGTATCTTTCGATGGGCTTAACGCTTTATGTAATAAAAGTACTTTATACCACTCTCTCTCTTTTAATCTTGAACTTGTGACGCCTGTGGCCGACGGTAGCGTCAGTGGCACGAGTTTCAGAGGCTCTACTTTGAAATCCGTAATTCGAACTTCGTCAATTGCTATCCCTTTTGCTCTCGACGCGTCACCAATTCGCAAGAAAGTGATGGGGCGATCCGAAGTTCGAATTACTGATTTCAAAGTAGAGCCCCAGTTGACGGCCAGAGCCGTCTGTGGCGTTCAGAAGGTTAAGGAAAAGTCCTATTAACTTAAATGACCAGGATTTTAGATGTATGACTACATTGACTACGCGATTATAGAAGTTGGTACTGATTTCACGTACTTGCAAACTAGCAGATTTGATTATCGGTTAACTGAATACAAACTGTAACTTCTCTCAACTAGGGATATTACGGAGCTTCGACTCCGCATTCATTCCGCGTTTGGTTTTACGCCTTCGGATCGACACCGCCTCCGTAATTTTTTTACCAAAGCTATACCGGAGCTGAAGGGATTGCATTTTCCGCGGCAGCGCGGCGCACGCCTACAAGTTTTCGTGGCCAGATTCAGGTACAGTCACGAGATTTAATTTGGTACCCACCGCTCGTGACCTCCAAGTTTAGTTTGGGACTAGGAAAATGTGTTATATTGTCTTATTATATCTCTATGAGAGTTGGAACTAAAACCAGTTTCTAGTTAATAATTAATTTAATATTCAGGTTAAGGCACATTACACATAAGTAAACGTTATTAATTTGTTATAAAATATTAAAATATATCAACAAGTTAACACACTTCATTGTCATTTTATTATTAGTACATTATCTTAAATTATATATTATAATTATGGCATTTATTTAGTTACGGTAAGTATCTCAAGCCATATTCTTGTATTTGGTAAATAAATTGTAAAGCACACGAAGTGTCGATTTCAGATCCAAGTTTACGATATCTGAAATAAGAAAGGAATTGTAAGGACAAGATTTGTATGAAAAAAAAAAAACCAGGGCGGCGCCGGCCAGGAAACCTAGTTACATATATTTGTGAAAACTGTTACTAAAATTAAAAGAATAAATCACCTTCTGGTCTTGCTTTTGGTTTAGCAAGCCCAACATCTTGCATCAGCTCAAATGCAAACGCAACGTTGTGTACTTTCTGGTCGAAGTCTTGAGGAGTCAGATGGAAGTCATACAGTGGCACGAAGAACCCCTCGAGAAGGCCCATCAACAAGCACAGATGTACTCCGTCATGGAACTGAGAGTCAAGGTCCATCACTTCAAGATTCACTTTGCTTAGATGCTTGTTAACAAAAGTTACAAGTGACTAAAAAAAAAGATAATGTGAGTGTTAAAACCAGATGAAAAAGGTATATTCTAATTTGTTTCGTCTAATTGTTACCTTTTTAACAACTTGCAGTTTATCTGGCGCATGGTCGAACAAAGCATCAAATGCATCGCGTTCACCTTTCATGCCCAGATCATCATACGTTGTTGTAATATCCTCAACGTAAGTCCTGTAAATTGGCATAAAATTTCTTGGTTCTATAATAGTACGTACAGTTTGTTCCGGGCCCATTATCGATCATTTTATTGAATTCCTCGGAAAAACAATTTTTGGCAATATCCTCTTATTACTTGATTAAGATAAGGGGCCAGGGTTGCGTGTGGGCGTGGTACGACAGTTAATATTCGGCAAGTTAGTCGCTATATTAAATAATTCAATGTGGCAATTACGCCCGCTAAAAACCCGCGAATTTTGGAAACTTCGTATTTTGCAGTTTTTTTTTTCTAAATGACATGGACTATCTAGGGCATGTAAAATTGCACGAATGGTTTATGGCACAGAACATTCAGCTTTTGCATAACTAAAAGCAACCCAAAAAGAAATCGAATAGGCGCCGAGTATTAAAAAAGATCCATTTGCTGTTCTTCTTTTACCTTTTAATAACTGTATTTTTTCCACATGACTGGTTTTCATTTTCACAAAATAATTGAAAGATAATACGAAACCCTCAGCGCGCGAGTATTACTCGTACTTTTCTCAAAATACGAAGTTTGAAAGAGATGGTTATGCAAAAAAATTTATTCAACATACCACACAAACTGCGTGTTATCTTCGAGCTACTTGTACAAATAAATGAAAATAAAAAATACCTGTGAGACAGATGGTTAGGAGCATCCTTTTTGACAACTACCACGTTGACACTAACATTTTCAGGAAGACGGACTGGAGCACGGAAATGACGGGCTAAAGCCACCAATAGATGTAGAATCGACACAATATTTTTTGAATGAACTGAATCAACACTCCATTTTTGCACAGGTTTTGCCGTTCCATACAGCGCCTAAAATAAATATTAAATGTCATCTACAGAAAATATCTAATTCAAAATCTATTACAGACTGTTTTTCATTTAATACAACGCCACAACCCATACAACGTTCTACAAATCTATCATTGCTAATAGAATTGTGTAACTTAGATAAGTGTTTCATCTATGACACGCTAACGTAATGAATGACATGCCCATCACATTAGGTAGCAGATGAAAAAGCCATATTAAAAAAAGAACCAAACATATAATTATTATAGACTAATAAACACATTAAGGTGTCAGTTGGCAGCAGCAGACGTGTCGTCGCGACACTACTGGATTCTATGTATTTCTATGAAATTCCCTCCGTAGCTAGCGACGCGTCCCCATAGAAATACATAGAAACCACAGCAGCAGTCGGCTACCAACTGACACCTTTACCCTCCTCCTTCTGCAGTTGGGTAGGTAAAAAGGGAAATCTCTATAGATCACTTTAAGTCCTCACCTTATTAACTTCCTTTAAGACAACGGCCAACTTTTGCCTTTGACCTTCTTCTGACTGGGTTACTTCAGGCACATCAAGTTTCTTCTCTGCCAGCTTCTCCAAGAGCTTTTGAAGTACTTGTCCATCATAAAGATCCTCACTGATGTCTTTAACAATGATCCTTTGCATGGCAAGCTCATCGTTTATCCACTCAATCAATACTTGGATCAGTTCTTTAACTCTTGGGTCCTCCAGAGAGCGGGTTTCAATAATAGCTCGTTCCTCATTATCAACTAAATATAAAAAAAATATAAATTACCAGTTGTCTAATACTTGGCAAAACAAAATTTAATTTCATTACACATGTAAGAACTGCATAGGCCAAACTTCTTTTTAGTCTATACCTATATAACTAACATATAACATATATTCTCTATTTTTTGATGACATAACGCACTATCTGCCATACTTTTTATTTTCTATGTACCTTTTTTACTTTAAGTTTATTGTTTTATCGCACGAAAGCGGGTCATGGATTTTTGGGGTTCCGTACCCCACAAGGAAAAATCGGAACCCTTATAGGATCACTTTGTCAAAATTTAATTTCATTACACATGTAAGAACTGCATAGGCCAAACTTCTTTTTAGTCTATACCTATATAACTAACATATAACATATATTCTCTATTTTTTGATGACATAACGCACTATCTGCCATACTTTTTATTTTCTATGTACCTTTTTTACTTTAAGTTTATTGTTTTATCGCACGAAAGCGGGTCATGGATTTTTGGGGTTCCGTACCCCACAAGGAAAAATCGGAACCCTTATAGGATCACTTTGTTGTCCATCTGTTTGTCCATCTGTCTGTCTGTCTGTCTGTCAAGACCTTTATCTTGGGAACGCGTGTAGGTATCGAGTTGAAATTAAAACCATATACTCCGGTCTACAGTCCCTCGAAGCTGTGAAAAAAAATCAAACTTCTACATTAACGTAAAAAAAGATACGGCCGTTTATGCCGCGAAAAACATCTCTGAATGCGTAAGGTGTCGTCGCCTCGCCGGTCGGTTTAGTAGGTAGTGTGTGTACGCACTACAACTACAAGTATGGTCGACACACATTCGTGAGATAAAACAATTGTAACTAAAATGTATTTATACAAAATGCATAGACTTCGGTTCTAGTTATGTATTGGTTAACATAAAACAGCAGGTATAAAGGCTCCGGCACACCAAACGCGTGGCAGCAGCAGAGGGAGTTGTAAAACAACAAAACAAATGGAATACCGGCACACCGAGACGCGCGTCTCGCGCGCTGCACACGCGCCGCACACGGGGTTCCATTTGTTTTGTTGTTTTACAACTCCCTGACGCCACGCGACGCTACGCGCTGCTGCTGCCACGCGTTTGGTGTGCCCGGAGCCTTAATGGGTATACGCAATGGCTTATCTTATACCTTAGGCTGGTTTTAGTGTCACGCTGACCATTGGCGCCAATATGTATGATTGCTATAGAAGCGGTATAGAATAACTCTGACAGCTGAGCGCTGACGCGTACGCATCCGACCTTTCGGCACCAATGATCAGTGCGTCACTTAAACCACCCATAACGGTCATCATAGCATTATACCTCACAAAAAATATGGCTTCAGACATTGTCCTTATACTTAACGTTATAGTTCATGACCATTATGGAAGATTAAATAATTTCTATAAAAATTCTGGAAAACCTAGGTACCTTAATTACCTTATAAACTAACCCTCTTAAGTCCTAATTCATAAACGCATACCTAATACAATGTAACAAAAAATAAACCCAAACTGAGATTAAAGATATTGATGAAGCAGATCCCACATATTTATACACTGGCTTTTTTGTGAGACTCCGTCCGCATAGAAGTCGTTAATCGCTATTTCCTCGGGGACAGTCCAATTTTCCAGGATACAAATTAGCCTGTGTGCTCTGCCAGACTATAATCTATTCTCAAATGTCATCCAGATCCGTTCAGCTGTTTTGGCGTTATTGAGTAACAAACATCTAAACTCTCACATTTATAATAATTAGTAATATTATACATTTAAAAACATATATTTTTCGAAACATACATGTGTGTGTGTATAAACAGGATGTCCCAGAACTTGATGTAAATATTAAGAGATAAGAAAGCCCTTTCAATATCGATCCAGAATACCTATATTAAAACCTTAAACAGATTGAAAGCTAAAATTATAGGTAACTAATGTAATAGCAGTAGTGTTAAGTTTGCTACTAGCTGTTTTGGGTTCAAATCACGGTAAAGACAAGATATTTGTGATGAGTAGAGTTAGGACTTTTGGTGGCAAATTGTGGTTCTAGAATGGATTCTAGAACCACGACAAACGACATCCACGAGTCGTTATTTCCTATTTATAATAATACATTGCACTTTGATTTTGACCTTCAGTGTTTCAATGTTTCAAAATTCATTTATTCATTAAACCGCTAAAGCAATTGAAATGTATCTTGGTATGGAGGATATCTCTGTTGTGAAAGCGTCACAAACAAGCAAATAGTAATAGGTATGGAAAAACTGAACAAAAATGTATTTGGTTCATTTTGAAATATGACCATTCTGAAGGTCAAAATCAAAGTGTCATGTGTTATAATATTTAGGAAATAGCGACTCCATGGATTCTAGAACCACAATATGCCACCAAAAGTCCTAACCGTGGTGACGAGCATGAATATTTATTCCTGAGTCATAGCTGTTTTGTATGTATTTAAAAGTATTTATATCGTTGTCTAGTACACATAGTACAAGCCTAGAAATAGTGAGATTTTTAAATTGTATTTATCTTTCTATGGAGTAGTAGTATTTTATTTCAAGAGTCTTTTTAGGTTTGCACTGTGGTATTTTATTATATACTAGCGACCCACCATCATTTCGCTTCGGTTTATGCGAGTTCTCTGTAACATCTGTACATAATCCAGAATCGCTCTTGAATAACTCTTGAATCTTTTGATGAAAACCACATTTAAATCTTTTGCATAGTTGGAAATATAATCATTACGAATCAGCGAAGTTTTTAAACCTATTTGCCTGTTTTAAGTAATCACATATTGCTGTTTTTCCCATACAAAGTGAAAAGCGAACACTGGGACACCTAGTATGGAGAAACAAACTTTACATGATTACATGAAAAAAAAAAGTGAAAAAATAAACAGACAAATAGGTTTAAAAACTTCACTGATTCATAATGATTCTAATTATGTAAGATACCACTGAAAAACATATGAAATAAAACATGAAATTAATGAGTTTTTGTGTCATTGGAAATAAGGGAAAATTACAAAAATTCAGATTAAAATGATCTCCGAAACTAGTAAAAAACGCTAAAAATACATAGGGGTTAAATCGATAGCTTTTTAGCTGCTCTATCAGCCACAGGCGGGTTGACGTTGGTTTCTGAGACACCCTGTAAATGTCAAGTTCTGGGACACCCTGTATATGTAATTTATCAAATTATATAAATGTATTGTAATTACATATTTTTTTTGTAAATAGATAGTAAATAAATTATCATTTAATTTAACTCACGCAAGCTGTATTCTTCAGGTGGAATTTCAGGTGCATTAGGGCTTCCAGGTGAGTCAATGGCATATTTGCCTTCAGCTTGTACTTCTTGAACTGCATGATAAATATTTTATTAAATTATTTCGAGTTCAATTCTTTGTTATATGGCTACTTCCTTACATTAAAGTTACTTATTCACGTTACATGCAGAATATGAGAATAGCATGTAAATAATGTCAAAACATAATAATAATCAAGCGAAACTAAAAGTTTGCTGTGCTGCCTGATGTCATTAAAAGTACTTGTTTGTACAGCCCACACATTAAATGCACAAATGGTTTCTTGAAAGGAAAAATCTGACCACCTACCTTCTTTGATCCCCTTTTTGCGTCCGATAGTTCCTATTTTATCCCAAAATGATTCAGCTTTGTCTTCTTTTTTAGGCAAAACAGGTGTCCTGGGCGATTTTGGGCGTGGAGAAGACATCTCGTTAACGCTTAGCTAGCTCTCACTGCAACAAGGATAAATAAGTCAAAATGAATCATCGAGTACACGCTTTAGTTTTATTGGTATTCAAATAACCGCATTTACTTACAAGGAAAATAGATGATTACATCAAATACCAAAATTAGACTTCCTATTCCCTCTACCTACTCCCTCTAACCTACTTTACACAGTTATTTACAATTGTCAGTATTCAGTCAGAAGTTTCCCAATCAAATACAAACATGGCTATATTTTTGTTATGTGGAAACATTAACAGCAAGCTTAAGCCTGGCCGCACAATGCAAGTGCAAGTTTCTCGAGCGAGAGTCTCGAGTCAAAACAAAAACAAAACATACCTACTAGGTACCTATGTAGTGTTGCTGATTAGAGCCAAATTTTTGTTCAGCGTAGTTCTTTCTGCCTTGGTTCTGCTCATGTAATTTTTTCAACACAAAATCCTGCGAATTATTATACAGACATCCATTTCGGTTTGTTGGTCATCAAAGTTATATCTTTTTTCACACACGAATTGTGACAAATGTTATCTTTATTTTGGAAACATGTAACATGTCATGTACACGATCTAAATAATAATATATTTTAAAACATTATACAATAAAAAAATATAACATTACTTAGGTAAATCAAATACAACGTTGAAATAAAATTTGTAGGTGAAGCATGTTTGCCAACCAAAAAGCGTTACACTGGAACATGTCATGTCACTAGATGATGTTTCTTTATGATTCTAGCCTTAAAACTCAAAACGAAATGCGTCTGCTTGTGAATTTTGTTGTCCTTGTCATTGTCAGTACCTCAGTACCTCGTTTTCACCTGCGCGAACTTTGTAATCAATCAGTTTAATTTCCTTTGTTTTTATCAAGTAAGCTTTTATGGTGTTAACTTAAAGCTATTGCTGCATACTTTACGGACAAGTGTTTCCATATTTAATACACAGGTAAAGGACTAAACTATCTTGTACTGGACATCTGCTTTTTATTGAATTCGTTCAGAATCATACCTAAAAATAGCTTTCAAGTTTGTATTGCATCATCGTATCACTGATATTGATTACAGAGCGCACTGCTGCGTTTAAGCGCAGAGTGTTTACTAGATAGTGATACTTTTGCGTTTTAGGTATCATGGAAAAAAGTGGTAATCCTCCTCCGTACGTGTGGGGCAACGGGCAGTTGCAGCCTCCCCCAGCAGCACCGCCTAGCTACTCGCAGGCCGTCGGCGGCGTAGGGCCTTCGAGCCCCTACACACCCCAATACCCACCCAGTGAGTTCCTTATACTTATTACTGTTTTTGTTTTTATTTATTAGCAATTTTAAAGAACAATGAATTTTTAATTTGTGTTCAACAATGGCCTTGTATTTGTTCTATCGTGTGTAAAACAAGGTCATTCTTGGTAATAATTTCAAATTTAAGGAAAGCCTTGAGTGACTAATGCCAAAAATAAAGTAGGAAGGAATAATTACTCAACAGATTGTAAGGCCATAAATGCTGACTTTTTGACTTTTGTCACAAATTATTTCAAACTTATTATGTGTTAGCTTCCACATTTTATGCCATTGTACAGTAGTGTTTTGGGTTTATTACAGAAGTTGTATTATATAGGCTGGTACAATCACCAGCATGAATATCTTAGCGTATTTGTATTTGTTAGTTGTAACACTTTGTGTAAGAAGAAAGAGTGATTCGAGCTCATACATGTGCAATAATGTGCATCACATGAGAAATTACTTCAGCCTCTCTATGAAGTCATAGCCTAGCCCAAAGCCATTCCGCAAAGAACGGAGAGGATTCAAGGCCAGACAAAATCACTAGTGACTAACTGTAAACCCTAGAAAATGCCTCTTTGAATCCTTATCAAATAAGGGGAATCAAAACACATGTCAACCATCAGTGAAGGGCTATAACCCACTGTGTAATTAATATTTTTGAATACACACACACACACACACAGGTAAAAAAAAGTACCTCAGAGTTGAATCAGCTTTATACAACTCAAGATCCTTTGATGTCATATTGAGGCAGACCTTGCCTAAATTGACTGGATTATAATTATGAAGAAAAATAACTTATTATTATTCTGATAATGTTATCAGAATAATAATAAGTTATTTTTCTTCATAATTATAATCCAGTCAATTTAGGCAAAATCTTATATTTTTAACAAGATTCTGGCAATGTTGCCAGAATCTTGTTAAAAATATAAGATTTTATTATATAGCATTCATATAAACACATTTGATTTACAGGTTAGATGATTTTAATTTAACTCTTAATACTTACAAAGAAACTATGTGATCTGCAGCTCCTAAATGATTACACCTAGTTGCCTATGATTGTTTTTGAGACATTTTCACTTCACATTATTTTAAGAGGGATGGACTCAGAAAACTAAGTCTCAAAATTCCCGACTCCGCAGGACGACCACATTGCTTTTAGTCTACATTTTAAAACATCCGTGGCACAAAACAACCACTACATTTATTTGTGTTACTAGGTAAGTTAGGTTCGTTTAGTAACTTCAAATGCCCAAAGGGCAAATCACCCAGGAGTTAAAGCCCCGCTATGTTAACTTTGTCAAGACAAACAAAAAATGAAAAATATCAATGAGATCAATTTGCAACTCAGACTTTTTGAGATGTAGGCTACAAGTGATGTCCTTGCCATTCTACTACTAACCCTGATATTGGTTAGTATGGAAACTGGAAACTTATATTATTAGAATTAAGTATATGTGCGAGGGTCGTTTCTCGATGTGGATAAACAAGTATAGAACAACAGTCACTTTCTGACCAGTATGTAAGTGCGAAAGTGACGAATGCTTTATCCACCGCGATAAAGGCGAGTCCCATAATACGGGTCCTGGATTCTTTAATTACCTATAACTATTTATTTTTGTAATATTTTTATAGCAGCTGGGCCACAGATAGTGACAACTGTAGTGCCGGTTGGACCACAGCCTACCCACATGATCTGCCCTAGCTGCCATGCAGAAATAGATACTGCTACCAAGACAAAACCTGGGCTACTGGCCTACATATCTGGCACCATTATATTTTTACTGGGGTGAGTTTGCTTATGAGTTGATATAAATAAATATCCAACCTACCTAACCTAAATCATCCAACTACCCCATATTACGATGGTATAAATTTTATAATAATACAGGCTAAGTTCATAAATGTTTTGTATGAGATGTAATGAGAGACGAACTTGGCAGAATGGCAAAAAAAAATCTAGAGGCATTTTAAAACATTTAAAAAAGGTTAAATCTACGAAGTTAAAAATGGCTCAGGCCTGAATAAATGATCCTTTAGTCAGGCCTAAAATCAAGCCAGGTGATTGCAAAACTATTTTTGAAAAAAACTTAAAAAAGTATTTGAAGCATGTTGAGATTTTAACAGAGCAATGTCAGTAACTAAATATAAATATTCTCAAAAAGACAGATCGTTTTGCTGTGACATTTTACCTGCCAGGTGATGGAGAATATTGAACCTGTAGGGGCTCAGGATGACTTCACCCACATTGTTCTTTTGTCACCTAAAGTCACCTTCCTATGTCGTCCACAACTCCATGTCGTCTGCATACAATTCCCAAATTGTCGTCTTCCTACATTTCGATATGGTCTACAGCGATAACTCGTCCACATAACAAGTAAGAAGAGTAAGTTTTACTTCTCCCTTTTTTTTAATTAGATTAATAGGTTTATAATTTCTGTCTTTAATACTTAAAAATACAAAAATTAAAACAAACGGTCCTTTTTTCTTAATAAATTGAAATGTATGCCGTCAAATGTATTGCCGTGAACCACTAAAGGGTTAAGAAGATGACAAAATAGGAATGTGGACAAATCAGAGGGATTATTGTCTAACGCCCTCGCAATCGCAACCGGCTTCAAAGTGGAGCAATTGTTTTCATTTTTTATGCAACCAATCCTTCGATTTTCAAAATGAAAACGATCGTGATTGCGAGTGCATTGGACAATAAGCCCTCTGGACAGTGGACCATTTCAAAATGAGGACAAGTTAAGAAGTTGATAAAATAGGAATGTGGACGAATCAGGACAGTGGACATGTGAACGACATAGCAAGGTGGCAAAAAAGGAATGTGGGTGAAGTCATCCTGAGCCCCTCAAGGGACAGTACCTTAAATATTTATGATAGAAAAAATACTTAAGGGAAACACTCCATTATCTTCAGAAATAAGATTAACTGCTTTTATAAATTTTGAAGAATTGCTTACCTCAACCGTTAATTGAACCTACTTAAATTGCAAAAATGAAATACTTTTCATTTTATGGTACCAACCGATCGGTTAAGTGGTCCCTATCGCTTGGTTCTTATTATAATAGTTATGGTAATCAACCACTGTCTTAAATTTATTTTTGGTTTCTGTTATCTAATTGTAAGGACAAATCGAGTTCTTTATAAACACTCACCATAATATAACCAAGTAGTTAAAAGACAAACTTGTGCTCTATTTATTAACTTGTACTCGTTGTTTGTGTTACACAGATGTTTCTGTGGATGCTGCCTCATCCCCTGCTGCATAGACAGCTGCATGGTGATCCACCACAAATGCCCCAACTGTAACGCTTACCTTGGACGTTATCAACGATAAACCCGCATACAGTGTTATATTAGACAAATATATGTAGTACATTAATGTATGTCTTTATAATCAAACTGTATTTTATGGAATAACACATTTTGTATTATATGGATACCCTCTATACATATTTTGAAGATTGCAAGTGTACCCGGAAATGGAGTAATGTGTTAGAGTGATGTACAAGTATAGTATACCATTCTGTCTCATGCATGACCGCGTCGTTCGTGATCGCTGATCACCAGTGAACGTGTATTGGAGCTGCTTGTGGTTTTCCTACTGAATCAGTGTACACCGTGGATTTATGTCAAGGTAGTGTGTGTTGTAAAACTCGTGTTGCCAATACTCATATAATCAGAGCTTTTCTCAATAGTGACTTGATTGAGTTGTTAAACTGAATTTCTCCTTCCTAGCGCAGGTAGACCTTTATGCTTTTGTTCAGCGAATTATTTGTTTCTATTCCGGTGTATGTTTTATGGTCACTAGCGAATTATGATCAATGAGTTGTGTTAAAATGTACCTAATGTGTTTTTTATTTGACTAAAGCAAAAGCACTTGATATTTATTATTATGTAAGTCTGCTAAAGTGTCCAAAACTCGAATCAAACAAACAAAAAGAAAATAAATTTCATGTCTGTAACGAATAATGATGATTTGATATTACCAATTTTATTACTCTATAGAGTTATTATATTTTTCTATACGCTTTTCATTCCTGTTTACTTGTTATAGTCATGCATGAAGTATAAGTATTAGGTGTAAAATATTTCTTTTTACTTTAAAGTGAGTGTGGAAGTAACATTAATGGATTTTGATGTTTTTTTAAATACTGCCTTATTTTTAAACCAGAATGCTTTATTTTACTATGTGCAAGTAAATTAAATGCCTTTACTGATTAAAGGAAGGACAACTATTCAACAACCGTCTTCCACGCTCTATCGATGCCGTGAGTCAGTTGTGCAATTTGAAAGTTTGCAATTATTTTAATATTTCTATTTCATATTTAACTGGATACCTTCTAGGAGGTTATCGATTGTTGTGTTGCAATAGTACCTATATTTATTTGTGATGTCAAATGTTAGGTAGAAAAGTTTTGACATGTGTATAAATAACCAAATATGTTAACCGCTTCTTTTACCTAACATTGTTTTAATTTTTGTTTACACTGTATTGCTTTTCTGATATATCCACAATATGTACAAATTATACAAACTTAGTTAAAGAGCTTTAAGAAATGCAAGTCCTGACGATCTCTTACTGTGCGGGTCTGAGTCGCACTCGATCAGGTTCTTATTTATTATTTTTCAAAGGTTGGTTTCCAACCCTGTTAGCAGGTGCAGCCATAGAGATTTTTTCGCGTATCACAGTAAAAGCCAGGCGCAGTGTCAGGGCACCTCACTCAATCTTCCAACGGGGTTCTCCAGTGACGCGTGTTTTGACCCATAGTAATTTTTTACTTTACATGTATACTGTGAATTTTATGTTAGCTAAATAAGTATACATTAATCCTTACAATTTTATAAAGTGTAGGTGTTAAGACATATTAACTTATTAATTGTAAAGCCCGTTAGGTAACTTGGTAATTGTTTTATTATTATTCACCGTAAATTAGAAATCAATGTTTAATCATAGGTATCAATTTGGATCTATATGTTTTTTTTTTTCAATTGATATGTGTTTGATACAGAAATTAATGAAATCTCAGTCTCAGCTAAGTTTTATTTTTATGTATATTCGAACACATCTGTAGTTGGTTCAATCTAAGATGATCACTGTGACAGTTCGTATACTAGTACTTATAGGTACACACGTAATACACTTGTTTTGACTTTTAAGTATTATGACAGTGAGAAAAGCCTTGCAACTTTGCTTCGGTAATTTAAATGATTCGTCAGAAACCCTCCGTCATCCATAAACTTTTTGTAACGAAATTTGAAAATCTTAAATGTATTTCAGATCCACAATGTCATAGATCGTACGTTTCAAAAACTTGTTCGGAAATATTTTAGGGCTTAATAGAATAAAGTTTTGGTTATTTTTATTCATGCCGTTCCATTGCCTTAAGGTCATTATAGCATAATACAATGTTTTAAACACTTATCTGTGAATGTTAGCAATACATTTAAAATATATAATATAATTTTTTTTTTTTAAATACATTTTAAAATATCCCAGTAATTTGTAATGATAAAAGTAATTTTTACATGTTAGAAACAAATTTATAATAACTAATAGATTCTCAAGATTTGTTACATTAAGGGTACCTCTATCGTAAGTACATGAGTCGGCCGACTGTTAGTAATAATAAAACTGAGTAAAGTGAGCAAGCACAGCAGGCAAATCGCAACTCCAAATTATATCTTTTAAAATTATGACCGACACTAATTTCAATGTTGTTAACTTTATGTATTGTAAAAATCAGAACTTCAAGAGTGTAATAAAATAATCAAATACGGCTGTCATAGGAATCATTTTACATGAACCGAATTATTGCGAAACGATCTTCCCATTGTCTAAATGAGTAATTTTAGGGTTTAATTTGTTCTTTAATCTAGGTATCTAACCGTAAGAGTATATTTAACAATAACTCGCTTGTTTGCACATCTTAAGTTGAATTTTGCTTGTTGCCTTTTTGTGAAGTGTAGGAGAGTTACAGCAGTTATAGTCCGACAAGGCAGTTAATAAAATAACCGTGTGAAGGTCACTAACGCATTGTTGCCTGTTCGTATACGTTCTTTACTTTAAAACATTCATTTCATAAGATTGTCAGTCGTATTTATTTAAAAGGCACCGTATGCGTCATGGGCGATGAGTGGGTTAAGAAAATAATATAACTTTTTACATAGGTGGTTACAGTAAGAAATGTTTATCGATCGGTTGAAAGTTGTGTGTAAACTAGTTCACATAGAGCTGCCCTTGTACTTAGCCAGCCTGTCAAACTCAAAAACTTTTTACCATAGAGCAATACAGGAAATAATCTTAACTGCAAAATCAACTAATGGCGACTTTAGCTACCCACGTCATTCAAAACCCTTGTCGCACTATAAAGATAATCATTTGTGCAACACAAGCGATTAATGTCTTTTATGTTATTGTAACTCTTTATTCACTTGACAGTCAGGCAGCTGTATCTCGGCGGACCCAAGCTTGGCCGGTTTTTGTTATTTATAAAAACATTTCTTGAATGGGACCTATTATTTTACCTTTTGTTTTTTTATTAGTGAGGAATTCCACCGTTATAATCATATAATACATGTTGTGTAAAAAAACCTACCGGTTATCTTATCACCGATTAAATATACAGTTTTTTAAAGTTGTTTACGGTACAATATAGTTTCGTAAGCAAGATGGGTTAAAACAAAGTGGAATAAAGGTGTTGGTTTCCGGGATTTTCTCGAAACGCTGTTTAAATAGCATTAAGTGGCCCTGGGGTTTAAGGCATTTGTCGGGCCTCCATCCACTTGTTGCTGGCAGACCTAGTCAAATGAATGATACTTTTTTATAAATGTTCATAGTGTATTTATGCAGTGATTAAGTTCCATGGTAATCTACAATGTTTTTATTAATATACAATTTATTTTATAAGGTTTGCTTTTAATTATTTGGTCGCAAGCAGGCAACGAGGTTTATTTAAACAGCAATGTTCTTGTCATCAGTTCATCACATATACTTCCTATGTCTGCTAGATGTAATTTTGTTATGTACTTATACCTAATAAATAAAATAACTAACGGTTCTTATTTTATACAAAAGTTTTATTAATATTTTTTATTAATAAAGTATTTTATGTAAGAATTGTGTTATATATTTTAAAAAAAAAGCAATCATCATCCCTTATTTTTATTTATAATATGAGGTTTTTAAAGACAACAATTTTCATTAATTTGGATTATCCAAATTGCATGAGGTAACTATGTAACTTTAAAAATTACCCCTTATTCTTCCACCCCTCAATTTTCCCCCTTTGGAGTTTTTTTAAAACCCCATAAATTATTGCTGGTAACTACAGTGATTTCAAATTACGACGGCGCGCCTCGCTTTTCAATCAAATAGATGTTGCACGTTGACGCCAATGTTCGAAAACTGAAGTAGGTAGGTCGTACGGACATCGTGGGTTAAAAGCACTAATGTACTGATTTTAATGTATCGAACGTTTATTCATTTAAAACAGGCACACCAACAGCATACATATCAAACATTACAGATGAGTAATGTTACATTTTTGTCTTACTGCTTATAAAAAATTATGTAAGCCCATGACAGGCGTGCACAACATTCAAATATATACTTATACTAGAGGACGCACGCGACTTCGTACGTGTAGAATTAGTTTCCCGCTACTCCCCCTACTTCTTCCCGTTGGGGGTCGATTTTCGGAAAATCCTTTCTTAGTGCTCTCTTACATCATGAAATTTCAAGTTTCTAGGTACGGTAGTTTCGGCTGTGCGTTGATATATAAGTCAGTTTTGCCTTTTATATATAAAGATAGATTACATAATATTTGTTTAAAAGTGACATGACATTTTTTCTAGATATGAGAAGAGAAGGCTGCAAAAGAAACACTAAACTGTAACAACGCCAAAAAATGAAAGATTTAAGGTAAGGTGGGGCAAGTGCGCCAAACGAAAAAAATAATGGTTCGTCGCAATTGCCCCCTAGACGCACTTACCCAAAGGTGGGGCAAGAACGTCGACGGGGGACAAGGTGGGGCAATTCCATCAAATCTACCACGATGTTGCCGTTGAAATGAAACATTCCAAAATTAGTAAATTTACTCTTGGCAAATGAATGCACGTAAGTAATTATTTATTTAGTATTTTAAGAATATCATTTAAATGCACTGTTTAAAAAAACATGCTTATGTAAAAACATGCTTAAACAAATATATAATTAAAGTAATTTTTGTGGTACAAAAATTACCTACGTTGCTTCAATCTTACCAATGTCCGTTCTGTTCAATTAAAAATCATAAATAATCAAAGTATATCCTGCCGGTGACACACGACGCGCAATTGCTTACGTCTAGTTATCTCACTTACTCTCGTGCTTTCCGTACCTGTCAATCATTCATTAGTGAAACAAGTGAACATATTGTAGTTTGTATAGCTATCTATATGCAACTGCGACTATTTTCAAACGCAATTTACTAAAATCCTGACACCTGTCATTTCAGTACAAATAATAACCTCAAACCCAAGAATAGGTTATAAATTGTACTGCGATGACAGCTGTCAGGATTGACTTCTTAACGGCCGGGCACTGTAGGAACGTAACATATCTATACTCTGTAATATCATTAAAAATGGTGAATTGATTTGTTTATATGAGTGACGGAATGAAAAGGTCGCGACTACACTGTGTGGTTGTCAAATTAAGTCATTGGCAAATTGGCAGAAATGGTCGCACATCTATTGTGACCGATTGCCACTAAAACAATATTGGATTGCAATATCTAGTATATATGTGACTAGCCTTAATATTCCTGCTCTGTGGTACTGGTAGGTATGATATATGACTGACAGATACAGACATGCTTGACGTCTGGTACGTCTGTTAATTCCGTTCGGTATAGGTTGGTTGGGTTCGGTGGTTGGATTGGATTGTGGAACAGAATTATCTTATTGCGATATTTTTGGTCGTTTAATGAATTAAGTTAACCGCTTTAATTATGTCTTGGTTATTTGGATACAGTACCAAGCCCCCACAACCACCAGCCGATGACCCGTCGGCTAATAGCGGGGGTGTTGCTGCACCCCCAGTTAACCTCACAAAAGCCGAGAAAAAGGCAATGGAAGCTTATCGGTTTGATTCCAGCGCTCTTGAGAGAGCTGCTCAAGCCGCCAAGGAGCTGGAGCAGTCCAGTAAGTTAACTTAAAATTTATTGTTATCAGTCACATTTTATACTATTGCATAATACGACCCTATAACCTACAAACACAAGTCACATTAGGTCAGCAGCTTGATTTACGCAAATGTTCCCAAAGTTTTCGATTGTGTATCTATCTACATACTGAAATAATTAGGTACTGCTACAGTTGAAATTAACATTGTGTTAATAAGTATAAATATACCTTGCAAAAAAATGTGTGCTTGTAACTTACTATTAAATTGATAGATTTGTTATTCTTTAATTACACAGTGGTTCTCGAACTTTTAGTGACAATCCCTTTTAAAACACTAAATATATACGGAACTCCAAAATGGTTATTCTCTTTTTAATAAGCATTAGGATGAATATTATTAATTATAATTATATTTAACGTAAAACTCCTTGCAGAGGCCTTAAGGAGCCCCAGGGCTCTGTGGAGCACATTTTGAAAATAGCTGATTAAGACTAACTTTGGTTAATCTTAAGAATGAAACAATATTGCATGAATCAAGAAATTGAAAACATAAACAAGTTGTACTAATTTGCGCACATTTTAATGTCAAGGTTTTTGAATAATGTTAAAATTAAGAAGTTCAAATTAATATTGAAGGAATAACATGTAACAATATCCTCATCTGTTTATAACCCTTGTACAACAAAGGCTTCTGCTCTGCTTCTTGCTGCAATAACTAAAGCTGCAAATACACAGAGAGTAATGTGGGACATTTTGAAAAGAAAAAAAAAAGAAAAAATCCCCAATCCAATTCCCATACTTTGCCTTTATCAAGCCTTGCCAGTGTTATGTTTAAATCTTAGGAGTCCCTCTGTGCATTATGCCGCCCAGAGATGGGCATTTAGTAAACAATTACAGAGATTGCCTTTGTACTTATTTTTATATTAATTTTATTGTTCTGGTTTTTCTTATGTACAATAAAGTGTTTACATACATACATACATACATACATACATACATACATACATACATTACACAATTACTTGACTTTACTTTTGTAATCCGCTCCAACTGCCAGCTTACTGATTTATTTTTTATTCTTTAGTTCATTGGTTGTATTGACTTTCCATTTGGAATACCGGGAATATCATAATTAAAAACAAGTTTAAGTAATACAACTAAGGGCCGATTCAAACTGGAATAAGACTTAATACGAGATTAGTCCATACAATTTTGGCATTTAATCTAGGTATAAGACCTTATTCCAGTTTAGTCGAATCCGCCCTAAGTGTAGTGCACTCTTTCTGTTTTTTTCTTTTGATATTAATAAAGTTTAAGTAGGTAGATTCTTTTTAAAAAAATTGGACATGTTTAGTTTTTTCCAGTTTGTATAATGCACTCTTGTTGTTTTTTTTTTCTTTGGTATTAATAAAGTTTAAGTAGTTTGTTTTAAAAAAAATGGACATTTTTAAATTTTTACAGGACATGCAAAAGATGCACTGGAACTCAGCAAATTGCAAGAATCCTCTAGGCAGCATGAGCAGATGGCTAAGATTAAGGAGTACGAGGCTGCCATTGAGCAGTCTAAGCTGGAGCAGAAGAAAGTTGACTATGAAGAAAGGCGGAAGACTTTACAGGTATAAAAGTCATATAAAATGAAACTCATAGCAAACAAATAGCAATTGTTTTCCAGGTGTCATGCTAGTTTGAACCTAAGCACCAATACCAATACCTATTTCCATTGTAAGTAAATGTTATTTGTTGCGCTTTACTTCAAATAGCTTTAACAAATGATGCAACTGTTTGTGTTGTTGCCTCTTTTAGTTACTAAGCGTGTTGCTAAATTATGATATGGGCAAATATATTTACATACCTCTTTTATTTTTAATGTGTATTTATTAGCAGTTAGAATGCTGGTGTTGTTTTTATCCCACTTCAGAGAAAGGTCCTCAATTCAGAGTGTTGATATTATTTTTAGTTTTGCGATTATCAAGTAGGTATATTATTCATTTTAGCCAGTCTACTCTCTGTAATCTACATAGGTGAACTATACTCGAAACTCGAATTCAAGACCAAAATCCTAACCTCAACGGGCGCACATTCACTGTGATTACTGCATTTTGGTTTAAGTGAAGGTATTTTTATCAATAAAACTTACCCTAATATTACTGGTTACACGAGTTCTCATTCATGTTTTTATGAAATAATGTTAAAATAACGAAATAATCAAGATGGAAACGGTCAGATTTTGTTCTTGAATTAGATTTCTAGTATATATTTAGATTAAATGTTAACAAAATATTGTAATTTTTTTGATGTGGTATAGGTGTGTGCTAGCTTTGTATTTTAATAATATAATGTGATAATAGGAAGAAACTAAACAACATCAGATGCGGGCTCAATATCAAGATCAGTTAGCCAAGAAGCGTTACGAAGAGCAGCTTGTGCAACAACAGAAATCACAGGACGAAATATTGCGAAAGTGAGTTAGTTACATACATATTTTAATGTCTACCTACTCAATTAATTATATTAGTTAATTCCCTAACTGGCAAATAAAGAGAATGGCAGCAGTGATGTGCATGTGAAAATGCAATGGTTGGGATTATTAATAACTAAATTATAGATGTCTTACCTCCCTTATTGCAGCTGTTTGATTACGACTTTAGTATATAACGTTTAGAAATTCTACTGTTTGCAAATTTTCATGTTAAGGTACTAGAAATAATTGGTAATAATTTTATTACATTTCATTGCCTTTTATGTATATAGATTAAAACCTCTGTAGGTAGTGTCTTAGCTTTACTTATTATTGACGTGTTTTACAGTAATCAAATCACATCACACGAAACCCAAATACTGTAATACCTTTTTCCTTACAGACAAGAGGAAAGTGTTGCAAAACAAGAAGCATTAAGGCGGGCCACCATAGAGCATGAGATGGAACTCCGTGAGAAAAACAAACTCAAAGCCATTGAGGCAGAAGCAAAGGCTAGGGCAAAGGCTGATCGAGAGAATCGCGACATCACTCTTGAACAAATCAGGCTAAAAGCTGCTGAGAACAGAACCACTATTTTGGAAAGTATTAAGTAAGTTTACTAATAAAATAAATAAATCATGTTCTCATTGGTGGAATATATTCCATTATTGACTAACCTTCTAATTGTTTTTGACTACTTTTTAATTCTCAATTGAGTTTTAAAATGTAACACTTAAATGAAGTGTTTATAAAAGGTTTATGTTAACAGGACAGCTGGTAGTGTGATAGGCACAGGGCTAAATGCCCTGGTAACGGACTGGGATAAGACATTGGCTGCCGCCGGAGGCTTGTCGCTTGTGGCTCTCGGCGTGTACACCGCGAAGGGGGCTACATCTGTCACAGCAAGATTTATTGAAGCTCGTATTGGTATGTATATGAAACGCCTATTACAAAAATGGCATGCTGGTAAACATGTGCCACCGATGGGGTTGTCATTAATGATTAAGCAGATACACACCTTTAACTAATAACACCCTCAGTCCTAGTCGGGGATTAAAATTAATGTTAGATATAATTTTAAAATTTCCCTTATTTTTTACTCGGATTACAGGAAAGCCTACTCTAGTCAATGAAACATCAAGATTTTCGCTGTTGGAAGCTGCAAAACATCCTATACTGACTATTTCAAAAGCCGTGGCGAGTTTCAGAAAACCGTCTGATGCTTTAGCTGGAGTAGTGTTAGCCCCAACCCTAGAACGGCGACTTCGCGATATTGCAATTGCTACTAAGAATACGCGCTTAAACAAAGGCTTTTACAGAAACCTTCTCATGTATGGTCCCCCTGGTACTGGAAAAACATTGTTCTCCAAGGTTAGTAATAGCAAGTAGTGCAGTGCATGTAGGCAGTGGACAATCGTTACCGGTTACCTCATGATTCATTTCATTATTTAGTAAAAAAAAGATGAGAACTTTGGTTTATGGTTTTACACAGAAAACTTTTTTACTTCAGAAAGTTTCAATCATCTCAACCTATATATAGGAATAGGAAAATTGATTACGATAGTTGTAACAAATTGGCAAAGAAAGCAATGATTCTTATTTGTTAAGCATGGTTATTGGATTAACGGATGTAATATACATACAGTGGCTGTAGTATTTTCGAGTTAGTAGGTATTTATTTATTTGGACGACGCGTTTAGCCTAGTTGCCTACGAAGCTATCTGTCCCGGGTTCGATTCCCGGTATGGGTGAATGAATACATATGTGATGAGCGCGAATATCTGGTCTTGATGTATTCTAGTTTGTATTTCTCTACATTACTCCTATTCTCTGATTATTCTAAGATGATGCCTGTGACAGCTCATATAAACACTTATTACGCTTAGGGCTTGTTTCACAATCGTCAAGCAACGCGTATATGACACATAAATTTAGTCCTTTCCTTTTCTTACCATTGAACACAGACAAGGAGAGAGCTAACTTTAACTGACACATAAATTTACTTGTCGATTGTGAAACAGGCCCTTATTTGCATGAATACTATATCTGTACTGTAGACACCCAGCGACGCTATTCAGGAATGTATATTATTATTCGCCTATTTCTAAACACCTCGCTTGTGAGTATAGTAATTGACTGAAATTACGAAGTACCCAGAGTATAGCCTAGAGCTTGTTTGTTAATTTGTGTGAGATTGTCCTCCCCTTTTTTTTAGAATCCATAGCTTATTGAAGTGTGCAATTTACAGAAACTTGCGAAGCATTCGGGCATGGAATATGCTATCCTGACTGGAGGTGACGTCGCTCCCATGGGCAAAGATGCAGTGGCCGCTATCCATAAGGTGTTCGACTGGGCTAATACCAGTAAAAAAGGTAACAAGGCTCGCCCCCCCACGTTCGGGTTACGTCTAAGAAAACGTTGAAATGTTTCTTACATTTTCTTTGTTTTAGGTGTATTGCTTTTCATTGACGAAGCCGATGCGTTCCTCAGAAAGCGATCATCGGAAAGAATAAGTGAGGACTTGAGGGCAGCTCTGAACGCATTCCTGTACCGTACGTCTGACCAAAGCAACCGCATCATGCTTGTGTTGGCTTCGAACACGCCGCAGCAGTTCGACTCCGCCATTAACGACCGCCTCGATAAGATGATCGAGTTTGGTCTGCCTGGGCTAGAAGAGCGCGAGCGTCTTATCCGTCTCTACTTCGATACATTCGTCCTCCAGCCAGCTTCAGAAGGAAAGAGGTGAATTATTTATTAGAGAAGATGTAGATTTGTAGGTTAAAAATTAGTTTCGAATGTTAAGTGGACAAACGGTCGAGCGAGTTGCATGATGGTAATGTAACGGGTGATAAAAAAATGAGAATAATTCTCAGACGTGAAAAAAAGAACTCATTTGATATTAATCAAAGTCTGTTTTTATTATGTAATAAATACAAGATTATTATTCACAAAACTGTTAATTAACATCTGAATAAGGCCCGTGGTCAGCTGTTCGACGAAGCTTTGAGGTAATGTTGGAACAAGACCGTTGGACGGCATTCAGGTCCATTTTCCGAACATAAGTTTTGATCCTTTTTATTTATCAGCTGGGCACAAATTTCAGCTCTCCTATTGTTTTCGTATACTAATATACTTATATATATAGTTAAGAGTAGATAAGATAGTTTAATAAGCAACCTTATAACTAGTGGCTCTGTGAGCTGTACACCTCGCGTTAAGTTTATAAAACGGAGAACATCCGGACATACAAAAGCTCGCTTCGCTAACGCTTCGGTCAATAATAATCTCAGAAAATAGAGTTAAAAATGTTTTTGTTTATAATTAATTACAAGCACACAAAATAATTCGACGCCGCTATTACAAGGTCATCTCATATTGCATTCCCGATTCGCGAACGCACTAAAACGGCAGCAACCCTAGCATGTCTTATCTCACTCACACAAGCATGGTACGCGTTCACCTACACGAGCTTAGACTGTGTGCGTAGGAACGCATTTGTTTCATACATTTTATCGCCATTGTCCGAAGTGTGGTTGCGCGGAACTCTTCCTTCTACTGTTTTTTCTGTTCTGTGATAATAACAAATAGGTGTATTTTGTGGTTGCGGCAGGCGCCTGAGCGTGGACCAGTTCGACTACGGCGAGCTGTGCACCGCGCTGGCGGCGCGCACGGCGGGCATGTCGGGGCGCGCGCTGTCCAAGCTGGGCGTGGCGTGGCAGGCCGCCGCGTACGCCTCCGACGACGGCCGGCTCACGCGCCAGATGTGCATCGACATCTGCGACGACGCCGTCAGCGATCACCGGCAGAAGGTGAACTTTATAATCGTGTTTACTCTTATAATTGGGTTATTCCCACCTGTTACCACTGGTAACAGCTGGGAATATTTTTCTCATCTTTTACCACTAAAGTACTCGGTGGTAACAACTGGGAATATTTTTCCCATTCGTTACCACTAAAATATTTGGAGATAAATACTGGGGAAAAAAATCCCAGTAGTTAGTGGTAAAAGTTTGGAATTTTTATTCCCATTAGTTACCACTGGTAAAAGATGAGAAAAAAAATCCCAGCTATTTCCAGTGGTAACACATTGGTGGTAACAAGTGGGAATAACCCTTATAATTTACATGTATAGGGGGAATAACTAAGCCATCCAGTAACCCACACGCCATAACGTCCTTTGTAAGTAATGTCGTCATCAAATATATCGGAACATAACCCTTAGGTATTCAAAAATATCTGATGTTGACCCTTCTGTTTGTCCAAGCTAGAGCGTGTTCAGATGTTTTTTGCAGCAAATAGTTATAGATTGAGTCCGACGCCTTCTATTGCTATAGGATTAGAATACCGACATTACTTTTTTGCTCAGGACTCTTCCCCAACCGTTAATAGTTGTGCCAATATAGGCTTGGATAGAACTAATGAATGATAGGACGTTGTTTTTAAAGATGACACCATATTTAAAGCTTAAATATTACCGATTTACGATAAATAAAAACAAAAGTAGTTTTTTTTTGATACGAATTATCTGTTATAGTACAAATCCCAATTCAACCAACTAGCTATTATGGTTTAAAAGATACAAGTAGGTAGGACATACAAACGGATAATGTACGGATCGCTAAAAAGATAAAATGTCACAATGACAGATAAGGACAAAACATTGTATAGCTATACCACCGTTACTCAACGTTTATTAGTAAGGGGGTAAATGTCTTTTTTAGTTCGTGTTTTGTTTTCATTTTTCATGTATTCCTTCTATGTAACTAATATGGTTTTGTTACATTTTGAGTTTTATTTCAGATGGAATGGTTGTCATCTGAAGAAAAGTCCCGAAGCATGATGCCTTACCTCCTAGACCTGCCACCCCTGGATACTGAAGTCCAAAGTATGGACAAAGCCACTGTGGTGGAAATACAAAATGCAGAAAGTCCTGTTGTAAAGCCTAAATCTACACTTAAAAAGAAGGGGGCTATAAAAGAAGTGGAGACAGATAAGTGACACAGTCTTGTTGCAGATGACCAATATAATAAACAAGAGAGAACAATAGAACTTCCAAAAGTAAACGCCAACAGCATAACACCAGTGAACTGTGATAATAAAGAGAAACAAATATTTGACTTTAAAATTTCCAAAAGTAAAAAGTTCATAGTATTAACTAATGGTGAAATGGAGCGACTGCTTCGGTTATCGCAAAGATTTAAAGTGATAGAATAGCGAAATTAGGATATTTCGAGGTCTAAGAAGCATTACGAGTGTAGTTAGCATGATAGCTGGACTTCCGAGAGAGTTTGCAGATGAATGTGTACCTACTGCCAATAGCTAGAAACGTTAGCATGGTGCGGATGGATTGCTATTACAATGTCACTGTCGGTCCTGCCATACTATTCCTACGCCACTAATTTTATATACTTTTTATTTGTATATACTTTTACCAACGACATTTTGCTATGCACTGCGTTAGCGTTTTAAGCTGATTGTTTAGATATTCTCTTAACCCTTTAACCTTTTGAACGGCTTCGACTTGATACAAACGTTGCCTCAAACGCCAATGACAGCTTAAAACCACAGCTAATGTCAACCTTACGTCACAAATACTCGGGTCTATTCTGCACTGTATCTGTGACCACTATATAGCTCGATGGCGTGGTACGCACGACAGTACACGACCACTTTAGTGGTTCTTGGCGTTCAAAGGGTTAAACGCCCAATACGTCTAAAGTCCTCATGAGCTGTCGTGCCTACAACTCCACCGACACTGATTGTAGTGAGGTACAGATTAAAAGAGACTTTATTTCGAGGTACAAATTAAAATAGACTTGTCGAATTTTGCATAGTTTTTGAAACATGCTTGGCGTATGAGCGAGACCTGCGAGACATTCGTCTATGACCTGGGGAGTTAAAAACCTCAGTCGGTCATCTCGCCGCGGTAACGTAACCACCCTTTAGTACCTATCTCTAAACTGCGCGCTCGCGCGTGGCTATCTTTGGTCGTTTTTCACCATAGTACCATAGGTAACAACTGCATTGTACCAGGGACCCAATTCTCGTGACTTCGAGATGTTTTTTCATGCGAGATATGTCGAAAAAATGTATGCAGTTGACAGTTCATCTCGCATGAAAAATCATCTCGAAGTCGCGAGAATTGGGTCCCTGTACGAGCGCGCGGGTCCAGTTATGATTGTCGGGCAACAGTAAGAAAAAGTTGAAAGTTCTAAGAGAGTGACGTTACTGAACGCAAATTAATTTAGCTTTGTGATTAGGCTCAAGTGCTCGCAACGGGAGGTTTGAATTAGTAGATGGAATATTAGTAGATGTTACCTTTTTTGATGCAATGGAGCCTAAATCACATATATTTCGTCATTCAAGCATTTAGTTATCAAAAGTGAAACGTGAAGTGTTAAAAGCATTAACTCTTAGTACTAGAACTTTAGCTTTATAGCGACAATGTAAGTAGCTTTTTCACACCGAATTTGAATGAAATATATCTCCAGACTTGATCACAGAACTCTGAAAGTTTCTTGTATAATTAACATGAACTCGTTAACGATAGTTTGGGCAAGTTAATACAGTATTTTAACATCTATAATGTGGCGCATTTTAAAATACTGTACAGATTAAAGCATGAATATACACACAAAATTTTATAAGAATCGGTCAAGCCGTTTCGGAGAAGTTTTGTTACAAACACTGTGACATGAGAAATTAATATACATATTAGATTATAGACTCACTTGCCCAAACTGGTCATTTCGTATAGGGAACTATAGAGCCTAAAAAAACGTATTCATTAGTACTTTTGAAAAATATCCTTTTAAATCTCAAATTTAGCACAAATTTAGTATGACAAATGTAAATTGATTGCTTCTATAGTAAGCTATACTTTTAATAATGCGATTCATAGCAAGTATCACGTGTAAGTAGTGTTTAATATATCGAGTTATGCTGAAATTGCATTTATATTTACTGTTTATGGTGTCCAATATGTTCGGTTAATGCGACATACTTGTAGTTTAGATACAAGTTAGCAACAACTGCAGTGTTTACTCGGTTACACCTTTATTAAACCGGTCAAACATACAATTATAGTACAAATGTGTACAATGTACAAGTGTACTCATAGTAAGTCTGAGAAACGTTTTCAAATCAGAACAAATTGTTCTACAACTCTTTAAGTTAAATGTTAGGGCATTGTTTTCTGTTGTGAAATTTATTAGTAGATATTACCAGTAGAATATGATTAGACAGTTGTTAACCTGATAAATGTGTTTCATTTAAATGTACCCTACCCTGCTATTGCTTCTCAGTCTTCAATAAAATAACGTAACGTGAACACGTTTTGAACGGCCAACTCGGCTCTGGCCGACTGATGGTTGTGCCGCTGGCGCCACCCTCGGTAGGTCATAGTATGACTTAAATCAGTGTCATAGTTGGCTGGGTTTTATAAAGATCCGTTAGATCAAATTACGGTCAGGAATGTCAAAACTTGTATGAAGTTACTAAAATTTGATCTGACATATTTACTAACGGGCCTTTATAAAACCGGGCCTTAGGGTACTTATAAACCTAGCTATAGGTAGAGTGTCCGCTATTTTATTAAGTATCGAAGTTTTCGACCTTGGGTGGGGTTTTTTAGTTTTTAGGGTTCCGTACAAAATACTAAAATATTTAGCCCTTATAAGATGACTTAGTTGTCCGTAATATATCCGTCTGTCTGTCAAGACTTTTTTTCTCTGAAACGGCTAAGCTATCGGGCTGAAATTAGTAGAATTAATTTCTAATATTTAACGGTCCGAACAAAGCCATATCACTTTTGAAATTTGCAATTATTTGTTTTGACACAAAATAACAGAGTACTTAATTGATTTTTCTCAGTATATATCTGTCACTCGTGGTTCATAGAAAAACGAAGATTGCCGATCGCTATTAAGAAACAGGCATATTTGAAGATAAAACTTCCGTGAGACTCAGACATATTAAGGAGATATATTAATTGCACCGATGAATGTTATCCATTGGATCGGCTGATCTTTTCTATTTCATTGGGGTAATAAAACCATTAACATCTGTATAAATACATAACATTACGACGGATCGATGCAGATCATATTTTGTCCATTACCTATACCTACTATATGTCACTTTAGGTTAACCCTCGAACTCGAAAGTAATTGAACCATTTCCCGTTAATGGAATGGGCTAAAAATTGGACCACATAAGTAAACCAGATGACGATATATGATTATAGAGTCGGAATGTGGCGATAGGATCGCCGCTACACTTAACGTAGACCCACCATGTTGGAACTCATAGGTTTGGTCCTGATAAGTAGATAATGATTGCAAAAAAAAGCACAGTCGGCAATGAAAGCTTGTCACTAAACATAATTAAACTTATTTCCAACCCAAACGTAGTGACTCACATAATAAGGGTGTTACACATATTATATAAGTAGGTAACATAATGAAAATAGCTTTTTAAATGTGTTATTGTTTGAGGTATCCTTATATGTATACTTCTTAAAAAACAACGACAAGATTTTTAAACTTATTTATTTGGGCAAATATTATTATGAATATACATTACATGTCTGCGAGCTTTTCGTCGTTAGAAGTCGTTTTTAATGTGTGTAGGAAATCTCAAATAGTTTTGATATATATCAAATGTACACAGCCCCGTTACAGTTTTAAAGATAGTTTAGATAACACACACTTAAATGAAAGGCTAAATAAAGTAGCAAACCGTCAGCAAAAGTAGAATAAGCTATAAGTATCATACTTACAGAACTTACAATGATCATAAGTCTTGAATACATAATTAAATAAAATAACATTGAACTAATTAAAGCATTTTTTTGTTCAAATTAAAACCGCTAGTTAGGTAGTTATCCAGACAATGCCACGCCCGCAGGCGCAGACAAGTGTCTCGGTGGAATGAGACTTGGTTAGGCATACACTGGGTATCAAACGCCCTTTACTAAGAATAATAAAAGCCTCAACTGTACTTAATTAGGTACTCAATTATATGCGAGCTTTGAGTACTTTAGTTTGGGCAATCAAAGGGTAAGCATTATTGACCAGGGGATTTATGTGAACTGATAACATTTATAAAAGACTTTCTTTATATCATCAACAAACGCTTTAAAAACTCGATTAAAGTGTATTAGATATCTCGGAACACACCGCTTATAAACGTATGTAACATAATAATAAAAATAATGTTTTTTACTTTTGTTGGATCCCCATTTTAATTTTATTTTTATTTATTAAGTTATTAATTTATTGATTGCGTATTTATTAAGAAAAACGACTATGGGACTAAACACGGACCACAAATATTATAAAATATCTTTCACACTTCACCTTCATATAATTAACGACTAAAAATAATAGACTGACTTATTTTTAAATATGAATAGACTTAACTCGACCTTGGCCGTTACCAAGGAGACAACCCCAAAATATTGTGTACAGGATAGATGCCATAATTCAGAATGCAACAAATAGTTAGAATAACATTTTGTTATTATTTTAAAAGGGCACCTTTAACACACGAATTGCATTAATAGTTATTATTAGTATGATTTTAGCAAATAGGAGCAGAATTAAAAACAGTCTTGTAGGTCGCAGCCTCACTGTTACAAAGTTTTATAATTAGACCATTACTACATTCATAAGTCTGGAACACAGTCAATACAACCTAAAAAATATGGTGTCTTTGAAGCAGGAAATTGGAACCAGGCACCCCTTCTATAGAGTCGAACGACTCGAAGCGAGAGTCGCACCCCGGATACGACCTTCGTTCTGTGCTCCAAAGAGGCCTTTTGAAAATCGTAGTTCGAAATTACGTTAGCTCCATCTCTGTCACGGTCATTCGAGAGAAAGAACAAACAAATATACAATCACATACTTTTGAAGTTTGAGCACGGTCACATTATTTATTTATACCTGCACTTAATCATTGTCTTCATGACCATTTTGAGGTAAGTCTTTATCTTTATTAAATATCGTATTTTTTGATGAAAAGCACCTTCCGTAAAAAATCCAATTAGACTGACAGATTCTTGTCATAAAGACTTTCACTATTTTTGACTGTAGAATGTTTTGATAGATTTGATAAGAAAGGCTTTACGATACGATGATGATGATGAATATATATTCAACCTTTTTAATAAACTAATTAGAGGTAACCTAACATTATTCTCATTACATTTCATCCTCTATTTATAGACAATTACGACAGGTACACATACCCCGCTATCAATCAGACGTTATGGCTGGGTTGTACCAGCCGTGGTCACGAAAGGACTGGTATCAGCGATGTCATCTTCGATGTGGGTAGGTGTTTAACCATTAAGCTTTGAAAATCGATAGCTGCAGTGTTTTGTGTGATCTTCGAATAGAAATCCGTTATCAGAACTTATTAAAATCGTCGCCATTTTAAACTTTTTAGTACAGCTTTAAAATTCGATATTTGAAGGTTTGACAAAAATTCGTTATCAGAAGAGGTTTATACAATAGACGCCATTTTGAATCCCAAATTTGACATCATCATCAACCTTAGCATTCTTATAAACCCAAAAATTAGTAAATTAGTATTTTGTAAATTCAAATAGTCGTCATTTTTGAAATCTGCGTCACCATTAACTAGTATCATTTCAAAAAGACTAACCATAAAAAGTCATGGCCACCATCTTGAATCCCAATATGAATGGACATCATTTTCAAAATTTGTTTTCCCAGGAAACCTATAGTGACTTTTCCAAAAGATCATGTCCTAAATCTACCTCTCTTTTGGGCTAGAAATCATTATTTAATTATCCATGCCCTTAAACTTAATTAATGATCATGTGTCTTACGTATCAAAAGATTTCGTTTTATTTCCCAACCTCACGATTAGCAACTGTAGGTACGTTTTTTTTTTATAAAGCCACTTTTTAAAACGCAGCCTTTCTATTATAATAATCGACTTTAAAATAATTCGACTAAATGAAACGTTGTCTTACAAAAAGTTGCCAATAGTTAAATGTCAAAGTGAATCATCGGCGAAAAGTTGGTTGGTAAGTGAAATTCGGACAAAAAATGTTCAGCGAAAAGGCCGGGCACCCTTTAGGTTATATTGTCAGTGTTCTGGAACATAAGCCGGCCATCCACGTTACGGTTACCGGAGAGGTCTACCTGTGCAGGCGACCGGAGCAAAACCAAAAATCAATTCTTTCGAGTTTCACCGTACGGTGAACCTGTGCGTGTGTGCCGTGTCCTCCGGTCGCCTGCGCAGGTAACCTCTCCGGTGGACCGTAGCGTGGATGGCCGGCTTAAGAAATAAAAGGGTACAGCTTAATTAATAACTTTAACTTTGTAAGGCCGTAAAATGCACCTTATAAGGCTATTCAACTCATAAGGTTTGCAAAGAGCTTGCTTAATTAAATACTAATTCTTAACCACTATTATCTATAAAGGGGCACAAGTGTTTCCCAGTTATGTTTCTTTTGATCTGGAGAGCCAATAAAGCACAATAAGCAAGAATCAACAAACTATGCAACAATGCACGTATGCAATAGCAAATACAACAGTCTTACACTATTTATGAATATTTTCATTTTATTCAATAAAATCTTGCTTGGCTCTAGTGCAATTATTGCACAATCTCAGAGCAACTTTGACCTCAAGGAAGTAAGATACATTCTAATTCTTAGGTATAGTGATTAGTAAATTTGGTGCAACACACCTCTTATAGTTTAGCACATCCAGCTATTCGCATTGCGTTTTCATTGCGTAAACATTTAAGTTATAATCTTAATGGCAAAAGTAATAAACAAAAACAACATCAATTTATATAGTCGCCTAGCGTTATAGCTACAAGGGGGCTATTACTGTTTCCATCTTTCATGCAAGTTGGAATAATGGGATTTTTATTCCACCTGTTTCCAGTAGTTTAGTTACTACTAGAAACAGATGAAAAAAACCTGCGTTTTGTAATAGCCCCTACAAAGATTGTCATATTGTATGAAAATTTCGAGTGCTTTTAGTTGATACACCTCAGCAAAAGTCTGTATTGGTTGCTAATATTCTCATTTATTTAAGGAATAGTTCAGTCAAACTTGTAACCGTTTGTAGCCAACTCTAAACCACTTCTACATAAGAAAATCTGAATTGCAATTGAATTTGCTCGCAATTTGATTGTTTATTTACACATGCACAATGGGAACGTCTAGAGAATCGCAAGACAGAGTTTCTTACGGCGCTTCTTCTCAACAGTAGTCTCCTCTTGGGAAGCGCTGATAGACTCGGACATAATGTAAGTGCCTACAGGGCCGTCTTACAAAATAGATTCCCATTTTTTTATATATTTGCATCATCAATCTCATTTCTTTTTAAATTATTAATTTGGATTTATAATCTTATTAGATTACGTGTGCAATTGTCTCGTTTGAAACGAGTAACTTGCTGTTTGGAAAAAATATTTTTACATCAGTTTCTTATAATGGATGTTCCAATGTTTCAATTCCAATGCTGGGATATAAAGATATCTACTTTTCTTTATTAATTAGAGGGAACCCTGTAAACCTTAAGATTCTTCAAAATAATAAGGAATCATAAAAAAAGAAATTCACTTACATGGGTCAATATACAGACAAACACAAAGTGGCTGTTTACAATTATAGGCGTACAACTTAACTGAGAGCCGGGGAAGGCATGAGGTGCAGGGGTCAGCTATGACAAAGCTTGACTAGTCCAAATTGGCCATCCCCTGCACGTCATGCATACCCTCGCTCTCTGTTAACTTGTACTCCTATAGTCTGCATGATCCTTTAAAACAAAATATAGAGAAATGAACAAAATGGTATAAAAACTGTTAAGTATTAAGTAACATAAATTTGTTAATCTCAATTTTACAGCTAAAAGATTTATCTTGTGGGTAACTTTACTATTTCAAAAGCCTGATTCAATCCCATTATAAACCATAAATGTCTTTAATGGTGACGGAAAGTCTATAAACTAGTTTTTAATGATTTTATAATGATTATTGGAACTGGTATCCCATGGTGAAATACTTTCTTTTCCAGATATGTTTGATCAAAGTGGTAAGAATTATAGTTGATTTTATGCTTTTACCAACAAGATGAAATTCAAAGGGTAAAAAATTTAAAACATAATAAGCATAAGTCAATTTTTCTTAAGCCAATATGGAATGAAATTAGTTACTTCTAAATCCAGAACAGCATGAAGCTTGAGCGGGTGCCTCATCATCAACAACCAACACTCTGGATGAGCGGTTCTCTTCTTTCTGAGAGTTTTGCTCAAACTTCTCAACCATTTCTCGGGTCAGCTCTAGGAAGAGGTCCTCTACACATTGATTTAACTTTGCTGATGTGTAAAAGTGTCTAGCACCCACCATTGCTGCATAGCTGAAAGACAACACAGTATTACACATCTTCACTGATATTAATCCTGATTTGAAAACGATATGGGTTTTCTAACTGAATGGTGACTACAAAGTACAAAGAGACATGGAAATAGTAACTTTGTTTTATTATTTATATAGATCTACTAGCTTTTGCCCACTCTTGAAAAAGGTTTTTCAACATAGAAGTTGTTTATCAATTATAAGTAGGTATTCCCTTATGAACATACTGATTTTTCAAGAGTAAAAAGGATGCTATTGTGTCTCCAGGCTATTAACTTTCCAAGTCCCAAATATTACATTAATCGGTTGAGGCATTAAACCATGAAAAGGGAACCAACAAACAAATAGAGACACTTTTCCTTTAATATTATTAGTGAGAATAAAGGTGAAATAATCTTTGCATTTTGGGTGCCAACATTTTTCAAGGACTGTTTTCAACTCACCAGTAGTACTCATGGCATCCGAAATGTTAAAATTATAACAAAACCTAATTTTTAACTAATTTGCTTGTAAAAACTAGTAATTTACAAAACAAGTCATAATGATCATTAATTAAGTGCACATTAGATTATTAGTTGTATATAAAAATGAAAATAATATTTGCAATTTAGAAAGGTTACCTTTCTGCTTCTTCTAGTGGTACGGTTCTCTCATGCTCCAAGTCGATCTTGTTGCCCGCTATCAGTAGAATGATATCTGGACCGAGCATCTTCTTGAGTTCTTTAACCCAATTTTTTACCTGGATGTGAGTAATTATTATTACTTTTTTTAACCAACTGCTATAACAAAAGAATAATAATAATAACAAAAGAAAATGACAAACCTTTATGAAAGAGTCTTCATCGGTGATGTCATATACAAGAATGGCACCGTTAGAATTCCTGTAATAAATCGGCCCTAGCGCGTGGAATTTTTCCTGGCCTGCCGTGTCCCAGATGGACAGGTTGATCCGCTTACCGTTTATATTAATCTTCTTGTTTAAAAATGTTGCCTAACAACAAAATAAAAGATTAAGTAATTTATAGGACTAAGGCTTCTATGACTGGTCCAATCTTAAGGAGATAGATACCTGAAGCGTAGTAAGGTGTTTGTCGTTGAACTTATCTTCGATGTACCGCAGCAACAGTGACGTCTTGCCGACGCATCCCTCACCCAACAAAACTACTTTAAAGTTATATGCGCCGCCCGCCGATGTACTCATGGTGAACGAAACAGAACCGGAAGGTATCAATCAATTGTTGCAAACCGACAATTCAATTAAATTTACAGTCGTCACGGAAAGATTAGGTATTTTCAAACATCAAACAGCTGATGACATTGACAGTATATAAAGTAAGAAACAATCAGAAGATGAGCACGGTGAATCTATTAATTAATAGAGGTTCGATTTGAATTACAAATCGTATTAGACGAGTATTTCGTATATAGTGTTTCAATAAACCTGAAATTCAATGGAAAACACAGTTTACACAATCAACACGACATTTTTATAACATAATGCAAAGTAACATACTTTGACAGTGACATAAAGCACGTTCGGAAATTTCGTTTCGATCCATTTTAATAAATTTGGTTTGATGATCTCTTGGAATTGCAATTCAGTCCAACTGTCGTACCTAACAATGAATTTATTTTTTGCTATACACCATGTTTTTTTGATTTGGATTTATTTTAAGGGAGAATTCCTTAGATCAAATAAAGTTATTTCCTCCAAGAAACTACTGTACTAACTCGTACCGTTTAGAAGATAGGTTATCAATTATTAAATTTAATCACTAATTTACGTTAAACCAATGTAAAAGGTTCATAATCCATTACTACTTGCTTAAGGCTGGCCGCATACATACGTTTTCTGCATTCGGACATCCGCGGCCAGCCGCATACATATCTACCCCATTCCGCATTCCGGAAACCGTATATACGAATGTATGTGCCCGTCTTTAAAATCCTGTGAGTAAAGATGGAGTAGAGTTTCTGGGGCTCTACTTTGAAATCAGTAATTCGAACTTCGGATCGCCCTGTCACTTTCTTGGGAATTAGTGACGCGTCGAGAGCAAAAAGGATAGCAATAGACGAAGTTCGATTTACGGATTTCAAAGTAGAGCCTCTGATTCTTACGTGGGCCTCTGGGGTCCAATTCTCGTGGCTTCGAGATGATTTTTCATGCGAGATGAACTGTCAACTGCATACATTTTTTCGACATATCTCGCATGAAAAATCATCTCGAAGTCACGAGAATTGGGTCCCTGCACCAAATTCGAGGATCGAATACTCTTAGTTGTCCTTTTCTCTCGCCTTGGTTACGAATGGAGAAAGAGTGTGACGGAGCCCTTCAATTCTTCGGCCAAGCGTGAGCGTGCGTTACGTTTTACTGCTCCTGTGCTTTGACATATGGACTATGGCTCTGATCAAATTGACAATACTAATTTGTTATTGTTGTTACTTATTTTATTTTAAAATACATAATTGTGTTAACTTGCTTTGTGATGCCACGGTTAAATTATACGGCCGAAGAAGAGTTCAATATGCACTTAGTTTACGGTTTCTGCAACGGAAATGCCGCTGAAGCAGCAAGTACCGACATCGTTGAACGCGGCCACTTTGAAAATAAGTTGCAGTAGTAAGTAAATTACTGTTTTTTTTCATGTAAACATTTAGTGTCGGTGATACGAAAGAAGGAAATCATTTTATTTTATTAGGACTGTATTGTATATGTAAATAAATATTGTTCTTAAACTTTAATTTCTTTTGTGACTATGCCATAAACTCAGAGAATTAAAATAATGCTAAATAAAAAAAGGATTTGACATTTCGCAAACATTCTTCTGGAATAAAAATAAACAAGAAAAATTAAACTTTCACTGCCATTTAACAAAAATAAAAACTAAAATTAAACTTTTTTAGCGGGGTTTTGAACCCGAGGGCTTATTGTCTAACGCACTCGCAATCACGATCGTTTTCATTTCGTCTGCATACAAAATGAAAACAATTGCTCCAGTTTGAAGCCGATTGTGATTGCGAGTGCGTTAGACAATAAGCCCTCAGGATCTTCTCAGGACCTTCCACTGAGCTAAATTTGTTAACCAGCTCTCAATTCTGTCATTATAAAGTTTGAACACTGACATTAAATGACAAATTGACACTAACTTTTGCCTAACTCAAAAGAACCTTTTACAATATCCATCAATTAAATATTTAATTATTTTGTATAGGATACAGATATTTTTTTCCGGATATCGTAAAGCGGTATAAGGGATAAGTTTACGTTAATGTTTCAAGCACTACGTCGAAGTTAAAGCAAATGCACACAAACACCCTGTATATGTTTAAGAAAAACAAATCCACATATACCCAAAAACAAAAGCTATCTAGAATACAACCCGAATAAAAATAGCATAAAAAAGTTTTATTATGTTTCTTGTGTGGGGACCCCTCGTGGGATTTTATTCATTGTTATAATTTATTATAATTTTAAACGATAGAGTTCATAATAAATAAGACATATTCTGTGAACATTTCAACTGGTAACTTATTACGGTTAAAAACATATACCTAGCCCTGTGAACTTACTTAATCATAAGGGGGTCCGCACCGCTGCGATAAGATGACGTCACTCCAGCAAGATGGCGCCCAGTTAACATACAATCACTTTTTATCATTAGATATCATTTAATTGTTGTAATTTCTTAGAAAATGCCAACTCAAATTTAAAATAATCATGACATCCATAAAATGTCTGCTAAATAAATAAAGAAATTAAAACAAAACTATTGGGCCAAATACAGAATGAATGAAATTGGTCTCCTAAAATTACCCATTCTTTCGAATTAGAATTTTAAAACCGTAACGTGAGTTATTTTTTTTGATCTATCCCAATTATTTAAATTTCCAACGTGCGGCAGAGTTTAAAATTGGCTTTTTTTTAGTAAGTTATAAAAGGTTATTTTGACAAAATTAACACAAAATATATTTCTTCCATGTAATATAGACCAAAAAAAATAACTCACGGTTTTTACATTCTAATTCGAAAGAATAGGTAATTTTAAGAGACCAATTTCATTAATTTTGTATTTGACCCAATAGTTTTGTTTTGTTATCTGTATTTATTTAGCAGACATTTTATGGATGACATGATTAATTTAAATTTGGGTTGGAATTTTCTAATAAATAATAACAATAAAATGAAATCTAATGATAAAAAGTGATTGTAACAGGGTAGGTACCTATTAAAACTTACTATTTCAAGCGGTTTTCGCTAGATATTTCAAGATATACTTAGAAGGGCTTCAAGCCGAAAACGAAAGTCAAACAAAGGTTAAATATACTTTTATATAGATAAATATTTCAAAAAACTTTACAATGCAGAACGGCTTTAAAACCCTATTCCTCGAAATGGTTTTCGAATTAGAGTACCTAATTGTAAAAATACGAACAATCCCAATTACGAAATAATGAACATTAAGTATAAAATTATCAATCACTTCTCGATTATGTTAGGAACATAATTAGGTTTTGTACTAGGTACTTCTCATTGTCAGTGAGGCAGTAAAATAGTTAAGCACAGTGTGTAATATATTTATTTTACCAAGTTTATCTTTTCTCCTGATGTAAAAACTTCGTTGACTTCGTTGTGAGGCGTTAAACGTATTGGCTGACCAGGATTTTCGTTCGATCTTTTCACGACTTTCACGTACAATCAAACTGTTGGATGGGTAACTAAATTGTTGGTCAATGCATTCATTTCTATAATAAACTACCTGACGTAGATTTAAAGCTATCGTTTCCAGCACTTAAAAATTACTTAAAAAAGTCGTTAATGTCTAAAGCGTACTATAAGCGTCGAGGACTACCTAACAGACAAAAATGCTTGGCCTAAACCCGAAACTTAGTCATTCATTAATAATTTGTGCAAATGCAAAAGTTGTATCTTGTCTAGGGGACACCGTTGATGTAGGAAAACATGTCGAAACTTTTATCTTGTTCCTTTTTTCGTTTTTCTCCCTCTATCTCTCTCTCCTAATGTTTTGTCATGTTTTCCTGCTGAACTACGCATGATATTTGATATTATATTTAATTTAATATAATTTTAATTTAATGTTATAGCTTTATATAATACTAGACTAAGTAGTATCATTGGTGGTAAGAAATATGGTTAAAAAATGACTGACTGCTGAGTTTCTTGCGGCGTTTCTTCTCGGCAGTGGTCTCCTCTTGGGAAGCGCTGGTAGACTCCTGACGTGTAAAAGTGCCCGTGTGGCCTACTTACTGAATAAATGACTTTTATCTTATCTTATCTTATCAAGTTAACATGTTCAGTGTAGGGTTTTTGTTATGAACCTATGGGGCAGCTGATCTAAGTTTTTTTTTAAATAGTATATGTGTGCTAGGGCTTAGATTCTGCACAGCAGCAAGCCATATGGGCCATAAAACATTGCGTACATAAAAACATTATAGCGAATGTAAATACGATAGTTTTATTACAATAATAGTTAAAACCAGCGCTACTAAAATGAAATTTTATTTGAAAACCCTATTTCGGTTAAACATTTTCTTAGCAAATATTGACTATTCACTGGGATTAAGATTTGAAGAAATTGTGCGACTTGACTGTGATGTTTGTCAGCCTCAAACTAATACATGTTGCGTTGGGACTGTGATTTACAAAAATACCGTTTTAACAACGTCTTACTGCGCTGAAGTATGCCAGTTTGTAAAGAAAGGAAAAACAAGACTTCCAATAACAAAAACATATTTAAGAAATAATTACGCCGGAAAAGGGTATGTGGATATCGGCATAATAATTGTAGAAAATTTAAATTTAAGTAAAAGTAACGGTGTTCAGATTAGTGCGGTTGACGCCTTATCTACAATTGGCCTGATGGGTTTGTACCCCGCCCTGAACGACGGCGGGCCTAAAATGCAAAGGACTATTATAAATAGATGCGGAGAAGAGACACGATCTTTTGACTATTATTTATGTGGCTCAAAGAAGATGGTCCGGACGTCAACCAGTTGTTTCCAAGTACAAGGTGTTCCTTTACTTCTGAACGGCAAAATTATAGCCGTCTCAGCATCTACAAATAATTTACTATGCGGCGACGAACATATTTTTTTTACGGTTTTGAGTCCAGTAATATCCTGGATCAGTTCCATAGTAAACTTATATAAAAAAGTTAATTCAGAGGCTTACACTGAAACTTATAGAAAAGCTTCAAAGTATAGAAAACATATGTTAGACAAAGCAGAATCCACCCTTACTGAATCATCGTGTGAAAAATGTTGTAGAAAGTGTGTCTGTAAAGCGGAGGTGAAACATGAAAACATTGCAATGAGAACTCCGCCCATTACTGAAAAAACAACGCTGACTACTACTACGTCCGGATCGTCCATTTCCACCTTACCGACTATAGATACTTCTATACCAGTTAAACAAGTCGCAATTATGAGAGCCATACTTAAGGATACAACGCACAAAGAGCTAATCCTAACTTCAACAACATCAACAAAAGTATCAACGACGCCCACAACGGTTTCCAACGTTTCAACCTCTATATCTACAAGCACAATCACTACTTCTGCCAAGTTATCTCCACCGTCTACATCGACGATAATAATTTCTAGTGCATCAACCACAACAACGGCTGACCTAACTTTTACATTTCCATCAGCCAATGTTATATCAACTTTTACATCTCCATCAGCCAATGTTAGATCAACTTTTACATCTCCATCAGCCAATGTTATATCAACTTTTACATCTCCTTCAGCTAACGTTATATCAACTTTACCTCATACTCCCACGACTAAACCAGTTTACGCAAAATCTACGAATGCGATGGATTGGTTCAACGCAAATATCAGAAATAAAATAGGGAAAAAGGCGTACCTCGTGCTGACCACAGACACTGCTTGGGGTCCACCATTCGTGGATTTAACTTAATCTTATTGGTTGCCTTTTGTAGTATGGCAACTGACAAGGATAGTTTTTGATAATGATTAGATTACGCAAGAAAAAGTTTACCTAGGTACGAGTAGATGTGTGGTAAGGTTTATATCCACTTTCCTTTAACGTTGATAACGTTAAATATAACACCCTAGGTCGAGCACGTGAATTGCTTAATTTACTAGTTAGACATAAACAGCCACGGCTGTTGGTGAACTAGCACATACTTAGTTACTTAATGTTTTTTGTATGTACAGTCAACCAATTTGATTTCTAGGCCACTATGGACTATGTTTAAGTGAAGTTGACAACCAAAACGTAAGAGACTTCTTTTGGTTTGGTTAACAACGTTACGTTGACAAAGTCCATAGTGGCATAGAAATCAAACTGGTTGACTGTACCTAAAGCGTGGTTGTAATCGATATTTTTTTACCTACAACGTATGTAAAACGATTTAGATATTTAGGTATTATTGATTATTTGTTGTCTAGAAAAGTTTGCGTTTAATTTCTTGTACCTACCTGTTGTACGTTACTAACGTTAAAATATTTAATCGTTACTTTCATACCTTCTTGCAAGGATACATACCTAACTATTAATGCTGATTTTAATAGATTAGTACCTAATGAGTGAGTACCTATGGGTTCATGAATAGGATAAGGACAATTTATTATATACTATGACAATACAATTGTGTCGATACATATCAAACGTATTTTGAGATAATCGTGAAAAACCTTTTTTGTACTCGTCGATTATAATCTGTATATTAAGATTTCATAGAGAATACTGCAACGTTACACTTTTCAACGTTGTATAATAGTCTATGTTACTTCCGAAACAACCAAAATAACTTTTATTTTTGAGACTAAATATGTGTTTAGAATTACATTTTTATCAAGTTACTAAAAATAGATGAGTAATATCCATCGATTTGTTATTTGGTTACTATGGTTACGTTCAATATGGATATCAACAAAATGGCGTTTTGTTTAGCATTCCTACTTTTATGATAAATTGTCAGAACTGTTTTAAATAGTACTTACCTAACTATTAAAGATTGCATGAAATTTATAAACATTTAGCAATAAAATTTACAAACTATTAACGCCAATCGGAATAATGAAAATGGCTTTGCTAACAAGTAATTTGTTAGCAGAAAAATCGAGTGAAGATGAGAGAAAAGTTAGCGATTGTTTATTTTTGTCATTATCATTCTAAGCTTGTAGAAAAAGTTATGTATGCAACGGTACATAATTAGCTCTTAAGGTACTCGTGCCTATAATTAGAGCGCTCGCAAGCTCGCGCCCTAACCTCGGCGCTCGTACCTTAAGAAGCTTCATTATGTACCAGTTACATAAATAACTATTTCGATACGCTCTAGACAACCGAAAAAAATTTGAAAATAGAACTTCATATTTCAATAATATGTGTCCTTGTTTAAGGAGACTCGATCCGATACAAATTGCCAATCTATGGCGTTTCAGAACGTAGCAGCGTCGCGTTTTCTGTCAAAAATCTACTTAAACTTGCTGCTGTATCCAGGGCATAAAAAAAAAATGCTTTGTGATTGGCTAGTTTTTAGCCAATCACAGCACAGTACCGCAACATTACGGACGCCGGTGGTGTGAGAGTACTTACGATATTTCGTTTTCTTATAATTATAGTCGTATTTAAACTTAAATTATTAATTTTAATGAACTCGTACAAAAAGTATTGTTCACAATAGTGTCATACTCAAGCTTTTTAATCTCGTACCTTACTTAGGCCACTCAACAAGCTTCGTGGCCTAAACACGGTACTCGACTAAAAAGCTCTCTATTATAACACGATTGTGAAAAATACTATTCTGATCCTGATTTAATTACTAGGATGCTTAGAACAGTATTTTAATATGACGGATTACCAAAAAAAACAAAAGCCTATTAAATTTTGATTGTAGAAGATGGATATTGCGTAAAAAATGGATTTTAAATTTGGATTTAACCAGGTTTGATTTATTTGGCCAAGTTTGAACAAACATGTGATGGATTAAACTATGTTTGAAATAATTGTACTGGATATTCGAAGTAAACTGACAGCCATCTTGAAACGATTACGCTTTCTGATTGGTTCAAATGGATTTAACTAGTTTTGATTTGAACGACAAGATGGATTTAACCAAGTTTGAAAAATTACCTGTACCTACTTTAAATTAGTTTTATTCAAAATTTAAAAAGATATATGATTTTCTGTGATATATAAAATAAAAATAAATTTATTATTTATCCGATAGTACATATAAACAACTCAAAAAAAATGAAAAGTGGATTTAGCCACTTTTGATATGTGTCGACACAATTCAAAACCGGTTTAACCATAGGCCATTAAAGTAACTTTTGTTTGTGGAAGTCCCTACTCGTAGGTAGTGGAAGTAGGTATATAGCAATAATCTCAATTTAGTTTTTTTTGGTGACATAGGAAGGTATCTACGATCAGTGACAGACATGATCAAATTATAGAGGTTTCCTTTTTAGTTACAGAACCCTTAAAAGGAAATAACTCTAAAATAAAAAGGTCAATAAATTTGTCTTTATTACTTATACATACATACCAGTCGGTTGTCAAGTGAATTGAGCTTCTGGAAATTTTTCTATCGCTCTATTTAATTACGTATGTAAAAGTCCCTAATCTTTAAAAGAATTATTCACAACAGTATTGTATGGAAACATTAGAAACAAGAAACAACCCGTTACGGCGATTATGTGGCGGGTATTCCAGAATGTTCCGAGTGGTTGAGTGCTCGGATTAAAGTGTGGCGCCGGCGCCGGAGGAAAGCGCATCCGCGAATACCACAACGAGCCTTGCTAATGCTGCCCATTAACTATCACGCGTCACTGCACCAAAATAGAGACATTCCATTCATAAACAATGCATTATGATGAATGAAATCCCATCAGCCCCGCCGCGCCGCATTACCGACGCAATCAGCTCCGAGGAGCGCATGCGATCTCGCGGCCGCGGCCCCCGCGCGCCGCGCGCGCCGCCCGGCTGAAAGCTCGCGCGCGATCAATCAAGATAACGTCATAAAGCTATGCGAATGGCTCTGCTATTAAAATACCAATAATGTGCCAACTTCAATTGCAATACATCGATTCATTCCAAAAATAAAAGCAACGATCATCTGGCGTGTGTTTGTTTAATAAATGTCGTCATTAGCTGTACAATAATTCACAACATTTATCGAGTTGAGACAGTTAGGAGATGGTCTTAACATGTAGGTTATATTGTACGGCATTCCTTTTGTTGGTCGCAACACTTTTAGTTGCTACTGATAGTGTTGGTTGTAGGTACTACTTATGTCGCTTAAACGCGTTGGACAAATAAAGGGATAAGTTCGCCTTTGTACTACCTACGTACTGTTATTTTTGTAATTTAAATAATTGTGTAATGTAATGGATTTTAGTACAATATAGTATTTTATGTAACTGATACATAAAGAGGGTCCTTAAAATACGAGTGTGGTTTTATGAAACGAGCTGAAGGCGAGTTTCATAATAAGATCACACGAGTGTTTTAAGGCCTAATTATGTACAGTTGCATACATTACTTTATCTACACATCATATTATAAGTACTCTAAGATGCGTTCAGTAGGCGGCAAAACAAACAAAATGGCGGCAAAGCTATTAACCTGTGTCACGAATATGAATGTTTTTTTTTAAATCATAGATAAACTAACAAAGTCACTATTCTAATGTCATTCGAAATCAAAATGGCGTACGACACTTTACATAAAATATACAGAGTCGACGTTTAATTGATACTAGAATTGGCCCCCTGTTTGAATTGTGTTGGTTTTGGAAGATGTTCCAAATTTGAACAACATTACTTTATCAAAAGTTGTATCGTAATTTTAACTTTTCATTACAGCTACAGATAAGAAAACATATTGTATCTTGTAATGCTGGTCATTATCTACGGATTCTGAACGCATTATAGAGGACTTATGATATGAGTGTAGATAAAAATGTTAACATACATACATACATACATACATACATACATACAAAATAATCCGTGTAACAGTTTAAACTCCAAACATGACATTAGAAAACAAGAAACTAAAGCGTAGGTACCTACATACTTATATGTAATAGGTAGCTTTTTATTTTATGATGCTGACTTTACGCACACGATACATATCTTAACCAGTAAATGTACGTAAGAAGATACAAGGTACTCACTCGGGCTCCTGTTTGACGTTGGTTGGAGGTGAAAAGTACGACCTAATGCAATAGCCAAGTCAAATAGGAAGGTAGTACAGTTAATTCTGCGAAAAAAGAAATCAAAGCGTTACGTTATGTAGGACTCTTATTTAATCTGCAAAGTAAGGTAGGTAAGTAATCAGGGCCTCTATTTAACACGGTAAAAACAATATCGTTTTTGATCTGTTATCGTATTGTCACCGTTTTGGTAGCTCTTATTTACATGACAGTAATGGCGTCTGACGTCATAACAATACCATAGGTCAACTACACGATATCGTTTTTATCGTCGGGAATAGAGGCGCTGCAATGTTTATATCTGTTCAATTTTTATGTTGACTATGGACTAAGTTCATAATTAATTGAAATAAGTGAAACAATTGACTTCATAATGTAATGAAATAAAAAAATGATAAGCCTAATTAAAAAAAAACCTTTTTTAGCTGTTATTTTAATAAAAATATACTTATTACTGTTTACTATAATTTTCACGTAACTAAGTGAAAAATTAATAAGTGGCCCCTATTTTGTTTTGAGTTAGTAGTACGGTCAGCCTTATAAGAAGCTGCACACTTTTGTATCTTTTCACTTTAACGTCATGTTTGAACTGTGGCACTAATCTGTCAAAGGCGTTAAAGCGACAAGGTACAAAAGTGTGCAGCTTCTTAAAAGGCAGTGTACCTATAATATAGGTACCTCGTGTGTTCATAAGTTTTGAGACAAACTTTTACTTTAAAAAATAAAACAATAATACTGGCAGATGACTAATTCTTTTTCCAATTTTGAATTTTGATTGTTTGTTTGTGTTCTATTTGTATGTTTTTATTATTTATTTCAATAAATTTTCTTGTGATGGCGGGACGTGCGTCTGTCATTTCGCTACACATGGCGGGAAAAAAACAATGGAGATTTTCCGTGTCTTAAGATGTTTTGGGATTAGCCGCAACTTTGTATATTACACAATAAAACTTTACAAGGAGACTGATTCTCTGACTCTGAAAGATCGCCAAAGGAGTGGTCGCCCGCGGTCTGTAATGTAAGTACGATTGAGAACATCAAAATAATCAGAGAGCGACTTCGCCGAAATCCATGTCGCGCCTAGAAAAAAATCGCTCTGCAGAATAACATTTCGCGTGTTGCGGTAAACAAAATACTGAAATACAATCTCAAAGGCTTACAATCGTAGGAAAGTTCGTATGAAGGTGTTACTCCGCTCCATTTTTGCCAACAAGGCGTCAAGGAGCTCGTATAAAGAATACAGGCTGTCATTTTAAGTAATAATTGCTTGTAGTTATAGGTTAATGTATACTTATTATTATCTGAAAATATTAAAAAACATACATAACTTAAAAAGAAAATCTTCTATGAACAGTTTTTTTAGTGTACCTACTACCTGCCCTACCCGTATCGTGGGGATGTTTTTTTTTCACGTCTACCCCATAGTGTGGGGTGTCGTTGGATAGGTCTTTCAAAAATATTGCGGGTTTGTAGTTTGAAACACTTTTTCGAATAAGGTATTCGTTTATGAAATATTAAGCTTTAAAGCGCAAATTTTTGTTAGAGTCAGGTGTCCCCCCCCCTACAGCAAAAACTACAAATACAAAAAATCTGAAAATATCTTAAATGAAAGCACATATAGTGAATTTAACAGGAAAACTATCACTAATAAGAAGGCTTGATTGATTTCTGAGATACAGGCGACTAAAGTGTTAATACCTACTAAAGTCACCTAAGGCAGCACCAAATAACTTTAAATACCTAAGTAGAGAATTAGTTCATACTTGTTATTTTTGTGATTTTTGTGTAGCAATAGCAACGGCTTCGGAACCCTACACTACACTGAGCATTGTCAGACATGCTCTTGCCCGGTTTTTCAATATAAGTATATTGCATAACATCGGCCATGACATTTAAGTATGGGAATACATATTTAAATTTCAATAACTTAGTAATGCAAATAAATATTGGTTTGTTTTGCATCTATGTGGGTCCTGGACCAATAATCAATGCAACTTGGCATTTTCGCAGCATTATTTAAATCCGGTAATCATTAAAATCTAATTATTTTTGTTGTAATTATAAAATTCGTTTGACACTACGTCAGAAAGTCGACTGATAGACGGACGGTTCGGCACTAAGCATTAAGGCCGCCATATATATACGGAACGATCCGTCGTTACGATCGATCTGAAATAGGGAATGCAAATAACCGGTTATAACCGGTTATTTTCATACAAAAACGGTTGATAACCGGTTAAATTGCATTCCCTAATCTGAAACGATATCGTGACGATTCATATTTCTATTGAAATGTTGATGCGATATTGCCACACACGTATAATCCATCGCTCGATTTCAGTCTGAACCGACGGAACGTAACGACGATTTGTACGTTATATGGCGCCCCTTAGCTCCACCCCCGCCGGCACTAAGTCAGTGTTCCATACTTATTATATTTCGATGGCTCTGGTAGATGATTCTCTTAAATAACTCGTTCTTCAACTTGATGGACGTATCATTAATCGGAGAGTTTAAGATGTCCTGTAAGAGCGTAAAAACCACATTTAAGGGCGTGCACTCTCAATTAGGCAGCTTTACCCGCCGACCGTTCGACAGAGAAAGAGCCATTTTTAAGAGTTTTACACCTCTGAATGTACAGCCGCGAGTTAATAACCATTTAGTAGGTTACCGTCCAAATTAAAAGTAGCTGTAGCTGTTCCTTGTTGCAGCCACTGATATATTAATTTTAAACTATTCTCTTTTTAATTCGTTAACTGCGACTATAGAGGTACTAAAATGTACAGCAACGTCAGCAACTTGTAAGTTGGACTGTACAAAGTATACAACTCATAATGAGACAGAAGTTTTTGTGGCAAAAACGTCAATTAACTAGGGATTTCCTTCCGATATTAAATTTATCGATAACTGTTTCAAATACTTATTTCAAAGTGTCATAATACGAAATATATGTTTCTTAGCTACGACACTAATCTCACATTTAGTACAAAAGATCTTAGTAGATCCACGTATAAGTACATAAATCCGGAGAGCTTTTAACCATGAATTTATTACATTTTCACGACACTGTTTTCAAGGCGGCATTTTTACGCGTAATAATATTTCCTTTAACTAACACTGTCATGTCATGTTATGTCAACGTCTTATTAATCTGTAATTCTGTATGATGAAAACCGTTATCTTTCTTAATCGTCATATACGGACTTAAAACTGTAAAATAGGAATGCAAATTGCATGTTCATAATTGTCCTAACAACAACAATTTTATTCGTGCCACAAAAACTTCCATGTCGGCTCATAACCAAACTTATAAAATATTGTTCAATAAAACAAAACAACACTTTTTTATATCCTTAATTAATTTATTATGAGGTATATCAATAATCTCTAAATTTTGGAGGTCCATATGTTTCATGCGGTATGCCCTGACTGGTGGAGATTGTGTTGCCTTGCCCTCCGCTCACGGCAGAGGCGGCAGTGGAGGAAACGCTGCTGAAGCTGCTGTCGTATCCGCTGGAGACCGTACTGGCCTGAACTGGAGTTACCGTGGAGACTTGGTACCCGGAAGAACCACTGCTGATTCCATAACCATTCTGTGCTTCAGTTCCCGAGCCTGACGATCCGTAGTTACCAGTACCAGTACTCAGCGATTGGCCAATCGAAGACACGCTACTTTCAAAAGATTGAGACCCAAACGACCCAGAAGATCCTTGAGTTGCAATCTGAGCTTCGTTACCTGCCGCTTGAGACCCAGAGGAAACAGCTTGCGAAGTATATTTAACGTCTGAAATCCCATCTAAAGTACCAGCTGCACCGGATTCGACAGCGCCCGCCACATTCACGACACCTTTACCATTATTATATTCACTCACGATATTGTTAATCACAGCCTGGCTATCTTCTTTGCCTTTATACTTGATAAAGTATACTTCTGGTTTTGATGGTGGCTTCTGTTCCAGTTGAGGGAGAACAACATCTTCAGCTGATTCTGGTTTTTTAACTAGAACATAGACGATGGTTTTTTCTTCATTCTGCTGCTGTACCGGTATAAATTGTGCGGAACCAGCAGGTGGGGATGGTGTTTTGATAAAGATGATCTTGTAGTGTTTTTGAGGTGCAGGTAGATTCAGTGGCTGGCGGGGTTTGATGGCCTCGGGCTCCTCCGGGGCCGCGTGTACATAGAAGTGTTTGAATACTTGAGGTTCCTGATGCTGGATCTGGTTGTAGTATTGCTGGAAGATTGCAGCATTGGACTGGTATTGACTCGACGTTTGGTATTGATTAACACCTTGATATTTACCAGCTTGCGCCTGTCCAGAAGTCAAGCTGCCGACAGAGCTGCTTCCGCTAGATGTCAAACTGCCGACAGAGCTGCTTCCGCCGGATTGATATTTTCCACTATTTTGGTATCTTGTATTATCTGTGTGGGAACCCGTGCCTGATTGGTAACCGGTACCGGAGTTAGCCAGGTAGCCAGATCCAGATTGGTAGCCAGAACCGGATTGGTACCCTGAACCCGATTGGTAGATTGTACCGGGCTGGTAACCGGCTCCATTCTGGTAACCGGTACCCGTCTGGTAACCACTACCGGTTTGGTACCCTGTTGACGGGTAACCGATTCCAGTCTGATAGCCAGAACCGGATAGCACTTGGCTTTGATAACCATTTTGCAAACCGGCATTATTGTATGTGTTTGGCGCAGAGCTCAAAGTTTGTCCTTTATATCCTGAACCTGTGTTTTGTCCAGCGTATCCGCTGCCGAAGCCGCTGCTGCTACTTGAAGAGCTGAAAGCTGGCCCTTCGTACGTCGTTTGTGGCTGCTTGTAATGGTACCCGAGCCCAATATCAGCTGAGGCTGCCGCTGCTAAGGCTACTATTATCTGTAAAAAAAAAAGTATTTCAATTACCATTTTGCAATAAGTATTACATTGATTAATGACTGTAATGACAGTAAATAAGTTGCATGATAAAGGTATTAGTGAAGTCCAATAGCTATTAAAATATCTTCCGAGTTCAGGAAAAATCGGTTCTTTCCACTAGCATAGAGCCACAAACGCTCTGACAGCGGAGGCGGCGCGGTGCGGCGCGTTCTCATACTAAAAACGCCTCCGCTCCGTTACGCTTTGGGCACGCCTTTTAGTATGGGCCGCGCCGGTCTCAGTGCGTTTGCGGCTTAAGTGCGTATTGATGTGAGTGAGAGATAAGTAAAAACCCGATCTGTTCGGTACTTGCCCCTTTCTGCTTTTGCCTACTAAGTGTGAGGCCCTATTTGTAGAGATTTGCCCCCTTTGTGGAACCCCCTACTTTTTATTCTTAATTCGCCCCCTTCAGGAGTTTGTCCCCTTTTTTGACTTATGCGCCTTTTATTCTTTTTTTGTACAAAATTGGAGCGGCACTTTCAAAATTTCGTTATTTGCCTCCTATCTGTAAAGTTAGCAATTTCCTACGATAAACTTTCCCCTTAGGTAGGCCGTAATAACTGTGTAAACATGTAAAAATATGATAATGAGGTAGGTATAGGTTATGTTAGTTTTGCAGCAGGCGCGGAGGGCCAAACCACCCAACCCGGATAGGATACCCGCGGAAGTAGACAACAACTCGTATGTACTACCAACTCCGTAAAATTAAATACTTGTTTAGAAATGGTTTTCTTACTGTACCAAATAGGGCAAATGTCTACTTTTTGTATGATCATTACAAAAAGGGAACAAATCGATATATAATACACATGCGATAACTAAAGAGTTCGAATTAAGAATAAAAAGTAGGGGCTTCCTAAAAAGGGCGCAAATTTCTGTAAATAGAATGGGCAAATAGTAGGCAAAAGCAGAAAGGGGGCAAGTACCGAACAGGCCTCAAACCCGATGGTCCTTTTAAGAGCTAGGTATATTGCATTTTACATAATAAGTATAATCGAAATGGTCTTCGAATGGTCATCCTTAAATAATTATTATAATTACTTAGATATCATGAAACCACGACCTCAACGGTGTCGCGCAATTGTACAAGGGACAATGTCTCAATAAATTACGACTGACGGTTTATTATAGTAGAAGTCCCCGTAAGAGAACAGGTACCTAGGTACGCGTAGGCTCTAGTGGCCCGCGCGCGAGCCCAAAGCCGCGCCGCCGGTGCGTTGACCACGAAATGTTGCAATACAGCGCCACGTTCCAGTAAAATGGGATCTAGTTACCGACCGGTCGTAACCCCGCACTTGAGGCTAACATTATTACCTTAATGTGAACTTTGATGTTACATGTCGCATTCCAAATTATTTAACGGCGTAAATGGCTGACATTACTCATCCGAGATTTGGTTTCTTGCTAGCTAGAGAATTATACTACAATATGTTTGTGTTGTGGCATATCACAGTGGGTAGATTAAAAAGGTGAACGAGTGGGCAAAATCTTGAGTTAAAAATGTGATCTTGGGAACCAGCTAAAGTAAGCCAGGGACACTTTTTCGTCCAATCGCCTCGATTTCTTTGTAATTAGGTCCCTACTCATTCGTTTAAAATGCTTAAAAAGCCTATTCTGGTAAGTATCAAACTTACGATGAGATAATGTTAGTAAATAAAGATGTGACACAACCGGACTGTTCCGGCATAGAAAGTGTGGGTGCAAGGTCAATCTCACCCACACCCGGTGTCCGCCCGATTTTTGGACTCCCGAAGGGTACTTGCGCAAGAGCCGAGTGCGATGAACTTGGTCCGAGTCTTCCGGGAAGGCACACGGTATTTGATCATATTGTTTTAGTCACTTTGTTTGTTTGTATTTGATTTATGATATGACACGTCTTCGGACGCATTTTTATTCGTACAGCATTGACATTTCTAGGGTTTTATTACTTCACAAATGAAATATTGCACTCTTCCGCTCAGGTAATTTTCTAAATCATCGGATTGCTTGGTAGTTTTGGAAAAACAAAAATTAGTTGTACCTAATGGGGTACTTAAGTATTAGGTCAAGGCGTGTGTCGCCACGCCACCGAGCACGATAACCGACGACCCTATTGAAAGGAGAATAAGCAATTAGGTTTTGTCACTGTCAACAATAGAACGATAATAAGAGATTGCGTCGTTAAGTACTTCATTCATTCCTAGACCAATCTGAGTCGTGAAAATACATAGGTAGATTTTGCGCCTTAAATCTATCTCGCTGGTTTGAGATTCAGTCATTTACCTTGGTGAAGTTAATATTTTTATGATCGAAGTATGGAAGGGTAACCTCAAACAAAAACGACTGCCAAATCCGCTCCAAAACACCCACTTTTTGAAATGAAAAAATGTATCGAGTGGTTTCGATAATTAACTAAATATTCGTTGAGTTAAGGTTTGAAGTCATTTATGTCAGATATTGGTATACTACCTAACGTTTGAGTACCTAGACAATAATTTCAGTTAGGTTTTATACCGTTTGAAAGACAAAAATCTGCAATTAGTACAAGCTCTCTGACACAAGAATTTTATTTGACAATTATTTTTTTCATAAGGAGTACTCGAAAGCGGCCAAGTATTTCAACATTTGACGTGGATGGTTTAATACAAAAATAACACAGTAATTGAATATCAATATTATAATATATATTAATATTGAATTTCCTATACATTCGAAGTAGTTTCAAAGATATATTGCATAACATCGGCCATGAAAATTTAGTATGGGAATATTTAAATTTCAAAACTTGAAAATAAATATCGATTTGTTTTGCATCTGTGTGGGTCCTGCACCAATTCCCAATGGAACTTGGCATTTTAGCAGCATAATTTAAATCCGGTAATCAACAACATCGAATTATTTTTGTTGTCATTATAAACAAGTGTTTGACACTACGTCAGAAAGTCGACTGATAGACGCTTCGGCACTAACAATTAGCTCCACCCCCGCCGGCACTAGGCACTAAGTCAGTGGGGCCGATTTTCAGCCTTCTCCTTCCATACTTATTATATTTCGATGGATCTAAGATTTAGCTGCAGTTGCTGCAATAAAAATATTTTATCCAAAATTCACATAAACAAAATGTTTATTTACAAGGAAAATAATCACATTGGTAGCTACATAGTATTAACGTACTAAGAACGTTATTAGTGCTTGTTAGTTACCTGGTTCTCAAGATTTAGGACAAAAATATAAGTAAAGTTTTTTTCTCAAATATCTCGCGGACTGACTTGCTATACCTACCTACTCTATATTATAATACAAATTATAGCTGTGTCTGTGAAGCAGTCCAGTATTTATTACATTGTTGACTGTTTGGATTTAAATGTCAAGTTCAGTTCGGGCCGGGTGACCTATCCGCCTTGACGAGATTCGCGGTGATGATGCCGCGGTACATGATGACGCAAGCGTTATGTTATGGTTGGCGTATCGTATTAGTGAACAAACTATAGTTTTTTGTGTGTGTCAGGGCCCTTATAATTAGCGATATTATTTGATTGAATGTTGTGTATGTAAGGACATTTTTTTTATGTAGAATCTTTATTTTGCAACCATTAAATACGAAAAGTGAGCTAAGCAAGTTTGTTTTTAATTATCACTAAGTACCTACATGAATAAATTGTCAAAGAACTGCATGTCACAAAAAGACGAATCCTATTCTTGCAATGCATAGTTTTAGCGGGGAGACCGCAGTTCCCTCAGGGTTAGAAAAATGAAGGAATGCTCAAAATCGGCGGAGACATCACATTAGTGAATATACATTTTTTTTAAATATACGTTCTGTCGAACTTAGAATCCCGACCTTTTTAAGTCGTTAAAAAAACGAGAACCTGTAGGCTCGTTTTGTTGTCTAACAGTGAACCGGGCTAATGGTGTTTATTAGCCGGTTAAAAGGAAATGATAAATCAAAGCCCAGATTTCAGTACACACATAATAATATTTAAAAAAAAATGATGTACGACCAGAGGGCTTATTGTCTTACGCACTCGCAATTACGATTGTTTTCATTCTGAAAATTGAAGGCTTTTCTGCATACAAATTGAAAACAATTGCTCCACTTTGAAGCCGGTTGCGATTGCGAGTGCGTTAGACAATAAGCCCTCCGGTGCCATTTAGTAGACAACTCACATTATGTGATGAGCGTGTAGTTTCAAAGGAGAAACTTTCAAATAAAATTTCATGCACTATTCTGAAAGTTACCAAAGTGAAATCGTTTAATTTCTGAAAAGTACTTATACTTGACGTAATAAGTAAGTAACGGCAATTTTTCATGAAATTTAAATGAAAACTTGTGTCAAAATCATTTTCAACTAATAATTTCATTTAGCAAGGAAAAGAAATAATAAGAAATATGATATAATATTAAAATGATAATTTTTTTTATGAGTTGTCCGTCCCACCGGACAAGATCAATTTAGGATTAACTGTTAAAGCTTGTTTTTTATTCTTCCTATAAAATACTACTTGTTTTTCCTGAAATACTAAAAAGGGTCTTGACTCAAGACTCTTGAGAGACATATTAAAAAACAAATAACCGCTTTCAAAATCGCAAAAATATTACTTAATGAACTGAAATCGGCGTTCAACAATATTTTTCATAAAAAACCGACTTTTTTTGGATATTACTTTAATTCGGACTGGCAAGATCAAATATGTTTTATGGCACCGAATTTAATTTTGTTGCTGTGTACCCTTTTAGAAGCGTTCGACAAAACAGGCAATCATTGAAATGGCAGCGCTTCCGTGCTCAACGTACCTAAATATATCTAGCATTGCTATCCAGCTAAGAAATGCTTTCAGATCTTTGATACCAAGGCCCCTTTTTAGGGTTCCGTAGGAACCCTTATAGTTTCGCCATGTCCGTCCGTCCGTCCGCAGCTTATCTCGGAGACTCTTAGTTCTAGAAAGCTGTAAAAGCTGTTGGCATGAATATACTTATTAGTCACGCCGACAAAATGGTAAAATAAAATCTTGAAAATAATATTTTTTTAGGGTATGTACACGTAACGTGAAGATGTATTTTTTTTCTTGTCTACCCCATCGTGTGATAGGTCTTTCAAAAATATTCCGGGGTTGAGAAAATATTTTTTTCATTTAAAGATTAGTGCTAACTTTTGTTGAAGTCAAGGGAAAAATGTAACCTTTCGGCTTTGCCGTATTCGGGTAAAAACTAATAACGCACCTTCTTAGCCGGAACTATAAAGGTTTTCATGTTTTCATTAAATCAAATTGTTAGTCTTCGGCAATCGTCGAATATCAAAGTACGCAAATATATTTTATTTTATCCATAAATATGAGGAAATGATTCTGCATTATATAGGTAAAGCGATTCTAGTTGGATAGGACAATTCGTAGAAACCTGCGTGGAACATGAAAACACTGGAATAGCCAAATCGCAAAGCCATTATTTGTTTACGGGGTCCGCCTTTATCTTCTGTTATTTTAACAAGAATTAAGAAACACGTTTTATTTAATCCGGTTCGTCTTCCGAGCATGAATATTAATGACAATTCAATGTTTCTCTTAAAAATGTGTTATTATATAATACATTAATGTGACGTTAAAAGTTTGGGTAGAGTTGGTAGGTTATGTTGTAACGATTGTTTTTAATATTCTACATTTTATACAATTTAAATAATAGTGAGTCATTAATGTCATTATCATTATAAGAACAAAATAAACACTGCTACGGTTTGTTCACGTATCGTATTCTCAATACTCAATACTGAATACATTTATTGCATTCCACATAAATTTTACAGATGTTGTCATTATAGGTATACATGTACATGATGATAAGTGGACCCTGTTGGGCACAGCAACAGTAGTGGAGAAAACAGAGAAGAGGGCTTAGTTTTATAATATATGTTATTTATTTGTAGGTATAACATACAGTTACATTTAAGATTTTGGGGCTTTGGGGCCCGAAATAGATATAGTCGGGTCCCATTGGGACTGCCAATGATAGAAACAAGTATAAGTACCTGATTGTAATTATCTTTAGATAGAGGACGAAATAATGATGTGAATAATGTTATCACTAAATAATCAATCAGAAAGGTTGGATAATTTTTATCTTCATCATAATGTCCGAATGGTAATTTTGAAGGTGCTTTTCCACCGGAGACGCAGACGAAGGATGGATTGGAGGGAATGTACTTAATGGCATTTATTTTACACAACTGGTGGAATGGTCTTGGTTAGCGACGTGTCGCCCGAGCTCGCGCGAGCTTGCTTGTCATTTTTCTGGGATGCCTTTGTCACCCATAAATTTGTATCGAATTTTGAAAGCTAGAAATTGATTTCCATTATATTTTTTCCCATAAGTAACGATAGTCATAAAAATTGGATAGCAAAACGCTTGATAAATCTTAACATTAATGATCCATAATGTTAAAAAAAAAATTTGCAAAGTTATGTACCTATAAATTTAATATGTGATATGTCCCTCTGTCCGTCTGGCCACGGTCAAACTCAGAGACTAGTGTTAGGTAGGTAACATAAAGCTTTAATTTGGTATTGTCATACTTTCATTAAAATTAGTTTTACATTATAATATCAAGTGAGATATCATAGGATAGCTTTTAAAAAATCAGTACATAAGTACATGTAATTATATAAATGTTTTAGATTTGGGGGACCATTTACTAAATAACTATTAAACTAGAGTTGCGTGTGATAACAGCCAATGCTACAAATAATAAAAATCTGAAATATATCTTAAATGAAAGCACACATAACGAATTTAAAAGGAAAATTATAACAACTAGTTAACTTGATTGGTTATTCTGACTGTCGCACTGCTGGTTAAAAACCTCTCTTAATTAATTAGTCAATTAAATCTATCAACCAAACCGACAAGAATATTTCGAAAAGTAAAATATATGACAACCATTTAATTTTGTCAGATCTTATAGTACCTTTCTCGCCGACAGTGCTTTTCGTCAAAAATATAATATTTAATAGAGTTTTTTTACATCAAAATAAACATGACACAATAAACAAATGACAGCAATGATTAAGTGTATAAATTAATTATATAACCATACTCAAACTTCAAAAGTACGTGGTTATGGAGTACCTAATATTGATAAATTGGTTGGTTTATATGAGCGCGGAATGAAAGAGATCTCGACTATACCTACGTGAGGTTACCTACCACTACAACTAGAGTTAATTAAACGATTTCATTTTTAAATGTAATCTTATTTAAGACATTGTGTTTTGGACTTGGCCAAAACCTAAAACATAAGTTCCAAGTGTTGCAAACTAATGCATAGTTTTAGATATGTCCACAAGCTTTTATGTTTATTCTGCAGTAGGACTTTAATAAACCTAAAGACGTACTTATAAAATAGTGACATAGGCACGTTTGCAAAAATTGGTAGTCAGTTGTTAAAAACAGACGAACACAATCATTAATTTCCTCGTTCCTAAACCTCTTTTTTCACATAACAATAATAAAAATCAAATTCGCACACGTTTCCTTTAATAACGAAAATAATACTGAAAAATGATTAGTTAAGTAAATAACTTAATTTCATTCTTGATAATGTATCACTCATGTGTAGAGGATTTAAAATTTTGATTTAGTTTAAGGGAAACACGTCACTTATTCTTAACTAAAAATATGAAACTTCGCTATAATGCGGAAAAGATAATAATGTGTTTTTTTCGGGATTTCTATTTTTCTTTGACTTTAGATATGATAAACTTGTTTTTAACAAACGACAAGACGCGGCGAAACAGTACCTATGGCTGTATTAAACGCAGTCTAGACACTTGGGCATAATATTAAAAATTTAACCAAACGCGTTAACTAAACTTGAAAGTAACGTACCACGATCGTCTTCATTGTTAAAGCGGTGGTCGCCGACGTCCCCGGAACTGACGACGCGTGTAGTGTCGCCGGGCCCGGCGCGGCTGCTTATATACGGGCCGGCCGGGTCACACCGGCCGCACAAGGTTGTGTCAACGGGTTCAGCCCGTCAAATCTTATAAGCTACGCGACAATTCAGTCGATCGAGTCGAGCAAGAGTACTTAGATGATCTGATAACTGAACTTTCCTAGACACAGCTCTCATCTGGATGGTACAGCGCACCTTTTTTTTGCGAAAGGGTCGTTTGCTTTGTATGTTCTAAGTTCACTTGCGGGCCTAATATGGCTGACAAAGTAATTTGAGAAATAAATAAATAAAACATGATTTATTGTGTAACGACATAAATTAATACATTAAGTATAAAATAATGTCTGAAAATTAAAATTTAAATATATTAAATAAGACTAAATCTAATATTAATGAAACTAAAACATAAAATCTAAGAATGGTCCCTGCAGCATTGTACCAAAGATGCTGGCAGCATTTCCTCGTTGAATGGCTAAACTTATTCGTTAGCTATTCATTTCGACAAAGTAAATTCGTTACTGTTTAAATACATGAATAGTAAATGTTAAACAGAGAGCGGTTGAGAATTTCTGTTGGATACATATTACCTTCGGTAGGTATACTTAAAGGAAAGTGTTACTTATTCAGTTTAAAATCTGTCCCAGGAGGGTGAGCATTCCAAACGGGTCAGTGAGGGGAAATCTGAAACTACCTATGAGAGATTCGTTTTTAGAATCCAAAGTTTTTTTTTAATAAGTAATGAAAAACTGCATGCAACGTTTAAAAAATCTCATACACAACCAGAAATCGATGCCGGCAAGGAACATTCGCACATTCGGTATGACAAGGGCACAATTGCTCTCCTTTTCATATAGTACATTCTGCGATTCTGCCCTTGTTCTACCGAAGGTACGAATATTACCATGGAACCTTGTGTAAATAATAAATAGAAATGTCTAAAGGTTTAATAATTTGCAAAATGTTTATTACCGTATTACTTAATTACTAGCGACCCGCCCTCGCTTCGCTTCAGTTTATGTGAGTTTTCTGTAACGTACGGGCGTAACGTATGACCCAGAATTTGTTATGCTTAAAAAACCTTCCGTAAAAAAATACCTAACGGGTGGTGAAAACCGTATGAAACTCCGTTTAGCAGTGTTTAAGACCTTTGCAAACATACATACAGACAGAAGCGGTGGAGGAGTGCTTTACATAGTATAAAACAAAGTCGCTTCCCGCCGTCTGACCCTCTAACATTACATGTACGCTTAGATCTTTCGAACTATGCAACGGATTTTAATTCATCAATATTCAGAGTGATTCTAGAGGAAAGTTTTTAGGGTTCCGAAGTCAACTGTTTATACCTAAAGAAAATCACCTACTCGTATGATAACTTTAAATGAAGTCAAAGTCAAAGTTCGTAATTCTTCAATTTAGGCATAATACCACCTATGAACACCTATGAATGTCAATAAGCATTACCACCAAAGACACTGAAACACATATAAATTAATTTTTAATCGCCAATAATATATAAATCAATAAATTAATTCTTAATCACAAAATTTTAAGAGTCTAACTTCAAAACTGACAGACTTAATACAAATATTATGTTCATCCCCTATTTTACCCCCTGAGGGTTAGAATTTCCAAAAATCCTTCATTCGTGGATTTGTACACTGTATAAGGTATCTATGTGCATAAATATGTTTCAAAATGACACAAATGAATAATACGCCGATATTGTGTTTTGTTACGGCTCCCAAGAAAAAATTAGGTTTTAATTGATAGGTACTTTTTTTTAATAAACTTTTGATGTCGCATTTTTGACTTAATTTGAAAACGGCTAAAAAACATGATAACTCAAAAATGGTTCACTTTTGCATAATGCATATGGGGGTTAAAATTATCGCAAATAGTCACCGATATCACCTTAGACCTGGAATACGTCGAATTACCAATAACCCTGTATACACAAAGAAGATATAAACATTTTAGTCGCTTGTATCTCAAGAACTAATAAAGATAAGTATATAAAAAAGATTTTTTAAGAGCTGTCTAATGATACTATAGAAAAAAAACTCTGCTTTAGTGGTATCGCAGGTTTTTTTTACTTATTCCTTCATGATCCTAGTGCGCTGTATAAATATCTACAGTGCACAAAACAAAATATCATTTTTGTAAGTTTGATATTTTCTGAGAGAATGTGAGTGTGACATACAGACAGACAGACAGATAGACATGGCGAAACTATAAGGGTTCCTAGTTTGACTTCGAAACCCTAGATAATGGTCACACCTATCTATCTACGAAAAGGCTATACCTACCTACAACGGAACCATATGGCGGGCCTACACGTGCCGGGGAGGCAAACGATAGGTACATTATCGCAACCGGTTTTGTAATCAAAGCGACCTGACGTTTGAACTCTCATTAGAATCCTTTAAACCTATCAAGAAAACAAATGGCTAAATGTGACTTTATGATGTCACTTCTACGAAGAAAATTGTGCCTTAGACATGGTGGATATCATGAATATCATGATATCATGCTGTGTTTCCAATGATGAGGACGCCGTTGCTGTCAAGTTAATGAGAGCTAGGGTGACGGCACCAATGATGTACACTTTTAGCTGACAGGCACCAGTAATGGACACTTCACTCTTAATTCAAATTCCATACGGTCCTAAATTGATTGTTGCAAAACAAATGAGTAACCCTTATCTTCTGTAAAATAAGAATCAAGTGTCCATTATTGGTACCTTGTCCATTACTGGTTACTGGTCCCTACAATACTAATAATATTTAGAGCTAAAAACAATGTAGAATAAGGCCCCAGAATGTAGAATCGCACAGGATTGCCAGATCGTTAGCGTTATTGACAAAGACGAATACGCGGTTACGTCACACGGGATTACGGTTAAGCACAAGTACTCGCAAATCACTGTTGTATGTAATTGGTCAATGAATCGACTCCGGCGCGGCGCTGAATAGGAGAGAGCCCAGTACTCAACATTCATTCATGTTCTGTGCCAGGCATCCGAGTTTCTACTCAAGATTACCCTAGATCGTGTTCTCAGCATAGAATTTGTAAATGCATGGCTTTATAAACAAAAACTGAACTAACTTTAGAACAGTATAGAATCGGCAGCGTCCATCATCGATCGGCCTTGTTTGATGCAGCCCTCGGGTCGCACCCTGTACAAAAAAACAATGAATATAAATGGAATAGACTTCGTAAACCAAGAAATAGATCGTTTGGTTACCGATACCGTTACTGAGCTTTTTTTATTATTATTAGAGAATTTTACAAGTAGGCTACATACGGTTAGGAGGAAGTAGGCTTTCAAAGCGAAGTGAGCTTTGTTACTATTAGCGCCTTTTAAGATGCGTGTACTTTTTCATATTGTTATTGCAAATGTATTTACTTATTTAGTTGGATTGTTAATTATTTTTAGGCTGTTACTAATTAATTAAATATTATAATTGTATTTATATACCTTCCGCGCCGGTTACTCGTTTTGGTGGGATGTAAAAATACGTATGAAGAAATGTAAATTGTGGAATGGTTGCAACACTTGCAACTTTGTACCCAGTGGCAGGTCCGTGGCATTGATTTTTGTAATATTTCGTTAATGTGAAGATTTGTAGACTTGCGGTCCTAATATCCTGAATGACATCACACATTATACGCTTACACAGACTGATACTATTAATAGCCTATTACTTTTTTATTTATTTGTTTTAATGTTGTTAAAAGAATACCGACCTTGGCTGGTGAATACAATTTAAAAAAAACCGGCCAAATGCGAGTCGGACTCGCACACGAAGGATTCCGTACGATTATCTATACATTAGCAGAAAACGGCAAAAAAAAACACGTTTGTTGTATGGGAGCCCTTAAATATTTATTTCGTTCTGTTTTTAGTATTTTTTGTAATAGCGGCAACAGAAATACATCTTCTGTGAAAATTCCAACTGTCTATCTATCACGGTTCGTGAGATACAGCCTGGTGACAGACATACAGACAGACAGACAGACAGACAGACAGACAGACAGACGGACAGCGGAGCGTTAGTAATAGGGTCCCGTTTTTACCCTTTGGGTACAGAACCCTAAAAACAGCAGGAAAATTGTTTTATATCTAAAAGGTTGGCTAAAGAAAAGCGTGGCTTTAGCTGTTTATATGAACAAAAAGACTGGTTCAAATGTTGGGGTTGTCACAAAATGTTTTTACATCCCTTAAAATATTTTTCGCGATTATCTTAATGTGCTCTTATGTGGTCACATCCACAGCGTTTCAGTAAAACAGCTGTGGTTGTAGGATGACCACAGGGCTTATTATCTTATGCCCTCGCAATAACGATCGTTTTCATTTTGAAAATCGAAGGTTTTACTGCATACAAAATGAAAACAATTACTCCACTTTGAAGCCGGTTGCGATTGCGAGGGCGTTAAACAATAAGCCCTCGGTATGACGCGGGCACGCTAATACTTTCATTGCAATACTTACTTATATTTATTGCGAATCAAATCAGTGGAAACTTGTCAATTAACTATCCCATACCATTATTTTAAACTGTTACTGACACACCCCATGTGCACCGGAATCTTAAAACCAAATTATTTTGCTACTTCCCAGTAGGTTCGAACATTATTAAATACTTTGTTGGTCCAAAACACGTTTGGCACCCGTTTGTTGCTCAGAAAGTTAAACGAACTTGGTGAAATATGATAAAATCGTTAATGAGTAGAGATAATATATTCACATGACATGTAGTTCGGAAATTCCTGGTGGGTACGCACTACATGGTTCTTAAGAACTAGTTTGGCGTCCGGGTGGAGACAAACCGCTCTTCGATATCTACGCTCACAGGCAAAAAGTTTGACAAATCAGTCTTCTATTCATTCAAAAGTCAACAAACTGTACCAATTTCGAAGCGGCTTGTTGGCTTTTGCAGCTTATTAAAATTAACCTAGGCCCGATATAAAAAGTGTATTTAATTAGTAAGTATAATGAAATTACTTAATCTTTCGCTCTGTTCTTCATACAACTCTTTACCAATTTAATTCGTGAGTTAACGTTTTCGCTGTATTATAAGTAATAAAAAGGGGTACCTATTATTTTATCGAAACACTTTTCAACGAACGTATCATTACGCAGAATTTTCATTTCATCGAAAGGCATTTCTCACCGCATGCTTTATTTTTTCATTATTTTGTCAATTCTAACCAAACCTAACCTACGTATTTAATGTTTAAGATATCCTGAAAAAATCTTGGTTCCAGCCGAAACGACCGTTCGACAAAATGAAATTCGATGAAATGATACAATCGATGAAGTGAAATTCTATAAAATGATGAGTTACCAATAAAAAGATATATAGGTACTTAAGCTTAAGAAAAGAAACTAAATTTAGACGCTTTTGCCCGTTTGGAAAAATGTATTTAGTAAATGTAATGTATTTTAAATAATTGTCATACGATGGGGGTTGGGCACAGGATTGAGCCTTTTACAGTTCAATTTTAATTTATACCTGTCTCAGCATTTTAGATGATTTCACCCCCGAAGGGATGAAAAGGGGTGAAAAACTGAGTGACTGATCGATAGACGCATAGCCTAAACCGCAGGACCTAAGGATTGAAATATTGTACTATACCTTATACAGTGTAGAGATCCACGAAGGAAGAATGTTTGGAAATTCTACCCCTAAAGGGGTAAAATAAGGGATGAAAATTAGACTCTTCAAATGTTGTGTTTAGGTTGGCTAATGAAAATTAATTTATACGTGTCTCAGCGTTCTTAATAATTTAATTTAATTTTAATAAAAAGAGGTAAAACTCTGACTAATCGATCGACGCATAGCCTAAATCGCTGGACCTAGGGACTTGAAAGTTGGAGGGAATATTCCTGAGGTACCGAAGGAGTGCAATAGGAAGGAATTTTTGGAAATTCAACCCTTAAAGGGTTAAAACAGGGGGTAGAAGTTCGTATGGAACTATGGTCATTTTTGTAGTTAGAAACTTAGAAATTATATTTAAGCTACTGTTAATAATTAAAATTATTTTCAGTGGTTTTGGAAAAAACTAAGGCGATAAATGGGGGGGTGGAAGTTTGTATGGGAGATTAGTTAACTTTGAATTAAGCAACTTGGAAATTGGTATTTAGGCTACTGTTTAAAAATAAAAAATACAACTATCTGAGATTTAACAAAATTACTCCAAAGGGCGTAAAAGGAGGTTTTAGTTTGTAACTCCTTCACGCTGCAACCGCTGGCAAGATTTGGATGAAATTTAAAATAGATATAGCTTATACCCTGGATTAACACATGGAAAAATCCCATCCTGCAAATTTAAAAGTTTGAAAAAGTGGACATGGGTGTCATTTTCTTACATTTTGGCGACGCAGATTTCGAAAATGATGTTGAATTTAGAATTCAAGATAGCGGCCATAATGTTTCTTTAAAAAATGGAAATGAGTGTCATTTTCTTAGATTTTGAGGACGCAGATTTCTAAAATGATGTCAAATTACTTATAAGAAGAAATTCAACATGGCTGCTATGATGTTTTATGAAAAAGTTGTCATGGGTGTCATTTTCTTAGTTTTTGGGGAGGCAGATATTGAAAATGACATCAAATTTGGACTTCAAGATGGCAAAAAGTCAAAACCATACTCATATTATAAATGTGAAATTAATTTTGTCTGTCTGTCGTGTCTGTTTGTAACGCTTTTACGAATAAACCGCTCACGAGTATCCAGCCCACGAACTCTTCATGTTTTAGCTAAATAGGTATGGCAAAACAAAAAATATTGTATAATATACTCAAAAATCTAATTCCAGACCAAATTCTTAACCCCAACGGGTGCACATTTGCTGTGATTACTGCATTTTGGTTTAAGTGTAGGTATTGTTATCAATAAAACTTACCGTAATATTACTGGTTACACAAGTTCTTATTCATGTTTTTGTGAAATAATGTTAAAATAACTAAATAATCATGGGATGGATGGGAACTGTCAGATTTTGGTCTTGAATTAGATTTTCGAGTATAAAATGTATGTGTCGTAGCAAACGCAAGTTAGAAGTGTTAGAACATCACAGCATTGGCTAATAGCAAGGACAAGTATACTGGATATTGGACTTAAACTATAGGTACTTGAACAATTTGAACTTGAAGCTTTTACACATAAACATAAACGGGAATTCTTTTTTATGTTAAGTTTTCTGAAATATATTTTTATGCTCTAATGTTCGGTTAGTTTTATAACTTGAAGAAAGAGCTTCTATGTATCTAGTGTCGCATTTTTCATATTTCCAGAACGAATATGATTTAAATACTTTTAAACGTGTAGGTTAAATTTAACCCTCAATTATAAGCTAAGCAGCTCGGACATTTTATCGTCTTGTAAAGAAAAAACTCAGAGCCCCAAACATCCTGCTGGGTAAAAATTTCATTATGTTATAAGAACACAACTTGCTATAACTTTATAACAGGCATCGCATTGATTGCGAGTATAGTGTAATTAAGATTACAAAAAACCGGACAAGAGCATTTCTGAACATACGGACTTAGTATAGGGTTCCAAAGCCGTTACTACATAAAAACTATCTCAAAAAATACAGCAAGTATGAACTAATTCTCTATTCAAAGTTTTTGGTGCAGCATTAGGTGATTTTAGTGGGTAAACACTTTAGTCGCCTATATCTCAGGAACCAATCAAGCCTACTTAGTCGTGATAATTTTTCTTTAAAATTCGTTATATGTGTGTTAGTTAGTCCAACTAAAGTCGGCTTTTGGTTAAAAATATTGTGAGTCACCGACTTCAGTTGGACTTACGTATTTATTACCTATCATTTTAATAGAAGTTAGTTTTTGTGTTTTGTGAAGGTTGTTTTTTTGTTTTTCTTTAATCATTAATTTTATTTTATTCATTTTAGTGATCATAATACTTAAGCTTATGTAGTCCCACTTCTTAGTTGATATGAAACTTAAAGACATTTCAAGCTCGCCGCAAACAACGCCGCGGGAAAGTCATTGTCATATTTAAACAATTAAATGTTCTACGTTACAATTGCTCAACTATCTTAATTGAGATATCTTATCGCCACTCTTGAAATAGGTACCATTGAGGAGTTCCGTTAGCCATTTGTGGTCTTCATCATCAGTTCCACTTCACCAAATGATACTTTCTGAATGCAAATGCTGGACTTGTTACTAAAAATACTACAATCAGTCATTGTTGACAATGGGATGACCTCGAAAGTATACTCTATCAAACCAAACAATATTTTTTTAAATCGGTCAACTCTGTAAAAAGTTTTGCGTGATCATACATTAAAAAAAAAGGTTGAATTGAGAACTTCCTCCTTTTTTTGAAGTCCGTTGAAAATGCAGTTATGTACGTATGTCATTCTTTTCAGATTATTCGTTTGCATATATACAGGGTAAAGTCACCAGTGTGGTCAGCCAGAGACCAATTAGTCGATGAGTGGGAACAGTGGGAAATATATCTTTCGTACTCTTCCCACACATATAAAGTATAGGCAGAGGCCGACTACAGTAGGTCTCTGGCTGACCACTGGGTCACTGGTGACTTTACCCTATACATTATAGTAGAAGATTTATCGGTTAATAGCGCAGTTTTTGAAAATCGGTGTAGTACCCATGTAGATATTATTTTTAGTTAATTGCCTAATGCCCTGGAACTTGGGGCTTAAGATGGATTTACGAAGATTATTGATGTTTTTTTTCTTTTAAGTACTTACATAATCCACACTAACGTAATAATTGTGAAAGTAACTTAGTCTGTTTGTTACGCTTAATTACGGCTAAACAGGTAATGAAATTTGGTATGGATATATAGGACATAGCTTGAACCCCGAGAAAGGATGATGGGGCACTTCTTAATTCAAAATTCAAAATTCAAAATATTTATTCAGTAAATTGGCCACATGAGGGCTCTTTTACACGTCGTTACCTCGAGTAGCGGTGTACCTACGACTTCTACGCGGACGTAGCGGATACAACTTTAATTAAATACTCAACCCCAACTATTGGACTAACTACACAACTAAAATCACAGCTGTAGACTAAACTGTTTACCTTTTATAAGCGACGTGAGTTGGTAACACAAAGTGTAAAAAAATTACAAAAACCTAAAAATAACATTCGAACAGTATTTAGAACATCCGTATTAACAGGCGCATCAAATTAGCAAAACCTTATCCTATAACTGTACCTAATTTCCTGTTTCTATGATAGTATTATTAGTTATAGATAAAATAAAAAGAATTAAACATTTTAATGTTCTGCGTCAATGTAAAAAAAAAAAAAACTATAAATAATATACCTACAGCATAAGTACATACAACCTTTATGGACCAGCTTCGGTGGACAGAAGATACACCCTGTGTATACCTAAGCACGTTTATCGTTGTCTAGTACGCATAGTACGAGTACAAGCCAGAGCTTAGTTTACAGTTATAAGTTATAAGTAGACAAAAAAATGTTATTTGTGCAACAAGAGAGCAAAGTTGGTTTTTGCTACGGGTATTGATTTTGAATCCTGAGTAAGTAAGAGGGCCCTGCCAAGATGCATTGCGCTAACTAACGTTTCTATTCGTTTCATATTTAAACCAATCGCGTCACTGATAGGTCACGTGACTTTTCGTATCACGTCATCTACCAGTGACGCGATTGGTTTAAAAGCGAATCGAATAGAAACGCTAGTTAGCGCAATGCATCTTGGCAGGGCCCTCTGATCGCCCTCGGCGGGTCAGAGTACATCGATTATTCCAGAATGCACTGTGGAATAGTCGTGGACTGGAGCATAAAAGGCGATATAATCGCTGTCTAAGATCACCCCTCCGATCCTGAAATCCTAGCCGCGCTTGAGGCGGCCATCAGGCGTTCCAAGCATATCCTACTAGATCCCCCTGACCCCATCTCTCCTCCCTCCTACCGGCAACGGGACGCGGGCGCGGCGCGCCTAGAATAAACCCCAACCCCAACCATTATGCTCGAGCTGGAAGCCCTACTCTATTTAGCCGGCGTCGCTATGCTCGGTCGGTCTCTCTACACAAA